>CM030364.1:28145163-28762663 GCA_017893485.1 Hemerocallis citrina
ACATTATAGCAGGTTTCGAAAATGAAATACCATAGTCTAATAGGGTTTGTTTCATCCACAAAATTTGGGCACAAGCCAAACTTGCAGTAATATATTCAACTTCTGTAGTAGATAGGGATACCAAATTTTGCTTCTTACTGCACCAAGATACTAGGGAATGTCCCAAAAAGTGATGTTCCACTAGTGCTCTTGCGGTCAGTTTTACTACCGGCAAAATCCACATCACTATATGACAAGAGTTGAAAATTATCGGTGCGTGGATAAAATAAACCATACTCAGACGTGCCTTTAATGTATCTTAAAATTCGTTTCACAGTTTTTAAGTGAGACTCTTTAGGATTCGACTGATATCTAGCACACAAACATAGACTAAACATAATGTCTGGTCTACTAGCAGTTATATATAAGAGTGAGCCAATCATACCTCGATAGAGTTTTTGATCGACACTCTTACCTAATTCATCTTTGTCAAGGGTAGTTGTAGTAGCCATAGGAGTGGTCTTACTACTTGTGCTATCCATGTCAAATTGTTTGAGTAATTCCTTAGCATATTTTTCTTGATTAATAAATATGCCATTTGATGACTGTTTAATTTATAGTCCAAAGAAATAATTGAGTTCACCCATGTGACTCATCTCAAACTCATTTGTCATGGTATTAGCAAACTCTTGACATAGATTACTATTAGTAGAACCAAAAATTATGTCATCTACATATATTTGTATGATCAAAATATCGGTCTCAGTTCTCCTAATAAACAAAGTAGTATCTACTTGACCTATTTCAAAACCCATTTATAAAAGAAAAGTCTTCAATCGATCATACCAAGCACGAGGTACTTGTTTAAGACCATATAAAGCCTTTTTAATTTAAAAACATGGTTTGAAAATTGTTCATGTTCGAAACCATGTGGTTGCTTAACATAAACATCTTCCTTTATAAACCCATTAAGGAAAGCACTTTTCACGTCCATTTGAAAAAGTGTAAAGTTTATAAAACAAGCAAAAGATGATAAAATACGAATTAATTCTAGTCTAGCATCAGGAGCATATGTTTCATCAAAATCTATGCCTTCTTCTTGATTATACCCTTGAACAACTAGTCTAGCTTTATTCCTAACGACTTGTCCTGATTCATCTAATTTATTCTTGAATACCCATTTGGTACCAATTATAGTATGATCAGGAGGTCGTAAAACTAAATCTCATACATCATTCCTTATAAATTGGTTTAACTCATCTTGCATGGCATTCATCCAAAACTCATTCTCAATAGCTTCTTGTATATTTTTCGGTTCAAAATCCGACAAGAAAGTCGTGTGAAAAATCATGTTAACATGAGATCATGTCCGAATACCACGTGAAATGTCACCAATTATTAAGTCATGGGGATGATCTCTAACTTCAACAAAAGATTTTGGTAAAGTTGGAGATATCACAACAGAATCAGTCGACTTGACTTCCTTATCAGTCGACCTATCCGCAAGGGTAGTGTTACCGCTAAATCTGGTGTGGGGGCAAACAGATAGAATTTGTGGATTCTTAGGGAAATCGAATAGCAAACCTGGAGCCTTTCCACCGGAGTTTGACCGTTGACTCCCGCCGTTTACCTGCAAAAAGTGCGAGACACCGGGGTTGATCCCAGCGACGCACCCTCCAACGCTCAAGTCAGTAATCAGAAAAAATTATGAAAGACCGTAAACTGGCAAAAGATTGATTACCTCTTAATGGTGGTGGATGGGGATATTTATAGCCGCCTTTGGGATCAGTTTAGGAAGGAAATCCCTAATTCCCCGTGAGAGGATAGAGTGAATCAGGGCCGTTGATTTAACACAATTAGAAACCCTAATTCTATCCAGCAGGACTGGGTTTCTCGCGGGTTGGGACCCGCACCCAATTAAGGCAGATCCGTTCGTGGATTATTGGGCCTTTGTAGAAAAGACCCAGTACCCATCTCAGACTCGTTTATAGGTGAAATTACCATTTTACTCCTAAGCTTTAAGATTCGTGGCTAATTTGGACGGTTCCGATTTAGCCCTATTTTTAGCCATATCACGAGCCCCCACTCCCGAAGACTAAGTTTAATCAGTCTTTGAGGAGTAATTATACTGTTTTAATGGCTCACAGGGTTGTATCGGAGTCCGAATGAGGGGCGTTGAATCTTTGCATGAGGTATTGTGATGATTTTCTGAGTTAGTCGCGCGCTCAAGGTTGTTCCTGAGCTCTCCTGGACTCTTGGTGATTTTTTCTTAATTTTTATCTATTTTTCGGATCACTTATTTAATTTTGCAAAGTGTTAATTCGTTGTTCGGGGGTTTTAATTGACTCTTCTAAGCCATAATTATTTACCCAGGGGCTCAAAAATATTTTTCCGATTTTATAATTATTTTTCAGAATTTTTAATTAATTTTCCCAAATTTTTAATCATTTTTCGCAGTTTTTAAATAAATAAATCGATTTTAATAAATAAAAATTAATTTTTAATACCGAATTATGTCGTGGCATAATCTGGGCCCTACATCAGCGTTGAGCGCAGTTTTCTGAAGGATCGGACGGTCTGAGTAGCTCGGCATGCTTTTTCCCCGTGTGCAAAGGTCAATGCCTCGGCACCTCGGCCCCCTGTACCTCGGTAGCTCGGTGGCTCGGCACGTAGCGAACGGCCGAGCTACGTGGCAAGATCTAGATCGCTCATCATGGCGCGATTCATGAGGAGGGCGTCTCAGATCACAAAAAAACGCTATCTTGTCGTTTTGTGGGCGTGGCGCGATCTGGGCCGTTCATCGTGTTCTAGCACGTTTTTTGACATGATCCAACGGTTGAGGTGGTTCGGCGTCGTTTTTCTTCAAATGTGAGGGTCGGTACCTCGGCAGTTCGGCCATAGCGGCCCGGTGGCTCGGTAGTTCATCCTCTATCCATAGTAGCTCGGCTAAGCTGTTCGGTAGCTCGGCTGAGCACTCCGGTGAGTCGGCAGCTCGGATGCTCGGCTAAGCTGTTTGGTAACTCGGCTAAGCACTCCGGTGAGTCGGCAGCTCGGAATGAACCGTTGGGACACGTGGCTGAATCTGGAACGTTCATCATGACACGAATCGCGAGGACGGGATTCAGATCACGAAAAAATGTTATCTTGTCGTTTTGCGGGCGTGGCATGATCTGAGCCGCTCATCAAATTCGGACACGAATTTTTCGACAATTTGACGGTGAAACTGGCTCGGCGGCATTTTTCTCCATATGTGGAGGTCGGTACCCCGTCAGTTCGGCCAGAGTGGCCTAGTGGCTCGGTGGCTCGTCCTTGCCCACAGTAGCTCGGTGGCTGGGCTGAGCTGTTTGGTAGCTCAGCTGAGCGCTCCGGTGGCTTGACAGATTGGATCGAGTCTTCGAACCACGTGGTGGGATCTGAGACGCTCATCATGGCTCGTATCACGAAGTCGGAGGTTCAGATCACGAGAAAACATTATCTTGTCGTTTTGTGGGCGTGGCATGATCTGAGCCGCTCATCAGATTTGGACACGAATTTTGAGACAATCTGACGGTGAAACTGGCTCGGCGGCATTTTTCTCCATATGTGGAGCTCGGTACCCCGTCAGTTCGGCCAGAGCGGCCTGGTGGCTCGGTGGCGAAGATCCTCTGCCCACAGTAGCTCGGTGGCTGGGCTGAGCTATTCGGTAGCTCGGCTGAGCGCTCCGATGGCTTGACAGATTGGATCAAGTCTTCGAACCACGTGGTGGGATCTGAGATGCTTATCATGGCTCGTATCACGAAGTCGGAGGTTCAGATCACGAGAAAACGTTATCTTGTCGATTTGTGGGCGTGGCATGATCTGAGCCGCTCATCAGATTCGGACACGAATTTTGAGACAATGTGACGGTAAAACTGGCTCGGCGGCATTTTCCTCCATATGTGGAGGTCGGTACCCCGTCAGTTCGGACAGAGCGGCCCGGTGGCTCGGCGAGTCACGAGTCGTCGAGTGATGATGTTAAGCGAACCGACGCGTCTTACCTCTGAACCATCGCAACTTTCTCTTTTTTGTCGTTTTATCTCCCTTAACAGGCCTCTGAGCGTTTCGAAAGCCCAACAGTCGCTTTCTTGGCTATAAGTTCTCACCCTCCCCCTCACCTCTTAGCTCATTTCTCACTTTTACCTCCAAGTTTTTACTTTTGCTCTCGAGTTGCTCTGCTAGTGGCGATTTGCGCTCCAAGGCGGTTGTGCTAGCTGTCGCGAGGGTCAGGCGATTTCCGGCGAACTCTTTCCAACTGTAAACGTCACTTCAAGGTTACGTCATATCAAGGTCAATCTTCTTTGCCTTAGATATTTATTCGATATGTCAAGAGTAAACTCGGGAAGTGAGGCATCGTCCTCGGGAGGTCGGAATGCCGAGGAGGGGAGAAAAGTAGTGAGCCGTAGAAAGGAGGAGGTAGCAGGGTCGTCAGCGGCCGAGGAGAAGGAGAGGGTAGTGGTTCGGTCCTCGGTAGTCGAGGAGATTGTGGAGATTGATAGAAGAGCTGGCGAATCGGGTCGAATGCCTGGCGTGCTGTCCGGACATGCTGGGATTAGGCAGTACAGCGGCAAGCTGCTGAGCAAGGCGGTCGTTGGTCGCTCGGCGACCTATGAGGAGAACGATCCGAGGGAGGTCGCCGAGGTGGATGACCTCCCCTCGGTGCTAACCGAGCGAGATCTACTCAGGATTAGAAAGGGGTTCGTCATCCCTCAGGAGTACAAGCTGGTCCTCCCCGGCCCCGGGATGCGAGCGAACACTATCCTGTCTCCGGACACATGCATCTTCGCCTATGACACCCTGAACGCCGATCTGCGCTTCCCCCTTCATCCCTTTGTGACGGCCGTCCTTCAGTGCTACTGTCTGGCCCCCATACAGTTCATGCCAAACACTTCGCGCCACGTGCTCGGCTTTCTGCTTCAATATCGAATTGCCAAAGTGGAACCGGAGCTCGTCATCCTCCGCAGTCTATACCGAATCAACAGGATGAGTAAGCTCGAGCCTCGCTACTACTTGTCACCTCGGAGAGGGGTTAAGTTAATAGAGAATCCTGATTCGATAATGTTGTGGAAGGGGAAGTTCTTTCTGATAAAGGGGCCCTCGACATTGGATTTCCCGACTCGGTGGAAGGAAGAGGTACCGAAGTTTGCAAAGGCCGAGCCGGTGTTGACCACTGCCGAGGCGGAGGTGGCGACCAAGCTGATCGCCCTCCCAATGATGAGCTGGAGGGAGATGACCGAGGAGGTGCTGCACGTGTCGGGCCTTAGTCCGATCGACCCGAGTACGCTCCTGACATCTCGCTTTGCAATTCTCTTTTATCGCCTTGTACATTCTTCTAACTCTTTTCTTTTTCTTTGGACAGAGGCGCCGAACATGGACTTTAAGGGCATGATGACGGAACGAAGCAAGATCGCCGACGGCAAGAAGAGGAAGAGGACGAGCACGGGTCCTTTGTCAGGCCGACCCACCAAGGCACCCTCGGCCGCCGCCGCTCCTGCTCCTCGGGAACCGTCTTCGGCGGTAACCGTCCTCCTTACCTGCCCCTGCAAGTGAGGCCTTCTCCGTCTCGGCGGCGCTGGCGCTCGAGGCCCCGCCCCTAACCGAACACACCGAGGAGATTCTAACTGAGGCGCACAAGAAGCTGTTCGTCCCCAACTGGCGAGTGAAGAACCACGACGGCTTCTTGGGCGACTCGTTGATGAGCATGGAGGCGGTTAAGCATCTCCCGACCCCGAAGGACCGAGCCGCCCTAAAGGCGGGGACGACAGGGGATGACGCTCTCGAAGTGGCCCGGTCGCTCATGTCGGTAAGTTCTCTTTTGCTGTTTAAATTTTTTCTTGAAAATTTTCTAAGTCTTTAGCTCGGTTTTTGTGGTGTTCTAACCGTTTCTTCGTGCAGGCCACTTGCCACTTCGGCCATCTCCTCGGGGAGTATTCCGAGCGGGAGAGGGAGCTGACGACCCTCAGTAACAAGGTCCGAGCGGAGCGGGCGGTGGCCGTGAAACAGCTCGTTGCAGAGTAGCGTTGCTCAGATGCTTTGGCGGCTCGGGTCGCTGACCTCGAGGCGGCCTTGGCGCAAGCGAAGGAAAAGCTCGCTGCGGAGGTCGCTAAGGCTGCCGAAGAGAGGGCCGCAGCGGCGAAGGCTTCGGAAGCGGTGAAGTTGGAACAAGCCGAGGCCGTGGAGGAGGGGAAGAAGATCGAGGATGAGGCGAAGAAGCACATGGCTGCCAACATGGAGCTGTCTTACGCCAGGGCGCTCGACCATGTCGAGGCTCGAGTCCCCGGCTTCGAGAGGGTGGCGTACCGGCTGTGGCCCGGCGGCAAGGAAGAGGACAAAGAGGAGGAGGGAGAAGAGGTGGAGGGCGAAGAGGAGGATGACGAGGTTCCTGCCGATCCCGAGACTGTGGCAGCCGACCCCCGAGCCGAGGCGACAGGGGACGAGAGGCCATCCACCGAGGCGCCTGTTTTCGAGCTGCCGCCCCAGGTGGACCCTTGATTTCCTCTTTCTTGTAAATTTTCTTTTTATCTACTGCCTTGTAGCGGACTGGCCACCGCTTTTGATATGAATAAAGTTTTGTTCGAACTCTCTTCTCAAATTTGACTAAGTGTTGAGCACCGCCACTCGTTCTTCGTGTTGATACCCTTCTGCTTTTCAGGTTGTCGAGCCGAGCCCGGTCTCCGAAGCATCTCGCCTTCGTACCGAACTAGAAAAGGCGAAGCAAGCCCTCTCTCGCAGCCGAGAGAGTTTCCTCAAGAGCGAGCTGAGATTAGAGGGCATCAAAGCAACTGCGCGAGGGTATTTCTCCGAGCTGAAACAACTGCGGAAGCGATCTCGCGAGGCTCGTCTCGAAGGCGAAGTGGAGTTGCTCAGGAAGACACTATTCGACGTTGAGACAGAGAAAGGCGAGTTACTGGCGGAGGTTCGCCATCTGGAAATAGCCGAAGAACTCTCGGCGGAGGAAGATGAGTTAGCGTCGGCAGTGGGTAAACTGATGATCGAGCGCGACGAGTTGACGGCGAGGGTCGAGCAATTGAGGAGAGTTACAGTCGATAAAAGCATCGAAGTGACCCACCTTCGTCGCATTATAGCCGACAGCGCCGATGCCGCAGGCTCCGCCAAACTTACTCGTTTCAAAATATCTGTGAAGGACGACGCTTTGAAAGATAGGATCGTCGAGCTCGAGGAGGAAGTTGCTCGCCTTAAACCTCAGCCTGTAAGGATCAATGTTCGAAGTACGTCGTGTACTCGCGAAGAGAGTGAAAGGGGAATCTCGTTTTACGAGCTCGCGACTCGTTCGCCTATCGTTAGGCGGAACCCGGTCGATGCTCAGAGTGGGGTGGCCGCTTCGTCTAGTGGCGCTTCGGTAGGAGCCACAGTCAGAGGCAGCGCTGAAGAGGCGTCTCGGTTCGTTGGTTTAGAGACGAGCTCAGAGGTTAGGCGACGTCGCCCCCGAGTGTCCCTGAATCGAAACGTCCCTTTTCTGAAGAAGCGTTAAATAAGTTGTATTGTGCTCCTTTGAGTTTTTGTGGTACCCTGTAGTAGTAGCTAGGTCTTATAACTTGAACGCTTTTGTGCGTTAGAATTTTATATAAGTGAAAGCTTTTGCTTCTCTTCTGTGTTCATGTGCTTCTGTTGGTAGGCATTTACTCAAGCACCACCCCTCCAACTTTTGACAACTACTCAAAATCAGAAGCAAATCTTTCTTTGTATGGGCGCGGAATGTCTAACTCCAACTTTAAATGAACCATAAGAACCAAAGGTTAGCTCCTCCAAGTACTCTTCTCCCATGTCTAGTCTAGTTGTAGGAGCTTCGCGTGCGGCGGCAGTGCGCATTTCGACGTTTGTGGGAGTAATTCCGAATGGCGAACCACTTCTAGCTCACTTAAGAGCAAGCCTGCGAAGCGGAATCGAGCCAAGTGTTGTGGCTCCGAACACGTCGTGTGAGTATGTTTCAACGATTGTGGGAGCAATTCCGAATAGCGAACCACTTCCAGCTCGCTTAAGAGCAAGCCTGCGAAGCGGAATCGAGCCAAGTGTTGGACTCCGAACTCATCGTTTGAGTATGTTTCAACGGTTGTGGGAGCAATTCCGAATGGCGAACCACTTCTAGCTCGCTTAAGAGCGAGCCTACGAAGCAGAATTGAGCCAAGTGTTGAACTCCGAACTCGTCGTTTGAGTATGTTTCAACGGTTGTGGAAGCAATTCCGAATGGCCAACCACTTCTAGCTCGCTAAGAGCAAGCCTGCGAAGCGGAGTCGAGCCAAGTGTTGAACTCCGAACTCGTCGTTTGGGTGTGTTTCAACGGCTGTGGGAGCAGTTCAGAATGGTGAACCACTTCTAGCTCGCTTAAGAGCGAGCCTGTGAAGCGGAATCGAGCCAAGTGTTGAACTCCGAACTCGTCGTTTGAGTATGTTTCAACGGCTGTGAGAGCAATTCCGAATGGCGAACCACTTCTAGCTCGCTTAAGAGCGAGCCTGCGAAGTGGAGTCGAGCCAAATGTTGGACTCCGAACTCGTCGTTTGGGTAAAAGAAATTAAAAACAGAGAGATGTACACAATCACAAAAAGTATGTAAAAAAGAAGCTTTTTTTTATTGATAACTACTTAGTCGGCTGCTTCTAAGTTGCAAGCCATTATTATAATGAGAAAATAAAGAAGCAAAATACAAGTGAAAAGATGGAAATGGCTCGCCACTTGAAGTCGCTTAGAGAGGCGATAAGGCGCTCTCTTGGTATTTCAGTAGGTGGTCGGCATTCCAAGTCCTGGGTATCTCTCTGCCCTCAAGGTCTTCAAGACGGTATGTTCCGGGCCGAACTTCTCTGGTGATCTTGTAGGGTCCCTCCCAATTCGGAGCTAGCTTACTCTTCTGGCTGGGAAAGGAGATAGCTAGTTTTCTAAGGACTAAGTCCCCTTCTTTGAGATTGGTTGGTCGGACCCTTTTGTTGTAGGCTAACTCGATCCTCCTCCGATAGTTTTGTTGGCGAATTGAAGCTTTTTCCCTAGCTCATCAATCAAGTCCAAGTTTGCCCGAAGCTCTCTAGCATTCTGTTCTTCTTCATAGGCCATGATGCAAGGAGAAGGTAGTCCGATTTCCAAGGGGATCACAGCTTCAGACCCATAGGTGAGGTTGAATGGTGATTCACCTGTGGGGGTCCGCTTCGTAGTGCGGTAGTTCCACAGTACGTTGGGGAGCTGATCCGCTAATAAGCCTTTGGCCGCCTTATCTAGCCTTTTCTTGATACCGGAGATGATCTGTCGGTTGGCATTTTCCACTTGGCCGTTTGTTTGAGGATGGGAGACGGAAGAGAAGCATTGCTGAATGGCGAGGTCTTCACACAGAGATCGGAATGCCGCCCCTGTAAATTGTGTTTCGTTATCAGTTATCAGGACCCTAGGCACCCCGAAACTACAGATGACGTTCTTCCAAAAGAACTGAAGTACTTTGTTCTCAGTGATTGTAGCCAAAGGCTCAGCCTCTATCCACTTTGAGAAGTAATCGATCGCCACGATTAAGAACTTGAGCTGTCCGGGAGCCGGTGGAAATGGGCCGAGCAAGTCCATCCCCCACATTGCAAAAGGGATCGGACTTGAGAAGGAGGTGAGTTGTGCTTGGGGTAGGCGACGAACGTTGGAGTACTTTTGACAAGAGCTGCATTGCCGGACATGCCGTTTGGCATCTTGGAGGAGAGTCGGCCAGAAGTATCCATTGTTCAACACCTTTCTGGCGAGGGACCTTGACCCTGAATGTGCTCCGCCTATACCTTCGTGGAGCTCTTGTAAGGCATATGTTGCTTCATCCAGGGAGAGGCACCGCAAGTAGGGTCTGCCGTCTGCTTGGGTATAGGAGCGTTTGTACAAGACCCCCTCAACAAGGGTGTACCGCTCCGCTCTGGTCCGGACTCTGCGAGCTTCCTTTGGGTCTTCGGGGAGGAGTCCATCCCTTAGAAATTCTATCAGAGGTTTCATCCAGTTGTCTTAAAGTTGGACGGGCAGCGACTCCATCGAGTCGGGAGCTTCATCTTCTATGCTCAATCTGAGGAGCACTTCAATCAGGATGGTCTGCTCGAGATCCTGAAGGGAGGAAGAGGCTAGCTTGGATAGGGCATCTGCTTGGGAATATTCTTCTCTGGGGATTCGTTGAATTAGCGCCTCTTCGAATGAAGCCATGAGATTTTGGACCTTGGCTAGGTACTTAGCCATTCGGTTATCTCTTGCCTCGTACTCACCCAAGACTTGATTCACGATCAGCTGCGAGTCGCTAAATATTCGGAGGTGTTGTGCCCTGCCTTGCGAACCATATCGAGGCCGGCTATAAGGGCTTCATACTCCGCTTCATTATTGGAGGCTTTAAAGTTAAGGCAGAGGGAGTATTGGAGAACGAAATCATCTGGGCCTGCCAAAATGACCCCGGCTCCGCTTCCCTCGGTGCAAGAGGATCCGTCTACATATACCGTCCAGAGAGGAGGCCCCTTTGCTGCTTGGCTGACCTCCGGGATAGTGCTCTCAACAATGAATTCAGCTAAGGCTTGAACCTTGATTGCGGTCCGAGACTGGTATGATATGTCATGCTGACTCAGCTCGATCGACCACTTCATCAGTCAGCCCAAGGTCTCGGGTTTGTGCAGAACTTGCTTAAGTGGCTGGTCGGTAAGGACGACCACCGAGTGGGACTGAAAATAAGGGCGAAGCTTCCTAGCTGTCATAACCAAGGCGTACGCCATCTTCTCCAGCCTTGGATAGCGGAGCTCGGCATCCCGAAGTACCTTGCTCACGTAGTAGATGGGCTTTTGAGCCTTGTCTTCTTCCCTCACTAGGACGGCACTGAGGGTTTGTTCGGAAGCAGATAACTAGAAGTAGAGTGTTTTCTCGGGACTAGGCTTGCTGAGAAGAGGGGGGTGACTAAATAGGCCTTCAACTGATCGAACGATTCTTGTTGCTGTTGGCCCCATTCGAAGCTCTTAGCCCTCCTGATGGCTTTGAAGAAGGGAAGACACTTCTCCCCTGACTTGAATCGAAAGCGCCCTATGGCTGCGAGGCGCCCCGTGAGTTTCTGGACCTCTTTCACATTTTTGGGAGGAGCCATGTCCAAGATGGCTTTGATTTTCTCGGGATTGGCCTCGATTCCTCTTTGGTGACCATGAAGCCTAGGAATTTCCCGGACGAGACCCCGAACGCACACTTGTTCGGGTTGAGCCTCATGTCATGTTTCCTCAATACATCGAATGGCTCCTGCAGATCGGCCACGTGATCGGCCCCATGGATGCTCTTGACCAGCATATCATCAACATATACTTCCATGTTTCGGCCGATTTGGTTCTGAAAAACTTTGTTGACAAGGCGTTGGTAGGTCGCACCTGCATTCTTCAATCCGAAGGGCATTATCCTGTAGTAGTAGAGCCCCTGATCTGTGACAAAGGAGGTCTTCGGGATATCCGGGGGGTACATTCGGATTTGGTTATGCCCGGAGAAGGTGTCCATGAAGCTGAGCAACTCATGACCCGAAGTGGCGTTAATCAGGGTGTTGATACTTGGGAGAGGGAATGGATCTTTCGGGCATGCCTTGTTCAGGTTCGTGAAGTCGATACAAATTCTCCAACTCCCGTTAGACTTTTTAACCATAACAACATTGGAGAGCCATTCGGGGTAGTTGACTTCTTGGATGAACCGGGCCTTAAGGAGCTTGTCCACTACTTCCTTGATAGCATGCTGGCACTCAAGGGCAAATTTGAGCCCTTTTTGTTGGACCGGTTTGGACCCCAGAGCAACACTCAAGTGGTGGACAAGGAGCTCTTCGGAGATTCCTGGCATGTCGGCAGTCGACCATGCGAAGAGGTCGCGGTTCTTTCTAATGCATTGGACTATGTCGAACATAGGACAGATGGGAGGGTCTTGCTGATGAGGAACTTGCGGTTCGAATCTTGCTCGGAGAAGGGCACTTCCTCCAATTCATCCACCGGTTCGGACGTTGGCCGGACATTCTCTTGGGGAATCTCAAGAGTCTCGAGGGAGAGGACTGGTCCCCCGGTGGAGGTCATGTAACATTTGCGGACCATCTCTTGACTACCCCTTACTTCCCCTACTCCCGCCCTGGTGGGGAACTTCATCTTGAGGTGATAAGCCGACGGGACGGCCTCTAGGCCAGGTCGGCCTAGAATCACATTATAAGCAGCGGGGACATCGACTACCATGAAGTCCATCGGCTCCGTCTGGGTGGTAGGAGTTTTGCCAGCGGTTACGTCGAGGGTGATTACCCCTTCGATAGTCACTGGCACTCCCGTGAACCCGTGGAGTGTGTAGCCGGCGAGCTTGAGCCTGTCCCGCGATAGCTTGAGTCCTTTAAAAGCAGCGAGAAAGAAGATGTTAACAGAGCTACCATTGTCCACCAGTATCCTCTCGACTTTAAAATTCGCCATATGGAGGTTGATCACTAGGGCGTCGCAATGGGGAGTTCGGACACTCTCAAGGTCTTCATCTGAAAAAGCGACCAGTACACCGAGGCCTTTGGGAAAGGGCATGCCATGTACTGAGTTGACCTCCCTGATGAAGGCCTTTCGAGAGGAGTTGGAGGTGCCCCCCATAGGGCCTCCATGAATAAGATGTAGGATGCGCTCTTCTTCAAACTCGGGAGTTTCCTCGTGCCTTTCAGGACGCTTGTTGGCTCCCCTGGGGGGAGGAGGAAGATCGGTCCGGTCTTTTCTCACAAATTTAGACAGCTGCCCCCTTTGGATGAGGGCCTCGATTTCATTCTTCAGGGCCCGACAATCATTGGTGTCGTGGTCGTGGTCCCGGTGATATCGGCACCACTTCTCTTTGTCCATCTTCTTGCCAGGGGTATTCATCTTCGGGGCAGGAGGCAGAACGTCTTCCTTCTCAACCTCCATGAGAATAGTGGAAATGTTGGCATTAAAAGGGGTGAACTTCTCGAATCTGGGAGGTGGGCGGTGCTGGCCCCCATTATCCTTTTGAAGCTTCTTAGCTCCTTCAGCTGCCTTTCGCTTGGTCCCGGAGGAAGACTCCTTAAAGGAGGGACGATGCTCAGCTTCCTCAGCCCGAATATACTTCTCGCTCCTGAGGAGGAGGTCAGAGAAGTTTTGCAGAGGCTTCTTGGCTAGGAAGGACCGAAGGCTGGAGTTAAGGACATTTGACTGGAAGGCTGCGGTAGCGACCGACTGGTCGAGGGAAGCGATGGACCTAGCTTCCGCGGTGAACCTTTTCACAGTCCTTGAGCTTCTCCCCCTTCTTCTGACTAAGGTAGAGCAGCGAGATGCTGGTCTTCTCTGTGCGGCGGCTACTTACGAAGTGGGTCACGAAGAGGGTCTCAAATTGTTCAAAGGAGAATATGGAGGATGGGGCGAGGCGAGAGTACCACTCCCGAGCGGGACCCTTGAGAGTGGCCGGGAAGGTTTTGCACAATAGAGCATCGGAAGCTTGGTAATTTGTAAATCTCCTTTCTATTTGAATGAGGAATGGCCTCTTTTAATTTTTCTAGATCTTCATCTGTAGTAACAAATTCTTCTCCAGCACTATCTTGGATACTATTATATGTTATTTCTTCAGAAGATATTTCATTGACTGTGGCCAATGAGTTCATATATATTTTGTATTCAAAATATGCTTCTGGCTCCAATCTGTTACCGCTAAATCTGGTGTGGGAGCAAACAGATAGAATTTGTGGATTCTTAGGGGGGAAACCGAATAGCAAACCTAGAGCCTTTCCACCGGAGTTTGACCGTTGACTCCCGTCGTTCACCTGCAAAAAGTGCGAGACACCGGGGTTGATCCCGGTGACGCACCCTCCGACGCTCAAGTCAGTAATCAGAAAAGATTATGAAAGAACGTAAACTGGCAAAAGATTGATTACCTCTTTACGGTGGTGGAGGGGGGGTATTTATAGCCGCCTTTGGGATCAGTTTAGGAAGGAAATCCCTAATTCCCCGTGAGAGGATAGAGTGAATCAGGGCCATTGATTTAATACAATCAGAAATCCTAATTCTATCCAGCAGGACTGGATTTCTCGCGGGTTGGGACCGCACCTAATTAAGGCGGATCCATTCGTGGGTTATTGGGCCTTTGTAGAAAAGACCCAGTACCCATCTCAGACCCGTTTATAGGTAAAATTACCATTTTACCCCTAAGCTTTAAGATTCGTGCCCAATTTGGACGCTTCCAATTTAGCCCTATTTTTAGCCATATCAGGTAGTTTGCTCTAAATAACCCTATTTTTAGCCATCTAAGGATATATTGATGATATCCTTCCATTTACCCTCCTGGCATACCAATAACCTTTCTATATCGCAAATTGACGATATAAGACATAGTTTTTTCTTTGAATGAAACTCAGAACCTCTGGACAGGCAACTGATACTTAGGTTCAGTCGACTGGTTTGAACTATAGATTTACATTTATCATTAAAACTTACAGTTTTAGGCTTTTCAAAAAACTCATACAGTTTATTCTTAACACTAGAAATAGATACAGATTTACTTACACTAGTGTTCTTAGAGACACGAGATTTTTCAAGAGACTTTTGAAAACCAAGTCCAAACCTTTTATTGGATTGCACTTGATTTTGGAGAACATCTTTTAAATTCTCCTTTCCTTTATTAAATTTAGATACATTCTTGGATATCACTTCATAATTTTTCTTTAAAGACACAAGATCTATATCTAAACTAGAAAGACGAGAATTTAAAGATTTCACTTCTTTATCAAAGTCAAGATTCTCTTGGGAAAGTGTTTGATTTACTTTCTCCAAGTTCTTAACTCTAATTTTTTTCTTTCTTAAGCTCTAGAAAAATCTCATTGAAAGCATCAAGTAAATCATTAAAATCATAATCATCACTTACTTGATTTTGAGATGCCATAAAGCAAACGTTAGCAACCTCGTTTGTCTTTTCATTTTCTTCTTCCGATGAAGAGTCACTATAGTCCCAAGTTGCTTGGTATGCCTTTTTGTTCTTCATGAACTTGTTCTTTGTATACTTATCCTTCTTGAAGTTGGAAGCCTTTTCTTTAGATTTAGCGTTCTGTAGTGGGCAATCCTTCTTCATATGACATGTTTTGTTACACCTGAAACAAGTTAGAAGTTCATTAGTATCCTTAGGTTTTGAATTAAACTAACCTTTCCTTAGGAACTTTTTGAACTTTCTCGTGAACATGGCTATCTCTTCATCATCTTCTTCTTCATCCTCGGAGTCCGACATGGCTTTGAATGCTAGTGTCTTCTTCTTTGATTGTTGAGATTCTAGATCCTTCTTGCATTCTTCAAGTTGTACCTCATACGCTATAAGATTTCCCACAAGATTCTCAGGAGAAAGCTGTGTTAAATCGTTGGCCTCTTCTATGGCGGTGGTCTTTTTCTCCCATTTGGGGATTAGTGCACAAAGAACCTTCCTCACCATTTCGGCCTAAATATACATCTTTCCAAGCGCCACAAGTGAATTTGTAATGTCCGTGAATCTTGTAATCATCTCAGACACATTCTTGTTCTCCTTCATGCGAAACATCTCGAACCTGTGAACAAGAACAGATATTTTAAATTCTTTTACTTTATTTGTTTCTTCTTGAGTTACCTCGAGTGTGTGCCAAATTTGATGTGCGATTGTTGCATTGGACACACGGTTGAACTCCTTTATAAGGGCACCAAATAGCGTGTTCCTCACCTTTGCATTGTTCATTGTTTGGTTCTTCATGTTATCATTCCATTGTGCATATGGAATGGTAGGAGCAATGTACTCGGTCTCCGTCATGTTTCATATCTCATAGTTGATGGACTGAAGATAGATCTTCATTCTACACTTCCAATAGTTGTAATTGGTTCCATCGAATAGGGGTGGTCTTTGTGTGGATTGGTTTCATGGTATTCGTTTGCATTAAAGTAGTTGTCATTGCGCTCAACCAGGCTCTGATACCAAGTGTTGAATCCTGTAGGCAAGGCAAGAAACACTAGAGGAGGGATGAATAGTGTTGTATAAAAATTAAAAACAAAATTGAACTTTTTCTTCTGTTCAGTCGACTTGAAAAGAGAAATAAGTCGACTGAGGCGTCAGATTAAAAGAGTATTTTATACAAGTCTGATCAGTCGACTTATAGCGGAAACCAGTCGACTTGCCAGACAAGTTTTAGAAGAGTATGTTACACCAGTCTGACCAGTCGACTTAAATAAGAGAGAAAGTCGACTGTCTAAACAAGTTTCACAGAGTAATTAAAAAGCAAGTAAAGAAAATGCAAGTTCAGAAAAATACAACCACAGAGTACACACGATGTATCCTGGTTCGGTCCTCCCGATCTATATCCAGTCCCCAAGCAACCCACTTGCGATTTTTCACTATTCTTGAAAAAAATACAACACTCTACGGCATTTAGACAACAACCTTGTCCAACCCGTAGACCTCTCTCACCACTAGAGAGCAAACCCACTCTTCCACCAAGAGTGAAAAACTAACTCTACAACCTAGAGCCCTACTCTCCAACAGAGAGAACCTCTCACAACCCGAGTGAAGAACAACAACAAAAGAGTTACAATCAACCTATAGCCATGTTTTGTGTTTGTAATTTTTGTAAGTGGCTAATCGGTCAACTTCTGAATTCAGTCCAAAACAAATTCAATGTTATATTGGACTGAAGAGAACCAAGACTTAAAAGATTAGAGTGCTAGTTTGAATATTTATTCTTTTGAAAGCAATAAACTTAAACCTTTTTTTTCAAATGCTTTGAACCTTTCCATGGTGATTCCTATGCTCTATTTATAGAAAGGAATCCCTTGAACGTTGTAAATCAGTTTATAAAACTGATTTAAAATGGATATAATCTTTTGAAAATCGAAAAACAAGTTTTGAAATCAGAAAACTGTTGAAACGACTTGAACAGTCGATTGGGTTGCCATAATGAGTCGACTGCCCAGAGTTTGAAAGAGTTCAGACAGTTTCGTACTAATACAGTCGAATGGTGTCATAAGGCAGTCGACTGGTACTCAACAGCTGATCTAATTCAAACTGTTTCGACCTTTAATCTTTTGAAAAAACACTCAATTATAAAGATGTGTGAGTGTGTGTGTGTGACAAGGCTGTTACATCAATCTAAGACTCAAAAAAAAATTACAATTGTTTTACAAGACATGTAATATAACACATTCAAGTATAGGTCTTGTCTTGAGTCTTGAAGTGGAGCTTTAGCCTTTTTCTTTGAAGCTTGCTTGATCAATCTTGAACTTTAGAACCTTGTAGTTTTCTTGATCAATTTGCTTTGAGAGCTTCGTTTGAACACTATGCCTTTGTGTATACATAGTATTGATACAACCTGCAACATATAAGAGGTAGCACAACAACTTTGCATTGTGTTGTAATCATCAAAACCAAGAATCAACAAAAGGTAGATATTAGGCTTTTGGACCTGCTAATTCTTTAACAATATCATTGTAAATTAGTATTTACAGATGAAAAGATTCAAAAAATGTAATATAAATGAAAATTCATTGTACTATAAACTCATGTTTACCTTGAAAGCATTTGGGATTGTAGACTGCATCTTATCTAGAACAAAACCGCCAGCCAATGTTCCAATTATTCCACATACTATTGTTATTCCCCCAAAAACCAGGTCTGCACTAGTCTGATAATCAAAGAAACACAGCAGAACTAAGAAGCAGACACTGCAAGAAAATGCATGTAGAAAGACTCGTAGGGCAGATAAAGAAATTGTGTTCAATTATGCTACAGCAAAAAAACAAATACAAAAGGGAAAAAGAAGCATCCGGAAAAAAGGAAAGTGCAGAATTCAAATATAGATGCCATTAGACACAATACTATATTCCTATTTGTCAAAAATATTCTGGATTTCAGTTACTTGAGGATACTTTCGTTAATGTTGTGACGGTAGAAATGCATAAGCCAAATCTACATATTGAAGGCAGCTAGATTAAACTAGCACCTAGGAACACAAACATATCTGACAATTTAATATACGAGGACACAGCTAGATGACAGTTAATTTATAAAAAAAAAAGGTAAAAACATATACCATACATATAAGCTAAAACTTGACCAATAATACATATTTATGGTTTGCATAAGACATAGGCAAGCATCTTCCACCAATGATTTCAAATATCAGCCAATACCAAGACCAGCCACATCAGATCAGAATTTCCACTACTGATGCTTCTGAATTCTGATATGCCCAATATTGCAATTGAATGACTAGTTGACAGACAACCGGTACACCAAGTTATATGTTTTTAGCCTCCATCGAATATATTAGTTTGTCTAAAATAACATATTTCAACATATAATGTTTTCCACAAATCAAATGTTAACATTCTTTTCCTACAAAACTACAAACTAAGCTCCAGTTGTAAAGTGCAAGTGTTTGAAAGTTGTCCTTCAAGTATTAATGAAGTGCTAAAGTGTCTAAAGCATAACTAGTAAAAAACGTATGAGAACTATTGGACATGTATCTGAGAAGTATCTTCAAGGTGTCAGGGGTCTGGCAGATGCCCAAGCTAAATACAACTTCTAGATAGAAGTGTGATGAGGACATCGGTTCTGTTTTGCTTATTTTGAGATTTGGCCCTATGTAATAGTTTTGCAATTTGCACACTTTATTTTATGCATTAGAATATTTTGGACATTTGTATTGAGATTTGTTTTGAGCCTATATATAAGCCTTGAGAATAATGAGAAAGTATGCTATTGTTGATTTTAAAAAATTACTGTGTTGAGTTATTGCTTTATATTCTTTTCTTGTGTGAGTGATACCATAAGTATTAGAGTTTATGATAAACTCTAAAACTACACTCCCAAATCCCCAAAATTATTTATCCCAAAACCCCAAATCCTAACCCTAAATAATTGAACCCTAATCTTCCCCATCACCATCAGCCACTACCCCCGACCTCTCCCTATTCTCTTTCTGTTCCCGAAACGCAACACACCCATATTCATCCTCTTCAAAATCCTTCCCTCTACCTTCAACTCAGTCGCTCCCCTCCATCAAAACTCCACTGCCATTACTACATCACCTCGCAGCCCACCATCTTCAACCCGACTGCTATGCCGACGGCCTCTTCTTCAACCGACTGCACCCCCCAACGCTCCTCCACTGTCGCGCAACCACTCATAGTCACCATCATCACCTTCTTCACCCCGACAGCACCACCACCCGGCCATAGTCACTTGTACTCCATCTTGTCGTCCAAAACTCCTTCCACTCGCTGTCCACGCCGCACAATTACTCACCTTCACCCCAAGGCTCCATTGCTGCCACATTCCAAACACCCCCCGACGGCTATCAACAGCACCCTGAGCCGCTTGGCGACGATCCCTTCCATCAAATCCCGGTAAGATCTTTTCAATTCTCCATTATTTGTGATACTTCTTATCATCTCTAAAATATTATTTGCATTTTCTGTCGTCCACAAATATTGAGTGTGTGCTTCTACTTGCTAATTAGGGTACGAATCATTATTGCATGTTTTACTTGCTAAGAACGCTTTGGTATATAATTATTGATTGTTAGGATTGAATCTTTAATTAGGCTTGTTAAACTATTTCGTATCTTGAAAATCCATCAAACCAATTAGTAGTTTAATTTCGGACCTAATCTGCATTACATATTGGTAAACTTTATCTTTTAAAATTCTTCTACTTAGGGTTAAGTTTACATCATTTTGGTATCAGAGCAAAAATTTTAAAACTCTAGTTCTTGCATCATTTAGTCATAATTTCTGCATTCATTTAGAATTATCTGCATTCAGCACTTTTAGTTCATTTTATATAAAAAATAAACTCGGGTGCATAAGCATTTATGATATGTTTTCCCAAATTTCAGCAAACACACATTACCACGACTCCTAATTTTTCATCGTTGGTGAATGCATCTTCGTAGCACCATCACAAATCCCGAAGAGTCTTTCTTGTCCCTTCCAACCACCCAATCAAAAACCCTAGAATTCGGCAAGCCTCTCCTCGAACTAAAATAGACAACTCTGATATTTTCACTACCCTCGCTACCATTCAAGCAACTCTTGCCAATATCAATCAGAGACTTGAGAAAGTAGAATTGAATCAAAATGTTGCCCCTGATCTTTATCATCAGATCCTCAAGGGAATGTTCGTGATGATCGACGTCAAGATCGTGACCCTGACGAACAATACAAAAAGAACGTTAAGACCAACGTTCCCCATTTTGAAGGTCGTATGGAACCCCAAGTTTATCTTGATTGGATCTGTGCCATCTACTTCGTGTGGTTTGACTTGAGCGAAGCCCTGAAGGTTAAATTTGTCATGATGAAATTGATTGGTAAAGCTCCACAACATTGGACCAATCTTGAACACGCCTGTAGAGGCCGAGGCCTGGCAACCTTAGCCACTTGGGAGGCCATGAAAGAGAAGATCACTGAGAGATATGTGCCTCTATTATTCCACACCCGAATGCTTGATTCGTGGAATCAGCTCTATCAGGAAAGCAAATCCACCCAAGAGTATGTGGATAAGTACGATGACTTCCTCATTTGGTGCTATGTTTTAGGTAAAAAAAGCGAAGAACAAACCTTCTTTAGGTTCAGAGCTAGACTACGAGCCAATCTTAGGAACAAGCTAATTCATAGAAACGTGGACTCCTTGGCAGCAGCTTATGCCATTGTCCACGATATGGATTCCCTTGCAGCAAGTTTTTCTATAAATCTAGCGATTTGAGAGATCATTCCTCTAGAATGACCTCTACTAAGCCCTGTAGACCTGAGCCCCCCTCTTCTCAGCACCCTAACAAGTCTTACCCAAGCAAACCTACTTCAAATCTCATTCCACTTAGAAATGACAACACGGGTAAGAACACTAAAAGAGACTACTCTAAGATTGATCCTCTCATTAAGTACTATAAATGCAAGGGATACAGCCATATTGCTGGCAACTGTCCCAGCCCCAGTAGGATCAACATCGTAGAAGATACCGTTATCATTGCTGATGAGCCCGACAATGAGTTTACCTATGAACCTCATGTAAGTGATGACTTCGGTGAAGAAGAGGATAACCAGCCTCTCAACTGTATTCGGTCGATTCCGTAACCCCCGTTCCCATAAATACGTATTTTCCGAATATTTTCGATATTTTGAATATTTATAAATTTATTTTGCACTAAATTCGATTCGGATCTTTTACTAAGTGTTTTATAATCGACAATTACATTCGCTTTGACTAATGATATACTTCTATTTCTAATTGATCAACTATTTATATTTGATATTATTACTGTTCGGATTTTAATGAACTTGTTAATCTCAAATCTTATTTTGATGCATATCATTATTATTATTTTTAGTATTGTCATTGTCATTATTTTTATTAATATTGGTTGTTATTATTAGTAGTAATATTATTATTGTTATTATTATTATTGATGTTGTTACCAATATTATTATTACTTTTATTGTCATGATTATTATTATTATGTAAAGCCCAATGTTGTTATATTATTATTATTTTTGGTTAATGCCTATTGATTTTGATCTATATTGTATTATTTAATTATTTAAATTGAAGCCCATCATCTAAAGCCTAATTTTATATTTTAATTGCATTATTTATTAATATCTAACCTGAGCCCAACCCAAGCCCATCTCCTATTGGATTCTAACCCAAACCCATATCTATTGGATCCCAACCGAATCCTAATCAAACCCAATAACCCAATTCCCCTCCTATCCGTTTTGACCAGATCAACCTCACATCTCCCCGTATCCCCTGATTCCTCTCTCACGTTCCCCACTATCTCAACTATCCCCCACTCTCTCTCTCTTCCTTAAACAATTAATCAAATCCCAACAAATACAACCCTTCATCTTCTCCACAATACCCAAACTCTTCAACTTCCAACTCTCCTTCACTGTTCACACAACCCCCAACCCACCGTGTAACCCCCGAGCTGCCACTATTCATCCCCCTCACTGTGCAACCCTCTCGTCCCCAACCTCCGCCTGCACCCTTCCTCTCCTTCGTCGACTGCGACCCCATCGCGACGCCCCTCGACCGAAGCACCCCTCGTCTTCCTCCCTGCCATTACCACAACTCCGCTCGTCGCTAAAACCCGTCGCTCCTCATCCCCGTCGAGCCGTCATTGCCGTCGACTCCGCAACCAGCCTCGCCTTCATCCTCCGCTCGACCACTATAGTCGAGTCTCGCCTTCCATCGCCAGCCCCTTGTGTCTTCGACCTTACCACCTCCACAGCGATGCCCTTTGTAGCTGTCAACCCCCTCCATCCTCGAAGCGCCACCATTGAACCCATCGACTTTGTCTTCAAGCTTCATCATCCTCGCCATTGCTGCTCGCCCCCGAACCCACTTCATCCCTGTCGAGTTCCTCATCACCATCCTCTGTTCTTCGCCATTGCTCAACCTCACTCCTCGACTTCCTCCATTCAACGTCCACCACCGCTCGCAACAGAAGCCCCCGCCTACAGTCGAAGCCCCTTGCTGCCGCTTGACCTTGTTGCCTCCCCTCGACTTCACCACCGTCATCGCCCAATGCCTCGCGAGCCCCGCTCATTGCCTCGCCAGTCGAGCCACCGCAGCTTCGCCGCCACCTCCGTTGCTACCCTGAGCCCCATCGCCCTCATCCCGCAACGTAGCCGACCCGTCATCTTCTCCACCGCGACTCCATTCCCGAGCTCCTCTGTTTTATTCGTCATCAGGGCTTCACTTCAATCCCAGTCATTGATCAACATCTTGATCACCATCAGCCATATCAAATCGCAGTCATTCGATGCAGTGATCATCACAATCATGATGATCATCATCTTGATCCTTTGATCTCGGCCGTTGATCTCGTCGTCATCATCATCATCAGTACTTGATCTCGACCGTCGGATCTCCCTTGATCATCGCGATCGTGATCATCATCTTCATCTTGATCTCAGTCGTCCGATCATCCGATCTTGATCCCCATCGAGATCCGTACCCGATCGTGATCATCTCATCAAGACTCACTTGGTTCGCGATCGTCGCCATTGTCGCCAGAATTCCGATCCCATTATTCTTTGCATATTCGGATTAACCTAATCATTATTAAAGGCAAGTCCACTTGAACTCGTTTAATTTTTCTAGTTCAAGATTATTGATCTCCGCAAGTAGTTCTCTTTCGATTATCGTAATATTGCAATGTGTACCTTCTGTTGGGGATATCGAGGGTTTACACGAGCTAACCCGAAGTATCCTTGACTTCGTGCCAACATCCATTGATTCAAACCCAAGCTTACATGCACACACGACATGAATAAATTGATTATAAACTTGCATATAGAAAAATACAGTGATTGAATGCATGTTGATCGATTGTGTTATTGAGACTTGAATCGTGACGTGATAACTTTGCTTTGTACACTGTAAAAATTCATCCTCATCGCTGTACATTAATGTTAATGCATTCCATAATTCAAGAACATGTAGATTAATCATTTCGATAAATGTATGTGATGACTTTTTATTATTACTTGCTGCATGTTCTGTTTTGCACTAAGGTTTCGACCCTGTTACAATAAGAATCAACCAAAACTATATCAAAATAAATTGTAGCCTAATGAATCTAGTTTCCAGAAAATCTTACGGATCTAGATTCCGATCTGTGAGCTGTGAGATATTACAGTTTTAGTCAATGCTGGGGTGTATTTCAAGAATTGCAATTTAGTAAAACACTGACATAACTTTCAGTTGAAACACCATGATAATAGTAGTATAATGACATGAAACTCTCCAGAAACTTAGTAGACATGCTTAGGATCCATTCCTAATTTTTATAGATTTTTATGTTGATTTTACACCTTGTTTTCACATATAGAATTTTGACTATAAGCTGCTGCTAGAACCCTTAAGCTGTAAAGACTAGAGTAATCAACCTAGTTATAGTCAGAATCAATTTAAACTTGCTGAATATGAATTGTAGCCCCATACATCTAGTTTACAGCCCTTTTGACGAAACCGAATTCGAAATGGTATTTTGGGAGTTATTGCTGTTTTAGTACTGCTGTGTCTGCTCTTTTCAGATTCACAATTACATGTATATTACCATGCATCGCATCATTTTGTTGCATCCTTATCATCTCCTTGACACTCTTATACACTTGCATGATCATGAATGATTTAAATAAAATATTAAACAAGCCAGGGTAATGAGGGTTGACTTAGTAGTGGATAATCTCAGAAACTATACTCGGTATGGCCCTTCTTGTTGACATGGAAGGTGGAAAAATACTTGTGACCTTGTTATCATGTTATCACGTTATCTTGTTATCATGTTACCTTGTTACACCGAGTACACGCTCTGTAAATCCCACCACTGTCTAAAACGAACACTGTTTTGCATGCACCGAACCTATGGTTTGGGACACAGTAATACATACACTAGATAGGGTAATAAAATGCTAATAAACCTAAATTGACACTTGTACACTTGACCATTGTTTATTGACATTGTTAAGGCTTTTGGACTTTGTTCTTGCTTCATATTCCTTGATGTACTATGTTCCTTTACTTTTTGTTTTTCACCACTTGCTGTCTGTACTTGCTCTAACGATCATTTTTTTCCACTCTGGTTGATCCAACCACATGTGCACAAGGAGAATTGCCAGAAGGCATTGGTGAACAGTTTTTTTAGGATTGGAGCATGAGCTTGCTTTGCAATAAATTATTTCTTCCATGTTTAATTTTATATTCGTATTGTTACTTTGTTGAACTTTGTATCCCGGGCTTTGTTAACCTGTATTTGTTGTTTATTCCCAGTTGTTGGTTATTATGTTGGACTACTGCATGTTTATTCTAGTATCTGTTCATGTGATTATGTTTTTATGTGTGGCTGTGATTATTTCCTTTCATGTTGTTGAGTTAAGACTGGTACAACTCATGGATTATGTTAAAATCATTCGCTGGGCCTTCGTCACGGACTCGTATTCCCGTATTTTAGGAAGCGGGGCATGACAGATTCAATTATCTCCATTGAATGTCCCTGAGTCACTCATTCCTTCCCAAGTTACTTGGCAGACCATAGATTTTATCTCTGTGTTAGAACATCACTCAAGAGTCTGTATCCATATTTGCATCCCATATTCATGATTTACATAGAGAAATTTCCAAAAAAAAATAATGAAAATAATTTTAACTACAAGTTAATAGCAGGTACTAGAAGAAAATTTAAAACTGTTGATGTTGGTGACGAAGTGATGGTTTGGATTCATCCAGAATAGTTTTCAGCTAGATCCGTTAAGCAATTGAATGTATGTGCTGCAGACCCATTTAAAATTCTACATGAAATCAATGATTATACCTATATCGTTGACCTTTCTGAAGAATTTGTCATAAGACTTTCAATATTGAGGAACTAGTACCCTATGAAGGCCCAAAGTTTAACCCTAGAATATCTCTTATAGATGAGACTACCTACAGCCTACCGGTGAGATTCCCACATTTTTCCCTCTACCTGATACTACTTACCCACCAACAGAAAAATTGGATAATATTTCAGATAATCAGATAATCTCTACTAGAGATTGTGGTATTCATAGGTATTTGGTAAGATGGAAAAACAAGCCGGAGTCGGAGGATACTTGGATTAATCGTGAAGAACTCCAGCGCTTGGATCCAGATCTTTTGAAGCACTATGACATGATCAATGATTTTGACTCGATTAGGTCGAGCTCTCTCCCACCCGAAGAAGTGTGATGAGGACAACGGTTCTGTTTTGTTTTATTTTGAGATTTAGCCTTATGTAATAGTTTTGCAATTTACACCCTTTATTTTATGCATTAGAATATTTTGGAGATTTATATTGAGATTTGTTTTGAGCCTATATATAGCCCTTGAGAATAATGAGAAAGTACGTTATTATTGATTTAAAAAAATTACTGTGTTGAGTTATTGCTCTACATTCTTTTCTTGTGTGTGATACATAAGAAAGTATTATGGTCTGTGATAAACTATAATTAAAATTCCACCCCCAAATTCCCAAAATTAGTTATCCTAAAACCTCAAATCCTAACCCTAAATAATTGAACCCTAATCTTCCCCATTACCATCAGCCGCTACCCCCGACCTCTTCCTCTTCTCTTTCTGTTCCCGAAACCCAACACACCCATCTTCATCCTCTTCAAAATCATTCCCTCTGCCTTCAACTCAGTCGCTCCCCTCCATCAAAACTCCATTGCCAATACTACATCACCCCGCAACACACCATCTTTAACCTGAGTGCCTCGCCGACAGCCTCTTCTTCAACCCGACTGCACCCCCCGACGCTCCTCCACTGTCGTGCAATCACCTGTAGTCACCATCATCACCTTCTTCACCCGGACAGCACCACCACTCGGCTATAGTCACCTGTACTCCATCTCGTCCTCCAAAACTCCTTCCACTCGCTGTCCACACCGCACACTTACTCACCTTCACCCTCAGGCTCCATTGCTGCCACATTTCAAGCACCCCCCAACAGGCAACGGCCATCAACAGCACCCCGAGCCCCTTGGCGACGATCCCTTCCATCGAATCCCGGTAAGATCTTTTCAATTCTCCATTATTTGTGATACTGCTTATCGTCTCTAGAATATTATCTGCATTTTTTGTCGTCCACAAATATTTAGTGTGTACTTCTACTTGCTAATTAAAGTACGAATCATTATTGCATTGTTTTACTTGCTAAGAACGCTTTGATATATAATTATTGATTGTTATGATTGAATCTTTAATTGAGCTAGTTAAACTATTTCGTATCTTGAAAATCCATCAAACCAATTAGTAGTTTAATTTTTGACTTAATCTGCATAACAGGTTGGTAAACTTATCTTTTAAAATTTTTGAAAATTCTCTACTTAGGGTTAACTTTACATCAAAGTGTTTCTCTACATAACCAAGCATGCCTGGACATGTATATGAGAAGTGTCTTCAAGGTGTCAGCGTCATGCCCAACGAGAGTACAACTACAAGATAAGAGTGTTCTTTCTCCATAACCAAGCATGCTTGGAAGATTAGCATACAAGGATTCAGCCTTAGGAGATCTTTCCAAAAAGCAATCAAAAAAGATAACCAAGCACAAGCATGTATGAATTCAACCAAGCCCAGTCCATTTACAACTACAAAATTAGGTATAAGTAAACAAATGTCTGCCTCTGTGTTTACTTTGTACCAGCAGCGTACATAAACAAGAAACCACATTGAGCAAAGACCAATGCTACCATGAACATAGAGCCTCAATATTTTGTCCTAAATTTTCTCATTCTACATCAGCAAACACAGTTCTCGACATATTACGTGAAACGCTTACAAATCATATTACCTAAACAGAAATCCTTCTCAAGAACAAAAAAGAAGGATAGCAAGGGTTTACCATATGGTATATTTCATAGCCAGCCTTCGGCCCCCAATATGAATAAGCTCCTATAACAAAGTTGTATGCTATATAGCCTGGTAAAAACAATAAAATAACAGTTAGTTCATAACTGAATAGGATTTTGTATCTACGTGATCAACAAAAATCTATTCTGGTTCCTCTCAAAACAAAATATTGGATATCTAGCTTGATAACGATCGGGCAGTCATCTACTGCTAAAACTTGTATAGAAGCACAAGCGTGGAGCGATGTGGCCTAAGAGCTTCAAACAGCATGTGGGATGGTGTGAATATGAGAACAAGCATTGAAGTTTTTCCCCAAAAATCGGTACGAGTATTGAATGTTTGAGGTATCTTGAATCTTTTCAAAGCTTCTTTGCAAACCACTAGTGTCTAAATTCCAATTAAAAAATCTACAAAGAAAAGTTGCCGTAATATAGTAATTCCCCATAAATGCCCAATACTTCAATAATAAAGTTCATTACTTGTAAAAACTAAGAATTGCACACAGAGAACACAATATGCCAACTTAAAATTGATTCCAGCCCTCTTACACAAAGTTATAACTTGTAAGAAAGTTCAACCAAAAGAACCCAGAGTTATCATACAAATATTGAAGAAAAGAAGCATACCTAGAACATTGATGACATATATCCTCTCAGCCAAGAGGAGCTTAATGTCTTTAAAAAACCTTGCAACATGAATAAGAATCTTTTGAACAGCACCACCTCTACAAAACAAGTAATAATATATAAAAAATTACCACATGGAAATTTATACGTATCCAGTAAATGAAGTTGACAAAATTTAAAAGACAGAAATAGAGAATATGAATTGTATTCGCAAGGTCATGTAAGATGTCGTTTCTTAGCTTCCCTCTCTTACTAGCATTTTGCAAGAGACAGAACGAAGAATGAAGCAATTCCTGACAGTGGTTGACATTTTTATCTGAGCTATGCACAATAAGAACAGGATAATCACATATTTTTTATATAAAAAAAACACATACTATCTTTTGTTCAAGAGTGTCATTACTTTGAATTGTCATGTTTTATATGATAGCATTCTGTTTTAGGGTAAATTCAGTTTTCCTCCTCACGTTTAGGTTCAATACAAAGTTCACCTCCCACATTCTATTTCATACACTTTATCCGTAACTCTATAACTCTGTTAACGCCTTAACATCTGTTAAGTTAGAATAGTGCAATTACCCATGTACACTTTCTCCTCTAATTTAGATTTGAGACATTTCTTGCTTCCTCCTCTATCTCCCACCTTCCATTTCTCATGATTAAAGCAAATCAGGAAGTAGACAGCTGAAACATAACCACGGAAAAAACTCTCAATCTCTCTCTCCTCGTATTTCTCTCTGCTGCTTCCGCCATCCCACTAGGCTCCACCATCTCCGCCTCAACTCCTCCTCTTGGTCCTTCACCAACCTCACCTTCTTCCTTTCCTTCATCCCCACCCCTCTCTCCCCCTCCCTCTTCCTCCCTTTCATCACCTTGCTCATAGTTCACACCATTCATAAATGAAATGTAAAATGGGTATAAATCAATAACTAACATATAATGATTCATTGGTCATTAATAGTAGTCCCTAACTTTTTGAACCAAAGTATGCAGATGACTAAGAATACCAACAAGAAACAGATAAGACCACAACCAAACTATAGGATTTTTTAAAATTCTATTTTTAGAAATTATAATCAAAAAAAGAAGCAAAGAAAATAGGGCTCTAAGGATAAATTGAGCCATCGATTAAACACATAATATAAACAAACTAAACTAGAGTAAACATTCAGCCAAAATTATAAATAGTAAAAATGGCTAAGATTCTATTTTTCTTATGGAAGATAAGCAAAGATAAATATAAGCTTTAACAGAGAAATACATAAGTGATATCTCAAATTACTTGCTTTCTTTTTATTGAAACAGAGATTTTTTTTCTCCTTAACACCTCTCTTTCTTAATTGCTTCAATTCAAATTTGCAGCTCAAACGTGAAACTAAGTTGATGTAAACTTAACCATAAGTAAAGATATTTCCAAGAATATTAAAAGATTAAGTTTACCAACATGTAGTGCCGAATAAGTTAGAAATTAAACTAATAATTGGTTTGATGAATTTTCAAGATATGAGATAAGTTTAACAAACTCAATTAAAGTTCAAGCCTAACAATCAACAAATATACTTAAGTGTGATTAGCAAGTAATATATGCAATAATGATTTGTATGCTAACTGGCAAGTAGAAACACACACTCTCAATATTTGTGGACGACAGAAAATTCAGATTATAATCTAGAGATGATAAAGCAGTATCATAAATATTTGAGAAGTGGAAAGAAGTTACCGGGAGTTCAATGAACGTGTTGCCGCCACAGATGGAGAGGAAGAAGTAGCTGGATCTGAATCTTGCTCAACACCAAACAGCGAGTAAAGACTCACTCAAAACAAAATCAAATCTGTCGTTGTTGTGCACAAGGGAGGAAGGAGGAGGAAGTCGAGGTCGAGGTTGCTGCTTGCGGAGGTGGTGCGCCGGTGGCTCGTGGCAACGGCAATGCGGTGTCAGTGTCGGGTCGGAAAGGAGGGGTTTCAGGGAGTGGAGTTGGGTTTAGGTGAAAGAGTAGCAGTCGGGATGGCTGTGGAGCTTCGGGATCAATGATGTTGTGGGTGGTCGTCAATGGTGGTCGGAGGGGTGTTGAGATGAAGGAGGAGCGGGTTGACGACGATGGGTTGACGACGAGGTTGGGCTGATGACAGCGTGGGCGAGGGTGGATGCTCGGGTTGTGGGTTGCAAGAAGGGAAAGAATGAGGAAGAAGAAGAGAAGAGGGGTGTGGCTGATGAGAGACAGGGTATTAGGGTTAGGATTTACAATAAAATTGAGGAATTGGGGGTGTAGTTAGAGCTTCTCATAGACCCTAATACTTTCTTAGGATTTCTCACAAACTCTAATGTTCTCTTATGGTCTCACACACACAAGAGGAGAATGAAGAGCAACAACTCAACACAATAGTTTTTTAAATCAATAATAGCATCCTTTCTCATTATTCTCAAGACCTATATATAAGCTCAAAACAAAATCTCAATACAAATCTCCAAAAATTTTTAATGCAGAAAATAAATTGTGCAAATTGCAAAACTACTACATATGGCTAAACCTCAATATAAAACAAAATAGAACCGATGTCCTCATCATAAGTTGAAATAGCCCAACCCATATATACAAACTTCGAGAACAACAAGAAGAAAAAAAAAGATAGATATTCTCAAAAGATGATTTCTCCTGCCAAGAAGAGGAGGCAGAAGAGGATACACCACCACGGGCCCAACTCCGATTACCCAATAAGCCTTCAACAAGGAGAAACAACAACCAGTAGCAACAGCTTCATATGCACCCAGCAGACCTCACCTAGTCCCGCTAGTGGAGGGACTGCATAAACCACCACAAACCCCAACTTCGTTGGCAAGTTTCACATGGGCCGCGCCATCGACCTCTCCCTGACATCGCCAAACAAGAGATTAAACCCCCCCCCCCCCCCAACCAAAGAGTGATGGAGAATGGAGTGAGAGAGATTAGGGTTCCATAAGAAGGAAAACCGAAAAAAAAGAAGGGTTCAGATGTAAATTGGTGAAGAGAGGAATAGAAGGATAATTTCACAACAAACTTAATAGAAGTTGAGAAATTAACAGAGTTATAGGCAAAGTGTACTAAATGAAATTTGGGGAGTGAACTTTGTATAGGGCGTCAACATGACGGAGGCAAACTGCATTTACCCATATTATCTATCGGTTAGCATGTACTATTGTCTTTTTGGTGCATTGTACTATTGGAATGTACAATTTAGATGGAGTGTATTTTGACGAAAAAGTCATGTTCAACTGCTATATACGACATCAGGGATTAATCCTACTCCACAAGGTGAGAGATGTCATGTCTACATAACTAGTCAAATGAACCTAAGGGACAATCAAGGTATAATTTGGGGGCTTCAGACAAATTTCCACAAGTTTTATTCTTGTTGCATAAGAAAGAGTAAGTAGAAGAAGAATTAGTAAAACAATAAAAACTGGATATAGTAACCAACGTTTTTCGTTCTTTCTCACTTTTCTCCCCAGATGATGCCACAAATTCAGAGTTCTTATCATCTGAAATAGCTGCAGGTAAAAAAGAAAGATATTAATATTAAATGCCAAATGGTCAAATAGCCACAAGTATGAGTCAGATTTCAAAGGAAGAACACTTAAAGAGCACAAGTAATAGACCAACCTGGGATTTAATTATCAAATATTGATCTAGTATCTAATGGCAAATTTTCATAACGGATATTGAGGTTATATTGGTGGAATTAAAAAAACATCGGATTTCCATAAAGGATAAATATATATATATATATTTATATCTAATTGTGATTTAAATATAACCTTTACACACATTACATTCATATATCACAGATACATACAACCTAGTGCAAGCAATAATAGTCAACCAAAATTCATAATCACCTCGCCAATATGAAATTGCATTCAATACAATACACAAAAGAAAAGATATCTACATTTTAAAGATTAAACACAATATATAACATAAGATTTAACAATTTATACACGTATTATATATAAGTCTGCTTACCGTTATATCTGAATGTTCCTAAGTTCATAATGTAGAGGAACCAATGGTAAAATAAGTGGGAGAAAGGAGACAAAAAGTTGGAAAGAAGATTAATTTTCTGAGATATAAGTATATAAATAAGCCAAAATATTAAAAACATTGAAATTTACAATTTTTTTAATGAAAAAATGTCTGAGACAGGTCAAGTTTCTAAAATGACCGATATCTCCTCAAATCTGCATGAGAAAACACCCACACACCACAGCATAACCATATCTAAACCCGCTAAAAGACATTTTTAATATACTATCTCAGCTGTTTGCTACCAGTGATGAACTAAGTTTTATTTAACTTGAAAAATAATATTGAGAGGGAGAGAGCCCTATAAATATCTTTTCCACAGGCAGCTTCTTATCTTCTGTTATTTCCTTCTTCAAACCCCTACTCTGTAACTCTTCTTCATATAAAGCCTCTTCTTAAAAAAAATTTGATTTTAATAAAATTCATCTACAGATACAAAGATCCACTCCATATTGCTCAAACCTTCTTTATATAATATAATAAATTATGGAGATATGGGTCTCATAAACTGCGAGAAGGGGTTTGTAGATGGAAGGAGCGAAAAAGAAGTGAAGGAGGCTGAGAAGTGAGCTGCAAGAGGAAGCAATTTGGAGGCTAGAGGTGGGGCACAGGTTAGTGGTGGGGCACAGGATAGTGGTGGGTTTGCTATTGGTGAGAGTGAAGATGGAGTTAGCAATGATGATGATGAAAGAGGTTTAGTGAGAGGAGATCTAGATGATGAGGTTGATGAGGTGGGCAATTTGGGAGTAGAGAAGTACTGATGAAGAGGTCTAAAAGAGCCAAAAAGGATAGTATATCTAGTTTGACAGGTTTACAATAGAGGTAAAAAAGTCAAGGGCCAAATAAAATTCAAAGTGAAACGAGGGATCTAAACCAATTTTACCCTTTATTTTACTTTGTATCATGATTAGTACTTAGTGATTTCGCCTAATAGTATTTTGTTCCATGACCTCCAATGCGCTCCACTCAATTAGTTAATGGAAGCTATTAATTAAAAGATCTAACCAAACAAATGTTTCACAAGGTAAAAACGATAATACCTTGAGTTTCAGGAACAGTAGTTTCCCCATGTCCTTTGCCTTTATTGGCTACTGATGAACCAAAACCTGCATTTGAGTGTTAAAAGACACTGCAATTACACAGAAGCATAACAATTCCAGAAATTTATCAGAAGGAAGCTCAATAATGCACCTTTTAGTTGCAGAGGCTTCATAACAAAGCCTAGAATAGAAAAAGGGAGCATCATAACTGACTCCCCCCAAAATGCATAGCGCCAATGGAGATAACCCCCAACCTGGAATTAACAGGGGAATAATGGTTATTGGATCCCTCTAAATTACCATCGTACATTAGAAATGTCTATCAAATTCAAACACTGCAAAATTTTATATGTTTTTCATCATCGGCAACATAAAAAAACCAATCAAGATTTAAATACCACCACCATATTTAAATTGCACTCTATGGACACTAATACTTGATCTAATTGTCTAAACATTTTCCCAGACGAAAAGAGTCTTTTAGGTCAACCATAAATCGATATGAAATGGCTAGCTGATGGTTTGGATGAACTAAAAATACGACAGATCCTTTTCTATTTGTTCAAAGTACTCTTCTCATATTTTAGATAATTTTAGGTGAACAGTTACTCAGTATGAACAATGCTTTTCGTTCCCCAAATATTTGAAAGCTGCATGTCCATCCATATTCCAGCTGCAAACATCCATGATCCGTCAAATACTACATAGCTAAGTTCAGAAGATTATTGAAACAAAGTCGTAGTTACTAATATTTTGAGTTTCTGTAAGAAGATCTTTTGTCCATTCAGCTTAAAATTAGCAACTACCAATATGTATTATATCCACTGTAACTGTCCTAGTCCATATGTTATTGCTCAACAATCTTTATTACACCTCCGCCATGTAATTATTTATCTCCATTATCCCTGTCCTAATTGTCTATGACTCTATTGAAAATTCTAGCTCATTTTATCGTCAAATGAAACTGTTCTTATGTTTGTAACACCTCTTATCCTTACTGTTTCCACTTATCCATATAACTCTCAGTTCTTGAATACACTCAAGTTCTGGCCCTATTTCTTTAATTGCTCAACATTTTTAAGAACAAATCATCTATGACCATTTAGTAGTCCCATAAAACTTCCGTAAATTTACAAGGATGTTTTACGAAGTATGATTACTTGATACATCATGCTCTGACTCTATCAGCTATAACCTCACAATCTCACTATAATCTTATCGTAATGATTATAATATTATCATCGTAATGATTAATATACAACATGGGACATCATCTAACATGTTAAAGAGGGGCCGCACAGAAGCCGAGTTGGGAACTGCGGCCCCTATTTAACATGCGGTGTCTTATTTAACAAGAACATGTGATAGATGTAATACAACTGTGACAACTCACAAAATGAGCCGAACCCGCAGTTGGGAATAGCGGCATCCAAAAAAAAAAAAATGAGAAGAGGCTGCAGTTGGCTATTGCAGCCTCATAATAGAAGAAGCCACAGTTGGCTACTGCGGTTTTAGCTGAAGTGGCTAGTGCAGTTTTAGCAGATGTAGCAAACTTTAGTCCACCTGTGGAATAAGGTGGCCACTATCCCCCTATGGATATAGGCTTATTTTGGGAAAAAATTCAAATATTCACTACTTTCTCATACTATTATTCTCCAGTCTCATTGACAAATAAAATAATAATATATTATCAACATGGGCCATCACTGTAAATATTCCATGTTTCGTTCATTGCCCGTACTAGAAATATCAATCGTGTCATGCTGCCCGAAGGTTAAAACAAGGCATGTTTTTTGGGCAACTTTTTGGGCTCGGACGGGTCTCAGCTCCAACCCCCTCTCCCAAACCTAACCTCGGCTTACACTTCAGCATGTCTAACTTTACTTTAATAATTTTATTATATTAAAATGTTTATAAAGTGAGCCTCGGTCTATTTTTTCCTATGTATATATGCATTGAAAATTTAACTAACAAACATACAGTAAAAATCATTGAAATTTTCATAGTAAAGAACATCAATACAATTTCAATACACCCACTTAGTTCGAAAGTAAATCTTGTAGGTCAGCGCTCCATCCACCACCCCGCCCCTACCTAGGCGGTCCGGCACCATTGAAATTTTAGTATTAAGAAACCTTTGAAATTTTAATTGTAAAAAACCATTAGAACTCTATTTATTTTCAGTAATTTTCTATTGCATGTTAATACAATTTCTATACCCACTTAGTTTGAGCGTGAATCCTGCTTTACCCACTGCCTCCGCGTTGGCGGTCTAGGCAGTCGCCCACAAAAATATTCGTATATGTGCTCATGCATTTTATTCTTCCACACTACCTAAATTCCAAAACCGTGTCCTAACCTATCACACCCGCAAAATGTAAACCCGAATTAGGTCGTAAGAAGAGAAAGAAGAAAGGAAGGACAGAAAAAATAGGGTAAGGGATCCAAATCCCTATGAATTTCACGATTTCCCTCAAACCGTAGTTCCTCAAAAGGTAAAACTATAACTTTATAAAATAATTTTTGGTACTGAAATTTATTATGATTATATTAATAATAGTATAAAATAATTTATGCTTAGGTATACAGAAGAATAAAACCAAAGAAAACTTTTGGAGCTAAATATCAAGAAGGAAGCCTTTGTAAAACCTCTCAAGATCTATGCTCTAGTTTGACTACTATGTTTGCATATATAGCTCGTATTTATTTAGATAGTATGAGTACATGTGCATGCATTTGTGTGTAAGTGTATATAAGATCACATCCACGGGTAGGGTTTATTAAAAAATGATTCTACATGAGATTTTTGATAATATGTGTGAATGTATGCTTGATATGTAAATATATGAGATAAGCTAATAAGAGGTATGGTTATGACTTATGAGAGTCATGAGTGCACCTAAGGTGTGGGGTAAAATGTGAAACTGTATGCTTGTATTGATATGGCTAAAAATGGGATTATAACGAGACTATTTAAACCTGGCACGAATCTTAAAGATCTCAGGGGTAAAACAGTAATTTCCACCACAAACGGGTCCAAAATGGGAACTGGGTCTTTCTTCAAGGCCTAGTAACCCGAAAACAGATCTGTCCTATTGGGTACGGGTAGCAACCCGTTACAAACCAGCCCAAATACTTAAAGAGTAATTCAAATTCGTGATTATCTCTAAGAGGCGGTTTAAACAGCCTCTCTTATCATGAAACGAGCTTAAACTCTACATCTTATCCAAAAACACCGGGACAGAGATAAATGATTATCTCTAAACTGTCTCTTAAGGAGACTATAAATACCCCTCTCCCCCAGCATAACGAGGTAATCAATCTTTTTCCACATAAACGCTCTTTCATAATCTTCCTGATTGCTAACATGAGTGTCGGAGGGTTCGTCGCCGGGATCCATCCCGGTGTATCAATCTTTTTGCAGGTCAAGGCAGCGGCAAGAAACAAGTCAAACGCCGGTAAAAGTCAACAGGTTTGCCTTTATTATTTCCAAAAGAATCCACAAATTCATCTGTTTGCTCCCACACCAAAATCAGCAACAACAGATTGACGCCATCTGTGGGAAACAAAAAGCAATCCAACTTTACTACACCAGTGAAATTAGTTCCCAAGCTATGCCTCCGAAGAAGGGGAAGACAGCGGCCTCCAGCCGCAGAGCCACTCCCGTTCCTTCTCCCCCACTCCATGATATCCTTTCTCAACCCGTCCAACAAGTTCAACAACCGCAGCCTGGACAGCCTCTCCCTCAACACGTCCAGCAACCGCAGCCTAGACAGCCTCTTCCTCAACAACCTCTCCCCCAGCAGGCCCCGCAAGGACCTCAAAGGGCTGCCCCGAGGGCTCCCGTCGAAATCGTCAAAGGCAACTTCCTCTTCATGACCATGTCTCGGTCCATAACCCCTCATCCGACTTCTTGGCATCTCACAGCCCTCCAACGCCAAAGGATCTCTGACATGTTATTGTCAATAAACAATATGGTATAGACCTTTGGACCCGCTTAAATAGGAGGCAGACCCATGACGTAATCCCTCGCCAAGCACCTCAAAGGGATCCTGCAATTCGGTCCCCTAGAGCTCGATCCCCCAGTAAGCCAAACTGCAGGAGGCAAAGAGAGTCTCCCCCGCACCATCAGAGGAGGAACCGCACCCCGACCGGTCGATCCGCACCACGGGACCACTGAGATCGGAAGACACCTGTCACGAGGGCAGTGTTTCAGGATTTCCAAGAAGCCGTTCTGCGGGCCCTCAACGTTATTCCTAACCACGATCAACGGGCACCTAGTCCTCAACCTGCCCCAAGCCATCATCATCGCACTACCGGTCCCTTCCACATGAGGATGAGTCCCGAGGATCATCAAGATTTGACTGGAGGGAGGACTCGGTCTATCGTCATCTTCACAAGATGGAGAGACACCTTAGCAGACTTGACAGAGAAGAGGAATAGCGTGCAATGTTTTAAATCTCGGATTTCGGACTCGTCTCGGCAAGGGGTGTTTCGTCTCAAATAGGAGATATCGGAGGAGATCTCGGGAAAATGTGATCATTTCGGATTTTCATTTTGGACACTCAATATATATATAGAGAACTGATCATTTCGGATTTTCATATAGAGAACTGATCACTCAATATATATAGAGAACTGATCACTCAATATATATATATAGAGAACGGATTTGTAGACTGCATATACACTCAATATATATATATATATATATATATATATATATATATATATATATATATATATATATATAGTCCCCTTCCGTTGTGCACTAGGCCAACTGTGTGCACTCGGCCTTCCCGCATTCGTATTGACGATCCGAACCGTTCACATTGATTTACACATCTAAATTAGTCTAAATATGTAAAATCAAATCATTTGAAATTCATTTTCCCGTCCATCATGTGACTATAAAAAACAATGATTTTCAGCCATACAATTTTGTAACATTTCAATAAATGCGCAAATGAATTTCAAATGATTTGATTTTACATATTTAGACTAATTTATATGTGTAGATCAATGTGAACGGTTCAGATCGTCAATACGAAGGCAGGAAAGCCGAGCGCACACAGAGGCCTAGTGCACAATGGAAGGGGACACACTCTCTCTCTCTCTCTCTCTCTCTCTATATATATATATATATATATCCTAAACAAGATATTACGTGTTCTACATATCATTTTTCATATAAAATATTGTATAATGTAAGAATTTAATAGCTATATAAAAGAGAATATAATATTAGTATATAACTAAATTCAATTTGCATTGACTAGAAAAATGTATTAGTTAATATAGACTTACTTGACTTTATATATACACAAACAATAGAGAGACAAAAATTTCACATTATCTTAGCTTAAGTCCTATATTGCAAGACTTCTATGCAAAAAGTATTAAAAAAATTATATATTCACAATAACATTAATGTCTATTTCGGCCGATATTTCGGGAATTTCGGCAATATTTCGATCGATATTTCGGCAATTTCGGTAACACATTTCGGTCCAAAAATCTGTGATTTCGTATCGGCAAGCTAGCTTAAACGAAATTTCGGACAAAATTTCGGCCGTATCGACCGAAATTTAAAACAGTGACAGCGGGCGAGGAATTTCCGCCCAAGCAGGCCTCCGTTCTCCCGAACCGTCATGAAAGCCCCAGTCCCGGAAAACTTCAAACTCCTTCACTTTGAGTCATAATGAGGAGTCAAACCCCAATGACCACATCGAGAGTTTCAAAACTCTCATGATGATCCACTAGACTTTGGATGCGCTTCTTTGCAAAACCTTCCTGGCCACGCTGAAGGGACCTGCGAGAGAATGGTATTCCCAACTCGCCCCTGCTTCCATCTTCTCCTTCGATCAGTTCGAGAGGCTCTTCCTTACCAATTTTGTGAGTAGTTGTCGCGCTGAAAAGACAAGCACATCTTTGTTGACACTCAAAGGAAGGGCGAGCGGTTAAAGAACTATGTCAAGCGCTTCACCACCGAGGCCCGGCCAATCGCCTCCCTAGACCAGTGGGTAGCCTTTGCTGCCTTCCGACACAACATCAACCACGCCGACTTGAAGGCATCTCTCGCTAAAAAGCGCATCGATATTTCTCGGAACTCCTACTGAGGAGCGAGAAATATATTAGGGCAGAGGAGGCCCTTCTCCCACCTGATCAGAAAGAGCCCCTATCCGGGAACAAACGAAAGGGTGCTAAAGAAGAAGGGGCTAAAAAGCTCCAGAAAGATAATGGTGGTCAGCGCCGCCCTCCTCCCGTTTTGAGAAGTTTACCCCACTTAATACTAGTGTTTCAGCCATCCTAACGGAGGTCGGAAAAGAAGGACTGCTCCCACCACCTCCGAAGATGAATACACCAGACAAGAAAAGGAACAGGGACAAATGGTGCCGCTTCCATCCGGGATCATGGCCACAACACCGATGACTGCCGGGCCCATAAAGACGAGATTGAAGGCCTCATTCAGTAGGGGCAACTCTCTAGGTTTGTGAGGAAGGACAGGGTAGATCCTCCGCCTCCCCGAGAGGCTAATAAGCGAACTGAGCGACCTGTTGAGACCCCAGATTCCGAAGCTAAAGCTGTCCTACACCTCATTCATGGAGGCCTAATGGGGGGAGATTCGAACTCCTCCCGAAAAGCCTTCGTCCGAGAGGTGTACTCAGTGCAGAATCATCCTCCCCCAAGGGCCTTGGGAGTTCCTGTTACCTTTTCAGACAATGATTTGGAAGGCGTCCGAACACCTCATTGTGATGCTCTTGTTATAAACCTCCATATGGCCAACTTCGAAGTACGCAGAGTCCTGGTCGACAATGGAGTTCGGTTAACATCCTTTTTCTGGAAGTCTTCCAGGGTCACAAGTTGTTTAGGGATCGACTCAAGCCCGCCGGCTACACTTTCTATGGATTCTCCGGGGTGCCATTGACGATCGAGGGAGTTATAACTCCCGACGTAACCGCTGGCAAAACCCCGACCACTCGAACCAAACCGATGGATTTCATGGATTTCATGGTGGTAGACGTGAAGGCCGCTTACAATGTCATTCTGGGCCGACCCGGCCTAGCTGCTCTTCAGGCCGTACCCTCAGCCTACCATATGAAGATGAAATTCCCCACCACAACAGGGGTGGGAGAAGTCAGAGCGAGCCAAGAGATGGCTCGCAAATATTACATGACTTCGGTAGGAGGGTCGGTCCTCTCCTTTGAAGCCCTCGAGCTCCCTCAAGGGAGTTGCCAAGCTATCTCACAGCCGGTCGATGAGTTGGAAGAAATATCCTTCTCTGAAGGAGATCCGACCAGGACATTCCAAATTAGTAAGGTCCTTCCCCCTCCCGTCAAAACCAACATTATTCGATGTATAAGGAAAAATCGAACCTATTCGCTTGGACTGCGACTGACATGCCTGGAATCTCTGAAGAACTTCTCATGCATCACCTTAGTGTTGCTCCCGGGGCCAAACCTGTCTAGCAAAAGCAATGCAAGTTCGCGCCAGAACGCCAGCAGGCAATCAAAGAAGAAGTAGAGAAACTCTTCAATGCTCGGTTCATACAGGAGGTCAACTATCCGGAATGGCTGTCCAATATTGTGATGGTCAAAAAGGCCAACGAGAGCTAGAGAATTTGCATTGATTTCACGGATCTGAACAAAACTTGTCCGAAAGATCCATTCCCGCTCCCAAGCATTGATGCTCTGATTGATGCAACCTCCGGTCACGAACTCTTGAGTTTCATGGACGCTTTCTCCGGGTATAACAAGATCAGGATGTTCCCCCCTGATATTCCGAAGACTTCTTTCGTAATCGACCAAGGCCTATACTGCTACCGGGTCACGCCCTTCGGGCTAAAGAACGCCGGTGCAACTTATCAGCGCCTTGTCAACAAGGTCTTTAGAGAATAGATCGGCCAGAACATGAAGGTCTATGTGGACGACATGTTAGTAAAAAGCATCAGCAAATTGAACCATGTGTCCGACCTTCAGGAGGCCTTCGATGTGTTGCGGAGACACAACATGAGACTAAACCCGAACAAGTGTGCCTTCGGTATCTCATCCGGCAAATTCCTTGGGTTCATGGTTAGCCAAAGAGGCATAGAAGCCAACCCGGAAAAGATTCAGGCCATACTGAACATGGCTCCCCCTTCCAGTATCAAAGACGTTCAAAGACTCACAGAATGCCTCGCGGCCATAGGGTGTTTTCTCTCCAAGTCATGAGAAAAATGTCTCCCGTGCTTCAAGGACCTTAAAGGGGCGAAAGGCTTTGAGTGGGGGCAACAGCAGCAAGAGTCCTTCGATCAACTCAAAGCCTATCTGGTCAACCCCCAACTCTATAGCAAGCCAAAGCCCGGGAAAGTCCTCTACATATACCTCGCCACCTCAAAACAGACCCTCAGCGCCGTCCTGGTAAGAGAAGAAGATAAGACTCAAAAGCCAATCTACTATGTGAGTAAGGTCCTCAGGAATGCCGAAGTTCGTTATCCAAAGGTAGAAAAGATGGCCTATGCGTTAGTCATGGCAGCCCGAGAGCTCCGCCCCTACTTCCAGTCTCACTCAGTGGTCATTCTTACCGACCAGCCACTCAAGCAAGTTCTCCACAAGCCCGAAACTTCGGGGCGCCTTATGAAGTGGTCTATAGAGTTGAGCCAACATGATATCAACTATCAGCCCAGAATCGCTATAAAGGCACAAGCCCTGGCAGAATTTATAGTAGAAAGCACTATCCCTGACCCCAGCAAGGCAATAGAGGAACCCCCATTCTAGATCGCGCAAGTTGATGGGTCCTCATGCACTGATGGGAGTGGGGCGGGGGTCATCCTGACTGGCCCCGATGACTTCGTTCTTCAGTACTCACTCCGCATTAATTTTCGAGCATCAAACGAGGCTGAATATGAGGCTCTCATAGCCGATCTGTGTATGGCACGCAAGGCCAGGGTCCACGCGTCAAAATATTCAGTGACTCACATCTGGTAGTGAACCAAGTATCGGGGGAGTATGAGGCAAGAGATGATCGCATGGTCAAATATTTGGCCAAGGTCAAAGAGCTGCTAGCCACTTTCAAAGATGCACAACTCCAACGAATCCCCCGAAAGGAAAATGCGCAGGCAGATGCACTCTCATAGCTGGCCTCCTCTTCCTTCCATGGGCTAGAACAAACCGTCTTGATAGAAGTCCTCTTGAAACCTAGCATCGAGGAAGAAGGCCCCGAACTGATGGAGACGTTGCCCCTAGCACTCGGGGAGAATTGGATGAGGCCCTTGCTCGAGTTTCTCAAAGATGGAATCCTCCCTCCAGACCCTAAAGAGGCTAGAAGAATCAGAACCAGAGCCGAGTGATACATGCTCATCGAAGGGGTCACGTACAAGTGCTCTTACACTCAAGTGGGCGGCACACCCTACTTGAGATGCCTCTCCCCTGAGGAGGCCTAGTACGCTCTAAAGGAGGCCCATGAAGGGATGTGTGGCGCCCATTTGGGAGCAGGGTCCCTCGCCCGCAAAATCTCAAATTATGGATATTTCTAGCTTACACTCCTTAGCGACGCCGAACAGCACATTCGCCAATGCGCCCCCTGGCAAAAGTTCTCAACAATTCGGCGCTTACCACAAGTCCAGCTGTCCTCCTTATCCAGCTCGACCCCTTTCGCAATGTGGGGGATGGACTTGCTCGGGCCGTTCCCTCCAGCACCGAGCCAGCTGAAGTTCCTTGTCGTTACGATCGACTACTTCTCCAAATGGATTGAAGCCGAGCCTTTAGCAACAATCACTGAGAACAGAGTCCAGCTGTTCTTTTGGAAGAACATCGTCTGGAGATTCGGTGTACCTCAAATCTTAGTAACGAACAATGGGACCCAATTTACGGGGGCAGTCTTCCGCAATTTCTGTACGGACCTTGGTATCCAACAACGATTCTCCTAAATATCCCACCCGCAATCCAACGGTCAAGCAGAGAACGCCCATCGACAAATTCTCTCCGGCCTAAAGAAGAAACTGGCAAGTCTGCCAAGGGATAATGGGTTGAGTAACTCCCCAATGTGCTCTGGAGCTACCGCACTACTAAAAGGACCCCCACAGGAGAATCTCCCTTCAACCTTACTTACAGCTCCGAAGCTGTCATCCCACTGGATGTTGGCCTACCTTTTTCCCGCTTGATTGCCTTCAATGAAGAGCAAAATTCGAACCAGCTTCGGGGCAACTTGGACCTCATCGATGAAATTCGAGAAAGATCCTCCATCTGTCAGGAGATTTATCGACGTAGGATCGAGCAGTCCTACAACAAGAGAGTCCGCCCCACTAATCTCAAAGAAGGAGATTTGGTTCTTAGAAAAGTAGCAATTTCTTTCCCGAGCAAGAAAGGGAAACTATCACCTAATTCGGAAGGCCGTACAGGATCTCCAAAGTTGTTTGCCCTGGCGCTTATCAACTTGAAGACCCGGGGGCAAGAGAGTACCAAGAACATGGAATGTGGAACACTTATTGAAGTACCAAGAGGGTGTTTAAACACCGCTCCAAGCAACTTCTAATCCTAGAGCATTTCTAAGTTTGTTTTTCTTCTTATTTAGTTTATTTTTGAATATAATAATGGCTTGCAACTCAGAAGCAGCCACTTAGTCATCTTTAATAAAAGCAGTTTACTTCTTAGAAAACCTGTTGTCTAAATGTTCTGGTTGTCTCGCCCCAAAGCGTACGAAGTATAAAAACTCTCTTAACGACAAGTTCGGAATCCAACACTTGGTTCGATGCCACTTTAGCTACTTGCGAACAAACAAGTGCGAAGTAGCTCGTCATTCGAAATTGCTCCCGCAACTGTTGAAACTATCTTAACGACAAGTTTGAAGTCCAACACTTGGTTCGATGCCACTTTAGCTACTTGCGAATAAGCAAGTGCGAAGTTGCTCGCCATTCAAAATTGCTCCTGCAAATGTTGAAACTCTCTTAACGACAAGTTCGGAGTCCAACACTTAGTTCGACGCCACTTTAGCTACTTGCGAACAAGCAAGTACAAAGTAGCTCACCATTTGAAATTGCTCCCACAACTGTTGAAAACTCTCTTGAACACAAAGTGTTATTAGGCGAAAGGAGCTCATTACAAGATCAAAAGATGCAATCAACAAAAACATTGCTCGAATACTACAAATATCTTATTCCATTAAAAGTCAGGATACAAGTCTTATTCAAAGACCATACTATAAACATTTTATTCCGCCAAAGATGGAGATACAAGTCCTATTCAAGACTAAAGACTCCTACAAAACTACAAAGTCTCGCCATAACTCCTCCTAGGAAGAGGTACACTTCTATTTAGAGATACACGGGGACGACGAGCACTGTGTCGCTCCCTCGTGGCCTCCGAAGAAATCTCCAAGCCTGCGAGCTGAATGGTACCATCGGGATCCATAGACCTAGTTGTCGCACCAACAGATGCTCCGCTCGACGAGCCGGCCACTCCACTTTGAGCATCCCCAGGAGTTCGCAAAAGAGGGGGCGAACGAAGCGCTAACTTGCAGAACCATCTTCCTTGGGCATAATCATCCAGAGGACAAGAAGTGCTTCTAACGTTGCTCCCCTTAGAAAGTCGTTGCAGACAAAGATTCTCCGCCTCTAACTCAACGAACCCGCTCTTTGAGAGAGTCACCTATTACTCTGAGCTTCAAGCGAGGCACTCGGCCCGAACTAACCCCCCGCGAGACATCGGAGATAGTCCTCCGAAGATGAGCCGCTTCTAGACTCTTCTCGAGCACCACGTTCTTTAATTCGACCCTTTCGGATCTCGCTTCGAATAAAGAGTGGCGGAAGAACTTACGCCTCAAGCCTTGGCCAACAACCATCGAAGGGCAGGTCTCCTCACCTTCAGGGGGCACTTCGCGAATTCTCTCTTCAAGACGCCTCATCTCGATATCTCGGCGAGCCAAGATCGGCCTCAAATGACCTAACTCCCGCTCCGCTTTAAAAAGCATCTCCCGAGACCGAGCAAGCCCCAACTTGGTAACACCTAGCTTAGAGCGGAGATGTGGTACCCGCTACCCTAGGGAAGTTAACCAAAGAGAGAAGCGTAAATTACTCCAAGTCTAGACAGAGCTACTAGATGGTCCTAAGCTCAAGTATAGCTACAAGACAAGGCTAAAAGCGGTGGCCAGTCCGCTACAAGGCATCGATACAAAAGCATCCAAAATAAAAGAAGACAACTGAAAAAGAAAAGTGACAAAGATACGGAGTAGGTCAAGAGACCACCACAGTTGATGCCTCTTGGGGGACAACGACCTCGCGACCATCTTCCTTGGTCGCTACCGGTACCTCCACCATGGCAGACTGAGGGTCCGCAGCGACGTCCCCGTCTTCTTCTTCTTCTTCAACCTCAACCGCCTCCTCAGCTACCGGGGCGGTCTCGCCTTCGAGAAGATCATACAGGCTGTACCCTGAGCATCGTCACCGGTCGTACCTACCTTTAGCGCAGCACGATCCTTCGGGGATGGCAAGTGCCGCGCCGCTTGCATACAACTGGCAGAGTCCCCGAGGAAACCATCGTGCTTCATCACACGTCAGTCGGGGACGAAGAGCTTCTTGTGCTCTTCGGTAAGAATCGCCTCTTCCGCAGCTGTGAGAGGCGGAGCTTTAAGCGCCAGCACATCCTCGAAGGAGAGTCCTCCAACGGACGGAGTAGGAGAGACAGGCGAGGCAGGTAGAGCAGGCTCCAAGTTGACCACCGGAGTCGTCACCACCGTAGCCTTCAGGGCTTTGGCAGACGACGGCCCCGAGGTTGTCCACTTCCTTTTTTTTCCGTTTGGCGCCTTGTTGGCTACTCCCGCCCGGTCGAACAGCATGACCCTGAAATCCATGTCCGAAGCCTCTGCAAAAGAAAAAACGAGGAGATGGGCATGTGAAGGAGTTAAACTGAAACTAAAAAACAGAGAAAAATACGGAGCATACTAGGGTCATCGGATTGAAACCCCCACCGAAGAGGACCTCCTCGGTTAACTCTTTCCAACCCAAGGGCTCACAAGCAAGGAGTTTGGATACGACCTCCCCTTCCTCCAGAGTCAACACCGGCTCAGCCTTTGCCCACTTCGGCACCTCCTCCCTCCACCTCGTGGGAATAATCCACGAATTAAGAAATACTTCTTTTTCCAAAATTTGATGGAGACGAGGTTGTCTATCAGCTTCACACCCCAGCGTGGCGATAAGTAGTATCGGTACTCCTGATGAGAACATCTTTCCTATTTAGTTTATTTCAGTATCATTTTTGTTACTGGCAATTATAGCCATATGTAATCTTTTTTGTATTTTTTTAGATTCTGAGAATATTTTGAGATTTGTATCAAGATGTATTTCGAGCCTATTTATAGGCCTTGAAATTAATGAGAAAGGGTGCCATTATTGAATAAAAAAATTTGTGTTGAGTTTTTGCTCTTCCCTCTCTCTCCTTTGTGTGATACAACTGAGATCCAAATTAGGGTTTGTGATAAATCCTAATCTAATTTTAGAGTTAGTGATTAACTCTAAAATCTACCCCAAATTAAAATCCCCAAATACAAATTCCTAACCTTAACTTCCCAAATCCCAACACAAAACCCTAATTCCTATTCTCCACACCTGCCGCCACCCTCCCCCTTCTTCTTCATCTTCAACCTCATCACCCCAGTCCCCCGATTCCCTACAAACCCACTACCACTCCATTGCCGCCACCACCACCACTGCAACTCAACCCACCAACACCTTCGTCCTTCGATCCCGCACCCCACCTTCGTCGCCATCGTCGCTCCCCACCATCGACCACCCTCTGCCTCTCCTTCACCCCGACGACACCCTAATCCCCAAACCACCTCACTTCTAAACCCTAAGCCCCAAAACCACCAGTCCACTCCCGACCCCTGGCACCCAGCGCCAGTGCCATGCCTCCCGATGCCGACCCCCTGTCGCACTTCGCCAACGATGCCACTCCCGCTCGCCGTCACTCGCCGTCGACCAGATCTGCCAGCCATTGGCTTTGTTGCTACCTTTGCTCGCTATGGTTGTTGTATTCTTTGTTGCTGTCCAACTCCGAGATCTACGCTAGTTTTCTTCGCATTTGGTATACTCTTTCCACTATTAATATTTGTGTTCTACTGCCCTATTATCTAGTATATTATCTAATTTGCCTGTCGTCCACAAAATAATTGAGATTGTGTTCCACATGCCTGAATATCGTACGAATCAATATTGAACCTATTACTTGCTGAACACATAGGAATTTAATTATTGATTATAAGGTTGAATTATTAATTGGGACTGTTATACTTGATTCAATTCTTGAAAATCCATCAACCTGTTAACTGTTAAAATTTCTAACTTAGATCCGCACTTTCATGTTGGTAAAATTAACCCATTAAGATTCTTGGAAATTCTCTATTTTAGGGTTGGTTTTACATCAACTCCACCTTGCTCTTTCGATGAATACGGTAGAGCCTTCGGAGAACGATAAGCTGAGGCACGACCCCTACCACTTGGCATTGAAGAACGAAGCCGTTAACATGCCTCCACATGTTCGGCATATATTGGATGGGGCTCAGACCGTACCACTGCATCACCTCGTTCACAAACGGTTAAAGAGGCAGACAGAAACCGGCATAAAAGGCGACAAAGGGGAAAATGCAAGTGTCAGGAGAGGTCAACGAACAGGTTCGAATACTGGGACCCGAGAGAAGAAAACCGAGTTCCTTCGGTATCATGAAACTATTCTGAATCCGCACAAGTCCTTCTCCGTCTGCATGGAGGGGATGTCGTCGACTTCAGAGTGTTCCCTCGGCCTGCTCTCCTCATACGAGGCCGACATCCCGTACACCACCTTGACTAGAAGGTCATCGGAGTATTCTCGAACTCCGCTAATGTTCGACAAAGGGCCCGAAAGCCTACCCAACGCCCCTACTCGCCTCTCCTTCTCCACAATCGTCTCTGATGTCACCAATCCTACCACCCCCTTTCCCTTGTCCACTGTTGGAGCCACTACCAATGGTTGATCCCCTTCGTGGTCCGAGGTGGTCTCACTCCCTGAAGAAACCCTAGACATCTCGTAAAATATATAAAAGAGAATATATATTTACCTTTGATGTGACAGCTACGGTCGGAATATATCGCCGGAAAATCAAACGCTTGGCCGTGACCGCTAGTTGAGCCACCCAAGAGTGAAAGAAAAATTTTCGAGAGTAAAAGTAAAGAATGAGAGAATGGAGTGGGGAGTGAAAACTTATAGTGAGTGAGGGGCGCCGCTTGGGCTCCTGAGACCTTTGAGCCCCCAAGACCAGTAAAAAGCCCATGAGAACATCGAATTCTAAGCAACAGAAGACGTAAAGACGGAATTTCAAGTAACACCAACAGACCTGTTGACCGGTCAACCGCCATAACTACATCTCAATATTCGCGCCTGATCAAGATCAAACGGCCCAGACGTTGCCACGTCCCTCGGAACCAACATCCGAGCAAACGTGTCCACGAATGCGAAAATGGGGAAAACTACATCTCAATATTCGCGAAAACTCCATCTCAATATTCGCGCCTGATCAAGATCAAACGGCTCAGATGTTGCCACGTCCCTCGGAACCAACATCCAAGCAAACGTGTCCCCGAATGCAAAAATGGGGAAAACTCCATCTCAATATTTGCGCCTGATCAAGATCAAACGGCTCAGATGTTGCCACGTCCCTCGGAACCAACATCCGAGCAAACGTGTCTCCGAACGCGAAAATGGGGAAAACTCCATCTCAATATTTGCGCCTAATCAAAAGATCAAATGGCTCAGATGTTGCCACATCTCTCAGAACCAACATCCGAGCAAACGTGTCTCCGAACGTGAAAATGGGAAAAACTCCATCTCAATATTCATGCCTAATCAAGATCAAACGGCCCAGATGTTGCCACGTCCCTCGGAACCAACATCCGAGCAAACGTGTCCCTGAACGCGAAATTGGGGAAGCCCCATCTCAATATTCGCATCTGATCAAGATCAAACAGTTCAGACTGAGCCACGTCCCTCAGAACCAAATTCCGAGAAAACATGGCTCCCAGCGTGAAAATGGGAAAAACAATGCCCCAAGATTCGTACTTGATCAAGATCAAACGGCCCAGATGTTGCCACATCCCTCAGAACAAAATTCTGAGTAAACGTGGCTTTGAGCGTGAAAATGGGAAAAAACATTGCCCCAAGATTCGTGTTTGATCAAACGGCTCAGATTGAGCCACGTCCCTCAGAACCAAATTCCGAGCAAACGTGGCTCTAAGCGTGAAAATGGGGGAAAACATTGCCCCAAGATTTGCGCTTGATTAAGATCAAACGGCTCAGAATGAGCTGCGTCCCTCGGAACCAAATTCCGAGCAAACATGGCTCTGAGCATGAAAATGGGAAAAAAAAAACGTTTCCCCAAAATTTGCACTTGATCAAAATCCAACTACTCAGATTGATCTACGTCCCTCGAAACCAAATTTCGAGCAAACGTGGCTCCGAGCATGAAAGAAGGGGAAACGCCCCCTCCCAATGCAAGCCCACGATCAGAGCGTCCAGATTAAGCCACGTTATCAAGCAGCGGATCAACCGTCTCATCGTTCGGAAAATCATGCCAATGACGTGATCGACGCTCCAGATGGCGCAACGTCAATATTTAATTGATTAACTTTTTTATTTTTATTATTAAATTGAATTAATTATTTAAAAATTGCAAAAAATAATTAAAAATTCAAAAAAATTAATTAAAAATTCTAAAAAATAATTATAAATACGGGAAAGATATTTTTGAGCTCCTGAAAAATAATTATAAATTAGAATGATTAATTAATACTTTTTGAAAATAGATTGTTACTTCGCAAAATTGAATAATTGATTCGAAAAATAATTTAAAAATTAGAAAAATCAATGGAAAATCTAGAAGATCCCACCAACATGTTTGAATACAAGGCAGGCCCAATTGAACGTTGTTAAGTCTCGTGGGCGATTCTAAAGCTCCTAAAGAACTCCAATAAAATCTTGTACGCCATTAAAACAAGAAAACTGCTCCCCAAAGGCTGTTAAACTCGGTCTTCGGGAATGGGGGACTCGTGATATGGCTAAAAATGGAATTAAATCGAGACCGTTCAAAAAACCGGGCACAAATCTTAAAGCTCTTAGGGGTAAAACGGTAATTTCCACCACAAACGAGTCCAAAATGGGAACTGGGTCTTCCTTCAAGGCCCAGTAACCCGAAAACGAATCTATCCTATTGGGTACGGGTAGCAACCCGTTACAAACCAGCCCAAATACTTAAAGAGTAATTCAATCGTGATTATCTCTAAGAGGCGGTTTAAACCGTCTCTCTTATCATGAAACGAATTTAAACTCTACATCTTATCCAAAAACACCGGGACATAGAGATAAATGATTATCTCTAAACTGTCTCTTAAGGCGACTATAAATACCTCTCTCCCTCCACCATAACGAGGTAATCAATCTTTTTCCACATAAACGCACTTTCATAATCTTCCTAATTACTAACTTGAGCGTCGATGGGTTCGTCGCCGGGATCCATTCCGGTGTATCGAACTTTTTGCAGGTCAACGGCAACGGCAAGAAACCAGTCAAACGTCAGTGAAAGTCAACAGGTTTGCTTTTATTGTTTCCAAAAGAATCCACAAATTCATTTGTTTGCTCCCACACTAAAATCAGCAGCAACATGTAAATAGACATGTATCATATATGAGATAAAGTTGTGTGACGAATGGTTACGAGAAACATGATTGCATATCAGAGTTTTAATAAAATGTGAATAACATTGCATATGAAGTGTTTGATAACATGTATAAATGAAGATTATGGTTAAAATATATAAACATAGGGCGGATATCAGTCTAGAACTTATGCTTATGTTCATGTTAGTGGTGATCTGCGATCATGCCTAAGGTTGTATAAATATTAGTATCTATTCATGACAAGTTAACTTGATGAGGGTAGAAAATCATATACATGATCTTGTAGTTTATATGCTCCTGATCATGTTGTGCAGTATGCACGCTCTCTGAAGGTTGAGAGAAGCCATCTTATGTCTGAGAAGTATTTGTGTAGTTATATCTATTCGGTAATGGATAATAATGCTTTAATGATTCAATTGGTGCACCTCATAGTAAGTTGACACCGAAGTGTGGGTACCTACCTCTCAGTGACTTGTGGTATGGACCGGGCAAATTGGTACTACATGAATGTTTGTTTCCATGGGTGATCGACCCAATTATAGTAAAGCATTGACAATGCATTAGTATGTTGTTGTGACTCATTCCCAAATATAAAAAAAGGTAGGTTGTTTTCCCTGATCTCTTTTCATCTCTCTATCTACAAATCAACTTGGTAAATAAATAACTTTAATTTCTCTCACAAAAACTTGCAAACCTCAATAAATATATTATCAGAACAGGTCCAAAAGATATCCAAATTCCAATTTTCTAGAACCTATCATTAACTTTACAGTCCTTACTCATGTTCAAATTCACAACAACAAAAAAATAAATAAATAAATAAATTTATAAAAAAAAAACACGTACAGTGACCACCATGGATTATCATTTGGTTCCACGTCCAGTTGTTCCATCTGATAATCTTTAAACAACTTATTAAAGCAACTCCATTTTTGTTTAACTCAATCTTCCTAAAACAGAACTATTATTTTTCTGTTTCACATCCTTGCAAAGCTGATAGTTTTTTTCCCCATTTATTTTGAAATTATTATATAAGCTTTATAATCTGTCCTGCCACTTTATTAAATTGCATCTTCTTTAATTTATTGTTTCAGTTTCCCAGTGCATCATTTCAACACCTGTGCCTATGCTAATAAAATGCCCCCCCAAAATCATCATATATCCAAAGGCAAATTCAAGGGTTGCTTGAAAAAATTAGAAAATATTAAATTTAATTTTGTAAACTAAGACAACTATTAAAAGTTTACAACCCTAAGAAATAGTACTTCAGATGAGCATAGGAAAATTACTAATATTCAAATAGACTTACCAGTCCACCATATACATAACCAAGTGCAACGCCAGTAGGTATGCACATGTAGAAGAGTGCAAGCCAAGCTGTTTTCTGAAGTAATAAACAAAACAATTAGTAGGATTACTGAAAAGTTCCATGAGAAACCCAAGTTCAAGAAAAGCATACATTACTCAGAAATGGTTGTTAATATATAATTAAGATGTTGGTACGGCATAAAGTAATGGTGGGAAACATCCCTGATGGATTTTTATATAGACAACTCCGCCAAGCTAAGTTAATCCAAAAATATATCAAAACAGTAGCTAAGGTAAAAATAATTCAGACTGCATTATTGTTAAGCCCTGGTGCAACACTTGCTAAGCTCGTTTAAGAAGTATAAAACTTGCAGCATTCATCTGTCAAGTAAGATAAGTTTGTGAACAGAGTAATATATTCATGAGAGAGCATGTCTTAAAAGGCTTACTGCTTGATTGCATGTCATATGAGGATTTCTAACAATATGATTTTCAGATATGGATATACACTAGTATCATTTAAGAAGTATAAAACTTGCAGCATTCATCTGTCAAGTACGATAAGTTTGAGAACAGAGTAATATATTCAAGAGAGGGCATGTCATAAAAGGCTTACTGCTTGATTGCATGTAATCGGAGGATTTCTAACAATATGATCTTCGGATATGGATATACACTAGTATCTACAGATTCGGATGATCATTACATTCCAAATTTCATACCCCCCATGAAAATAAACACATATTGATGGATCAAAGCTTTAACCTATCCATTTCATCCCTACCAGCCCAGCACCTCACAAGAGAATAAGCTAAGAATCAGTGCAGGATGACCAGCGCCCACGGGGACGGAGCAAAATGCCTGTGATGCCTAGATGGAAACCTAGGGTGTCTTCAATCACTGAAGTAATGCATGCGAACAGTAAACAGCACTACAAAAAACCAAGTAAGAAACTAGAGAAGGGTAAAGTTAATAAATTTTCTACAGAGAACGGCATTCAACTCTTTAACATATGCTAATAGATGAAACAGGAGCATAAGAGTAAACCTGAGCTACAGGGGCATTATCATCAATAAATGGTGCTGCAAGACTAATGAAAGAAGCCTCACCGACACCAACCAGCCTAAAAAGGAATCATATTAGCACTGGAAGCTTCAAGGTTAATGAGAGTTTTATGACCCAAGGATCATTAGATAGAATGACTTACATCCGACAAATAGTTATTGACCAGAAATCAAAAGAACAACCGCAACCAGCAGTAGCAATAGTCCAAACTAAGAGTCCAACTCCAATAAGCCTAAATGGGTTGTGGCTGAAAAAAGTAACAGAGCAATTCACTGAAGCAAACGTATACAAGCAAAATTTGCAGCACAGCAATGTTTTATCAAAATATTTATTTTAATTAATTGAAAAGAAATGAAAAGTTCAGCACTGTAAATTTGTAAGTACAATGATATTTTATTAAGTTTACCATAATAAATTACCTTGCACAAGTTCTTAATTATGCAAGAAATAGTTACAAGAAACTCCCTCCATTCCAAATGTAAGTCGTTTTAGCATCTTTTTGTTTCCCAAAATATAAGTAGTTTTCACTTTCCAACACAACGTATTTAAACTCTAAATCTCTCATTAATTAAATTTTCAACCACACTACCAATTTTACCCTTGAGAGCTTAATAAGTTAATTAATAGGTTTAATTAAGATGGATATTTCAAATAAGAGGGCATTTTCATAAGTATTATTAATAAATTAATTAATAGGTTCAGTTAAGAGGGATATTTATTTCCCCATACATTAACCTCGGGGTTTAGAGTCTCCATTGAAATAGATCATAATTAAAATAAATTTTTGGAGGCTTGAAACAACATTGAACATTTAGAAAAGAAAGATAACCAGGACAGAATGCTGTCTTCAGTGGAAGCAAGAGAACCTTAAAACAACATTGAACATGAAATAATAGAACAAGAAATAGATAAGCAGGACAGATTATCTTCAACAGACAGCCTTCAAACCAAAATTTTGAGGTTGGCCATAAGAACACTACCTTACTGTAGTTACTTTTTTCTCCATTGCAAGTTTAATAAAAGTAATCACCAGTAGATACATACTTATACTCTACTTTTCTTTTTTATTATTCAAAGTGTATAAAATAAAGTTAGGAAGCTAGATGGAAAATATGAAAAGGCAATAATGAATTATTATTGATAGGACAAAAGAGACATCATAGTGTGAATTTGGTATACTGGCTTAACAAAAGATTACAGCTGTTGACAATCAATAAAACGCAAACCTCTTTGCTAAGGACGCAAATATTGGGGAAGCCACGAGAAGTCCAACCATGAAAGCAGAAGACAAGATGCCATCTTTAAAGTTACTCAACTTAAAGTCCCCTCTGCATAAAATGTACAATGAGAAACGAAGAAGAACAGAGAAGGAAGTTTCAAATCCTCACAAATTGATTGAACTCAATATATGACGAGCAACTCATATTGCAAATTAAACCTTTATTCGGTTATTCCCATGAGAAAAAGGCCAGATATTCCTCAAAGGTCATACATACATACATATATAGATACATACATACATAAGGAAGAAAGAGAAGGAAGTTTCAAGTCCTCATAAAATTGATAGAAACTCAATCTATGACGAGAGATCCATAGTACAAATTAAACTTGTATTCCCATGAGAAAAAGGCCAGACATCCTCAAAGCCAACCGTCCATTCATACGTCCATGCATATATATGCATCCATGCATGCATACATACATACAAACATACCAAAATGAGATTCAACAAAAGAAACAAAAACGAGAAATATAAAAGGAAATAGATTATTATTAATAAACTTCAGCCCTTACAAACTGACTCTTAGCTCTCTTATATAGATGAGTCACTTCAAACTTCACTTCCAAACAATTTAAAGACAAAGTTTCCTTTATATAAGCTTCGTTGTTTAAGAGCAAATAGTACAATATATTGTGGCTAGTGTGCCACTCCACCCATCCTTATCCATTCTACTAACATCCATTCTTGTCTTCGCCTCGACCTTCATTTGTCTACTCCTCCACCTTTGTTTGTCTTGGGTTTCACCATGGCTTCCTCAGGTGGTGCTTGCTCCATCTTGCAAGATATCTCAGTTGACTGGCGATATCAACTGCATAGGATCTAACAATTCCTTCTCCAAACAGAATGTTTCCTTGATGTTTGTCCTTACTGGCCCTAAATCTGATGCAACAAATAGAGTAACAAGGAACTCTCTTTGTTCTTGTTTTTGTTTTAGCTGATCACGAGTGCAGTCGAAATGAATGGCTCCTTGCTGAGAAAGGACGCTAGAACAATGCTCATCTTATCCCTGAGTTCACTGATCTCATATCTCTTGTTCAAACTTGAGTTATAGGTTTTGCCCATGCTCAAATGCATATTCTAGTTCTGTTTGTACTTAGTGTAGCTCTGATAACTGTAGAGATTTATATTGACTAATATTACATTTTCTTCCTAGATACTCTATATTTGGAATTTATAATTTGTTTGGAATCTATTCTTTTTAACAAGAATAGTTTCACTGCAAATCTTAGGAATAATTTTCTGAAAATCTTCTGGTCTGGAGCTTGTTTATGTACAAATCATGGACCAAACCTAAAATAATTAGTTTGCTCTGAAAATAATCTTGCTAAAAGAAAGATTCAAACAAATTATAAATTCCAAATGGGAGTATCTAGGAACAAATTAGAAAATATAACTCTGTACAGTTATGGGAAACTACACTTAGTGCAAACAGAACCAAGATATGCATTTGAGTACTAGCAAAACCTACAAGGCTACAACTCAAGTTTGAAGAAGAGAAATCGGATGCGGCGGAAGAAAAATAGTGAACTATGAGATAAATATGAATATTGTCCTAAAATCCTTACTTAGCAAGGAACCATTCTTTCTGATTGAACTCCCAGTCAGCTAGGGAAAAAAACAAGAACAGAGAGTTTTTAATTTATCTATTTGAAGCAGCAAAATTGGGGCCAAAACAGACAGACATCAAGGAATCATTCCTTTTGGAGAAGGAACTGCTAGGTCCTATGCAGTTGATATCGCAAGACCGGGTCTGAACTAGCAACAACAATCTCATGACAAGATGGAGATAGCACCAGTTAAAGACACCATGGTTGACCCAAGACAAAGGAAGGGATCAAGGTGGAGAAGAAGACATTGGAGGCTAAGACAAGAATGGATGCTAGTAGAATGGATAAGGTAAGGTGGAGTGGCGGTGAAGCACTAACCACAATATTTTATACTATTTGCTTTTAAATACAAAAGCTTTTATAAAGGAAGTTTTATTTGTAAATTGTTCAGAAGAAAAAATCTGAAGTATGCACTCATGTATAAAAGAGAGCTAAGAGTCAATTTTTTAAGGCAGAAGATTATTAATAAAAAATTTACACACATGGATATATATATATGTACTTACGTAGGAATTTACGGAAATTCTATAGACTCTATCAGTCAAAAGTAAATCTTGCCCTTAAAAATTAATATAACGAAAAAAAACAAAGGCTTTATCCCAATTTTTTGGGACCGGTTACATTCCTCCAAACAACTCTATTGTGCGACAACTCCTTTATCAAATTAAACATTCCAAATCCTTATTAATACTTGCAACCCAAGTTTGTTTGGGTCCACCCCTAGTCCTTTTGCTCTCATAAGTTTCATCCCATCAATTTTTCTGATTAGGGTGGTTATGTCTTTGTTGTATGTATCCAAACAAACTAAATCAATTCTCCCGCATTTTATCTTCAATTGAGGTGACATCTAGTTTATTTCATATACACTTGTTCCATTTTTTGTCTTCTAGTGCCACCTTAACATCCTCATTTCAGATACACTTGTTTTTGTACGTGTTATTTCTTAACAGCCAACACCGGGTCCCAGACCCATAACATGGTTGGTCATCCAACAATCGTATAAAAATTTTCCTTCAACTTCAAAGTTGTCTGACCTTCAAATTTAATGATGATAAAAACTTTCAATGTGGTATTTTTCCCCAAAAAGTAGCCCCTTCTTCAACAACAACAGCAGCAAAAGGGAAGAAAAACGACGGAAAAAAAAACAATGGATTTAACGTATTTGCAAAAGTCAATAGATATAAAAATTCAAATCTACTTTTCTACATATAACGGAGAGCAATTAGTTCAATGAATTATATGCTAATAAATAAAAGACCACTAATCTGTAATTGTGTCTTACTGAATTCCGCTACCAGAAGTGCATATTCCACTCTCTGTGCATGTCTGAAGACTGCCGTTTACACCATTACTAGCAATTGCACCGCGATCAAGATAATTTACCATGTTGATAATGCAAAATATGACAAGTAACCTGGAAAAGAGGAAACAATTTTTTTATAAAAAAGGAATAAAATTAGTGAAATGCAAGTCTACTAACTCAGTTGTAGTTATTTTATATTAAAAAATCTCAGATAGTAATTACAAACTATACTTTAATTTGATACTTGGGCTCTGTTTGGCATTGCATTTGGAGGGTGCTTTTGGGGTCTGAAAGCTCTTTTAGGCTCAAACAGGTGTTTGACAAACTTCATTAAAAGTACTTTTTAGCAATTTTCTCAATGCACCTAAATGGGGCGTTCAGCATTTCAAAAAGTGCTTTGACTTGCTTGAAAAATTGCGAAGTTAAAAATAATTCTTTATAACAGTACTTTTAGTACAACATTATTTTGGAGCTTCTCTCTCTAGAAAAACTAGAGAGAGAAGCTCTCCCCCAAAAAAACCCTAAAACCAAAAACCCAAATCTCATATCTGAGCTTGGAGGGCAGCGGGTAGGGTTTCGTCGCCGTCCCCCCTGCTTCCTCTCAACCTCTCTCTTCCCCCCTCCCCGGTCGCCGTTCGACGCCCCCTCCCCGGTTGCCCTTTACCACCTCCACTTCCATCCTCCATCCTCCATCCTACAGCTCCAACGACCAAGCCCCCCTCCGACGCTTGACTTTGGAGGCCTCCTCCGACCTCTTAGATGCCGCCGCCTCCGGTGCTCGATGATGGTGGAGGAACGAAAGCTCTCATCGGCAACCCTTCGTCTATGCTGCCCGTTCTGCCGCCGCTCGACTTTGGGGAGGAACGACGAGATCGTGTGCCCGACGACGGTGGCGGAACGAGCCTCCAGTTCTGCCGCCGCTAGACTTTCGGGGAGAAACGACGAGCTCCTGCTCGCCGTGTCCCAGACAGGATCCTCCCACTGTGACGCCGACGTTGTTGCTCGACGATCTGCTGCAGCACATGGCGGAGGTGGTGTCCCACCGGTAAGGGATTGGAGAAGGGAGTGAGTACGGTGGGGTATGAATTTTGGAGGGAATTAGGATTTGTGGAAGAGTTTGGAGAGGGGTTATGTTGTGGTACTGGAAGTGTGCAAGTGGAGGTGGTGTGGAGGGTGTAGTTTGTTGTTTTGCACGATTGTGGAGTTTGGGCCCGAAGGTCCCTCCATGATGTGTGCTCATTTGTCTCATCTTTCGGGGTATCCAACGATATCGCGGGTGCAGTCTTCACAGCGTCTGCTATCATGCTATTGAGCTTCCTCCAGTTTAGGCCACTGACTTACTGTGTGTCTGTATGGTGAGAAATCGTCTGAGAGCGCAAGAGCGTGAAAGAGGTGAAGGTATTCTCTCCACGGCTCTCTCTTGGAGCGGGGTTTTTGGGTGGGAGGAGCGAGATAATTGTTTGGTGAGAATTCGCCTGAAAAAACACAAATGTGAGAGATGTGAAAGTATCCTTGTAACTCCCTGTTCTAGTTGTACGTATTTTATTACGTGAATTGTTGTACCTCAATTTTTAGATCAGTTTTATTTTTCTCTTTAGACTCTTTATCTAAAGCCAGAATGTTTTTCTGATCAATTCCATAATTTTGTGATTTTTCGATCGGAGTTTAAATACAAATTCTAACCCCAATTATCCCTAATCAACATTTTTCCTATCTGCCTATCCACTCCCGCTAATCACTCACATACGCCAAATTTCTCCATCTCATTTTTCTCATTCTATGCCGAACTCTCACATTTTTTCTCCTACTCTACTTCCCCCCACCACCCTACTACTCTTAATCCCCTCTTCTTTCAGTGTCTCCTTTTTTTATTTTTCTACACCCCCATCTCTTTCACCCCTTATTTTATACACATGCATGCATACATGCATGATTCACTCCATTCGTCTTTCTATATATACACACACACACAAGCATGCAGACCACCTCATTCTCCCCTTCTCTTCCTCTGCCTTCTTCACACCCGAGAGCTCAAGCAACACCCGAGCTCTATCTTACCCTCCACCTTCGAGCCGACGACTCCATTTCTACGACCCCGAGAACCCCGAAAAACAACCCGATACCACGCCACCTTGTTGTTGTTGTCACTCACCGTTACTACCGTTGTTCACTCGTTGCCGTCTTGCCGCCATTCTTACCGCCATTGTGCCGCCGTCCGTTGCTGATGTCGCTTCTTCTTTCTGTGGTTAACACCACCACCGAAATCGTCACATTATAAGGCAAGTACCTTGTACACTCTCTTTGTTCTCGTACAGGCATTTTTCTTTGACTCGTCGCAAGTAGTCTAGTTATCATCATATTTTATTGTCAAACTCTGTTCTAGTCACTTGTTCCATGCTATATCAACTCAAGAGTGAACCGTTAACACATTTCGAATCGTGTTATCGAATATTCAACCTTACTATCTCTAAAATTTCTTGGCCTTGCACTAAGAATTCGACCATGTTCCCGATATTGGATTGAAGATTTTCTACGTGAAAATTGTAGCCCATCGAGTCCCGAATCCAGAACATCTTACGGTTTCTCAATCGGATGTATAGATTGTGAGATATCGCGATTTTAGTACCGTCATATCGTGAATTTCTGAACCTGCACGGGATCACTAACCTGTCTCTTGTACTGAGAATTTGACCATGTTCCCCACACTGGATCGAAAAACTTTCTACATGAAAATCGTAGCCCTTCGAATCTAGATATCCGAAACATCCTACAGTTTCTCAATCCGATGTATAGATTGTGAGATATCGCAGTTTTAGTATTGTGACTCTGAATTTCCAGAATGCGCGCGAAACATCGAAATCAACGAAGAATGAATTTGTACGCATAGCTACTGTCTTTAGAATGTATCGTGTGAATATGCGTTGGAACCGAAAGAAAGTCTACTTTCTAGAATCTCTGACGGAATCGAATTTGCTTTTCTGTAACAACGGGAAAGTGGATTTGAATGCAGATATGTTAAGTTGTCTAAAAATTCATCTATACATTTTTGCATATAAACCCGATACTTTTCATATTTAATGAACTGAGTGTATTATTGTTCTTGTAATAATAACTTGCATAGATATAATAGGTTGATAGCATGTATTTTATACTATTTGATAATTTATAATAACTACTCTCGATACATGTACCCGTTATATCTCATACCATGATTACTGCCCCTGATATTTTTCTAGATTAACTGTCTTGATTACACCGTTCTACTAGTCGTACCAACTGCATGTTCATAATTAATTATAAAAGAATAACAAGCCAGGGTTATAAGGGTACAACTTAATAGTGGACAATATAGGGGAGTATACTCGGAAGGGGACCCGTATTTCCCAAAATAGTGATTCTTGATTCTTGATTTTTGATTATACAATTCTTGATTACATAATTCTCGATTACATAATTTATGATTACATGTCTTGATACTATCATTGGAAGATCCGAGTACATAATCCTATAGAATTCACTACTTAAGTCTAAACGTCAAATGATTGATATATACCGAACTTGTGGTATGGGACACAGGATTACGTGCATTAGATAAGTTAATAAAATAGATAAACTTAAAATCTTCACTAAGCATGATTCTTGATTACATGACTCTTCATTACATGACTCTTGATTCTTGATTACATGATTCTTGATTACATGACTCTTGATTACATGACTCTCGATCCTTGAGTGCATGATTATCGATTAACTGAGCCTAGGTTATCAATTGCTTATATCTTGAAGTCTAGAATACACTAGTTATAGTTATTACTTACATAATCATATTGCCCCAGTTCCTTGCTTACATCCATATTGTATTTGTACTTCTACTTCTTGTTTCTCTCATGTTATATCTTGTTATATTAGCTCGTTTACTGCTTGTTGCTAATTGCTGTCCGAAACTTGCTTTAACGGGAACTTTTCTATTTTTTTTGAGTTAATAATTATACAGGTACTGATGGACCCGGCGAGCAGACTCTCTAGACAATCGTTGCTGCTTTATTGCTACTTCATGTTGTTTTTCTTTCAGTCACTATTTTATCTAGTTGTTATAGCGAACTACTTATCGTACTGTTTTAATTCTGACACCTTGTACTCTTGGGCATCTTGACCCGATATTGATGTATTATCCAAATGATGGTTATTCTATTTTCAGCTCATGTGATTATTATATTTGCCTGCGTGAATGTGTTATAAAGATCTTGTTGAGCTTATAATTGTACAGCTTATGGATGATGTATATCATTCGCTGGGTCTCAGTTGCGTGCCTGTATTTCCATATAGTGGGAAGCGGGGCGTGACAATCCTCTGCACGGCTCTCTCTTTGGTAGCAGCTGTGGGAGTTGTTGGTGCGTTTGTAGGATGAGTGGAGGAGACTGCAGGAGGTCGCATCTGGGCTATTTCACCTGATGACCACAGTCGACGGGGCATCACCACCACCACGCCCTCATAGTGGAAGCTGACGCCCAATACTAGTGCCCGTTGTGGCAAGAGGAGAAGGTGATACTTCTATCAGCTGGGTCTTGTTTTGGTTTTCTGATTGAGAGTAAGAGTGAGGGAGTGGGTGAGTGAAAATGTTGCTCCCCACTACTCTATGTTAGTGTGTGAAAAATCACTGGTGATAGCAAGGGAGTGAGAGATGTGAAGGTATCCTCTTCACGGCTCTTTCCTTGACTACGGTTTTTTGGTGAGGGAGTGACTATTGCAAGTTTGTGGGAGGATAGGAGGTGTAGACAGAGCTTGGCGGTTGTCAAAACTCTGCATGCGGGACGTGGGCCCAAAGATGAGGTCCCCCCAGTGAAGAGAAGGCAGGGAGCAGCTGGTGATAAAATATTGCCAGATTTGTTTCACATGGGTGTGCATATGCTGTGGAGGCAGTGTACGAAGCTAAACTGACGTACATATAATTTTGCTGGACCGAGCTTGTTTGTCGGCCCCTTGTCCAGCATTGTTGGAGGGATTTGTTGTTTGTATCGGTCATGTTGCTTCATGTATGTTTTATTTCCTGTCTGTAGTTTGTAATCTGGTCAGTACTCTGGCCTTGTTTCGTTAAGTTCTTATTAATGAAACAGGGTGGCCATATTCCACCTTTTCCTTCAAAAAAAGGCAAAAGCCAAAGTACCCCCCAACGTTTGGCCCGAGTACAAAATGTCCATACAACATTTGAAAAGGTACAATAAACCCATTTCTCCGTTAACTTAACCCCATCCGTTAAGTTATAATTATTAAATTACTTTTTTACCCTTATCCTTTCATAATCAAATCTCTTCTTTCTTTTTCCTTTTTCTTCATTCTTTTTTTTCAAATCCCGATTGATCCGTCGATTGAATAAATCAGAGTTCTCACAAACCCTTGCCATGGCCATGAAGCTCCTCATTCTCCTACTTGTGCTGCCGTTTCTCTCTCTGCAATCGATGGTCCTTTCTCTTTCTTCGTCTTCCCTCTCTTTTGTTCTCGTTTTCACTTATTTGATGAATTTTTTTATTTTGATTTTTTTTTGTTTAATAAATTTAGGCAGAGGAGAGGGGATCTGTCGCCTATGTGTGAACTTAAGATTTGCTGTACAACATAATTTTAAAACCATCTTTCCATCCCCCATGGACCTAAGAAATTCTCCACAAATAAATATGAAAAGTGAAATTAATATAAAAACAGGATTGCACATGCAATATCCAGTAATATTCAGTTATTCTATCACCGTATGCTCTTCAGTTTTCAACTATCCTCACAAAGACTGTTAATTCATAATAGTAATAGAGGACAACAAGTTATTTTACAATACAATTATATTGAAAACGTACTGAACAAGAAGTGAAATACATTTAACTAGTTATGGGCAAAGGCCAAGTCATTTTACAATTATATTGGAAAAATAACATACATTTAACTAGATTAATATATTTTGAGGTAGGGCTTCTCTACCTTTCTTAAAATAAAAAAAATACAGAATAGACATACATTATTTGTACAATAGAATTTACATGTTCAATGGGCGTTAATAGTTACATTATTCTTAGCAACAATCTAAAATTATTTTGCAGTCGTGTTTTTACAATAATTAAATGTAAATTAAACGAACGATGCTTTTTAAGGATGAGTTCTGCATTTTTATCCATAAATTTAAAAGAGAACTCTGATTTATTCAATCAACAGATCGATCGGAATTTGAAAAAAAAGAATGAAGAAAAAGGAAAAGGAAAGAAGAGATTTGATTATGAAAGGGTAAGGATAAAAAAGTAATTTAATAATTATAACTTAACGAATGGGGTTAAGTTAATGGAGAAATGGGTTTAGTGTACTTTTTCAAACGTTGTATGGGCATTTTGTACTCGGGCCAAACGTTGGGGGGGGTATTTTGGTTTTTGCCCCAAAAAAAAAGTACTTTTAGTACCAACACTTTCTAGCGAAAGCACTTGTCATTCACAGCAATCCAAACAGAGCCTTATACCTCTTTTTGGTTAGTCAAGCATGGTCCACACAAAATTCAACATATTTACACCTATTGAACATATCCATACTCGTGAGAATATGGATGCCTGTACTCTTTTGTGTATATTCTCTACTACTCAAGATGATTTCTTATCCTAGAAAGGATTTACGTGCCTACTTCTTTATTATGTGAGATTAAACTGTCAGCTACATTATTTTGATAAACAAGTTGTCCATTACAAGTGAAACTTCCAGTTGGCATGGAAAGGCAAATAATACATATAGAATTATAGATGAACGGATAGCTGTCAAAAATGAGGTTTCACTATAGATAACCTAATACCAATGTATGAAAGCAATAATTGCAGGCTACCCTTCATCTTAATTCAAAAGTCGACAAAAAGTCCATCTCATTCTCTAAAATTTACCAGCCTGTCTATTTCAATCATTCGACAGTAGCCTCCGCCGCACTTGGCGGTTTGATAACTTAATTAATCTTCAATATAGACTAGCAAAGGGAAACAAGCAAACCTCACCTCTGAAATCCATTTCAAGCAATGAAGAAGGAAACGGGGAGGTCCTAATCCTAATAATACCCTATTACTACGTCTCTGAAGCTTGATCCAACTTGCTACTAACGATTGTCACTACTTTCAGAAACCGCAATAACAAAGCTAAATTAATCATCTCAACGAATTAAACAAAATAAAGAGGGAAATTTGCAAAATGATAAGGGGAAAAATGAGAACAAAATGGAATTAGACAATATGAAGAATCAGCTAAGAATATACCTTTTGGGCGTGAACCAGGAAGGTTGAGGGTTAGGGTTAGGCTCTTGATCGTCCTCATCATTGAGCAAAGAGATCGCCATTGAGGAATCAGATTTGGAAGGGTTATTATCAGAAGTAGCAGAAGGAGCAGCTGATGCTTCTTCTTGATCTTCTTGATTTGGTACGGTGGTTTCTTCTTCCTCTTGTAATCTGGAGGGAGTCGTGTTAAGTTCGCCCATGGAACATATATATATATTTTCTGGGGATGAATCGTGAAGGAATCGGAGATAGGCACAGAGACTACAGAGAAAGGAGAGGTGGGTTTGACGGTTTGGTGCATCTTCTAATGGTTTCAATTTAAGTACGTGTACTGCACCTGAATTAAAAGAAATATCTTGCCAGCATCACGTACGATGCACGTTGTGATAAAGAGTTACAGTTTAACGTCCGATACACACACGTAATTAGCATGTGCGATGAATGTCTTAATTTTTTTTATAATTATAGTTGAACGAGCGATACACGTATTTTAAAAATTTAAGAATAAAAAACTTTGGATTGCACGTGTGATGCGCGTGTTAAGAAATATATTTGGAGATGCACGGATTTTTTTGATGAATGATATGGGTCAGATGACGTGGCCCCTCCTAGGCCGTCAGATCTCCTCAAAACCTGCTCTTCCCTGATCATCATATCAACCCAGAGCCGGATGGGCCTCTTCCACTTCAGGCCCACGATAAAACGGGTCCGACCCGGCCCAATAGGATCTCAGACCCGTTTCCTCTGCCTATAAATACCAGACCCCCTCCCCCACTGGCCAGGTAATCAAACTTTATACCCCTGAACCCTAGCTACTGTTGCTTTTCCAAGTAACTGACTAGATCGTCGGAGGCCTTATCGTCGGGACTTCTCCCGGTATTTATAGGCAGAGTGCAGGTACCCAGGATCCGAGCCGAGCAACCAGTCCCTACCTCACTGCTCCTACTTCCGAGCCGACTCCCGCTACCCAGGGGCGGACCAGTGCCGGTACCGCATCAGGACTTCCACTATACAAATTACACACACACACACACACACACACACACACACACACACACACACACACACACACACATATATATACATGAGTTTTGCTCAGTTGAAAACGGATCCGTTTTCAACGGGTTGGAAAACAACGTTCTCCACCGTCGATCTGATCTGGATCTTGATCAGCGGATTAGATCGAGATCCGCTAAGTCTCCCACTAACGTTCCCAAAAGCGGAGGGATATTTTCGTCACTTCACGCCAACAAATGTCTGGGACTTAGCATTTTTTTTGGCGTAGAGTTTTTTTTTTGTCGAAAAATTAACGTAGGTCGTTGTTGGAAACAACGGCCTAGGTTGTTTGAATTTTATTTTTTGAAAAAAATTGTACTTAGGCTGTTGCCTGTAACAACGGCCTAGGTTGTTTTTTTAAAAAATAAATTCAGCTTAGGCCGTTGTATGGAACAACGGCTTAACTATGTACAAGTGTTTTTCCAAACACTTGTACATACTCAGATCTTCATCTCCCTCGCAACTCTCTCTCGCTAGTTGGGTTCGATAAACCCAATTCCCCAACCGGAGCTGTCTCTCTATCGAACTGAAAACTCTAAATCTCTCCTGGTCGTTGCTTTTCACCGAATCTCTCCCTATTCTCAGTCTCTAGACCTCTTCCTTTGGAGATCCCAATTACAAACAAACCCTAACCCATACAAAATCTATCCAACCCTAATCCCCCTAAATTAGCCAAACCCTACTCCCCTTCCTTTCTCTACAGCAGCAACTTTGCGGCCTCTCGAACACCGATAGTGTTGAAGGTACTAATTTGTTACCACTTGAGTAGTTCTAACTAGGCTAATTCATTGGAAATTTTTCACCCATGTTTCAATGTACAATTGCAATATTATGCGTAGGTTTTTGTAGAGTAGGTAATTCTAGTTTGATTGGGAAAGTAGATGTTGTATTAGTTGTTGTTGTTTGTTGTTCGGTGTTAGTAATAGCGCACAAAGCGGAAAAAAATTTATGCAACTTTGCGAGTACGTCGTACACGCCATACACAACCCAACGCAATTCGTAGAAGTGTGTTCGGATTCACGGTTTGCAGTGTACGGCCGTGTATCGCTTTCAATTCATTCCCGTTTGTGAAAGCGATACATCGGTGTATTTTGCAATCCGTGAGTCGAAATAGACCTCTACAAATTTGGTTGGCTCATCTGTTTTGCTACCGTCCAACTCCGAAAGTTTGGAAATTTTTTTATCTCGTTTGTGCGGATTTGTACCGTATATCAAACAACAACCTCAGTTCAAGAATGAGGGGAATGCGAGCGAGACACGGCCTTATTTTGCAAACCGTGGATCGGAACTTACTTGTAGAAGTTCCGTTACCTTGTGCGCGGCAAGCCGGAGACAATAGAAGAGTTTTGTATTTATATGACGTCGTTTTCGACGCGTTGTGACTTATTTTGCTTCGTATGTATATATATCGCAGTCGTTTGTTAACAAGCTGTTTTATATATAATGTGTTATTAATTGACCAATAATATATTTTTACTGCAGATGAACAATGATACGGAGAGTTCTGCTGCCGGTGATAATTTTGTGCGGGTAGAACCAATCACTGATTCCATGCCGATAGTCGAAGATCATCTGAAACCAAAGTTAGGTATGACATTCCCCACTTTAGTTGAGGCCGAGAATTTTTATTCTTCATATGCTCGTTGTGGGGGTTTTGCAATGCGTAAGTGTAACGCCCCGAATCCCAAATTACTGAATTCGAGATGTTCTACAGGATCTTTTCACTTTCTTCACATACAATTTTACAAGGAAATTTAAAACTTTTCTTTTACATCAGAGTTTACAACACATTACATTTGAATTTACACAGCGGAAGCGAAATATACAATATTTACATAAATGAACAACAGCATAATGAACTCTTTATGCATCCATTCCTTTTACATGTAGTTATATCCTGCATAAAAAAACTGTGGGTACGCCAGTTTATTCAACCGACGATAATTATACATGGCCATCCTCTCTATGCCAGAAACAGTATAATGAGTCTCATTTCTTACAAATCACAAACTTGTTCAACATAAACATGCAAATAAGGGGAAACTTTTAATGATGTCGTGTCGTGATTGTGCACTTAAATCCTTAATGCAATTTACTTAATTAATCATGACACTAATGCGCACTTGTTCGAATTCTATGCATCCCATACTACATAGGTTCGAGTGCAAGCCCCTTAAACGATCTTCATTTTTGTAGGGTTCAATCCCCCGCCATGACTTATTCTACTTCTGTAATTCCAATGAGTATCCTAGATGAATCTATGAGTACAAGCATGTATCCTGGCCCCTGGAGTAGAATTTCGCGCCATGTCTTGACTCGTCAAGCATGCATTCTGCGACAATTCAGCCTCCTCCCTGAACACACTCCTCTTGCAGTCACCAAAACATCCCATAAGCGTGACTAGAGTCCGATCATTACTGAGTTGTGCCCGCGCCATGTCTTGACTCGTCAAGCATGCATTCTGCGGCTCACACACCCGCACCGTACCCTAGCTCTCATACTCATGTTTTCTCTCACCTTCATCACCTCCACACTATGTATTAATTTAATTAGAATCATGAATGAAAATCAATCTCTAGAGTTAGCCTCTCCATCATCCGGACTTATCATTTCATTTCACTTGACCAACCTGGTCTAATTCTCAATATCATTTCATTCACTGCCGGGGAGACTTAGCTACTCTTCCGTTCAATTTCACATTCACAATATCCAACTGAGCATCATCAGCTCATCATTCATTTTTGAGTCTCACAGACTTTTCTCATCATGATTTCACATTTCATAATTTCATTTAATCTTCCATTTCTCATCTATGATTCATTTACACCATTCATTCAACCATAAGCAGAATCCATTGACTTTAATCATACAGTTCACAATTACCAACAGCAAAATAACATGAATTCAAATATGTCAAAGTCCTTTCTGTACAGTCGACTTGGAAGAACACCAGTCGACTTATACAGTCGTATACAGGGTTATCAAAGGCTCGGGATAGTCGACTATGTACACTACCAGTCGCCTGTCCCGCAACTTTCAAGTTCACAATATTAGTCACACAACAGTCGACTGTTCACACCTCAGTCGTCTGTCTTAGCAATTTCATCAGCATAATTCTATGTCCAGATCAGTCGACTTGCTACACGCACTCGGTCGACTGGACAGATCTAATTTCAATAGATCATTTACAGTTCTTACGTGCATTTCATCATGATGTCAACTAACAGTACACAAAAGTTCATGTTTCACAGACAAGGTCTCTTATCATTCAGTAACACTACAACATGGATCATCAAATTACTACCATGTCCTTTCCGTTAAGGAAAATACTTTAAACATGCATTCACATATGCCCATAATGTCTTAAAACAATAAAGATGTAAATCCCAAGTCATCAAACGGGGTCCACACGATGAAAATATTTCAGTTTATGAAACTACCCAACAGTCACAGTCAGATTTGAGGTACCAGTCGACTTAACACACTATCAGTCGACTGCTTCGACAATTCCAAAATTATTAATTACCATGAGCTCTTTTTATTCATTCACCTTCCCTCCAGCATATGTGTCATAGGGAAACCATGAAAATAGTATTCATACCATCATGTTCATTTATACACACGTTTATCATTGCATTCATGCGAATTAATGTCTCGTACCAGTCGACTGGCTCACATGGCAGCCGACTGTACCGACAGCCTCGTTTCAATATTAATAGCAAGTTCAAGCAATTTCTACTGCATTTAAATCACTTTTATAGCATAATATCAATCATAGCCATTGTAGCATTATTCCTACATTAGAAGTCCTGAGAAACACCCACCTTGTATGAAGAAATAAACCGAAATCCCGCAAAGTCCTTCAATAACACAGCACTTCTTGTTCCTTTGCTCCACACCAAAATCTCCAGCAATGCTGCTTGCTTCCACAGAAGAGCTCCCACACAACTCACAGATACTCTCTTTAAACTCAGGAAATTTTAAGTGTAAAAGAGATAGGGAAAGTAGGGGGGTATTTATACTAGAAGACAAATAAGATGAAGGGTTGAGATCTATTAGGGAGTTGGAGGATTAGGGGCTGAGATTGATTTGGGGGTTGCAAAAAACTACCCACAACTCAGGGTAACTACCCATGATCTAGCCCACTCTCTCCCAAAACCGGCCAAAGAGTTGTGCCTAATACACGTGTACATTGAGTGCACGTGTACACACAACCACACCCTACAAATAGCATATTTAATACCCGGAATAAAAATAGAGCAAGAAAAATGTTACATTACAAGTTGTGGAAAAATAATAAGAGAGTTTACAATCCATGGGCTTAAAACCAAATTGGGCCAAAATAAATTTTATTAAAAGAAAAATAGACAAATTAACATTGGACTTTAAAGCAAGTAATTTATAGGGAAAAATATAATTTATACATCATGGAGTAATAGCCACGTGCTACACAAGCATACTAAAAAAGAATTAATCTTTATATATTAAGAAAATCGGGGTATTACATCACTCCCTCCTTAGAATAGTTCCGTCCCGGAACTACAGCCAAGAGCGAGAAAAGAAGACACAACAACAAGAGATACAAAAACACAAAATACAAAAATACAATCAACAGGACAATCAAGCAAAAAGCTCAGGATAGTCCTTCAACATCTTCTCCTCAGATTCCCAAGTAGCCTCTTCAACCAAGTGGTTTCTCCAGACTACCTTGACCATCGGTATCGTCTTATTCCTCAAGACCTTCTCCCTACGGTCAACAATCTCAACAGGAGTCTCGATGTAATTCAGGTCTAACTGCAAACCTTCCGGCACTTCAGGCAAATGATGACTCGGATCTGGAATATAACCTCTTAGCATAGACACATGAAAGACATTGTGCACCTGAGACAACTCTTCCGGTAATTCAAGCCGGTAAGCAGTTTTCCCGATCCTTTTCAATATCTTGTATGGGCCTATAAACCTCGGGGCTAACTTCCCGCCTTTACCAAATCGAACCACACCTTTACTGGGTGATACCTTCAGAAAGACGAAGTCACCAACCTCAAACTCAAGGTCCCTTCTCCGGTTGTCTGCATAGCTTTTCTGCCTGCTCTGAGCTTCCACCAACCTTTTCCTGATCAGATCAATCTTCTCAGAAGTCAGCTGTACAAGCTCAGGACCAAACAACTGACGCTCCCCAACCTCATACCAACACACAGGAGTCCTGCACTTCCTGCCACACAAAGCTTCATACGGCGCCATCCCGATGCTAGCCTGAAAACTGTTGTTGTAGGCAAACTCCACCAAAGGTAAATGCCTTTCCCAACTGCCTCTGAAGTCTAGTATACAACACCGAAGCATATCCTCAAGAATACGGTTGACTCTCTCGGTCTGCCCATCGGTCTGTGGATGAAAAGCAGTGCTGAAATCTGTCTTGGTACCCAAAGCTGCCTGAAGACTCCTCTAGAAATGCGAAGTAAACCGCGCATCTCGATCAGACACAATAGTCGAAGGAACGCCATGAAGTCGGACAATCTCACCAACATACAACTCAGCCAACTTGTCCATCGAAACCGTGAGTTTCATCGCCAAAAAGTGAGCGGACTTGGTAAGTCGATCGACTATAACCCAAATAGCAACATTGCCCTTAGAACTCTTAGGCAATCCCGTGATGAAATCCATACTGATGTTATCCCACTTCCATTCCGGAATAGGTAACGGCTGTAATAGACCTCCGGGTCTCTGATTTTCGGCTTTGACTTGCTGACAAACCTCACATCTCGCGACAAATTCGGCCACATCCCGCTTCAAACCTGACCACCAGAAATGCTGCTTGATGTCTTTGTACATCTTAGTACTCCCAGGATGTACTGACAAAAAAGTAGCATGCGCCTCCTGAAGAATACTCTCTTTCAGGTCCGCCTGATCTGGAACACACAGCCTATCTCCGAACCACAGCACTCCATCCCTGGTCTGAAATCCGGGTAACCTGCCAGCACTAACCTGCTCCTTCATCTCCAAGATATCAGCATCAACTTCCTGACTTGCAATGATCCTTGCATTCAAAGTAGGTTGAAGCTTCAACTGAGATAAAGATGCCCCCAATCCTTGCAAGACAACCTCAATACCTGCTCGGTCCAACTCCTCAATCAGATGCCTCTGAGTCGTAATCAAACTGGCCAAACTGCTCTTGCGACTAAGTGCATCAGCAACAACATTAGCCTTTCCAGGATGATACTTGATCTCAGGTCGCATATCCTCGAGCACTTCCAGCCATCTCCGCTGTCTTAGATTGAGATCCCTCTGCTGGTAGATATACTTCAAGCTCTTATGATCCGTGTACATATTCAGCTTCTCACCATACACGTAGTGCCTCCACTGCTTCAAAGCAAAGATAATCGCAGCCAGCTCTAGATCATGAGTCGGATAATTCTTCTCATGCGGTCGTAGTTGCCTAGACCCATAAGCGATTACTTTACCCTCTTGCATTAAGACACAACCAAGCCCCCGATGTGAAGCATCGCTATAGACATCATACTCAACTCCTGCTCTAGGCAAAGCCAAAATAGGTGCAGTAGTCAGTCTATCCTTCAACTCCTGAAAACTCGCCTCACATTGCTCGGTCCACTTGAAGCTCACATTCTTCTTGGTCAACTCGGTAAGCGGCACCGCTATTTGAGCATAACCTTGAATGAATCTCCTGTAGTATCCAGTCATCCCAAGGAAACTTCTGACCTCCTTCACTGTAGTAGGCCTAGCCCAATCTCTCACTGCCTCTATCTTCTGAGGGTCAGTTGCCACTCCCTCCTTAGAAAGGATGTGACCTAGGAATGCCACTTCAGATTTCCAGAAATCACACTTGGATAACTTGGCATACAACCTCTGCTCTTCCAACTTCTGCAAAACTGCTGCCAGATGCTCGGTGTGCTCCGCCTCAGACTTGGAGTACACGAGAATATCGTCGATAAATACCACGACGAAAGAATCAATAAACGGCCTCAGAACTCTGTTCATCAAGTCCATGAAGATTGCGGGTGCATTCGTCACTCCGAATGGCATAACTAAGAATTCGTAATGCCCATGCCGAGTTCTAAATGCAGTTTTGTGCACATCTTCAGCTTTCACTCGCACTTGGTGATAACCTGATCGAAGATCTATTTTGGAGAATACAGCTGCTCCTTGTAGACGATCGAACAAGTCATCAATTCGAGGAATCGGATACTTATTCTGAACAGTGACCTTATTCAGCTCCCGGTAATCGATACACATCCTCATCGATCCATCCTTCTTCTTTACCAAAAGCACTGGTGCTCCCCAAGGTGACGCACTAGGTTGAATAAAGCCTTTTCCCAACAGTTCCTCAATCTGCCGTTTCACCTCATCCTGTTCCACTGGAGCCATCCTATAAGGTGCCTTAGAAATGGGCGCGCTTCCTGGTTGAACAGTGATGCTGAACTCTACATCACGATGCGGAGGTAACCCAGGAAAATCTTCCAAGAACACAGTCGGATAGTTCCGAGCCACAGGAATCCCTTGCAATTCCACAGGAGTCTCTTCCTTGCGGATAGTTGCCACCAGCTTAGAACACTTCAACTTCCCTTGGAAAGTGACTTCAGGTCCACCTGGAGCCTTCACTGTGACGGTCTTGGCCTTGCACTCGATGCTTGCACTGTACACCGACATCCAATCAATGCCAATGATAACATCGACTCCCAAGATAGTCAGCTCGATCAGATCAATGCCAAAGATTCGATCCCCAATCACTATCTCGCAATCAGCATAGTACCGATCAGTGGTCAAAGTCTCCCCTGATGGCGTAGCTACTGCTAAGATCTTGCCTGGAAAAATCTTTGGTTCAACTCCCAATACTTTAGCAAATCTAGGAGACACAAAAGTATGAGAGGATCCAGTATCAAACAACACCACAGCTCCCTTTCCATTAATATAGAGTTCTCCTGTTACATAACATATATCATTACATAACAATTTCACACTATGAGCGGGAAGAAGAAATGGAAAAGAAACCACACTAAACATCAGCCCTCGTACCAGAGATGACCTGATCCGCCTCCTCAGCATCAGCTTCTGTCAAAGCAAATACTCGCCCTGACTGGTACGGCCTCTTCCCAGTCTGCTGTATTGGCACATTGTGATTGCCAGCCCGTGGTTTGAGACATCGAGATTGGTAATGTCCTACTTCACCACAGTTAAAGCAAGTGACTGCAGAAGGTCTCCCTACATCGTTTCCAGGTCTCCCAGCTACACTGACAGCATTCGCCCCTGTCGGTTTGAACCTCTGTGCAGATGGTTGCCCCTTGAAACTCCCCGATGGCGCGGGCCTCTTCCCGGACTGCCAGTTGCTCTTCTGGTGCTGAGCAACATGGAACTGCCCCATATCCGCCTCCGTTGCTGCCGCCCTCTTCACCAGCTTATCGAATCTCCTGATACCAAGGGGTATCATACGAGATCTCAAGCTCGGCCTCAGACCATGCTCGAACTTGCGAGCCTTCTTCGCCTCATCCATCACCAGTTCTGGAGCATACCTGGAGAGCTGAGTAAACTTGGTCTCATGCTCCCTTACTGACATGCTGCCTTGCTGAAGTGACAGAAACTCCATGGCCTTTTTCTCCTGGACGTCGGAGGGGAAATAATGGCTGCGGAATTCTTCCAGAAATTCCTCCCAGCCAAGCAACAAGCCGCCCATAGTCCTCTTCACCGACTGCCACCAAACAGCCGCATCCTTCTCCAACTGCAAAGTCGCCAACTTGACCTTGCTGCCCTCCGGTGTTTCCAACACCTCGAAGATTGTCTCCACTTGCCGAATCCAGTTATCGGCCGCATCCGGGTCTGACTTCCCCTCGAACACTGGTGGTTTCATTCTCTTGAACGATTCCACTAGCTTGATTGCCTCGGGTACTGGATTCACCGGCCCCCTTCCTTGGTTTGCAGCCACTGCGTTCAGCGTCTGGTAACCCTTGCAAACTCGGCCTCAAGGTCCAGACCTTCACCGTTCCTGGCTCCTCTTCTCGCCATATTCTGATGCAAAAGATCCATTAAACTCGAAGTATAAAACAAGAAATTAAACCAACTTTCATTTCATTGAATTTCAAAGTTTATACATTCGAATTTAAAAAAAAAACATTTTAACATCAGAACAGAAGAAAAATAGAAACTAGGACAATCTAATCTCTACGGGTCCTCTTCGCTGCTCGAAGTTCATCCCGCAGTTCATCCACCTCATCCTTCAGCACATCAGTTAGGTTCTTTTTCTTCTCAAGTTCCCAAATCCGATGGCTGAGAACAGAATAGTCAGCATTCCGCTTCTCCATCTGAGCCTCCAAAACTCCAACTCTATACTTCAAGGTATCCACTTGCCTCTGCAGAGAAGCTACAGCGCTACCCAGAGCTGCTCCCTTTTCTTCATCGGAAGAAGAAGAATCATCAGGTGGGTTCGGCGGTGGGGTGATCTCTCGAGATTCAGGGTACTCCTCATCATCAGAATCAGCTTGCCCGGGGTGATACTCGTCCTCAGAATCAGCCTGTCCAGGATGGTATTCTTCCTCAATAATGTGCCAGTCGTCGCCTCCAGCAGGGTCGAAGTGATCAGCCATCTTAGAATAGAGAGGAAGAAGCATAAATCATAGAGCAACACAAATGTAAGTTACATTTAAATCTCTAAACTCAAACGCACACTCTAATGTCCACATCTAGGGTGTCGTTCCTTATAAATTTGTACGAGTGTGAAAGCGTAGAAAGCGTGGCTCTGATACCACTCTGTAACGCCCCGAATCCCAAATTACTGAATTCGAGATGTTCTACAGGATCTTTTCACTTTCTTCACATACAATTTTACAAGGAAATTTAAAACTTTTCTTTTACATCAGAGTTTACAACACATTACATTTGAATTTACACAGCGGAAGCGAAATATACAATATTTACATAAATGAACAACAGCATAATGAACTCTTTATGCATCCATTCCTTTTACATGTAGTTATATCCTGCATAAAAAAACTGTGGGTACGTCAGTTTATTCAACCGACGATAATTATACATGGCCATCCTCTCTATGCCAGAAACAGTATAATGAGTCTCATTTCTTACAAATCACAAACTTGTTCAACATAAACATGCAAATAAGGGGAAACTTTTAATGATGTCGTGTCGTGATTGTGCACTTAAATCCTTAATGCAATTTACTTAATTAATCATGACACTAATGCGCACTTGTTCGAATTCTATGCATCCCATACTACATAGGTTCGAGTGCAAGCCCCTTAAACGATCTTCATTTTTGTAGGGTTCAATCCCCCGCCATGACTTATTCTACTTCTGTAATTCCAATGAGTATCCTAGATGAATCTATGAGTACAAGCATGTATCCTGGCCCCTGGAGTAGAATTTCGCGCCATGTCTTGACTCGTCAAGCATGCATTCTGCGACAATTCAGCCTCCTCCCTGAACACACTCCTCTTGCAGTCACCAAAACATCCCATAAGCGTGACTAGAGTCCGATCATTACTGAGTTGTGCCCGCGCCATGTCTTGACTCGTCAAGCATGCATTCTGCGGCTCACACACCCGCACCGTACCCTAGCTCTCATACTCATGTTTTCTCTCACCTTCATCACCTCCACACTATGTATTAATTTAATTAGAATCATGAATGAAAATCAATCTCTAGAGTTAGCCTCTCCATCATCCGGACTTATCATTTCATTTCACTTGACCAACCTGGTCTAATTCTCAATATCATTTCATTCACTGCCGGGGAGACTTAGCTACTCTTCCGTTCAATTTCACATTCACAATATCCAACTGAGCATCATCAGCTCATCATTCATTTTTGAGTCTCACAGACTTTTCTCATCATGATTTCACATTTCATAATTTCATTTAATCTTCCATTTCTCATCTATGATTCATTTACACCATTCATTCAACCATAAGCAGAATCCATTGACTTTAATCATACAGTTCACAATTACCAACAGCAAAATAACATGAATTCAAATATGTCAAAGTCCTTTCTGTACAGTCGACTTGGAAGAACACCAGTCGACTTATACAGTCGTATACAGGGTTATCAAAGGCTCGGGATAGTCGACTATGTACACTACCAGTCGCCTGTCCCGCAACTTTCAAGTTCACAATATTAGTCACACAACAGTCGACTGTTCACACCTCAGTCGTCTGTCTTAGCAATTTCATCAGCATAATTCTATGTCCAGATCAGTCGACTTGCTACACGCACTCGGTCGACTGGACAGATCTAATTTCAATAGATCATTTACAGTTCTTACGTGCATTTCATCATGATGTCAACTAACAGTACACAAAAGTTCATGTTTCACAGACAAGGTCTCTTATCATTCAGTAACACTACAACATGGATCATCAAATTACTACCATGTCCTTTCCGTTAAGGAAAATACTTTAAACATGCATTCACATATGCCCATAATGTCTTAAAACAATAAAGATGTAAATCCCAAGTCATCAAACGGGGTCCACACGATGAAAATATTTCAGTTTATGAAACTACCCAACAGTCACAGTCAGATTTGAGGTACCAGTCGACTTAACACACTATCAGTCGACTGCTTCGACAATTCCAAAATTATTAATTACCATGAGCTCTTTTTATTCATTCACCTTCCCTCCAGCATATGTGTCATAGGGAAACCATGAAAATAGTATTCATACCATCATGTTCATTTATACACACGTTTATCATTGCATTCATGCGAATTAATGTCTCGTACCAGTCGACTGGCTCACATGGCAGCCGACTGTACCGACAGCCTCGTTTCAATATTAATAGCAAGTTCAAGCAATTTCTACTGCATTTAAATCACTTTTATAGCATAATATCAATCATAGCCATTGTAGCATTATTCCTACATTAGAAGTCCTGAGAAACACCCACCTTGTATGAAGAAATAAACCGAAATCCCGCAAAGTCCTTCAATAACACAGCACTTCTTGTTCCTTTGCTCCACACCAAAATCTCCAGCAATGCAGCTTGCTTCCACAGAAGAGCTCCCACACAACTCACAGATACTCTCTTTAAACTCAGGAAATTTTAAGTGTAAAAGAGATAGGGAAAGTAGGGGGGTATTTATACTAGAAGACAAATAAGATGAAGGGTTGAGATCTATTAGGGAGTTGGAGGATTAGGGGCTGAGATTGATTTGGGGGTTGCAAAAAACTACCCACAACTCAGGGTAACTACCCATGATCTAGCCCACTCTCTCCCAAAACCGGCCAAAGAGTTGTGCCTAATACACGTGTACATTGAGTGCACGTGTACACACAACCACACCCTACAAATAGCATATTTAATACCCGGAATAAAAATAGAGCAAGAAAAATGTTACATTACAAGTTGTGGAAAAATAATAAGAGAGTTTACAATCCATGGGCTTAAAACCAAATTGGGCCAAAATAAATTTTATTAAAAGAAAAATAGACAAATTAACATTGGACTTTAAAGCAAGTAATTTATAGGGAAAAATATAATTTATACATCATGGAGTAATAGCCACGTGCTACACAAGCATACTAAAAAAGAATTAATCTTTATATATTAAGAAAATCGGGGTATTACATCACTCCCTCTTTAGAATAGTTCCGTCCCGGAACTACAGCCAAGAGCGAGAAAAGAAGACACAACAACAAGAGATACAAAAACACAAAATACAAAAATACAATCAACAGGACAATCAAGCAAAAAGCTCAGGATAGTCCTTCAACATCTTCTCCTCAGATTCCCAAGTAGCCTCTTCAACCAAGTGGTTTCTCCAGACTACCTTGACCATCGGTATCGTCTTATTCCTCAAGACCTTCTCCCTACGGTCAACAATCTCAACAGGAGTCTCGATGTAATTCAGGTCTAACTGCAAACCTTCCGGCACTTCAGGCAAATGATGACTCGGATCTGGAATATAACCTCTTAGCATAGACACATGAAAGACATTGTGCACCTGAGACAACTCTTCCGGTAATTCAAGCCGGTAAGCAGTTTTCCCGATCCTTTTCAATATCTTGTATGGGCCTATAAACCTCGGGGCTAACTTCCCGCCTTTACCAAATCGAACCACACCTTTACTGGGTGATACCTTCAGAAAGACGAAGTCACCAACCTCAAACTCAAGGTCCATTCTCCGGTTGTCTGCATAGCTTTTCTGCCTGCTCTGAGCTTCCACCAACCTTTTCCTGATCAGATCAATCTTCTCAGAAGTCAGCTGTACAAGCTCAGGACCAAACAACTGACGCTCCCCAACCTCATACCAACACACAGGAGTCCTGCACTTCCTGCCACACAAAGCTTCATATGGCGCCATCCCGATGCTAGCCTGAAAACTGTTGTTGTAGGCAAACTCCACCAAAGGTAAATGCCTTTCCCAACTGCCTCTGAAGTTTAGTATACAACACCGAAGCATATCCTCAAGAATACGGTTGACTCTCTCGGTCTGCCCATCGGTCTGTGGATGAAAAGCAGTGCTGAAATCTGTCTTGGTACCCAAAGCTGCCTGAAGACTCCTCTAGAAATGCGAAGTAAACCGCGCATCTCGATCAGACACAATAGTCGAAGGAACGCCATGAAGTCGGACAATCTCACCAACATACAACTCAGCCAACTTGTCCATCGAAACCGTGAGTTTCATCGCCAAAAAGTGAGCGGACTTGGTAAGTCGATCGACTATAACCCAAATAGCAACATTGCCCTTAGAACTCTTAGGCAATCCCGTGATGAAATCCATACTGATGTTATCCCACTTCCATTCCGGAATAGGTAACGGCTGTAATAGACCTCCGGGTCTCTGATTTTCGGCTTTGACTTGCTGACAAACCTCACATCTCGCGACAAATTCGGCCACATCCCGCTTCAAACCTGACCACCAGAAATGCTGCTTGATGTCTTTGTACATCTTAGTACTCCCAGGATGTACTGACAAAAAAGTAGCATGCGCCTCCTGAAGAATACTCTCTTTCAGGTCCGCCTGATCTGGAACACACAGCCTATCTCCGAACCACAGCACTCCATCCCTGGTCTGAAATCCGGGTAACCTGCCAGCACTAACCTGCTCCTTCATCTCCAAGATATCAGCATCAACTTCCTGACTTGCAATGATCCTTGCATTCAAAGTAGGTTGAAGCTTCAACTGAGATAAAGATGCCCCCAATCCTTGCAAGACAACCTCAATACCTGCTCGGTCCAACTCCTCAATCAGATGCCTCTGAGTCGTAATCAAACTGGCCAAACTGCTCTTGCGACTAAGTGCATCAGCAACAACATTAGCCTTTCCAGGATGATACTTGATCTCAGGTCGCATATCCTCGAGCACTTCCAGCCATCTCCGCTGTCTTAGATTGAGATCCCTCTGCTGGTAGATATACTTCAAGCTCTTATGATCCGTGTACATATTCAGCTTCTCACCATACACGTAGTGCCTCCACTGCTTCAAAGCAAAGATAATCGCAGCCAGCTCTAGATCATGAGTCGGATAATTCTTCTCATGCGGTCGTAGTTGCCTAGACCCATAAGCGATTACTTTACCCTCTTGCATTAAGACACAACCAAGCCCCCGATGTGAAGCATCGCTATAGACATCATACTCAACTCCTGCTCTAGGCAAAGCCAAAATAGGTGCAGTAGTCAGTCTATCCTTCAACTCCTGAAAACTCGCCTCACATTGCTCGGTCCACTTGAAGCTCACATTCTTCTTGGTCAACTCGGTAAGCGGCACCGCTATTTGAGCATAACCTTGAATGAATCTCCTGTAGTATCCAGTCATCCCAAGGAAACTTCTGACCTCCTTCACTGTAGTAGGCCTAGCCCAATCTCTCACTGCCTCTATCTTCTGAGGGTCAGTTGCCACTCCCTCCTTAGAAAGGATGTGACCTAGGAATGCCACTTCAGATTTCCAGAAATCACACTTGGATAACTTGGCATACAACCTCTGCTCTTCCAACTTCTGCAAAACTGCTGCCAGATGCTCGGTGTGCTCCGCCTCAGACTTGGAGTACACGAGAATATCGTCGATAAATACCACGACGAAAGAATCAATAAACGGCCTCAGAACTCTGTTCATCAAGTCCATGAAGATTGCGGGTGCATTCGTCACTCCGAATGGCATAACTAAGAATTCGTAATGCCCATGCCGAGTTCTAAATGCAGTTTTGTGCACATCTTCAGCTTTCACTCGCACTTGGTGATAACCTGATCGAAGATCTATTTTGGAGAATACAGCTGCTCCTTGTAGACGATCGAACAAGTCATCAATTCGAGGAATCGGATACTTATTCTGAACAGTGACCTTATTCAGCTCCCGGTAATCGATACACATCCTCATCGATCCATCCTTCTTCTTTACCAAAAGCACTGGTGCTCCCCAAGGTGACGCACTAGGTTGAATAAAGCCTTTTCCCAACAGTTCCTCAATCTGCCGTTTCACCTCATCCTGTTCCACTGGAGCCATCCTATAAGGTGCCTTAGAAATGGGCGCGCTTCCTGGTTGAACAGTGATGCTGAACTCTACATCACGATGCGGAGGTAACCCAGGAAAATCTTCCAAGAACACAGTCGGATAGTTCCGAGCCACAGGAATCCCTTGCAATTCCACAGGAGTCTCTTCCTTGCGGATAGTTGCCACCAGCTTAGAACACTTCAACTTCCCTTGGAAAGTGACTTCAGGTCCACCTGGAGCCTTCACTGTGACGGTCTTGGCCTTGCACTCGATGCTTGCACTGTACACCGACATCCAATCAATGCCAATGATAACATCGACTCCCAAGATAGTCAGCTCGATCAGATCAATGCCAAAGATTCGATCCCCAATCACTATCTCGCAATCAGCATAGTACCGATCAGTGGTCAAAGTCTCCCCTGATGGCGTAGCTACTGCTAAGATCTTGCCTGGAAAAATCTTTGGTTCAACTCCCAATACTTTAGCAAATCTAGGAGACACAAAAGTATGAGAGGATCCAGTATCAAACAACACCACAGCTCCCTTTCCATTAATATAGAGTTCTCCTGTTACATAACATATATCATTACATAACAATTTCACACTATGAGCGGGAAGAAGAAATGGAAAAGAAACCACACTAAACATCAGCCCTCGTACCAGAGATGACCTGATCCGCCTCCTCAGCATCAGCTTCTGTCAAAGCAAATACTCGCCCTGACTGGTACGGCCTCTTCCCAGTCTGCTGTATTGGCACATTGTGATTGCCAGCCCGTGGTTTGAGACATCGAGATTGGTAATGTCCTACTTCACCACAGTTAAAGCAAGTGACTGCAGAAGGTCTCCCTACATCGTTTCCAGGTCTCCCAGCTACACTGACAGCATTCGCCCCTGTCGGTTTGAACCTCTGTGCAGATGGTTGCCCCTTGAAACTCCCCGATGGCGCGGGCCTCTTCCCGGACTGCCAGTTGCTCTTCTGGTGCTGAGCAACATGGAACTGCCCCATATCCGCCTCCGTTGCTGCCGCCCTCTTCACCAGCTTATCGAATCTCCTGATACCAAGGGGTATCATACGAAATCTCAAGCTCGGCCTCAGACCATGCTCGAACTTGCGAGCCTTCTTCGCCTCATCCATCACCAGTTCTGGAGCATACCTGGAGAGCTGAGTAAACTTGGTCTCATACTCCCTTACTGACATGCTGCCTTGCTGAAGTGACAGAAACTCCATGGCCTTTTTCTCCTGGACGTCGGAGGGGAAATAATGGCTGAGGAATTCTTCCAGAAATTCCTCCCAGCTAAGCAACAAGCCGCCCATAGTCCTCTTCACCGACTGCCACCAAACAGCCGCATCCTTCTCCAACTGCAAAGTCGCCAACTTGACCTTGCTGCCCTCCGGTGTTTCCAACACCTCGAAGATTGTCTCCACTTGCCGAATCCAGTTATCGGCCGCATCCGGGTCTGACTTCCCCTCGAACACTGGTGGTTTCATTCTCTTGAACGATTCCACTAGCTTGATTGCCTCGGGTACTGGATTCACCGGCCCCCTTCCTTGGTTTGCAGCCACTGCGTTCAGCGTCTGGTAACCCTTGCAAACTCGGCCTCAAGGTCCAGACCTTCACCGTTCCTGGCTCCTCTTCTCGCCATATTCTGATGCAAAAGATCCATTAAACTCGAAGTATAAAACAAGAATTTAAACCAACTTTCATTTCATTGAATTTCAAAGTTTATACATTCGAATTTAAAAAAAAAACATTTTAACATCAGAACAGAAGAAAAATAGAAACTAGGACAATCTAATCTCTACGGGTCCTCTTCGCTGCTCGAAGTTCATCCCGCAGTTCATCCACCTCATCCTTCAGCACATCAGTTAGGTTCTTTTTCTTCTCAAGTTCCCAAATCCGATGGCTGAGAACAGAATAGTCAGCATTCCGCTTCTCCATCTGAGCCTCCAAAACTCCAACTCTATACTTCAAGGTATCCACTTGCCTCTGCAGAGAAGCTACAGCGCTACCCAGAGCTGCTCCCTTTTCTTCATCGGAAGAAGAAGAATCATCAGGTGGGTTCGGCGGTGGGGTGATCTCTCGAGATTCAGGGTACTCCTCATCATCAGAATCAGCTTGCCCGGGGTGATACTCGTCCTCAGAATCAGCCTGTCCAGGATGGTATTCTTCCTCAATAATGTGCCAGTCGTCGCCTCCAGCAGGGTCGAAGTGATCAGCCATCTTAGAATAGAGAGGAAGAAGCATAAATCATAGAGCAACACAAATGTAAGTTACATTTAAATCTCTAAACTCAAACGCACACTCTAATGTCCACATCTAGGGTGTCGTTCCTTATAAATTTGTACGAGTGTGAAAGCGTAAAAAGCGTGGCTCTGATACCACTCTGTAACGCCCCGAATCCCAAATTACTGAATTCGAGATGTTCTACAGGATCTTTTCACTTTCTTCACATACAATTTTACAAGGAAATTTAAAACTTTTCTTTTACATCAGAGTTTACAACACATTACATTTGAATTTACACAGCGGAAGCGAAATATACAATATTTACATAAATGAACAACAGCATAATGAACTCTTTATGCATCCATTCCTTTTACATGTAGTTATATCCTGCATAAAAAAACTGTGGGTACGCCAGTTTATTCAACCGACGATAATTATACATGGCCATCCTCTCTATGCCAGAAACAGTATAATGAGTCTCATTTCTTACAAATCACAAACTTGTTCAACATAAACATGCAAATAAGGGGAAACTTTTAATGATGTCGTGTCGTGATTGTGCACTTAAATCCTTAATGCAATTTACTTAATTAATCATGACACTAATGCGCACTTGTTCGAATTCTATGCATCCCATACTACATAGGTTCGAGTGCAAGCCCCTTAAACGATCTTCATTTTTGTAGGGTTCAATCCCCCGCCATGACTTATTCTACTTCTGTAATTCCAATGAGTATCCTAGATGAATCTATGAGTACAAGCATGTATCCTGGCCCCTGGAGTAGAATTTCGCGCCATGTCTTGACTCGTCAAGCATGCATTCTGCGACAATTCAGCCTCCTCCCTGAACACACTCCTCTTGCAGTCACCAAAACATCCCATAAGCGTGACTAGAGTCCGATCATTGCTGAGTTGTGCCCGCGCCATGTCTTGACTCGTCAAGCATGCATTCTGCGGCTCACACACCCGCACCGTACCCTAGCTCTCATACTCATGTTTTCTCTCACCTTCATCACCTCCACACTATGTATTAATTTAATTAGAATCATGAATGAAAATCAATCTCTAGAGTTAGCCTCTCCATCATCCGGACTTATCATTTCATTTCACTTGACCAACCTGGTCTAATTCTCAATATCATTTCATTCACTGCCGGGGAGACTTAGCTACTCTTCCGTTCAATTTCACATTCACAATATCCAACTGAGCATCATCAGCTCATCATTCATTTTTGAGTCTCACAGACTTTTCTCATCATGATTTCACATTTCATAATTTCATTTAATCTTCCATTTCTCATCTATGATTCATTTACACCATTCATGCAACCATAAGCAGAATCCATTGACTTTAATCATACAGTTCACAATTACCAACAGCAAAATAACATGAATTCAAATATGTCAAAGTCCTTTCTGTACAGTCGACTTGGAAGAACACCAGTCGACTTATACAGTCGTATACAGGGTTATCAAAGGCTCGGGATAGTCGACTATGTACACTACCAGTCGCCTGTCCCGCAACTTTCAAGTTCACAATATTAGTCACACAACAGTCGACTGTTCACACCTCAGTCGTCTGTCTTAGCAATTTCATCAGCATAATTCTATGTCCAGATCAGTCGACTTGCTACACGCACTCGGTCGACTGGACAGATCTAATTTCAATAGATCATTTACAGTTCTTACGTGCATTTCATCATGATGTCAACTAACAGTACACAAAAGTTCATGTTTCACAGACAAGGTCTCTTATCATTCAGTAACACTACAACATGGATCATCAAATTACTACCATGTCCTTTCCGTTAAGGAAAATACTTTAAACATGCATTCACATATGCCCATAATGTCTTAAAACAATAAAGATGTAAATCCCAAGTCATCAAACGGGGTCCACACGATGAAAATATTTCAGTTTATGAAACTACCCAACAGTCACAGTCAGATTTGAGGTACCAGTCGACTTAACACACTATCAGTCGACTGCTTCGACAATTCCAAAATTATTAATTACCATGAGCTCTTTTTATTCATTCACCTTCCCTCCAGCATATGTGTCATAGGGAAACCATGAAAATAGTATTCATACCATCATGTTCATTTATACACACGTTTATCATTGCATTCATGCGAATTAATGTCTCGTACCAGTCGACTGGCTCACATGGCAGCCGACTGTACCGACAGCCTCGTTTCAATATTAATAGCAAGTTCAAGCAATTTCTACTGCATTTAAATCACTTTTATAGCATAATATCAATCATAGCCATTGTAGCATTATTCCTACATTAGAAGTCCTGAGAAACACCCACCTTGTATGAAGAAATAAACCGAAATCCCGCAAAGTCCTTCAATAACACAGCACTTCTTGTTCCTTTGCTCCACACCAAAATCTCCAGCAATGCAGCTTGCTTCCACAGAAGAGCTCCCACACAACTCACAGATACTCTCTTTAAACTCAGGAAATTTTAAGTGTAAAAGAGATAGGGAAAGTAGGGGGGTATTTATACTAGAAGACAAATAAGATGAAGGGTTGAGATCTATTAGGGAGTTGGAGGATTAGGGGCTGAGATTGATTTGGGGGTTGCAAAAAACTACCCACAACTCAGGGTAACTACCCATGATCTAGCCCACTCTCTCCCAAAACCGGCCAAAGAGTTGTGCCTAATACACGTGTACATTGAGTGCACGTGTACACACAACCACACCCTACAAATAGCATATTTAATACCCGGAATAAAAATAGAGCAAGAAAAATGTTACATTACAAGTTGTGGAAAAATAATAAGAGAGTTTACAATCCATGGGCTTAAAACCAAATTGGGCCAAAATAAATTTTATTAAAAGAAAAATAGACAAATTAACATTGGACTTTAAAGCAAGTAATTTATAGGGAAAAATATAATTTATACATCATGGAGTAATAGCCACGTGCTACACAAGCATACTAAAAAAGAATTAATCTTTATATATTAAGAAAATCGGGGTATTACAGTAAGGGTGGAAATAAATTAAAGGGGGGAATGGAAGTAGATAAGTCATATCTTTGTAATAAAGCTGGGTCGTCGCCGGGTCAACATAGTGATGGTAGACGTGGAACAACCAGTAGAACGGGTTGTAAGGCTTGCGTTCGTGTAAAATTGAACGAAACAAGTAATACTTGGGTGGTGTATTTATTTCACGAAGAACACAATCACGAATTCACCTCACCCGGTAGAAGGCACCTTTTGCCCCGGAACAGTTCCGTGTCAAATACGGACAAAAGGATTATAGATCAAATGAACCAAGCTAATATCCAAACATGTCGACAAATGCTCTTATTCGAAAGTGCTAGTGGTGGTCATGATCAAGTGGGATTCACAGAAAAGGAAGTTAGAAATTAAGTTAGAGATTCGCAGGGAGCATTGAAAGGACACGATTCTACAATGATAATTGATTTTTTCGAATCTAAGAAATAGACGGATCCTTCATTTTTTATGACATTCAAGTCGATCCCGAAGGGCGGTTGTCACATTGTATGTGGGTAGATGGTATTTGTAGGATGAATTACGAAGAATTTGGCGATGTAGTTTGCTTTGATGCCACGTACAATACGAACCGTTACGGAATGTTATTTGTTCCGTTTGTTGAAGTGAATCAACATTGGCAATCGACTTTCTTAGGAGGTGAGTTCATTCCAAATGAGACGGCCTCTTCGTTTGAATGGTTCTTTGAAAAGTGGTTAGGGGTTATGAATCGTGCTCCATCCGGTATTGTCACCGATCAAGACCGTGGGATCGTCGCCGCAGTTAAGAAAGTTTTCCCCCAGACTCGGCATCGTTTTTGTATTTGGCACATTCTGGATAAGTTACCTCAGGAGGTTCGTCTTGGTTTCGATGTCGACAAGTTTAGGTAGTCCTTGAAGAATGTAATCTACAATTCCGAATATATACATGAATTGTAGAAAAGTGGAATATTTTGATTTCGCAATACGGATTAGAGAGTAACAAATGGTTGAAAGATATGTTCGATATCCATGAAAGTTGGGCACCCATCTACGCTAAAGATTCCTTTTGGGCCGGCATGTTGAGTAGCCAACGGGTTGAGTCCGCACATTCTGCTCTGAAGCATCACACAGAAATAAAATATTCCCTACATGAATTTGCCGTCATCTTCGACCGTTTTTTGGGAAGGCAGAGACACGATAAATTGAAAGAAAATCATCGTAACCGTGAGAAGAGACCGAAGTTGAATAGCGAATGGACTTTGGAGGCATAAATGGCAAAAACATATACTTTGAAAATATTTTACAAATTCCAAGATGAAGTCACAAAAAGTTTCATGTACAATGTGACATTTGTTGCCGATCTTGAGACACCGGATAGTTCAACCTTCCATGTGATACTCTGTGGAGAATCAGAACCGGCTCGCCTTCTTCAATTATCCAAAATCAATGGAATTATTACATATGCATGTCACTTGTTCGAATTTGTTGTCATTCCTTGCAGACATATTTTAGCTATACTTCGTTTCTGCCATCATACATCCCTCCCGGATGTATATATTAAAAGAAGATGGACTAGGGATATGATGAGAAGAAGTTACACATCAGTTCCAACCGAACCCAATACCGAGAATTTTGCTTCTCGATATTGTGAGTTGAGCTACCATGCAAAACAAATTGTCGATCTCGGTTGTTCCTCCAATGAGAGTTACAAATACACGTTGGAGAATCTGCAGAAGATCATTGACGGGGTTTCTCAGCTACAACCCATATTAGGTGAACAACCGGAACAGGCCTCACAACCACATGATAGTGTCGAACTTGGAGGTAGTTCACAACCGCATGGTAGTGCACAACCGCATGGTAGTGCACAACCTCATGACCAAGGGAGTGGACACATACCTACATGCATTAGTGACTCACTGCAGTGCACGACAAAGGGAAGGCCTCGCTCCAAAAGATTGAGGCCGATTATAGAGCAACTCCGCATAAAAAAACCGAGAAGGTGCCGAAGATGCGGCATTGTCCAAATGAATCATGATTCAAGAAATTGTCCAACTTTATTTGAGGGGTATGACTCGTAATTTTTATGTTTGTCACTCGTTTCAATTTATTATACTTTATTTGTGGAAAATGAGTTTCTTACTAACTAAACCTAATCTTTCAATGAAGGCAATAAGTAATTCCTTCCGAAGAAGATAGTTCTGAGTCGAGATATGACGATCCACTGTGAATTGTAATTTTTAAAATATAATTGTTCGGTATATTTATAACTCTTTATGCAACTTGGTTAATTACCTTTGATTGGTAACTGTAAATGTAATTCTCGAGACTTAAGTGTCGTTTGTTTGTGTCGTTTGTTAATATTGTTGTTGTACGCAAATGTTGGTTTGTAACTCAATTGTATCAGCTGTAGCTGTACCTGTCTTTGTAAATATATATATTTTTTTAAACCAAGGCCGTTGTGGCCTTGTTGGAGACAACGGCCTCAGTTATTTCATGAATTTGGTTTTTTATTCAAGACAAAAGGTGCAACAAGTCAGAGAGCAATCCCATTTCTTATAAATACCTTACGTCGTTGTTGGAGACAACGGCCTAGGTTATAGTCAAAAAGTTGTGATTTTGGAGGTGCTCTCTGACTTGGAGAAGACAAAAGGAGCAACAAGTCAGAGAGCAACCCCATTTCTTATAAATACCTTAGGCCGTTATTGGAGACAACGACCTAGGTTATAGTCAAAAAGTTGTGATTTTGGGGGTGCTCTCTGACTTGGAGAAGATAAAAGGAGCAACAAGTCAAAGAGCAACCTCATTTCTTATAAATACCTTAGGTCGTTGTTGGATACAACGGCCTAGGTTATAGTCAAAAGTTGTGATTTTGTGGGTGCTCTCTGACTTGGAGAAGACAAAAGAAGCAACAAGTCAGAGAGCAACCCCATTTCTTATAAATACCTTAGGCCGTTGTTGGAAACAACGACCTAGGTTATAGTCAAAAAGTTGTGATTTTGGGGGTGCTCTCTGACTTGGAGAAGACAAAAGGAGCAACAAGTCAGAGAGCAACCCCATTTCTTATAAATACCTTAGGCTAGGTTATAGTCAAAAAGTTGTGATTTTGGGGGTGCTATCTGACTTGGAGAAGACAAACGGAGCAACAAGTCAGAGAGCAACCCTTATAAATACCTTAGGCCGTTGTCTTCGACAACGGCCTATGTCATAGTCTAAAAGTTGTGATTTTAGGGGTGCTCTCTGACTTGGAGAAGACAAAAAGAGCAACAAGTCAGAGAGCAACCCCATTTATTATAAATACCTTAGGCCGTTGTTGGAGACAACGGCATAAGTTGTAGCTCAATACTTGAAAAGAGGAAAAAGTTATGGAGGACCCCTTTAATTCAATGCCTTAAGCCGTTGTTTGTAACAATGGACTACGTATGATGTTTTTGGTGTTTTTATAATTTTCTCTTTACTCTTTACGTACAGTCTCTGTGGAAATTTATACCAAAGACAGATGATCTACACTTGTATATCTTTCCGCTATAATTTTTTTTAAGTGCCGATTACTACCACCTTTCAAACCGATATATAATCATGGTGGTTAAATATATTTTAAAAATGATAAAAAATAATTCATAATCATCCATTTTGGGGAAATTTTTTTACAAAAAATAAAATAAATTTTATCTGTCTTTACGAACAGTCTCTCTGGAACTCTACACGAAAGACAGATGATTTACGCGTATATATTGTTTATAATTTTTTATTACGTTACAATTTTTCGGTCTATCTAAACAATATAAAATTATAAAGGTAATATGCATAGAAATTATTCAAAAATATATAAAGGAGTACGTTTACATGTATAAGGTTAGGGTTAAGGTTAGGGTTAGGGGTTTTTTGTTATATGGGTTTACATGTGGGGATGTACATATGGTTTTTCCCATATATCGGCTACATGTGGGGATCTACATGTGGTTATGTACTTTAGGTATTTCCCATATTGAAGTGTCTACAATAATAGTAGGCGGGTGTTGAGTTTTGCTTTGAGATTGTGTTATGATTGTTTAGCTTGGTGCTTTTTCCCACTTAGGTGTATGTTGAAAGTTTCCTGGCTTCTGGTGGTCACTTGGCTTAGAGGACAACACCACTTCTTTGATGGAGACAACGGCCTACACCCTAGATTGTGGAAAATTTTTAAAAAAATAAAAATAAGAACTATCTGTCTTTACGAACAGTCTCTCTGGAACTCTACACGAAAGACAGATGATATACGCGTATATATTGTTTATAATTACGTTACAATTTTTTCGCTTTATCTAACCAATATAAAATTATAAAAGGCAGTATGCTTAAAAAATATTCCAAGAAATATAAAGGGGTAGGTTTACAAGTATAAGGTCAAGGTTAAGGTTAGGGTTAGAGGTTTTTTGTTTCAATAATAGTAGACGGGTGTTATCCAAAATCAAAGAAGAATTAGATGATTCAAGCAGCTAAATGTGCCTAGTCTTGTGTTGTGCTAACCCTACGATAACCCTAACCCTAATTCTTAACCCTACTCTGCTAACCTTACAATAACTCCAACCCTACATTAACCCTAACCCTAACCTACATATCATGTTTTATTGATTTTTATCGGTTATATACAGAATATCTATAAACTCTTTACTGGAAACTTATTACCTGTCAACTCCCAACTACCGCAAATTAATGATAAACCAAAACAAGATCTTACCGCAAATGTCTTCCTTGCAATAATTTTAACCCTACAATAACCCTAACCAAACCCCTAACCCCCGCTAAACCTAATCCTACCCTTAACCCCCGTTAACACTAATTACCAAATTGAATACACTAACCCTAACCCTAACCCTAACCCTAGCCATGTCGAGAACACCCCAATTTATCTCTTTTTGCCTAGGTTATAGTAAATACCTTAGGCCGTTGTCTCCAACAACGGCCTAGGTTTTAGCTTAATACTTTTAAAATGGAAAAAGTCATGAAGGACCCCTTTATATGAATGCCTTAAGCCGTTGTCTTTAATAACGGCCTAGGTATGAAATTTTTGGGATTTTTACAATATTCTCTTTACTCTTTACGCACAGTCTCTGTGGAAATGTATACCAAAAATAGATAATCTACACTTGTATATTGTATAGATATATTTTTTTATTTGTCCATTACTTCCACCTTTCAAAGTGTCTCGAAAAACTGCACACAATTACTTCACGACGAGATTCCACATCCAAAATTCCCACAGAAGCAACAGTTGGCGGTAGTGTTTTAGAGTAATCTTTGAACCTTTTTGGAATACTCTTCACATTGGTTTATACATGTGGTCAAATATACATGTGGTTTTCTGTTACGGTTTTCCAATACATGATGGTCCCTTTTTAGACCGTTTTTTCTCGAAAATAATCAGATTCAGTTCTTGATGGCCAAGTAGTTTGATCTGATTACTCTCCGCTCAAAAGCGAACCAAATCTTTTTTATTTTTGATTTCTTCTTGTCCATCATAATTATTGGATATTTTTGATATTCGGAGATGGATTTTTGTATTTTAGGAGGGTGTTTCCGGAAGAGTGCAATAGATGGAAAAACTACATGTGGGTTTCCACATGTGGTTTTTCCCATATATAGGGTACATGTGGGGAGATACATGTGGTGATATAGTTTAGGTTTTTTCCATATTGAAGTGTCTGCAATAATTATCCACAAGTCAAGGAGCTACATGTGGTTTTTCCCATACATGTGGGGTTTTACCTTATTGGTTTTTTCCATAATGAACTTGTTCTACTACATGTGATCACACATCTTTTTCCCAATCTTGTGAAATTATTCCCAGTTGCATGTCTGGAGAATGTCTTCAGTAACGTCTTCATTGTAAACAACGTACGAGGATTTTGAAGATTATATATTATTATTCAGTAAAGACAAAAGAAACAAAATACCAATTAAGTTGGGTTAGTTTTTATATTCGTTTGTGGGTATCGATTTTATATTCGTTAGTTACGTAGCTAGAAATGAAAATAAATAAAAAATATAAACAAAAAAACATAAATATGAACGTTGTTATGGCTAAAAATGGGGTTAAATCGGAACCGTCTAGATTGGGCGCGAATCTTGAAACTCGGGGGTAAAACGGTAATTTCACATACAAATGGATCCAGAGCGGGTATTGGGTCTCCTTCTCACGGATCCAACAGCCCACAAACGGATCCACTCCGACTGGGTACGGGTCCCGACCCGAGGCAAACCCAGACCTACAAAGAGACAAATCAGGGTCACTGATTTGACCAAGTCAACAGGCCTGATTTACTCTCACCGGGAATCAGGGGTTAGTTTCCTAAACAGACTGTGAGGATTTTTCTCCTAGCAGTTACACAGGGAATCAAGCCTCTAATCACTCCCCTGGCGACTATAAATACCTCCCCCTGCCACTGTGACCAGGTAATCACTCTTTTTCCACCTTAAGCTTTTTCTTTAATCACTACTGGTTACTGACAAGAGCGTCGGAGGGTGCGTCGCCGGAATCAACCCCGGTGTCTCGCACTTCCTTGCAGGTTGCGGCAGGAATCAGAAGGCTTGGATCTGCTGTTCAGGTTTTCTCGAGCTCACAAATCTCATCTGTTTACCCCCACACCGAAATCAGCGGTAACAGATTGGCGCCGTCTGTGGGAAACACCACACGAACAGCCTCCGTCTCTTCCTCGTCGCCTAGCCCTGCTCCAACCATGCCTCCAAAGAAGGTCAGATCCAGAGGATCCACACGAACATAGTGTTGATCCATTACAAAAAACAATTACACACCCTCTAACATTATCTCATGGTGAACAGGAATACGATGACTGGAGGATTGCAGAGACAGTACATCACCTTGAAACTCCAACGTCATATTCAGGTAAGCTTGCACCTGCATTTGAAAAGTTGGTATCTGATAACACTTGTGTTTGCCAGGACAAGTCGACTGATGAACAGGAAAAGTCGACTGATGAATGGAATAAGTCGACTGCTACCAGGATCTCAGACATGGAGCTGAAGCCACTACAAGACCATTTGAAGTCTGAATATGTGGGAGAAGACCAGACATTACCTGTGACGGTTGCTGCAACTTTCAGGATGCACAAAGAAGCAAGGCTGCAGGGAGTCTTGCAAAATCACAAAGGTGCACTAAGGTGGACCCTTGCAGACAGGCTTATGTCAAGATGGTACGGTCCAGACATTGTTGCAGAGGTTTCCCCACATAGAGCGTTGACGAAAAATCAAACGTTCAAGGTGAATGGGCAGAGGGGGAAACCTTATAATAAGATGAGTTGTGAGCCGCAAGCCATTCAGTACATTGCACAACTCATCAAGTCTAGCTGAAGACAAGAAACACAGCGCTTATTGGGAGGCAACCCAATTTTTCAGGGGAGTACTTACACTCTCTATTTATTTATTTATTTTTTTGCTTTATTTCTTTATTTTCTTTCCTTCAAACTAGGTGGTGACACATGCCTATTTATCTTAAGTTTTATACGAACATTGAGGACAATGTTCCATCTAAGTTTGGGGGTATTAGTTAGTTACATTTGGAGTCTTTTGATTTTTTTTAGGATAAACAATTTCTTATAAAGTAATAGTAAGGATACTTATTTACTTTAGGATTGTTGAGTTTCATAATTCCTTACAAAATTGTATGAGTCATGCGATTATACATAATAAACAAATGTGATGCTCTTTCTGGTGATTATTCCCTTTAGATCTAGTCCTAAATTGAGTTTAAGTAAATAGAGTGATAAAATATATAAATATATATGAATGAAGTCAATCTACTCCAATGTTTTGAGTGCTTAGTAACTAGGGGTATTCATCACCAATGTTTACCTTTACGTCAAACGGCAACTTGAAATATGAGTATGCAAAGCACTTTTAAGTTTGTGACTTGTTGAGTAACCGGGTGGATTCATCACAAATGTTTTGCATTCGCGTAAAAAGGCAAGTGACAACTTAGAGAAGAGACTATAAAAAAAAATAATAAAAAATAAAAATAAAAAAAACTCTAGTTTGCTACTCGGTTTGTAGTAGAGAAAAGGGATAATCGCAGATGGAGTGTTACAGACTATAACTATAATTAATTGCATGACAAGTATTATTGGGTTTTGGAGTTGTGACTAAACAATTGCACTGGAGAAAGTGGGTATGCTTAGTTTTACTTTATCTGAAATTGTTTATACTTTCTATTACAATTTTGATGCTCGCATAAAGAAAACTCTTGGTGTGGTAGGGTGAGTACTACTGTTTTCCCCTTGTTCATAATTTTAGTTTGCTTGAGGACAAGCAAAAGCTAAGTTTGGGGGTATTTGATGAACATAATATTATTCACATTTGGAAGCAATAATCTTATTGCAAATGCACATTTAAAAGCTCTATATGTGGTATTTAACTCTTATTTTCTCTTTTCCATAGGAAACAGCCTAAAACAGCAAAACGAAGCAGATTCAGGATTTTAAGGATGAACTCAGAATATTACAGAGCATCAGTCGACTGATTCTTCCACACAGGCGACTGAATAGAGAAATCAAGTTTACGCAGAAGTCTCGACACAGTCGACTTACTCTAACACCAGTCGACTGGTAGGCGGCAGAGTTAACAGATAAGATATTTGAAGATTCGTCCAAATCTAAATCCAAATCAGAACAGAAAAGGAAGAAAAGAAGAAAAGAGAAAGAAATAAACGCAGATCAAGATAAGAAAGGAAATAAATAAAAAGAAGAGGACCTTTCTATAAAAGAAGAATGCAAACCCTAATTCTCTTCTCTTGTTCTATAAATACCAACCAAGAAAGAAGCGGCTGATTATTCTTATCTCTGGGACTATCTCAAGAGCAGCCAAGAAGGCCATCGACAGCAAGCATCAAAGAAGGAGAACAAGTCGACTGCTAATTGGGCTGAAGCGCAACATCATACAAATCAGCGTTCTTCTGTTCTTTCTCTCTAGTTCTTATTTCTATTGTAGTCATGAACTCTATTATATTAATCAATAAAGGTTGTATTATGTGCAACTAACTTTCATAGTTGGGTAGATTGAAACTGTAGTCATGTAATGCTTATATTTTTCTCAATGCTACTCTATTACTTATTGATTAAACCTGATTAAACGAATAACAATTTACATAAAACAAACTTGTTCAGATGTTCTAGGGACAGTCGACTGAAGTGACAGCCAGTCGACTGGCATACAGAACTTAAGTTTATCAAGTTGTGCAGTGTAGATCTGAAGCTGTTATATGAGCATATTGAGACGATCCGTATCTCGTGCTTATAACTTGTAACAAGGGAATCTCTAAGGGTTCTTGATTTAATCAACTTGAGGGATCTAGATCTGATACCAATTTCTAGAACCTTGAGTGTTTGTTCGTTTCCACAGTTCTTAAGTTTTCTTTAAGTGCGCCTTAGTAGATACCATGCTAAATACTTAAGGAAAGAAACGAATTAGAGTAGATACCATGCCTAATTCTTGGCTTAGGGAAACATTACTTTAAGGAGTAGATACCATGCCCTTGGAGAGAACAAACATAAGTAATAAGAGTAGTGGATAACTCAGCATTACTGACTATTGGTGGAGATCAAAACCCAACTACTTTAATAGACATTTGTGACTCAATTTGTGATGCTATTTAATTTAGATTTTTATCCTTTCATTTCCTTAGACTTTTAGAGCAACACTTTAAGATTCTATTTTCTGTTTTATTGATTAGTGAGTTAAGTACTACAATCACTGTGGGATCGACCCTTGCTCGTCACTACGCTTCTATAAACGATTTGTACACTTGCGAGGTTTTTAATTTGTGTCTAGTTTATCTACTTATTTAGGTATCTAGATTGCACAACAACGATCATGGAGGCCCCCATACCGAGGGGTTTCAAACCTCCGCAGTTTGAAACATACTCAGGGGAGTCCGACCCAGTTGATCACGTCGAAAGCTTCAAGACATTAATGCTGATCCATCAAGCTTCCGACGCCATGCTCTGCAAGACCTTCCCCGCCACCCTCCGGGGGTCGGCTCGGGAGTGGTACTCCAGGCTCGCCCCCTCTTCCATCTTCTCGTTCGAGCAGTTCGAGACGCTGTTCATTACTCACTTTGTGAGTAGCAGGCGAGCCGAGAAGACGAGCCTCTCCTTACTCAACCTGCGGCAAGAAAGGGGAGAGAAACTGAGGGACTACGTGAAGAGATTCACCGCAGAAGTCAGGTCTATCGCCTCCCTAGACTAGTCAGTGGCGACTGTTGCGTTCCAGTCGAACGTCCTCAACTCCAACCTCCGGTCGTCCCTCGCCAAGAAGCCCTGTAACTCCCTGTTCCAGTAGTACGTATTTTACTACGTAAATTTTTGTACTTTAATTTTCAGATCAGTTTTATTTTTCTCTTTGGACTCTTTATCTAAAGCCAGAATATTTTTCTGATCAATTCTATAATTTTGTGATTTTTCGATTAGAGTTTAAATACAAATTTTAAACCCTGATTAATCCTAATCCTAATCCTAATCCTAATCCTGCCTAACTTTCCCATTTTTTCTCCTACTGGCTAATTATAGCCTAACCCCATGACTTCTCCTCCATGTTCTCATTTTTCTCCCCCTCATTTTCTCCTTCTACGTTGATTTTTCTACACCACCACACCCCTTTGTTGATTTTTCTACACCCCCTTTGATTTTCTACACCTCCACCACATTTTTTAACACCCCACCTAATTTTTCTACACCCCCACATGCAGCACTCCTATCCCTTGATTTTCTACACCCCTGCACATGATTTTTCTACACCCCATCTCATGCATGCATACATGCATGCATTCACACCTCCCTTCCCTTCTATATAAACACACACACACACATCTGTAACATCCTACCTCCTTCTCTTCTCTTATCTACATTTTTCATTTTGCCTCCTTCACACCCGAGAGCAAGCAACGCCCAAGCTCCACTTCACATTCCACCTTCGAGCCAACGATTCCGCTTCTACGATCCCGTGAACCCCGAAAAATAACCCGACGCTGCGCCACCTTGTTGTTGTCGTTGCTCACCGTTGCTACCGTTAGCTACCGTCTTGCCGCCATTCTTACCGTCGTTGTGCCGCCATCCGTTGCCGACGTCGCTTCTTTCCGTGGTTAACACTACCACCGTAATCGTCACATTATAAGGCAAGTAACTTGTACACTCTTTTTGTTCTCGTACAAGCATTTTTCTTGGACTCGTGGCAAGTAGTCCAGTTATCATCATATTTTATTCTCAAACTCTGTTCTAGTCACTGGTTCCATGCTATATCAACTCAGGAGTGAACTGTTAACACATTTCGAATCGTGTTATCGAATATCGAATATTCAACCTTACTATCTCTAAAATTTCTTAACCTTGCACTGAGAATTCGACCATGTTCCCAATACTGGATTGAAGATTTTCTACGTGGAAATCGTATCCCATCGAGTCCCGAATCCAGAACATCTGACGGTTTCTCAATCGGATGTATAGATTGTGAGATATCGCGATTTTAGTACTGACATATCACGAATTCCTGAACCTGCACGGGATTACTAACCGGCATCTCGTACTGAGAATTTGACCATGTTCCCGACACTGGATCGAAAAACTTTCTACATGAAAATCGTAGCCCTTCGAGTCTAGATATCCGAAACATCCTACAGTTCCTCAATCTGATGTATAGATTGTGAGATATCGCAGTTTTAGTATTGTGACTCCGAATTTCCAGAAAGCGCGCGAAACATCGAAACCAGCAAAGAATGAATTTGTACGCATAGCTACTGTCTTTAGAATGTATCGTGTGAATATGCGTTGGAACCGGAAGAGAGTCTACTTTCTAGAATTTCTGACGGAATAGGATTTGCTTTTCTGTAACAACGGGAAAGTGAATTTGAATGCAGATATGTCAAGTTGTCTAAAAAATTCATCTATACATTTTGTATATAAACCCATTACTTTTCATATTTAATGAACTAAGTGTATTATTGTTCTTATAATAATAATTTGCATATATATATAATAGGTTGATAGAATGCATTTTATACCACTTGATAATTCCATAATAATTACTCTCGATACATATACTTGATTTACGTCTCATGTCCATGATTACTGCCCTTGATATTTTCCTTAACTAAACTATTTGATTACACCGTTCTACTAGTCGTACCAACTGCATGTTCATAATTAATTATAAAAGAATAATAAGCCGGGGTTATAAGGGTACGACTTAATAGTGGACAATATAGGGGAGTATACTCGGAAGGGGGCCCGTGTTTCCCGAAATAGTGATTCTTGATTCTTGATTCTCGATTATTGGTTATACAATTGATTATATAATTCTCGATTACATGATTCATGATTACATGTCTTGATACTATCACTGGAAGACCCGAGTACATGATCCTATAGAATTCACTACTTAAGTCTAAACGTCACATGATTGATATGCACCGAACTTGTGGTATGGGACACATAATTGTGTGCATTAGATAAGTTAATAAAACAGATAAACTTGAGATCTTCACTAAGCATGACCCTTCATTACATGACTCTTGATTCTTGATTACATGACTCTTGATTACATGACCCTCGATCCTTGATTACATGATTATCGATTAATTGAGCCTAGCTTATCAGTTACTTATATCTTGAAGTCTAGAATACACTAGTTACAGTTATTACTTACATGATCATATTGTCCCAGTTCTTTGCTTACTTCCATATTGTATTTGTACTTCTACTTCTTGTTTCTTCCATGTTATATCTTGTTATATTACCCCTTTTTCTGCTTGTTGTTACTTGCTGCCCGAAACTTGCTCTAACGGGAACTTTTCTATTTTTCTTTGAGTTAATGATTATATAGGTACTGATGGACCAGATGAGCAGACTCTCTAGATGATCGTTGCTGCTTTGTTACTACATGTTGTTTTTCTTTCAGTCGCTATTTTATCTAGTTGTTATAGCGAACTGCTTATCATATTATTTTAATTATGACACCTTGTATTCCCGGGCATTTTGACCCGATGTTGTTGTATTATCTGGATGATAGTTATTTTATTTTCAGCTCATGTGATCATTATATTTGTCCGCGTAAATGTGTTATAAATATCTTGTTGAGCTTATAATTGCACAGCTTATGGATGATGTATATCATTCGCTGGACCTCAGTTGCGTGCCTGTATTTCCGTATAGTGGGAAGCGGGACATGACAGGTTTTTAGTGGTATCAGAGCCTAGGCTCGAACCATGCTAAGCTCAACAATATACACATCACGTGGATCACATGAATGTTAATAACCAACTTGCCATCAGGAGATTTGCCCCATTCGAATATGCATTTCAGACTATGGTTCACGGAGGCTCTTCGACTTCTACACCCAGGGATGAACTATCGGAGATCGTCGCCATCTTCCAGGAGATGCAACGAATGATGGAGCTACAGCACTCTATTCTTTTCTTCTTTTCTGCTTGTTTCTTGTTCTTATCTTGCTTAACTTTTTCTTCTTCCTAAACCTCTCATTTATAGAAATGAGAAATGAGTAACTGACAAATTATTCATTCCTGTTTCTCCCATTTTTCTTTGCGGCACCAATCTTGCCATAATTTTTCAACATTGTTTGGTGGTGCGGCCCACTTTACCAAATAAGTTTGACAACCAATATCTTCGTGTTACAAATCTCTTAATTCTGCTCAATTCATCGATCGCTATCACGTGCATCTAGAAACATCACCATCAGAGTGGCGCAGCAGAAGCGTAGTAGAGTCCCTTATTGATTCGTGGAATGAATATCAAAGTAAACTTCAACGTCATCAACAACTCAAGGTTCGATGTTATATTTCTAATGGATAGGGGCCAAAGTGCAAATATTGGCCATAGGCCGGTTATAGGGTGCGGTGCATTAATGAAGAAAAAGACAAGAAGAAGAAGAAATAAAAAGAAGAGAAAGAGAGAGAGAGAAGTCAAAGAAAGAAGAAAGAAAAAGAGAAAGAAGAAAAAGAGAAAGAAAGAGGAAGAAGAAAGAGAGAGAAGTCGGAGAAGGAAGAAGAAAGAAAGAGAAGTCGGAGAAGAAAGAAAGAGAGAGAGAGGTCGGGGAAGAAAGAGAAGAAGAGAAAGAAGAAGGCAACTCGGGAGCAAGCTTCGGTGAAGAGAAAGAGTGAGAATCCGATAGCAGAGGCGGGAGCAAGAAAGAAAGAGAGAGTAGGAGCTCGGATTTTCTTGGCAAATGGAAAGAAGAGATCAAGAATCGGTAGCGGGGATGAAGAGGAAATCGGTGGAAGAAGAAAGTGAAGCAGGGAAGAAGATGAAGCTTTGTTCATCTTTATCGAGATTCGGCATGATTTGTGTATTTTGTGGCAGTAGCTCTAGTAAAAGAGCTAGCTATCAGGAAGCTGCGATCGAGCTCGGTAAGGAGCTTGTAGAGAGAAATATTGATCTCGTCTACGGTGGTGGGAGCATATGATTGATGGGCCTGGTTTCTGACGCTGTTCGTGCTGGTGGCCAACACGTTTTGGGAGTGATTCCCAAGTCCCTGATGCCGAAAGAGATTACTGGGGAAATTGTGGGAGATGTTAGAGTTGTCTCTAACATGCACGAGAGAAAGGCTGAAATGGCTCGAGCTGCTGATGCTTTCATAGCCTTGCCCGGAGGTTATGGAACACTTGAGGAATTGTTCGAGGTGATCACTTGGGCTCAACTGGGGATCCACAGCAAACCGGTGGGTCTTTTAAATGTTGATGGATATTACGACTCACTTCTGTCCTTCATAGATTCAACTATGGTTGAGGAGTTTATATCCAGTAAGGCCAGACGCATCTTGATTTCAGCTTCATCGCCCCAGGAATTACTCAGAAAATTGGAGGAGTATGTGCTGGAGAGAGATGAGCTTGTGACTCAGCTGAACTGGGATGTTAGCAATGCCGGTGGTTCAGATTCTGAGCCTAGACATTAAATTGTTGAGTCCTCCAGTTGAGGGTGCACAATTTATCTTTAGTTGTTTTCGTGCCTTTGTACTCTTTGTTTCTTTTATCTTTTGTTGTACTCTCGATTGAAGAGTATTGCATTCTTAGCTATCCTATATCTCGCCTAAGTAAATTTCGAGGACGAAATTTTTTTGTAAGGTGGGTAGGATTGTAACTCCCTCTTCCAGTAGTACGTATTTTACTACGTAAATTTTTGTACTTCAATTTTCAGATCAGTTTTATTTTTCTCTTTGGACTCTTTATCTAAAGCCAGAATATTTTTCTGATCAATTCTATAATTTTGTGATTTTTCGATTAGAGTTTAAATACAAATTTTAAACCCTGATTAATCCTAATCCTAATCCTAATCCTAATCCTAATCCTGCCTAACTTTCCCATTTTTTCTCCTACTGCCTAATTATAGCCTAACCCCATGACTTCTCCTCCATATTCTCATTTTTCTCCCCCTCATTTTCTCCTTCTACGTTGATTTTTCTACACTACCACACCGCTTTGTTGATTTTTCTACACCCCCCTTTGATTTTTCTACACCTCCACCACATTTTTCAACACCCCACCTAATTTTTCTACACCCCCACATGCAGCACTCCTACCCCTTGATTTTCTACACCCCTGCACATGATTTTTCTACACCCCATCTCATGCATGCATACATGCATGCATTCACACCTCCCTTCCCTTCTATATAAACACACACACACATCTGTAACATCCTACCTCCTTTTCTTCTCTTATCTACATTTTTCATTTTGCCTCCTTCACACCCGAGAGCAAGCAACGCCCAATCTCCACTTCACATTCTACCTTCGAGCCAACGATTCTGCTTCTACGATCCCGTGAACCCCGAAAAATAACCCGACACCGCGCCACCTTGTTGTTGTCGTTGCTCACCGTTGCTACCGTTAGCTACCGTCTTGCTGCCATTCTTACCGTCGTTGTGCCGCCGTCCGTTGCCGACGTCGCTTCTTTCCGTGGTTAACACTACCACCGTAATCGTCACATTATAAGGCAAGTACCTTGTACACTCTTTTTGTTCTCGTACAAGCATTTTTTTTGGACTCGTGGCAAGTAGTCCAGTTATCATCATATTTTATTGTCAAACTATGTTCTAGTCACTGGTTCCATGCTATATCAACTCAAGAGTGAACTGTTAACACATTTCGAATCGTGTTATCGAATATCGAATATTCAACTTTACTATCTCTAAAATTTCTTGACCTTGCACTGAGAATTCGACCTTGTTCCCAATACTGGATTGAAGATTTTCTACGTGGAAATCGTATCCCATCGAGTCCCGAATCCAGAACATCTGACGGTTTCTCAATCGGATGTATAGATTGTGAGATATCGCGATTTTAGTACTGACATATCACGAATTCCTAAACCTGCACGGGATTACTAACCGGCATCTCGTACTGAGAATTTGACCATGTTCCCGACACTGGATCGAAAAACTTTCTACATGAAAATCGTAGCCCTTCGAGTCTAGATATCCGAAACATCCTACAGTTCCTCAATCTGATGTATAGATTGTGAGATATCGCAGTTTTAGTATTGTGACTCCGAATTTCCAGAAAGCGCGCGAAACATCGAAACCAGCAAAGAATGAATTTGTACGCATAGCTACTGTCTTTAGAATGTATCGTGTGAATATGCGTTGGAACCGGAAGAGAGTCTACTTTCTAGAATTTCTGACAGAATAGGATTTGCTTTTCTGTAACAACGGAAAAGTGAATTTGAATGCAGATATGTCAAGTTGTCTAAAAAATTCATTTATACATTTTGCATATAAACCCATTACTTTTCATATTTAATGAACTGAGTGTATTATTGTTCTTATAATAATAATTTGCATATATATAATAGGTTGATAGAATGCATTTTATACCACTTGATAATTCCATAATAATTACTCTCGATACATATACTCGTTTTACGTCTCATGTCCATGATTACTGCCCTTGATATTTTCCTTAACTAAACTATTTGATTACACCGTTCTACTAGTCGTACCAACTGCATGTTCATAATTAATTATAAAAGAATAATAAGCCGGGGTTATAAGGGTACGACTTAATAGTGGACAATATAGGGGAGTATACTCGGAAGGGGGCCCGTGTTTCCCGAAATAGTGATTCTTGATTCTTGATTCTCGATTCTTGGTTATACAATTGATTATATAATTCTCGATTACATAATTCATGATTACATGTCTTGATACTATCACTGGAAGACCCGAGTACATGATCCTATAGAATTCACTACTTAAGTCTAAACGTCACATGATTGATATGCACCGAACTTGTGGTATGGGACACATGATTGCGTGCATTAGATAAGTTAATAAAACAGATAAACTTGAGATCTTCACTAAGCATGATCCTTCATTACATGACTCTTGATTCTTGATTACATGATTCTTGATTACATGACTCTTGATTACATGACCCTCGATCCTTGATTACATGATTATCGATTAATTGAGCCTAGGTTATCAGTTACTTATATCTTGAAGTCTAGAATACACTAGTTACAATTATTACTTACATGATCATATTGTCCCAGTTCTTTGCTTACTTCCATATTGTATTTGTACTTCTACTTCTTATTTCTTCCATGTTATATCTTGTTATATTACCCCTTTTTCTGCTTGTTGCTACTTGCTGCCCGAAACTTGCTATAACGGGAACTTTTCTATTTTTCTTTGAGTTAATGATTATACAGGTACTGATGGACCGGATGAGCAGACTCTCTAGATGATCGTTGCTGCTTTGTTACTACATGTTGTTTTTCTTTCAGTCGCTATTTTATCTAGTTGTTATAGCGAACTGCTTATCATATTATTTTAATTATGGCACCTTGTATTCCCGGGCATTTTGACCCGATGTTGATGTATTATCTGGATGATGGTTATTTTATTTTCAGCTCATGTGATCATTATATTTGTCTGCGTAAATGTGTTATAAATATCTTGTTGAGCTTATAATTGCACAGCTTATGGATGATGTATATCATTCGCTGGACCTCAGTTGCGTGCCTGTATTTCCGTATAGTGGGAAGCGGGGTGTGACAAGCCCCCGCACAACTTTGCCGACCTTCTCCTAAGGTGCGAGAAGTACATCCGGGCGGAAGAGGCCGAGTGCCTCCCGAACTTCGGAGGATCGGCCTCCGGATCGAAGAGGAAGGCAACCGAGGGGGAGGGATCGAAGAAGATGCAGAAGGACAACGGCGGTCAACGCCGTCCTCCCCCTAGGTTCGAGAAGTTCACTCCCCTCACCACCAATGTCTCCACTATCCTGATGGAAGTGGAGAAGGAAGGCCTGCTACCACCCGCTCCGAGGATAAACACCCAGGCCAAGAGGAGAAACAAAGAGAAATGGTGCCGTTATCACCGGGACCACGGCCACGAGACCAACGACTACCGAGCGTTGAAAAATGAGATAGAGGTTCTCATCCAGAGGAGGCAGCTGGCCAAATTTGTGAAAGCAAGTGACCGGGCGGACCGCACTACCCCTCTGACTCGGGGGGCTAACAAGCGCTCCGAGCGGCGCGATGAAACCCCCGAGTTTGAGGAAGAGCGGGTCCTGTACCTCATCCACGGAGGCCCCATGGGGGGCTCCTCCAATTCCTCTCGGAAGGCCTTCGTCCGAGAGGTCAATTCAGTCCACAGCGCTCCTCCCCCCAAAGGCCTCGGCGTCCCGGTGACCTTCTCTGATGAAGACCTCGAAGGGGTCCGAACTCCCCACTGCGACGCCCTCGTCATCGATCTTCGCATGGCAAACTTCAAGGTGCAGAGGGTCCTGGTAGATATCGGGAGCTCGGTGAACATCCTCTTTCTCTCGGCCTTCCGAGGCCTGCAGCTGTCTCGGGACCGTCTCAAGCCGGCTGGTTACACACTCCACGGGTTCACGGCGGTCTCAGTAACTGTCGAGGGGGTGATAACCCTAGACGTGACTGCTGGAAACACCCCTACTACCCTGACCGAACCGATGGACTTCATGGTCGTCGACGTCCCGGCAGCGTATAATGTCATTCTAAACCGACCCGGCCTAGCCGCCCTGGAAGCTGTCCCCTCAGCGTACCATCTTAAAATGAAGTTCCCCACTCGGTCGGGAGTAGGGGAAGTCAGGGGAAGCCAAGAGACGGCTCGGAAGTGCTACATGACTTCCACTGGGGGATCGGTGCTCTCCCTCGAGACACTAGAAATCCCCGAGCCGAAAGTCCGACCCACGTCCGAGCCGGCGGACGAGTTAGAAGAAGTGCTCTTCTCGGACGAGGACCCGAGCTGGAAGTTCCTCATCAGCAAGTCCCTACCGACTGCGCTGTGCTCTGACTTGGTTAAATGCATCCGGGATAACCGCAACCTGTTCGCTTGGTCAGCCGCGGATATGCCCGGCATCTCCGAGGAGTTGCTAGTCCACCGCCTAAGTGTCGAACCGGGGTGCAAACCGGTTCAGCAGAAGAGACGAAAGTTCGCTCCCGAGCGATAGCAAGCCATCAAGGAGAAGGTGGATAAACTTTTGAAGGCTAAGTTCATACAGGAGGTAAACTACCCCGAGTGGCTCTCCAATGTTGTAATGGTCAAGAAGTCCAACGGCTCTTGGAGAATATGCATCGACTTCACCGACCTGAATAAGGCGTGTCCGAAGGACCCATTCCCTCTTCCGAACATCGACACCCTCATTGATGCCACCACGGGCCATGAGCTCCTCAGCTTCATGGACGCCTTCTCCGGCTATAATCAAATCCGAATGTTCCCCCCGGACATTCCGAAGACCTCCTTCATCACCGATCAGGGCCTCTACTGCTACCGGGGCATGCCGTTCGGGTTGAAGAACGCGGGCGCCACCTACCAGCGCCTCGTCAACAAGGTCTTCCAGAGCCAGATAGGCCGGAATATGGAGGTGTACGTTGACGACATGCTCGTAAAGAGCATCCGAGGCACTGACCACGTGGCCGACCTCCAGGAGGCCTTCGGCGTGTTGAGGAGGCACAGCATGCGGCTGAACCCGAACAAGTGTGCGTTCGAAGTCTCTTCGGGAAAGTTCCTCGGCTTCATGGTGAGCCAGCGATGGATCGAAGCCAATCCCGAGAAGATCAAGGCCATATTGGACATGGCCCCGCCCCGAAACGTCAAGGAGGTGCAGAAGCTAACTGGTCGGCTCGCTGCTATCGGCCGGTTCCTCTCGAAGTCTGGGGAAAAGTGCCTCCCCTTCTTCAAAGCACTCAGGGGGGCTAAGGGTTTTGAATGGGGCCAACCACAACAGGAATCGTTCGACCAACTGAAGGCCTACTTGGTGAACCCCCCTCTGCTCAGCAAACCTATCCCGGGGGAAACTCTCTTCATCTACTTGGCTGCTTCCGAGCAGACCCTAAGCGCTGTCTTGGTGAGAGAGGAGGACCGGGCCCAAAGGCCCATCTACTACATGAGCAAGGTGCTTCGGGATGCCGAGCTCCGCTATCCGAAGATAGAGAAGATGGCCTACGCCCTGGTCATGGCGGCGAGGAAGCTCCGGCCGTACTTTCAATCCCACTCGGTCGTTGTCCTCACTGACCAACCTCTAAAGCAGATCCTCCACAAGCCCGAGACCTCGGGCCGGCTAATGAAGTTGTCCATAGAGCTGAGCCAACATGACATCTCCTACCAACCTCGGACGGCAATTAAAGCACAGGCCCTCGCCGACTTCATCGTAGAGTCCACCATCCCTGAAGTTAGCCACGTCCCAAATGGACCCCCCATTTGGACGGTCTTCGTGGATGGCTCCTCCTGTAGCGAAGGAAGCGGCGCCGGTATCATCCTGAACGGTCCTGATGACTTCGTCCTCCGGTATGCGATCCGTATGAACTTCAAGGCCTCCAACAACGAGGCGGAGTACGAAGCACTCATCGCAGGCCTCGGACTTGCTCGAAGTGCTGGGGCGCAGCGCCTCCGAATCCATAGCGACTCCCAGCTTATCGTGAACCAAGTCTTGGGCGAGTACGAGGCCCGAGACGAGCGGATGGCGAAATACCTCGCTAAGGTTCGGGCCCTCATGAGCCGGTTCGAAGAGGCGCTCATCCAACGGGTCCCACGTGAGGAGAACTCTCAGGCCGATGCCCTCTCCAAGTTGGCCTCATCCTCCCTGCAAGGTCTTGAAGAGACCGTTCTGATCGAGGTCCTCTCTAGGCCGAGCATAGAAGACGAGACATCCGGCTCGGTGGAGTCGTTGCCGGTCATGTTGCAAGATAATTAGATGACGCCGTTGGTGGAATTCTTGAGGGACGGGGTCCTACCCGAGGATCCCAAAGAAGCACGCCGAGTCAGAACCCGGGCCGAGCGGTATGTCTTGATCGAGGGTATCTTATACAAATGCTCCTTCTCTCAAATAGACGGCCGACCATACCTAAGGCGCCTCTCTCCAGAACAGGCCGACTATGCCCTACAAGAGCTCCACGAAGGCATCGGCGGGGCACATTCAGGATCCAGGTCCTTGGCCCGGAAAGCTTTGAATTATGGATACTTCTAGCCGACCCTCCTTCAAGACGCCGAGCGACACGTTCGGCGTTGTAACTCTTGCCAGAGACACTCCAGCGTCCGTCGCCTCCCTCAAGCCAACCTCACCTCCCTATCAAGTCCTATCCCTTTCGCAATGTGGGGGATGGATTTACTAGGGCCTTTCCCTCTGGCTCCGGGTCAGTTCAAGTTCTTGGTCGTAGCCATCGACTACTTCTCGAAGTGGGTCGAGGCCGAGCCCCTCGCCACTATAACAGAGAACAAGGTGGTACAATTCTTCTGGAAGAACATCATCTGCAGATTCGGCGTTCTCCGTGTCCTCGTGACGGACAACGGGACTCAGTTCACTGGCACAGCATTCCGAGCTCTGTGCGACGACCTTTCCATCCAGCAGCGCTTCTCGTCCGTCTCCCACCCTCAGTCGAACGGACAGGCAGAAAATGCTAATCGGCAGATCCTCGCAGGCATCAAGAAAAGGCTGGACAAAAGTTCCAAAGGTTTATGGGTCGACCAACTCCCCAACGTCCTATGGAACTACCGCACGAGCAAGCGGACCCCCACAGGCGAGTCCCCTTTCAACCTCACCTATGGGTCCGAGGCCGTGATACACCTCGAGGTCGGAATACCTTCCCCCGGCTTGCACCCTACGACGAGGAACAGAACGCCAGGGACCTCAGGGCAGACTTAGATCTGATAGATGAGTTGAGGGAAAGAGCGTCGATTCGGCAGCAGAATTACCGAAGAAGGGTCGAGTTGGCATACAACAAGAAGGTCCGACCCACCAACCTTAAGCAAGGGGATTTAGTCTTGAGAAAACTGGCCATATCCTTCCCCAATCAGAAGAGCAAGCTGGCTCCGAACTGGGAAGGGCCGTACAAGATTACGAGGGTAGTTCGGCCCGGAGCATATCGTCTGGAAGATCTTGAGGGCAGAGAGATTCCGAGGACCTGGAATGCCGACCACCTCCTAAAATACCAAGAAAGCGCCCCGGCGCCACTCTAAGTATCATAGGATATCGAGCCATTCCTCTCCTCTAACTTGTAACCTATTTTCATAAATTGTAATATGTAAAACGGTTCACCATCGATTATCAATGAAGAAAGCTCTTTCATACTTATAAATTTGTATGCCTCTCTCCGCCCTTATCATCTGTTTTTTAAATTTTAATTTCAACCAATGGTTCGGAGTCCATGTCCGGCTCGACTTTACCTCCTCGGCTCGTCCCCGGACGAGCCAGAGGTAGACCGTCGTTCGGAACTGCTCCCACAACCGTTGAACTACACCGATGGTTCGGAGTCCAACACTCGGCTCGACTTTACCTCCTCGGCTCGCCCCCGGACGAGCCAGAGGTAGATCGCCGTTCGGAACTGCTCCTACAACCGTTGAACTACACCGATGGTTTGGAGTCCAACACTCGGCTCGACTTTACCTCCTCGGCTCGCCCCCGGACGAGCCAGAGGTAGATCGTCGTTCGGAACTGCTCCCACAACCGTTGAACTACACTGATGGTTCGGAGTCCAACACTCGGCTCGACTTTACCTCCTCGGCTTGCCCCCGGACGAGCCAGAGGTAGATCGCCGTTCGGAACTGCTCCCACAACCGTTGAACTACACCGATGGTTCGGAGTCCAACACTCGGCTCGACTTTACCCCCTCGGCTCGCCCCCGGACGAGCCAGAGGTAGATCGCCGTTCGGAACTGCTCCCATAACCGTTGAACTACACCGATGGTTCGGAGTCCAACACTCGGCTCGACTTTACCTCCTCGGCTCACCCCCGGACGAGCCAGAGGTAGATCGCCGTTCGGAACTGCTCCCACAACCGTTGAACTACATCGATGGTTCGGAGTCCAACACTTGGCTCGACTTTACCTCCTCGGCTCGCCCCCGGACGAGCCAGAGGTAGATCGCCGTTCGGAACTGCTCCCATAACCATTGAACTACACCGATGGTTCGGAGTCCAACACTCGGCTCGACTTTACCCCCCGGCTTGCCCCCGGACGAGCCAGAGGTAGATCACCGTTCGGAACTGCTCCCACAACCATTGAACTACACCGATGGTTCCGGAGTCCAACACTTGGTTTCATTCTACTCCCCAGGCTTGCTTCGCAGCAGACTAGGAGTGGACCACCATTCAGAATTGCTCCCACAACCATCGAACGCACGCCATGACCGACGAGTCCCACAGAGAAAAAGAGCTCGGCTCACCCCTCAGCTTCGCAATAAGAGGGAGACCGAAGCACTGTTCGGCCACATAATCCGAGCAATCTTGTCTCGAAGCCGAAACCCGAAACCCCACGCCTTCGGTCGGCTGCCGAGCAGGGACCTTTTCGACCCTGCAAACGGAGAAAACTCACTTTCTCCTCAACTTTCGTGTCGGATCTCGATCAGACGGCCCAGATCTTGCCACCGACGCTAAACGACAAGATAGCGTTTTCTTGGAAACTGAGTCGCCTCGAGATTCATGCCATCATCTGACGGTTCAGATCTTGCCAACGACGCTAAAACGACAAGATAGCGTTTTCTTGGGAACTGCGCCGCATCGAGATTCGCGCCGACATCCGACGGCCCAGATCTTGTCAGAATCGCTAAACGACAAGGTAGCGCTCCGTCAGGAGCTCGTTCGCCTCGAGATTCTCGCCGACGGCACCATGTGCTCGGCTCGAGGACCTCGGCATAGCCAACACATTTACAAGCGGGACAAACGCGAAGAGCAACAAAAGACATGCTAGTTATGGAAAGAAATTTCATTGATGAACGAGGCATAATACAAAGCAATCCTCCAATAGTTACAAAGCATTAGAAAACAAAAACACAGCGCCGACCCGCAACACTTCGTCTTCAAATAGAAGTGTCTTCACTGATCCGTTCGGTCGCCAGCCCATCCGCTTCGGCTGATAGTTCCTCTACCTCCTTCCGAAGCTTCGCCTCTACGGTCTGCAAGTGACGGATCTCGGAGAGCAAATCGTCCCGCTCGGCTATCACCTTCGACTGGTTGTGCCGAATACACTGGACCCGAAGAGCATTGCTAAAAGCGGTCTGCGAGTCTTCGCCCTCTCCCACGGGGGTCGCCTTGCTGATCCTACTCTCCAGACGTTGGATCTCGGCGTCTCGTTGGCCGAGGACGGACTGAAGGTGGGCCCGCTTGCTCCCAGATCGGCGTAACTCCAGCTCGACACTATAAAGCCGCTCTCGGCACTTCGTCGAGCGCGACTTCGTCACTCCTGAAGATGCCCCGGTATTAGCATCATCGTCCGAGCCGTTGGAATCAGTGTATTGGGCTGCCCCCAAGAGCTGAAAAGAACGGAAAATGAATAGCAAAATTTCAATACACTGTCGAAGTCCGACACTTGGGAATTTTCTAAACAAACTTTCAGATTCGTATTCAGATATAATAGTGTTACAGACGGCCGGACCGACCCCACAATTTAGTTTTTACAATAGCCAGAAAGGAAAAACATAAAACGACATGATCAGGGCCTCTTCGGAAGGGGAACGCTTCGGTTTAAGGAAACGCGAGGACGATGAGGCCTGCCCTCCGAACTCGATCCTAAACCAACAAAACGTGACCCCCCTTCGCTGCTGACCCTAATTGTGGCGCCGACCGAGGCTCCGCTCGACGAGACGGCCACGCTACTCTGAGCGTCGGCAGGGCTCCGCCTAGCCACAGGCAAACGTGTCGCAAGTTCGAAAAATGTAATCCCTCTCTCGCTCTCTTCACGAGTACACGATATACTGCGGACGTTGGCCCTCTCTGGCAGGGGCTTGAGTGATGTGACCTCCTCCTCCAGTTCGATGATCCTGTCTCTCAAAGCATCGTCCTTCGCCAACTTTTTCAAACGAGGAGGCCTTGACGAGTCCGAAACGTTGGCACTATCGGTAGCGAGCCGTCGGAAGTGGGTGACCTCGATCCCCCTATCTATCATGATCCTCCTAAGCCTGTCGACCTCGGCCAACAACCTCTTGCGCTCGGACGATGCCTTCTCCAGTTCGGAAGCGAGCTTCTCTTCCGCCGACGAGCGATCTCTATCCGCTAACTCCAAGTGTCGGATCTCGGCCAAACGCTCGTCATTCTTCTGCTCGGCGACGGCAAGCTCTCTACGAAGCCGCTCGACCTCACCTTCGGGACAAGGAGCTTGGGGTTGCTTCCGCAGTTGCCACAACTCGCGGCAATACTTCCGCACAGCTGCCTTCGTCTCCTCCAGCTTCAAGAGCATGAGAAACCGCCTCTGTCGGCTATTCGAGAGCTCACCCTTCGTTTTGGCTAGCTCCTTACGAAGGTGTGCAACCTCCGTAATCGGACCGAACCTTACTTGAAAATCAGAGATAAATCTGAGACCCAACACTTGGAGAATTCTACGCCAAATCAAACACAAAATCCGAGACCCAACACTTGGATAAATTTTGGCCAAACAAAATATTTTCATTCAAAACCGAGGAGAATGTTTTACAAGAGCGGTGGCCAGTCCGCGGTTAGGCTTACAAAAAAAAATGAAACAACGAAAGACTAAAAGAGACAACCGAGTCAGGGGTCGACCTTTTTGTCGTTCGGGTCCGTCGACCCCTCGGCCTTATCCTCGTCATCGCCCTCGTCTTTGTCGTCACTCCCACTCTCCTCCTCGGAGTCGACCTCCTCTTCATCCTTGGCCTCGGTCTCTCCCGGGCCTTCGACACCTTCCGTCTCTCCCTCGGGGTCGAGCATCCCCTGGGGAACCTCCTCCTCCCCCTCCACGGGGTCGTAGAAACGGTAGGAAGACGTGTCGAAACCCGGGTTCCTGGCGGCCACGTGGAGCAAGGCTCGACCGTAGGCGTCCTCCATGTTCTTGAACATGTGTTGCACGGCCTCCTCCTGCACAGCCTTCTTCACCTTATTCACCTTAGACCGGTGTTTCGCCATGATCTTCTCGGGCCTCTTCCGAGCCCTCTCCGCTTCCGACCGAGCATTGGCCAGCTCCTTCTTCAGCGCGGCAGCCTCCTTCTCCGAAGCCTCAAGTTTGGTTGCCGTGTCCTTCGACGGCTGAATGGCGTCGGCCAGCTGCTTCTCCAGCCCAGCCACTTCGGCACCCCTCTTTGCCGAGAGGAGCTGCTCGGCATCAAGCAGCTTCGTGGCCTTGACATGCTCCACCCTCTCCCGCTCATGCTCCTGTTCCTTGCTCGCGAACTCCTCGAGCAGGAAGTTGAAGTGGCAGAGGGTCTGAAAAGAGGACAACCAATTAGAACCCGAACCCAGGAACTTAGGAAATTCTCAGAGAAAGTTTCAATGAGGAAGAGCTCGGCCCACTTACCGACATGGTGTTCCGAGCGATCTGCATCGCGGCGACCCCTGCTAGCCCGGCCTTTAGGGTCGCTCGATCCTTTGGGGTCGGCAGGTGCCTCACCGCTTCTATGCAGATGTTGCCGTCGCCCAAGAAGCCGTCGACATTCATCACCTGCCAGTCAGGGACGAAAATCTGCTTATGACGCTCGGTCAAGATCTTCTCCGCCTCGGCAGTGAGGGGCGGAACTTGGAGGGACAGCACCTCCTTCACGCCGAACGCACCGCTCGACGAACCGGGAGCATCCCCCTTCGAGGTCGATGTCGGCGCGCCTGAGGCAGGAGGATCGAGGACCATGACCTCCCCCTGCTCGGAACTGGCCTCCGACACAACAACCTTCGGCTGGTCGGTAGTCTTCGTGACCGAAGGTACCTTCGAGGCTCGGCCGCCTTGAGGCCCCGCCGAAGGCCTCTTCTTCTTCGTCTCCTGCTCCGCCGCCCTGGCCTTCGCCATCAGAGCTCTGTAGTCCATCTTCATCGTCTCTGCACAAGCCGAATGAAAAAACTTGGAAAATTTTTCATAAACTTTAAGCAAAGAGTATAAATACCAGAAGCATACTAGGGTCGATCGGACTGAGACCCCCTTGGAACAAGACCTCCTCTGTGATATCTTTCCAGCTCAGCGCTGGCAAGGCGAGGAGTTTCTTGAGGACCTCTGCTTCCTCGTCACTCAACGCCGACTCCTTCTTGGCTCGCTTAGGCAGCCCATCCTTCGCCCAAACTATTGGGATCACCCACGGCGCGGGAGCACGGATGATGAAATACTTCTCCTTCCAGTGTTTGATCGAGTCCGGGTTCTCGACCAACTTCACGCCCGTCCGTGGCGAAAGATAGAACCTCTGTTCATTTCGGCTCGGCTGACAAGGTCGGTAGAGGCTCCGAAAGAGAAACATGCTAGGCACGGCACCGACCTCTTGGCACCGGAGGACAAACACCATGACGTGCCTCCAGGTGTTCGACATCAGCTGGGCGGGGCTCAAACCGTACCAGTTCAAGACATCAACTACGAACGGATGAAGGGGAAAGCGGAGCCCGGCGATGAGAGAGTCGACAGGAAAGACGCACACATCTGTCGAAGACTTCGTATTGGCTCGGAAGCCAGGCCCGGGGAGTAGCAGCCCGTACTCGGTGGGGATCCGGAATCCCTTTCGGATCAAATGAAGATCGACCTCCGTAAGCGAGGAGATGGTATGGTCCACCTCGGACAGCTCTCTCGGTTCATTCTCCTCCACCGACTTGGCCGTCCCTTGGGTCACCTTCTCCAAGACATCCTCGGCGTAGTCACGAATGCCTCCCACGCTCGACAGAGCAATAGGCTGCCGACCGAACGCCCCCGCCGTCTTCGGCGTCTCGACGATCGTAACCACCGCTTTACCCTTATGAGACGCCGCGGCGACCTCCTGAGGTGGTTCGACTACTTCACCTTCTCTGTCCGGCCGAACGACGCTCTGATCGGTCGGCTCCACTACCTCCTTTCCTTTGCCCGCTCGGTCTACGGCTTGCTCCGAGGCGGGGGTCTCATCTGAGGAAGTAATCTTAACCATTTTCTAAAGAAAGGGGAAGGAGACTGACCTTGAAGTGACAGCTACGGTCGAAAAAATTCACCGGAGACAGAGAACGCCTCGCCGCGACAGCTAGCACCACCACCAAGGAGCTGAAAACTTCGAAGGTGAAAGTAAAAACTGGAGAGAGAGAGTAGAAGTGAATAATGAGATTTGGATTAAGGGGGGTGAAGATTTATAGTAAAAAAGGAACGTCCCTTGGACTTCCAAATGTAAGGGCGCGACTTTTGGGCCGCTCTCGAAACGTCGCGAAGGCCCAAAACCACTCCGCCTCCTCACCAAGTCAAGCAGTTCGGCACCACAGGATCTGAATCCGAGTCACATGCAGTCCGAACTCAACTGTAAAGGTCTCAGGTCGGCTACCGAGCAAGTGCCGTTCCGACCCTGCAAACGGAGAAAACCTAATTTCTCTTCAACTTTCGTGTAAGATTTCAATCAGACGACCCAGATCTCGCCGAGGACACTAAACGACAAGATAGTGTTTTCTTGAGAAGTGTGCCCGTCTCGAGATGCGTGTCGACATCAGACGGCTCAGATTGCGTCGCGTCGCTCGGACGACCGTGCCCTCAAACCCCGGTCGGCCCAGAATGTCGCTTGGACAACCGCGCCCTCAGATGACCCACCTCCGTCTAAAGAAGCTAGAAAAAAATTTTTATTTCAAAGTGTTAAGGCCCCGCCCTCGGCGAGCCCCCCAGGCCACAGGTTTCGGTCGGCATTTCTCTCACCCATGAGCACTGCAGAACTTCCAGCCTCGGAGCCGAAGCCACGAATTGTCCAAGGGTTAGAGAGAAACCGCCGACCCCCAGGGCCCGGTCATAAACAGATCGGCACGCCTCCCATCATTCCGAAGCTGCAGTCCCTCGAATCCGGACTTGGGTCATCACCTCTCCTACCGTGATCTTCCCTGACCCTGACACCCACTGCGAGGCAGCCAGAATCGGGAGAAGATCACGGTGGAAGAACGACCACCCGTCCTACCGAGGCACTCCGCCCCTCGGATCCGGACTTCGGTGGTCTACCCTTCGGCCCAAACCTCCCCTGACCCTGACACCTCCACCCGGGCCGTCAGAGTCAGGAGAAGATTTGGGCGGAAGAACGGCCACCAGTCCTTCCGAAATAAACCCCTCCGTCGGATCCAGACTAGGGTCATCACCCCTTCTACCATGACCACCCCCAATCTTGACACCCACATTGGGCCAGTCAAAATCGGGTGATGATCATGGTGGAAGAGTGACCACCCGTCCTTCCGAAACAAACTCACCCCTCGGATTCGGACATGGATCATCACCTCTTCCACCATGATCTCCCCCGACCCTAACACCCACGTTGGAGCAGTCAGAGTCAGGAGAGGACCATGGTGGAAGAACGACCACCCGTCCTTCCGAAGTAACTCATCCCTCGGGTCCGGACTACGGTCGTCACCACTCCTGCCTTATTCTCCCCCGACCCTGACATCCACTTTGGGGCCGTCAGGAGCGGAAAAAGAACAAGGCAAAAGAGTGACCACCCCTTCGAACCTCGAAGGAGAAGTTACCCAAGGCAAATACCTCTAAGGTCTGAAACTCTACGTTGTTGCGACTGAAATGACAAGGGGAATGGAGTACTTATAGCCTACCTTCCAAGAACCAGCCATTATAACCCTCGGAAGTTGAAACGCCGCACATTAATTGAAGGGCGTCGTCATTAATGACCCTGGGAAAATGAAACGCCGCATGAATCCGGGAACGCCATTAATATCCTTGGAAATTGGGCCGTACCGAGGTCCATTCCCCCACTATATCTCGGAACGCCCTTTCACGCTCGGGCTGCCGAAACCCCATCTCTTCGGTCGGCTACCGAGCATGTGCCGTTCCGACCTTGCAAACGGAGAAAACTCACTTTCTCCTCAACTTTCGCGTCGGATCTCAATCAGACGGCCCAGATTTTGCCGAGGACACTAAACGACAAGATAGTGTTTTCTTGAGGAATGTGCCCGTCTTGAGATGCACGTCGTCATCCAACGGCTCAGATTGTGCCACGTCGCTCGGACTGCCGAGACCCCATGCCTTCGGTCGGCTGCCGAGCAAGTGCCTTTCCGATCCTGCAAACGGAGAAAACTCACTTTCTCCTCAACTTTCGTGTAAGATCTCGATCAGACAGCCAAGATCTCGCCGAGGACACTAAACGACAAGATAGTGTTTTCTTGAGAAATGTGCCCGTCTTGAGATGCGCGTCGTCATCCAACGGCTTAGATTGCGCCACGTCGCTTGGCCTGCCGAGCCCCTATCCCTCCGGTCGGCGGTCGAGCAAGTGTCTTTCCGAGCTCGTAAACGGAGAAAAAAGACACCGAGCTACTACGACCGTTGGATCTCTCAGAAATTCGTGCTTCTAATGATGAACGGCCCAGATTGCGCCACGTGCGCTAAAAGACAAGATAGCGTTTTCTTGGGATTCACACCATCATCCGACGGCTCAGATTGCGCCACGTCGCTCGGCCTGCCGAGCCCCTATCCCTCCGGTCGGCGGCCGAGCAAGTGCCTTTCCGAGCTCACAAACGGAGAAAAAAGCTTCCGAGCGATAACGACCGATGGATCTCTCAAAAATTCACGCCCGTCTATGATCAACGGCCCAGATCGATCCACGTCATAAATCGGTATTTAAAATCTTTTTTTATTTTTTTAATCGTTTTATTTATTTAAAAATTGCGAAAAAATTGCTAAAAATTTGGGAAAATTAATTAAAAATTCTAGAAAATAATTAAAAATTCGGGGGTATATTTTTGAACCCCTGAACGAACAATTATTACCTAGAATGTACTGTTAAGACCCCCGAACGATTAGTAAACACATCGCAAAATTAAATAAATAATCCAAAAAAAATAAATAAAAGCTGTCAAATACTCGATATGGCTAGAGAACAGCACATGGCATCAAAAAATCACCTCACTACCCCCTTCGAGATTCAAACTCCTCCATTTGGACTCCGATACAACTCCACTAGCCACCAAAACAGTTAAACTACTCCTCAAAGGCTGATCACGCTCAGTCTTTAGGAGTGGGGGGCTCGTGATATGGCTAAAAATGGGGTTAAATCGGAACCGTCCAGATTGGGCGCGAATCTTGAAACTCGGGGGTAAAACGATAATTTCACATACAAATGGATCCAGAGCGGGTATTGGGTCTCCTTCTCACGGATCCAACAGCCCACAAACGGATCCACTCTGACTGGGTACGGGTCCCGACCCGAGGCAAACCCAGACCTACAAAGAGACAAATCAGGATCACTGATTTGACCAAGTCAACAGGCCTGATTTACTCTCACCGGGAATCAGGGGTTAGTTTCCTAAACAGACTGTGAGGATTTTTCTCCTAGCAGTTACACAGGGAATCAAGCCTCTAATCACTCTCCTGGCGACTATAAATACCTCCCCTCTGCCACTGTGACCAGGTAATCACTCTTTTTCCACCTTAAGCTCTTTCTTTAATCACCACTGGTTACTGACAAGAGCGTCGGAGGGTGCGTCGCCGGAATCAACCCCGGTGTCTCGCACTTCCTTGCAGGTTGCGGCAGGAATCAGAAGGCTTGGATGTGCTGTTCAGGTTTTCTCGAGCTCACAAATCTCATCTGTTTACCCCCACACCGAAATCAGCGGAAACAAACGTCTATTTTTTAGAGTTCAGAAGACAATGTACGTAAAGAGTGGAGAGACACATGTGATTAATGATAGAATTTAAATATCTATAAACTCTTTACTGGAAGCTTACTACCTATCAACTCCCAACTATAAATAATCCTGACCAAACCCCTACAATAACCCTAACCAAACCACTAACCCCCGCGTACCCTAACCCTACCCTTAACCCCCGTTAGCACTAACCCTAACCCTAACCCTAACCCCTAACGAATGATATAGTTTAGCTTAATATTCTCTGGGGTGTTCCGTACATATTAAAACATCATGATTATGTAGTGGTTAGTTAGGTGTAGTCAAATAAAAAAATAAAAAAATAAAAAATTGTTATACAAGCCAAGTTCTTATCTGTCTTTTGTATAAAGTTCCACAGAGATTGTTCGTAAAGAGGAAAGAGAAAATTGAAAAAAGTAAACAACCAATTAATTTTTGGCCTACTACCTGACAACGGCCTAGGGTATAAACATTATATTGGGGGGGCTCTCTGACCAGTTGCTATTTTTAATACCAACAAGTCGGGAGCATCCCAAATTGTGTATCTTTTTGGCCTACAACTTAGGCCGTTGTCGGAGACAACGGCCTAGGTTATTTCTAATAAAGTTGGGATGCTCTCTGACTTGTTGCTATTTTTAACACCAACAAGTCAGAGAGCAAGACAAATTATCTACCTTTTTGGCCTACAACTTAGGCCGTTGTCGGAGACAACGGCTTAGGGTATTTCTAATAAATTGGAGCTGCTCTCTGACTTGTTGCTATTTTTAAAGCCAACAAGTCAGAGAGCAAGACAAATTGTCTATATTTTTGTCCTACAACTTAGGCCGTTGTCTCAGACAACGGCCTAGGGTATAAACAATAAATTGGAGCTGCTCTCTAATTTGTTGCATTTTTAAAGCCAACAAGTCAAAGAGCAAGACAAATTGTCTATATTTTTGTCCTACAACTTAGGCCGTTGTCTCAGACAACGGCCTAGGGTATGAACAATAAAGTGGAGCTGCTCTCTGACTTGTTGCTATTTTTAAAGCCAACAAGTCAGAGAGCAAAACAAATTGTCTATATTTTTGTCCTACAACTTAGGCCGTTGTCTGAGACAACGGCCTAGGGTATAAACAATAAAGTGGAGCTGCTCTCTGACTTGTTGCTATTTTTTAAGCCAACAAGTCAGAGAGTAAGACAAATCCTCCAACCTTAGTCATGTTACCTAGGCCGTTGTTGGAGACAACGGCCTAGGTTTAAAAAAAAATTAATCTACATTTGTACGAAGCAGCTGAAGCTGCTACACATGAAAATTAAACCAAATTCCAAACACTTTGCCATCACATACACTCTCCGAATAAATTCATATCTACAACCGCCAAAATCACCAACCATAATTGACTATTAGAAATTAATAACAACAACATCAACTACACTTAAACTTACGAACCACACTTCCACTAGTTTAGTTACAACAAGATAAAACCCAAAAAAAAAAATGACAACAAACAAAATGTATTGGCTAAGTACCGGGTGTGTATGCCTGTGATGCTCGCCTCTTCCGAGTAGGGTTTCGACGCCGGATCGTGGTTGGCGACTCGGGGATTTGTTCTTCTCCTCCCTCCTCTTGTTGTACGTCTTCAACAACCCTCTCCTCAGTCACTTCTTCCTGCGCTTGTTCGTGAGATGGATGTGAAGTTGAAGCTTGTTGTTCTCTCATATCACATTCCCGTTGTCGCCCCATCAATGCAGCTGGCCTACCCCTCACACTTTTACGTCGGCCCCTCGATCCGCTTAATGCTTGATCCAAACGTTCGGCCTCTCCCAAAGCATCCAAATTGGTACGGCATGAAGAGAACATCCTCTGAGCGAACTTCTTCATAGCTGTGCCCACATTACTTTTTATTACCTCCGCACATTCTTTTGCCATGTCTATCGTATTATCAATCTAAATCAGAAAAAACCAGCAAAAATAATTACACAAATTCAATAATATAAAGAATTCATGAAATTTACATATAACGAACATTAAAATAAATATGAAGATTGAAGTTACCATTGTACGTATAGCTGTGGCCTTCGGTTGGAACATGGGTTGTGAACTGGAATATGCGGGTGGTGGTTCAATCTCCCTCTCCTCAATTTCTCGTTGAACACCCGCATATAGTACTGTATTGGGAGAGATGTACAAACGTGTATATGTTTGGAACCAAGTAATGTACTTTCCTTGCAATCTTCCATCGTACTCCGGAACATTGACGAGTACAAGTTCAAACTGTCGCTCGTTCCATTCTACAACGTGAACACGATGGAAATCTGCCCAATCATGAGTAGGCATGCGGCTGGTACCCCTAACGCCGTGTAACTCATAATCGTATAGGTTTGCACAGCTTGGGGGACTATCTTGTTGAAGATTAGACTGACGAAGGACTCGCTCTGGTCGTGGATGCTCCACTATACCGAAGTTGATAAGGGGAGTCATCGTCAGTCACAATTGCGACCCAGTGGTGCACATTGGCGGTAGTCTTCCCACCCGCTCGGGTGTATACGGTGCCCAAATCACAAACTCTTCACGTAGTTGGTCGAGCTCGTTTCTGTAGCACGTTATTACACCCTTGGAGTTGTCTTTGTAACTCCGACTACCAGCCCAATATACCCCTAAGGGTGCTAACATAGCAAGATCTTCTGGTTGGGCCATCCAACCGGCCGTTGGTCTCCCAATGCGGGGACGACCGAGGTGCAGTCGCTCCCAAAACAAAATCTGTAACAAAACCATCTGTCCGGTCACTTCTGATGATTCTAGCACTACATGACACAACGCCCTGCATAGCGTTGCCAACGCGCAGCTACCCCAGCTGTACCGACCAGCTAAGCCTAGGTCGGCGAGCAATCGTAGGTACATGAGGTGCACCGTATCGCCCGATGAGTTAGGCAATAGAATCCCTTCGATCACCGTTAGAATATAGGCTCTGGTATGGGACTGTACATAGTCGTCGGGCGATTCATTGGTCAGCGTCCCATCAAAACGTCCCTTCAACCAAGATAGTCGGATTGATTGTCCTTGGAAAATGTCATCATCTTCCGCAGCCAACTCATCAAACTCTGTACCGAGCAGTTCATTGCACATCTCTATTTTATCAATGTTAATATTATCCGTCACGGCCAACCCATCTATTGGAAGACCGGATATCATGGCTATATCCTGTAGCGACACCGTCTCTCCGACCGGTAGATGGAACGTGTGCGACTCTGGCCTCCAGCACTCCACGAGTGCCGGGAGAAGTGCTCGGTCGAGTTTAACATTCCCCATAATGCTGATTCCATAGAAACTGGCTGCTACTAGGTACTCGACAATACGTGGATGCACCTTCATGGTCTCGTGGGTGCGGAAATTACACTTACGCATCGTCCCACCCCACACCTCCGTGGATCTGTGGCGATCTTGCAAGGTCAGTTCGCTGGGATATATTGGTCCTGGACCACAACTTTCTGTCGTCGAAGAGGATGCACCAACCTACACGAACCAAAAAACATAATTATTATTAGTCTAAAATCAATATCACTAAATACAAAATTAGGAACAATACGAATTATTAGTTCTCACATTCTCTGTGGAATGTTTCCCCCGTGCTTCCTGAGATGTCCTTCCCCTTCCGGTTCCCCTCATTCTAGCCATTTTTCTGCAACAAAGTTTGCATATATGAAACTAATTACTCGCCAAAAATTAGCAAGCACAAACCAACGAGTTTAAAAAATTCCAAGAGTTGGCTTATACGCTTCAAAACAACACAAACGGGATGCAAAAATTTCTAAATTTTGCCATCAACTAGGGCACACCAAACACAAGCCAACGCAACTTGTAGAAGTGAGTTCCAACCCACGGTTTGAAATATACGCCCGTGTATCACTTTCACTCTTTAAAATAGAGCGGGAAGCGATACATTGACGTATCTTGCAAACCGTGGGTCGGAACTCGCAAATATTAGTTCCGTTGCATTGTGAATGATTAGCCGAACCTACTTGCACCATTTCGAATTTTTTTGACTTCGTTTAAGCATTTTTGTATTGCGACCGTACTAAAAAAATCCCGAGGTATATTGAAGTTTTTTCATATACGCATAAAAACAACATAAACGAGATGCAAAAAATCTAAAAATTGGATTTTGGGTCGGGCTTCCCGCACACAAGCCAACGCAACTGGTACATGGGAGTTCCGAACCACGGTTTGAAAGATACGGCCGTGTATCGGTTTCACTATTGAAAACTGAGCGGAAAGCGATACATTGACGTATCTCGCAAACCGTGGGTCGGAACTTGCATGTACAGGTTGGTATGACTTGTGAGTGGCGAGACCAACCTACTCGCAAAGTTTCATTTTATTTGGACTTCGTTTAAACTATTTTCACCTCATAACATATTCCACAAATTCCGAGGTGGATTAAAGGTTTTTTATATACGCGTCAAAACAACAAAAATGAGAAGAAAAAATTCCTATATTTGAGCGTCAACTCTGGCACACCAAACACGAGCCAGCGGAACTTGCAGAGGTGAGTTTTGACTCTCGATTTGAAAGATACTGTCGTGTATCACTTTATATCCATTGTATTGAATTAAAATGATAAACGGATGTATCTCACAAATCGTGAGACGGAAATCGCCTCTACAAGATCCGTTACCTTCTACGCGGCGAGTTCGACCTACTCGTACAACTCCGAATTTTTTCATCTCGTTTTTTTTTCTTCTCCTATATTCCACCACCATAACTAGCACTACATCTACGAAAATGTCAACAAAATGAATACAACGTACATGATCAGAGCTAATTATATACTCTCTAAATTATAGACTAGACTACTATGCATAATACAAAAAAACCCAACTCCAAAATTGGAAAAAAAATCAATAAATTCAAAGAGTTCATTATAGTAAATTGGGATTAGAAAAATACCTGGTCCAATGAGAGAGATAGAGAGTGGGCGAAGATGTGAGAAGCCGCTGCACGCTGTTGTAGACAAAGAAAAATAATTTGTGCTAGGGTTTAGATGATATGGGAATTTGGATGTGAAGTTAGGGTTTGCTGTATTCGGGAGAGGAAGAGAGAGATAGGGAGCATTCCACAAGGGGCAGAGATCGAGAAAACAAAGAAATCGATGCCAAGGAGTTGGGTGAGTGAACTAGGGTTTGGAGATGGGTTTCAGGAGCTCAAGAGAAAGAGAGATAGTGTTTGTGACGAAAACAGGGAGATGAAGATCTGAGTAAAACACTTGTACATACCTAGGCCGTTGTTAGAAACAACGGCCAAGGTATGTTGTTTTTTAAAAAAAACAACCTAAGGAAACAACGGCCTACGTTAATTTTTCGACCAAAAAAAAAACTCCATGCCAAAAAAATGCTAAGTCCCAAATGTTTTTTGGCGTCAAGTGACGAAAATACCCCTCCGTTTTTGGGAACGTTAGTAGGAGACTTAGCGGATCTCGATCTGATCCGCTGATCAAGATCAAGATCAGATCGACGGTGGAGAACGCTATTTTCCAACCCGTTGAAAACGGATCCGTTTTCAACTGAGCAAAACCCATATATATATACACACACACGTGTACATATATATATATATATATACACACACACACACACACACCGTGTGTGTGTGTGTGTGTGTGTGTGTGTGTGTGTGTGTTTATACTTTGCTTATTTTTCAAGTTATGGGTTTCGCACCGTTTTAGAGCAAGTAACGTCATCTAATGTACTTTCTTCCACTATAAAGTCAGCTCTATAACAACATTATCTGCAAATCATGTTCTCTATGCAATTGCCTGAAAGGGAATTTATAGCATAAATGATTGTAGTCAAAGGTGAGACAATGACCTCACAGCACATTTCCACTACTGTGTTCTTCAGTATTCTCTACAGGTTGCTCAAATTTGCGAGGTCTCGCCTTGCTATATCTTTTCTACCTACAGTAATTTATACAATTACATATTAACAACTATACTTTGGCAAATAAATTAGTGTTACTCAAAGTATTCATCTCCGCTCAATGTTAATATTATTTTTACAATTGTAAAGTATTTAGAAAATAATACACCTGCAACTCCTCTCGCTACTTTCTACTCAAAATGAGGGGGATGAAAACTTTTTAACTGATCCTAATTGCGTTAAAAAAAAAACAATGTCCATATTGGTCTTATGTTTTGGCCGATCAGGTAACACAAGAGGTGTGCAGGTTCTGGTTTAGTAATGACATTTGACATTCCATTCTCAGTGAATATACTCACATGCAAGAATCAATAATCCAATTAATTGGTAACTTAGAAAACTACAACCAAGTTTAGAGTTTCAGAAATAAACACAAAATAGACAGGTGTATTAACATGCAAAGCCATCTTCGAATGTACTAATAAGTTCATACTCAATGCAATGAACATGGAGAGCCAACGAGTTCAATGAATTTATTTATATATATCTTAAGCTAATAGGCATACCCCATCTATCCTTTCTCTATTTTGAAATAGAGAAAGGAGAGCAAAAGTGGGAACTGACACTTCCTTAACACGTGCATGACATATCTTTTGATTGACAGGCTTACATTGAAAAAAAAAAACAAACCACGCCCCCCCCCCAAAATCCCCCTAACCCTAGCCCTCCATCACCCTAACTCACCGCCGCCTCCACCTCCCACACTCTGCGACGCTGCTTGCGCTCGCCGCTTGCGACCGTCTCCGCTCCCGATCGCTACTCGCGAACGCCTCGCCGCCTCCACCTCCCACTTTCCGCGCCGCTTCCCGCGCTCGCTGCTCCCGATCGACTCCCGCGAACGCCGCCCGTGTTCGCAGCCCGCACTCAACACCTCCACCTCTGCTCCCCCCCACCACCACGTCACCTCTCACTTCCATCTCCAAAATCGCCAAATTCAATGGTATACTATAGTATGACCCACACATACTTTGATTTTAAATTTTGTAAAATGATGATTAATATAATTTTTAAAAATTTAGTTGTGCATGATGTGGGCATTAACCCACTCCTTTGTTTCTGGTTGAGTTGTGTTTGAGTTTAGAATAAAATCATCACTCTACTGCTTAGCTACAACTATTGTTTGTGTGATTTACCAATCAAAGTCTTAGTAAAAAACAATAACTTTAAGTCAAAGACTGACCTGTGATTTGATCAACTCCTATTTTGAGAAAAAACATGGAATTAATCATTTATATTTCCTGTGTTCTACTAACATGAAATGCATGTATTACGGGAGTTCTCTTTTTGGGGGCTTATTTATTTTTGGCTCCTAATTTTTATTCTCTCGACTTTAAACTTCCCATTGTCAATTTCTCAGTTTAATTTATCGCTTTAATTAGTAATAGAACTATATATGTTTAATTTCTTGCTTTACTGATACATGACAAGCATTAACATGAGAGTCACATCATGGCATCAGATACTCACAAGGTTTTAAGATAGGAGGAGGAATGAATATAAATTATGTAGATAATAATTAGAGAGAAAGATGCATATGACAATAACTCACTCAATTTGTTTCCAAAGTTGGAATATGAAAGTGTAGTTTAAGAGCAATATCTTATTTCCTTATTTATTATTATTATTAGTTAAAATATATTCTATTTTGAAGCCAATGACTGCCCTATGATTTGATTATTCGAATGCCCTATAATTTTTGAAGAACACTTTTGTGTTAATAGTGAAATACAACTTCTCTTGAATGAAAAAATACCATCATATAAAGATTTTTCAGAAAATGTCTTCATTATTAAGTTGAACTTTTTCGATTGATTATTAAGATGTTCTTTTTCTTTTATTCGAATGAACATTAATTTTAAATGGAATACACTAATTGTCTCAAATATATACTATATTTTGTTAAGATGTAAAACTTTATATTTGGTTCATTTTGTTTTAACTAGGGACCTTAATTTTCTCTGTGAAGAATCGCCTTTTGAGTACACAAAATGGGTATTTGTTATGCAATACCGTAGATTATGTCACAGTGTATGTTTATCCAAGGGTGTAGAATGATGTCTATCTTATGTTTATCTATGTTAATATGTTTATCCAAGGGTTATACTCATCAAACCTCAAGAATTCTACCAATACTGCACTGTACTCAAAATCACCTTTTGAGTACACAAAATGGGTATTTGTTATGCAATACTATGACATCATCAAATAACCGTTATGGGTTTTTTTCGTTTTCTTTCTTACTGTACATCTTAACAAAATTAACCAATTGCTACCGTTTCTTTCTGCATCTTAACAATGTTTATTGCACACTATAATAATTAGTAATAAAACTATATATGTTTAATTTATCGCTTTACTGATACATGACAAACATAAACAAGAGAGAGAGAGACGCAATGTTGCACATATTTATATGTTTATATGTTTATATATATATTTTTTTTAATATCTATGCTTTGTTTTGTTTTTGGTCTACTCGTTAGAGTTATGCAAGGCATAGTATTTTATCCAATGAGGCTACGGTTGTGTTTCATTAATTTTTTCTTTAGTAAAATAGGGCAAGAATACTTAAATTTTTTCTTTGCAAATACAAAATAATGATAAAAAATTAAAAATTCATTAATATTAATAAACACAATACTGAAACTTTTATGAGTCTTTAGCTTGGGTTCAATAACCAATCCTAAAAAAATTAACATGCATGTGGTTGTTTTCGTTTTCTTTCTTTCTTTCTTTCTTTCATTCATTCATCCTTTATTTTTGTTTAATTGTTTGGCAGGAACGCAATACCAAAGTGAGAAAAAGTTATAGATGATGCTAGAGTTACACCAGCATTTTTTCCTCATACTTTGGGTCGAATTTGTTCAAAAAGTGGTTTGTTAGGTTTTGATATGTGCAAGTGAACGTATGATATTCACTTTTATCTCTTCCTAAAATGATAGTCAATAAGTGGTTTGTTATGCTGCGATTAAATTGATAATAGAGGCACATCTCTCAAATTGGGTATTTGTTATGCGATTTTGATGTTATAGATGAAGTCACAATGTATGTTTATCCAAGGGTATAGGATGATGTCTATCCTATGTTTATCTATGGTTATATGTTTCTCCAAGGGTATAGGATGATGTCTATCCTATGTTTATCTATGTTTATATGTTTATCCAAGGGTTATACTCAGCAATACTCAAGAATTCTATTGCACTATGCTCAAAATCACCTTTTGAGTACACAAAATGGGTATTTGTTATGCAATACTGTGACATCATCAAATAACTAGAAATGAGAGTACCAAGGTCTATGCAATATTGTACATATTTATATGTTTATATGTTTATCTATATTTATTTGTTTATATGTGTTTACATGTCCATGGATGTATCTATGTTTATATGTGTTTTCCTTTTTTTTCTTTTTTATCGTTGTATGTTTATATGTTATACCATGCGAGACCATTATATTATATCTATATACTAGGTTTGCCCGTAGGCACGTGCCTACGGCACGTATTTGAAACAATGCAGCATATGAAAAGCCTTGTAAACAATAAAATATATGCAATCCTATCTAACTAACAAATCACATAGGTATCAACATGTACATGCAATTCAATATAACTTTAGAGGTTGAAATTTACCCAAATAAATATCTATTTAAATCTTCCATTGTATTTGAAAGTAGATAAGATGAAATCAAGAAATTCAGAGGAAGAAGAAGAAGAATAAGAGAGAGAGAAATCAAGAAATTCAGAGGAAGAAGAAGAAGAATGGGAGAGAGAGAGAGAGAGAGAGAGAGAGAGAAATAATTAAATAAATAAAGGAGATGTTTTGGGGGGGAGATTCGAATTTGAGTTTTTTTTTTTTTTTTTTGTGGGGGGGGGGGGGGGGGGGGGGATGTGTTTTTGTGAGGTTAGATCTGGGCCTTTGATTTTGGGGGGGATTCAAGGAGAGCCACTTGATAGCTTTCTTTGTGTTTTATTATATAGATTTATTATATAGATTATGCCATTTCAAAGGTCTATTGTTAAATTTGAATATTGAATAATCAAGAGAGTGATGTTATTGACAAATTTTCAACAATTTTGTTTGCAGCAGTATGTGTGAAGAATCAAAGTGATATGGCTAAAAATGGGGTTAAATCGGAGCCATTCAAAGCGGGCACGAATCTCAAAGTCCCAGGGGCAAGATGGTAATCTCGCCTACAGACAGGTCCGAATTGGGAACCGGATCCCTCCTCCTGAACCCGCTAACCCATTAACGGATCGGACCAGTTGAGAATGGGTCTCAACCCGTTAGGGGCCAGTTCAACAGGATTGGAGGAAATCCTGGCTCCCCCTGATTTGGAGGAGGTGGTTATAACCACCCTTATCCTCCCACAGTGGGAAATAGGGATCTACTCATCCTGAAAAGGATCCCCATGGCGACGATAAAACCCCCCTGACCTCCTACTGTTAAAGGTGATCAAACTTTGAATACTTCAGTTTTTTCTCTCAACTTTTCTGTGTATTGACTTGATCGTCAGAGGTTTCGTCGCCGGGATCCATTCCGGTGTCTCGAACATTTATGCAGGTCGCAAGGGAGCACCAAGAAGCCAACAAATCACCAAGGAAGAAGAAGGGATCGATCTTTGTGAGTTCCTCACGAACCTACAAATTTCATCTATTGCCCCCACACTCGAATTCAGCGGCAACAGATTGGCGCCCTCTGTGGGAACTCTCACTTGACAAGCAATCTCGTCTTCCTCCTTCAACCCATGTAACTCCCAGTCATGCATCCCAAGAAGAGACCCGCAAACTCCAACCGAAGGACAACCTCCTATCACCCTCCTCCCCCTCCTGCGCAAGGGGATCTCCCTCCTCCCAACCAACCAACCCAGCAGCACGATCCTCGGGCTCTGCAGCCCGTCCAGCAGCCTTCGGGACCCCAGGCTGCAGTGGGGGAACCCTCTCGACGGAGTCGCCACAGGCAACCTGTCCATCAGGTTCGAGTCTCCATCCACAATGCCGACATCGATTCAATGGCCACCTATACTTCCCCCACTCCAAAGGATCTACGGAACGTGATCAACAATTGGCAGACCGAGCATGGACCCGATCTCCGTACCCATCTGGAGGAGAGGCGGGCCCAAGGTTCGAACCCTTGCTGCGAGCAAGCCAGGGACCGTTCACCACCCCGATCCAACTGAAGGGGGTCCAACTCTCCCCGTAGACGAAGAGAGTCGCCCCAACATCGCCCAAGACGGAGCCATTCACCGGCAGGTCGCCATGCACCTCGGGACCATCATGAGTAGGAGGCCCCCGTCACAAGGGCGGAATTCCAACAATTTCAGGAGGCGGTCCTCCGAGCTCTCAACGTTGCCCCCAACAATGGCCGTAGGGCTCCCAGTCCTCGACCGGCTCCTCACCATCCTCGCCGATCTCGCAGTCCTCGACCGGCTCCTCACAATCCTCGCCGCTCCCGAAGTCCCAGGCAGGCTACGAGCCATCGCCGTCCCTCTCCCGATCACCACCGCTGCTCACGTAGTCCACGCCCTACCCCAAGTCACCCTCGTCTCTCAGTTAGTCCACCTCCTACTCCGAGCCATCACCGGCGCAGCCCCAGTCCTCCTCGACATGAGAACAAGTCCTGGGGTTCGGCCAGACAGGACCAAAAAGAGTACTCGGTCTACCGCCGTCTCCACGTGATGGAGAGGCACATCGGCCAGCTCGACCGAGACGAGGGGTGACTTGCAAGAGACCTTCGTTCGAGTAGGCCCCCATTCTCTCGTACCATTATGGAAGCTCCAGTTCCCGACAACTTCAAGCCTCCACATTTCGAGACCTATAACGGGGAGTCGGACCCCGCAGATCACATTGAGAGTTTCAACACTCTCATGATGATTCACCATGCATCTGACTCTCTCCTTTGCAAGACCTTCCCGCCCACACTCAAAGGGCTGGCTCGGGAATAGTACTCTCAGCTTGCGCCGACATCCATCTTCTCCGATCAGTTCGAGGATTTATTCCTCACGCATTTCGTGAGCTGTCGGTGCGTCAAGAAGACGAGCGACACCCTATTGTTCCTCAGCCAAAAGAAGAGTGAACGACTGAGGGATTATGTCAAATGCTTCACTGCCAAGGCTAGGTCCATTGCTTCTTTGTAATCCTCGGTCGCCACCATCGCCTTCCAGTCCAACGTTTTCAATGCTAACCTCAGAGCGTCCCTCGCCAAGAAGCCCCCTCGAAACTTCTCAGAGCTTCTACTTCGAAGCGAGAAGTACATCCGAGCAGAAGAAGCCGTCCGCCGCCCCACCTTCGAGGCCTCATCTTCCGGGAACAAGCGGAAGGGTGCAAAAGAAGAATGAGCTAAGAAGCTCCAAAAGGACAATGGGGGTCAGCAACGTCCTCCTCCTCGGTTCGAGAAGTTCACTCCGCTTAACGCGAGTGTATCTGCCATCCTCATGGAGATAGGGAACGATGGCCTCCTACCGCCTACCTCAAGGATGAATACCCCAGCAAAGAAGAAGGACCGGAGTGAGTGGTGTCGTTTCCATTGGGACCACGGGCACGACACAGACGAATGTCGGGCCTTGAAGGATGAAATCGAGGCCCTCATTCAGAGAGGGCAACTCAACCGGTTCGTAAAAAGGGACCAAGCCGATCTGCCCCCGCCGCCTCGGGGGACCTAACAGGCGAAATGACCAGCGCACCGAGACTCAGGAGGCCGAAGTAGAGGGCATCTTGCACCTGATACACGGGGGCCCAATGGGGGGAGATTCCAACTCCTCCCGAAAAGCCTTCGTAAGGGAGGTCAACTCTGTGCAGAGCCATCCTCCCCCAAAGGGCCTCGGAGTTCCGATGACGTTCTCCGATAGGGACCTGGAGGGCGTCCGCACGCCCCACTGTGATGCCCTCGTCATCAATCTCCGCATGGCGAACTTCGAAGTTCGTCGCGTCTTGGTAAATAACGACAGCTCCATCAACATCCTTTTCTTGGAGGCCTTCAAAGGCCTCCCGCTGTCCAGGGACCGGCTCAAGCCCGCATGCTACACTCTCCACGGGTTCACAGGGGTCTCGATTACGGTCGAGAAAATTATAACCCTCGACATAACGGCTGGAAAGGCCCCGAAAACTCGTACGGAGCAAATAGACTTCATGGTGGTCGACGTCAAGGACGCTTATAATGTTATCCTGGGTAGACCAAGTTTGGCCGCGCTTCAAGCCATCCCTTCAGCCTACCACATGAAGATGAAGTTCCCCACCCCCTCGGAAGTGGGAGAAGTGAGGGGAAGCCAAGAAGCGGCTCAGAAGTGCTACTTGACCTCGATGGGGGGTCCGGTTCTCTCTTTGGAAGCACTCGAACTTCCTCAGGAAGGAGGCTAAACTATCTCCGAGCCCATCGACGAGTTTGAAGAAGTGGCCTTCTCCGAAGAAGACACCACTAAGACGTTCCGCGTCAGCAAAGCTCTCTCCCCCTCCATAAGGCAAGATATCTCCCAGTGCATACGGGAGAATCACGACCTCTTCGCATGGACTGCAGCAGACATGCCCGAGATCTCGGAAGAACTCTCAATGCACCATCTGAGCGTCACCCCCAGGGTCAAGCCTGTCCAGCAGAAGAGGCAAAAGTTTGCCCCTGAGAGGTAACAGGCGATCAAGGATGCGGTTGAGAAACTCCTCAACGCCCGCTTCATTCAGGAGGCAAACTACCCTGAGTGGCTCTCCAACGTGGTAATGGTCAAGAAGGCCAATGGAAGTTGGAGGATATGCATTGACTTCACTGATCTCAACAAGGCATGTCCGAAGGACCCCTTCCCTCTTCCCAGCATCGACGCCCTCATCAATACGACTTCCGGGCACGCGCTCCTCAGTTTTATGGATGTCTACTCAGGATACAACCAAATCAGGATGTTTCTACCGGACATCCCAAAGATCTCGTTTGTGATGGACCAAGGCCTCTACTACTACCGTGTTATGTCCTTTGGCTTGAAAAATGCGGGGGCTACCTATCAATGCCCGGTGAACAAGGTCTTCTCTCTCTTTCTCGACGACGACATGTTGGTCAAGAGCACTCGAGGGCAGGAGCACACCATCGACCTTCAAGAAGCCTTGAGGTGCTCAGGAGGCATAATATGAGACTAAACCCGAACAAGTGTGTGTTCGGTGTCTCATCGAGCAAATTTCTAGGGTTTATGGTCAGCCAGAGAGGCATAAAGGCCAACCTCGAAAAGATCCAAGCCATACTCAAAATGGCTCCCCCCTCCAACATCAAAGAGGTGCAGAGGCTCACGGGACGCCTCGCCACAATCGGGCGATTCCTCTCCAGGTCCGGAGAAAAGTGCCTACCCTTCTTTAAAGCCCTCAGGGGGGCTAAAGGCTTCGAGTGGGGGCCACAGCAACAGGAGTCCTTTGACAAGCTCAAAGAGTATTTATCCAATCCCCCTCTCCAGAGTAAGCCGGCACCTGGAGAGGTCCTCTACCTTTGCCTCGCAGCTTCAGAGCAAACGCTCAGCATGTTCCTCGTGAGGGAAGAGGATAAGACGCAAAAACCCATCCATTACTTGAGTAAGGTGCTCCGTGATGCTGAACTCCGTTATCCAAAACTGGAAAAGATGGCACTCACCTTGGTTATGGCGTCCCATAAGCTCCGCCCCTACTTCCAATCCCACTCGGTGGTCGTCCTTACCGACCAACCATTGAAACAGGTTCTCCACAAGCTGGAGACGTCCGGACGGCTCATGAAGTGGTCCATCGAGATATCAGCTACCAGCCCAGGATGGCAATAAAAGCCCAAGCTCTGGCCGAGTTCATCGTGGAGAACACTATCCTCGACTCATGTAAGTCGCTAGCTGACCCCTCCGTCTGGACCGTCTATGTGGACGGGTCCTCCTGTGCCGATGGAAGTGGGGCCGGCGTCATCCTAGCTGGACCTGACGCCTTCGTCCTCCAGTATTCCCTCGACCTTAACTTCCTGACGTCAAGCAATGAGGCAGAATATGAAGCCCTAATTGTGGGGCTCTGCTTGGCTCGCAAGGCGGGTGCCGAACAAGTAAGGGTCTTCAGCGACTCTCAGTTAGTGGTCAATCAAGTGTCCAGGGAGTGCGAGGCGAGAGATGACCGAATGGCTAGGTACTTGGCAAAGGTGAGGGAGCTTCTAGCTCTATTCATAGATGTTCAACTCCAGCGAATTCCTCGAGAGAAAAATGTGCAAGCGGATGCCCTCTCTACGCTCGCATCCTCGTCCCTCCAAGGTCTAGAACGGACTGTCCTAATAGAAGTCCTTCTCAAACCTAGCATCGACGAAGATGGCTCGGAGCCAATGGAAGCCTACCCCCTAACACTTGGGCAAAACTGGATGAAGCCCCTCCTCGAGTATCTCCGAGACGGAGTCCTCCCCGAAGATCCGAAAGAAGCAAGGAGGATCAGGACACGAGCAGAGCGGTACACACTCCTGGACGGGGTCTTGTACAAACGCTCCTACACCGAGGTCGATGGTCGGCCCTATCTGAGATGCCTCTCCCCAGAAGAGGTGCTCTACACCATAAGGGAAGCCCATGATGGTCTATGTGGTGCACACTTGGGAGCAAGATCCCTTGCCCAGAAGCTTTTGAACAATGGGTACTTTTGGCCTACACTATTAAGCGACTTCGAGGAGTACGTCTGCCGGTGCGACTCCTGCCAGAAGTTTGCCCCAATCCATCGCCTACCCCAAGCGCAACTTGCCTCCCTGGAAAGTCCAATCTCTTTCGCAATGTGGGGGATGGGTTTGCTCGGACCTGTCCCTCCGGCACCAGGCCAGCTGAAGTTCTTAGTGGTAGCAATAGACTACTTCTCCAAATGGATAGAGGTCGAGCCTCTCTCAACGATCAACGAGAACAGGGTGCAGAAGTTCTTTTGGAAGAACATTGTCTGTCGGTTCGGGGTACCTCGCATTCTCGTAACCGACAATGGGACCCAATTTACAAGAGCTGCCTTCCACGACTTCTGCACCGATCTCGGGATTCAACAGCGGTTCTCTTCAATGGTGCACCCCCAGTACAACGGCCAAGCGGAGAACGCGAATAGAAAAATCCTCTCAGGTTTGGAGAAGAGGCTCGACAAGTCCACCAAAGGTCTATGGGTCGAACAACTCCCCAATGTGCTTTGGAGCTATCGCACCATCAAAAGAACTCCGACGAGAGAGTCGCCTTTCAACCTCACATACGGATCAGAAGCTCTTATCCCTTTGGAGGTGGTCTACCTTCACCTCGACTCATAGTTTACAACGAAGCGCATAATGCAAACCAGCTTCGCAACTGCCTAAACCTCATTGACGAAATCCGCAATCTGCCAGGAGACCTACCATCGTAGGATCAATCAAGCTTACGATAAGAGGCTACGACCGACCAACCTAAAGGAAGGGGACTTGGTGCTGAGAAAGTTATCAATTTCGGATCCAAGCAAAAGAGGCAAACTGGCACCCAATTGGGAAGGACTATATAAGGTCTCCAGAGTTATACACCCGGACGCGTATCAACTCAAAGACTCGGGGAACAGGAAGATGCCAAGAACATGGAACGTCGAGCACCTAATGAAGTACCGAGAGGGTGTCTATACGCCGCTCCAAGCAACTTCCCCAGGATTGCAAAAACCTTACTTGTATCTTCCTTTTTATCAAAATGTAAAGGCAGTCTGCAACTTAGAAGCGGCCGCCCCGTTATTTCCAATAAAGAGGAATTTCTCCTCACTGCTTCCCTATCTTTTGAGTAAACAAACTCTACCTAGCCAATTCTCTATTTTTGGGGTAGTCAAACTCTACTTACAAAAAAAATTCTCTTTTAAACAACGAGTTCGGAGTCCAACACTTGGCTCGATTCCGCTTCTACTACTCGCTTATAAGCGACTAAGAAGTAGTTTGCCATTCGGAATTGCTTCCAGAACCGTTGACTCTCTCTTTTAAACGACGAAGTTCGGAGTCCAACACTTGGCTCGATTCTGCCTCTACTACTCGCTCATAAGCGAGTAATAAGTGGTTTGCCATTCGGAATTGATCCCACAACCATTGACTCTATCTTAAACGATGAAGTTCGGAGTCCAACACTTGGCTCGATTCTGCTTCTACTACTCGCTCATAAGCAAGTAAGAAGTGGTTCGCCATTCAGAATTGCTCCCAGAACCATTGACTCTCTCTTTTAAACGACGAAGTTCAGAGTCCAACACTTGGCTCGATTCTGCTTCTACTACTCGCTCATAAGCGAGTAAGAATTGGTTCGCCATTCGGGATTGCTCCCACAACCGTTGACTCTATCTTGAACGATGAAGTTCGGAGTCTAACACTTGGCTCGATTCCGCTTCTACTACTCACTCATAAGCGAGTAAGAAGTGGTTCGCCATTCAGAATTGCTCTCACAACTGTTGACTCTATCTTAAACGATGAAGTTCGGAGTTCAACACTTGGCTTGATTCCACTTCTACTACTCACTCATAAGCGGGTAAGAAGTGGTTCGCCATTCGGAATTGCTCCCACAACCGTTGACTCTATCTTAAATGGCGAAGTTCTGAGTCCAACACTTGGCTCGACTCTGCTTCCACTACTCGCTCATAAGCAAGTAACAAGTGGTTCGCCATCCAGGAGTGCTCCTATAACTATCAACAACCATAGATGCTAACAAAACACACAAGTGAAAAAAAAACAAGTATTATTTTTGTAGAGTTTGAGGAACACGGCAAGTTACAAGACCAACTCCTCGTCTTTACGACGAATTACAAAACTTGAGAAGCCAAAATTACAAGACTTCTTCAACGCCTCCTAGGAAGTGGAATACTCCTCTTGAGCGACAAACAAGAACGGCGAACATTTTGTCGCTGCGTCCCCGCACCCGTTGAGGTCCCCAAGCCGGCGTGCCTAGTTGTGTCTCTGAGCATTGTGCCGACTGAGGCTCCACTCGACGAACCAGCAACTTTGCTTTGAGCGTCCCCAGGATGCCCAGGGATGGGAGGTGAATGTGATGCTAGTTCATGAACGATCGCCCCTGCGAGTACTCGTCTCGATAGCAAGATGTGGTCCTGACGTTGCTCCCCTCTGAAAAACATTGTAGCGGTGAACCTCCATCTCTAACTCAACGATGCTCTCCTTCAGCGAATCATCCGTTACCTTGACTTGTATGCGAGGAATTCTGCTCGTACTACCCACACGAGAAGCTTCAATGATAGTTCACCGAAGTTGCGCCGTCTTCAGCCTCTTCTCGAGCACCACGTTCTTCAGACCATCTCTCTCCGAACTAACGTTGAATAGGGTCTGCCGAAGTGACTCTGCCTCCCCTTCAGGGGGGGCTTCTCGAGCTCGTTTCTTTGGTCGCTTCAACCCGAAGTTGCGCCACGCCAGCGTTTGTTTCAGATGACCTAGTTCTGCCATGCTCTTGAGAAAACTCTCTCGACTACGAGAAAAGGCCAACCTCGTCGCTCCTAAGTCAATCCGAAGACGAGAGGCCTCAGCCGCTACCATGTTCGGCGGTGCCTCGACCCATTGACACAACTCGGCGATCTAAAAAGCAAGAACACAATAACGCTGAGCTCGAGAAACACTTAGCCACATTTCAAACACTTAGCCAAAGTTAGCTCATATATGAAACAACTCAGGCCCCAACACTTAGCCAAATTTCAAAGCAAGTTGTTTTGAACACTTAGCCAAAGTTTCAAAGCTAGTTACTGTAAACACTAGGGCCAAAATCTCAAAAATTCTTCGTTTCATTAAACTTCAAAGGAGTACAAAAGAAAGCGGTGGCCAGTCCCCTATTAGCCATCGATACAAAAAGACCCTAGATGAAGAACTATTGCTGAAATACAAAAGAAATACTAAAAGAGTTGAGTATCCACCTCAACGGATGGATCAACAAGCGCTAAGGCGCCTTCGCCGCCATCAGCTGTCTCTGACGCCGGCGCCATCGCCAACGGAGGCTCAATCACCATGTCCTCCTCATCGGCAACGTCATCTCCTCCTTCAGCTTCTACCCCGTCCTCGTCGAGGAACAAGAAATACCCTAAACAATTGAAGTCGGGGATACGCTCGCGGACATCCTTTAGCACCTTGGCGTAGGCCTTTTGCATGTTCTGCTCTAAATAGCCGATCACTCCTTCTCAGCCGCAGCCTTAGCCTCTTTCAATGCCATGTTCATCTCAGTCAACCTCTCTCGAGCCATCTCCTCCTTCTCCGCAGTGGCGGAGTCCTTCGCCTTCGCCAGCGCCTCCTCCAGTAGCCTGATCTTGGTGGCTTGCATTTCTACCTTGAGAGCGGCCGCCTCTATCTCTCTTTTGGCCTTCGAGCACTCCAACCTCTCCCGATCCTGCAGAGCCTTCAGCTCTTTCTCCTGCTCTGCCACTCGCTTCATGAAGTGGCTGAAATGATAGATCGCCGGCGAGAAGAGCAGTGGTTCAAGAGAAGGGAGAATAAAGAAGGCAAAGGTTGAACGGGAGATTAAGGCTTACCGTCATCTGCGCCTTGGCGATCTCCAAGGCCGAGTCGCCCACTGTCCCATGCTCCATCGCCGCCTTGTCTTTGGGCATGGCGAGACTGCGGACGGCGTCCATGCAACTCGTCCAGTCTTCGAGGAAGCCACCGTTCCTAAGAACCTGCCAATCCGGCATGAAGATTCTCTTCAGCTAGTCCGTCTGTATCACCTCAGCCACCACCGTGCGAGGCAGAGCTGACAGGGCGAGAGTAGCTGAACAGTCGAGTTCCTTTGCCGACGGAGCAACGGGAGAAGGAGCGGCCTCCAAATCCACAACGGGGGCGGCGGCACTCTCAACTCGAGCTGCCTTCGACGGAGTTGGCCGAGCAACGACATGCTTCCTCTTCTTCTCCTCAACTCGCTTGCCACTCAGCGTCGATCGTCTGTTCATGATGTCTTCAAAGTCCATGGCAGTAGATCCTGCGAAAAAAGATAGAAAAAAAAGAGATTAGAATTTTGTTACTACTAAAATACTCGGAATACGATCGATGAAAGAGAACTCGTACTATGGTCCATCAGGCTAAGACCTCTCCCAAAGAGGCTCTCCTCGGTGATCTCCTTCCAATGCAAAGTAGGTCGATCCAAGAGGATGTCGACCATTTTGTCCTCCTCCGAACTCAAGGACGGTTCCATCTTTGCCCACTTCGGCACTCCTCCCTCCATACCATGGGAATGTCCCACGGCTTTTTACCTCGAACAAGGAAGTATTTGTCTCGCCAACACTTCACGGAGTCAGGGTTGTTGACCAACTTGACGCCCTTCCGAGCAGTTAGGTAGAAACGGTACTCCGTCCTCGTCTTTTGATGGATCTTGTACAGACGACGAAGTACGCTGATCCTAGGTTCGATCCCTGCTGCCTGGAAATGGAGAACGAACCCCGTGACATGCCTCCAAATGTTCGACATAAGCTAAATAGGGCATACCCCATACCATTGCAGCACTCCCTGTATGAAAGGGTGTAGAGGGAGGCGTAGCCCCGCATAGAAAGCGTCGTAGGGAAAAATACAAGTGTAGGAGGGGAGAGAAGAACAAGACCTGATTCCTAGCCCAGGGACGATGAGTTCGAACTCCGAGGGGATCATGAAGCACATCCGAATGATTCGCAGATCCGACTCCTTCAAGATGCTAACGATTTCGTTTGCCTCTGTGCGCTCCCTCGGATCGTTCTCCTCGTAAAGTCGAAGCAATAACAAGAATATTTCTAGTGGAACATCTTTCACAATCCCTGGAGAGATAGTTCCGGCGCCAAACCTTGCTCCGTTCACCTCAAATCCTCCGCACTATATTGTAGGGTCCTTCCAAGGGTAGACACGGCGATCGAATGTCTTCCGAACGCACCCATCCTCTGATCTCTCTCCACTATTGTTTCCACCACCGACGAAGAGTGAGCTGCCTCGCCGCCTCTGCCTTCGACGACGAGATCTTCTTCTACTTCCGGAGAGGACAGGACAATGGGGGCCTTCCCCTTATCGACCGAAGAAGGAGTCGACCGGGGGGCTACTTCGGGCTGACTCGATGAGGAGGCCTCTTCGCCGGAAGACACCCTAGACATCTCTTAAAATTAAAATAAATTACCTGAGAAATGACAACCACGGTCGGAATGCTCGTCGGAGAATGGAAATAACACCGAAAGCTCCGTGAAGAGAAGAAATCTCAGGTGAAGTGAAAGTGAGGTAAAAAAGAGAAGGGATGGAGACTTATAGTAAAATTTGATGGGCTTGGGGCGCACACCTTAGGCAGCCCAACAAGCACGGAAGTCTAAGCGGTCAGAATACAAAATGACAAAAAAGAAGCAACCAAAAGCAGCTCAAAACCGTTGACCAGTCAATGTTCTTCGAGCTCGCCGCTTCGTCTGAATCGCTCGATACACTGTTCGCCAAGCTCGCCGTTATATCCGAGTAGATGTGTTTCCAAGCTGAAAACACCAAAAAATGCATTGACCAGTCAACGCCCTTCGAGCTTGCCGCTTCATCTGAATCGCTCGATACACTGTTCGCCAAGCTCGTTGTCATATCTGAGCAGACGTGTTTCCGAGATGAAAATACCAAAAAATGCATTGACCAGTCAACGCCCTTCAAGCTCGCTGTTTCGTTCGCCAAGCTCGGCACACCGTTCGCCAAGCTCGCCGTCATATCCGAGCAGACGTGTTTCCGAGCTGAAAACACCAAAAAATGCATTGACCAGTCATTGCCCTTCCAGTTTGCTGCATTGTCTGAATCGCTCGACATAGTGTTCGCCAAGCTCGCCGTCACATCCGAGCAGATGTGTTTCCGAGTTGAAAATACCAAAAAAGTGTTGACCAGTCAACGCACTTCGAGCTTGCCATTTCGTTCGCCAAGCTTGACACCCCGTCCGCCAAGCTCACCGTTATATCCGAGTAGACGTGTTTCCGAGCTGAAAACACCAAAAAAGCGTTGACTAGTCAACACTCATCGAGCTCGCCATTTCGTTCGCCAAGCTGGACACACCATTCGCCAAGCTCGCCGTCACATCTGAGCAGACGTGTTTCCGAGCTGAAAACACCAAAAAAAACATTGACCAGTCAACGCTTTTCGAGCTCGCCAAGATGGACACACCGTTCGCCAAGCTCACCGTCACATCCGAGCAGACGTGTTTTTGAGCTGAAAACACCAAAAAAAGCGTTGACCAGTTAACGCCTCCCCACTATTCGCCAAACTACACATAACGTTCGCCGTGTTCGGCACACTGTCCTCCAAGCTCGGCGAACTGTTCGGTGCGTTCGCCTTACCGTACGCCCAAATCGCCGTACGCTTGACTGTGAGATGTGAGAAGCCTCTTTTCTCCGGGCTGTCCGATCGCCACGAATTCCTCGCTAGCACATGATCAAGGGCTCAGATTTGGCCATGTCATAAATACGGCGATTACTCCTTTTTTCTATTTTATTAATTCAGGTTATTTATTTACAAATTGCGAAAAATGATTAAAAATCCTAAAAAATTAATTAAAAATTCTAAAAAATAATTATAAATCAAGGGAAACATTTTTGAGTCTCGGGACAAATAATTATTGTCCAGAACGATTAATTAGTGCTCCCGGAGAGTAAATCGTTGCCTTACAAAATTGAATAAATAGTTCGAACGAATGATATAGAAATCGGAAAAAAATCACCAAAGATCCCGGGCAACCTAGTAGCCACTTTGAGCATGCTACCAGCTCAGGAAAGCACCATCACCCCTCAGACGAGAGTCGAGCACCCGTTGAGAACTCTGATAAAGCCCTATACGCCATTGAAACAACAAAACTACTCCCTAAAGGCCGTAACACACAGTCTTTGGGAGTGGGGGGCTCATAATATGGCTAAAAATGGGGCTAAATCGGAGCCATTCAAAGCGGGCACGAATCTCAAAGTCCTAGGGGCAAGATGGTAATCTTGCCTACAGATGGATCCGAATTGGGAACCAGGTCCCTCCTTCTGAACTCGCTAACCCATTAACGGATCTAACCAGTTGAGAATGGGTCTCAACCCATTAGGGGGCAATTCAACAGGACTGGAGGAAATCCTGGCTCCCCCTGGTTTGGAGGAGGTGGTTATAACCACCCTTATCCTCCCACACCGAGAAATAGGGATCTACTCTCATCTTGAAAAGGATCCCCATGGTGACGATAAACCCCCCCAACCTCCTACTGTTAAAGGTGATCACGCTTTGAATACTTGAGCTTTTTCTCTCAGCTTTTCTGTGTATTGACTTGATCGTAGGAGGGTTCGTCGTCGGGATCCATCCCGGTGTCTCGAACATTTGTGCAAGTCGCAAAGGAGCACCAAGGAGCCAACAAATCACCAAGGAAGAAGAATGGGTCGATCTTTGTGAGTTCTTCACGAACCTACAAATCTCATCTATTGCCCCCACACCCAAATTCAGCGGCAACACAAAGATATAGGGAGATTTTCAGTTATTTTGAGGCAAACAAAAACCTTTACATTACATCATGTATGTTTTATACATTTTTCTGATTTAATTCCTATTGTTTTGTTATTTTTCTCAATATGTAATGTTTCTTTCTATTGAGATTGTGTTTGGAAGTCTTATTGCATCAAATGCTCGAGCTTGAAGTTTGTGTTTTTTTTAAAGATTTTTACTACATAATCGTTAAATGTTGATAGACTAAATTATAATTATACTGGAAAAAAGTTGCATATATGGGTAGGTTCTACCGAAATTTTTATTGAATGGTATTGATGTTTTAGTATATCTTGCGATAAAGTCTGTGCAATATTGCACAGGGGGTATACTAGTAATGAATTAAAGACAATTAGTTTAATGGTGTTTTCAGTACTTTTGATCAATCTACTAATTTTGACTGAGAGTTTATACATCCAATTGAATATATGTAGGAGATAATCTCCTTTGTCCTTTTATCTATGAACAATGGTTTCGTGGTAAAATGATGAATGCAAAAAATTAACTCAAGAAGAAAGGACATTCGTTTGTAAATGGATCACCAACATTTAGCTTGACTTTGAACCTTTGAAAAATTGAGATAAGATGAAAACATGATAAAAGGGTCAAATAATGATCATTCTATGGATTGGTAGTGCTCCTAGAGAAATATCTTTCTGCTTGTTAGAAATATAAATGTATCACAGTTCAATAAAATAGTTTGTGTAACTATGGGTGTGCCTCACATTCATAAAGATGTCAATACCAAGCACAAATTTCTAATTGCACAATTTTTGTGTTTGGCAAAGTGGCATTTGGATGGGAATGTGGGAAAGTCGTAAAATATCATTTTCAATTCTTATGTAATCTAGGGTTCCACACTTTTCTCTAGCTTCCTCTCCAATTGTCACTTGCCAAAAACACAATTAAAGTTTGCTTACATCTCCCCACTCCTTAGTTGTACTTGCATATGTTAAGCATTATATTTCATGTAAATTGTGATACTTTCAATATCAGGCATTTTTAGGACAGTCTTACAACACTAAAGAGTCCCAACATCTTGGCGTGTTGGAGAGAATTCGATAAAAAATTATTTGTGATCTCTCTCCTCCAATTAACCAATAGAAGTCGAGGCATTGCCTCATTAGTCACCCTGATGATTACACTGTTGTCCACTTGGAAGACTCAAAAAATCTCTGAAATCAAGAATTGTCGTTCAGATAGACTTCTGGGAAAAACAAATTCAACCTTTCATGTTCAAAAATTAAATAAGACCAGTCAATGTAAAATACCTGAATCTGATAAGATTAGAGCACTCAATGCAAATCTCAGTCTCCCGAAAAGATGAGGTGGGGAGGTGAGTCGCAGATCACGACAAGTCGGACGTTTCAGCGACTGAGGGTTGTCTGTGGTGGCAGCCATGGTTGCACCACATTGTTAAAAAAGATGATGGTCTGACACATTAAACCATCATCTTTTATCGATCTCCGGCTTTGGCTTCACTGGAGGCATCGAGTAGCTTGTGGGAGTCGTGGATCATGATCTTGTCCTCGTTTGACTTGTGGACCAAGATGCTGTTCACCGCTGAAGTGTCGCCGGCTAACCCTAAAACGCATTCCATTTATTGGATTTGGATCCGATCTGAATTATATCTGAAGAGGAGGAAGAAGACGAGGGAATTTTGGGAGAAATTTTAGGGCATGTTTGGTTGGAGGGGAATGGAGGGGAGGGGAGGGGAGGAATTTTTTTAAAACATTTCTTGTTTGGTTCATTTTTTAGGAGGGGAGGGGGGAATGGAGGGGTGTAGCATCCCTCCTGAGTCAATTTTGGCTCCCCTCCAATATTAGGGGGATTTGGAGGGGAGAGAAATTGAGTCAAATTTTTGTATAGTGATTGGACTAAATTGTCTTTTAGATCTAAATCCATTTAATCACACCATTAAAATTTGTAATCGCTCCTTTTTAAATGAAAAATTAAATTTAAAATTTAGAAGAAAAAAACATGCAAACAAATAAATTAGTCTCAAATTGAGATTGTTGAAGTTGTAGGTAAGTAAGCAAATTAGTCTTAAGAAGAAAAAAAAAAAAGCAAACAAGCAAATTAGTCTCAAGCATACTTACCTACAACTTTAACACTGAGATTGTCTCAAACTGGAAAAATTATCATAAGTACTTAACTAAATATGAACTCGACTGGACCTACAAATGAAGTCCAGATTATTTTTCTGTTGTGCATCATTCTCTGAAATTATACTTCTCTCAAAGTTCAAACTAAAGCACTGGAAGTGGTCCAGCCAATGCAATCACCTCCGAACACATTGCATTCAGATAAGGAAAATCAAGTGTATCATATTGTCAAGATGATCTCGACAAGAACGAGGTGTAGGCCTAAATTACAATTCTTAGTATTCCAGTGTATCTTCACTACACAATATACCTATCTATAACTTTAATACTTACATAGTACCAAACTAGAAAAACTATACAGTATTTCAAATGAACTAGTTGATGGTACTTGCAAGGATTGATGGACACCTCAGCATATACATTCTCAGACGGTTCGACCCCTAAGACAATCTCAGTGTTAAAGTTGTAGGTAAGTAAGCAAATTAGTCTCAAATTTAGAAGAAAAAAATAATCAACAAGCAAATTAGTCTCAAACAAGCAAATTAGTCGCAAATTAGCAAACTCCGATCTTCAAATATTAGAGACACTTGATGTTTTTTTGTGATTGAGTTTTGTTATAAAATGTAAAAGGGTATAAAAGTAATTTTATAATAAAATCCCTTCCCCCTTGTGAACAAAACTAGAAGATAATTATTTTCCCTCCCCTCCCCTCTCCTCCTTTGAACCAAACAGAGTCTTGATTAAAATCCCTCCCCTCCTCTCCCCTCCTTTGAACCAAACAGAGTCTTGATTAAAATCCCTCCCCTCCCTTTGCCGCCCCACCCCTCCTTTGAATCAAATAGTCCCTTAGGGATTTGGATTTTGAGTTTTAAAGTAGACTTGAGTTATAAGAAAGAGGATTTGTAGAGCGGGTTGGGGTCAGCGTTTGGAGAGAGTACCGATTAATCGAAAATCCGTTAACCTTTTTATTTGTGATACGTTAAGTTTGGGATTTAACGGCCGTGATCTAATCAAGCTACAGTCATAATATATACTATATAGGGAACTCTTCCGTAGAAAACTGGGGAAGTGCGAACGAGGATGCGAACAGTTCCACAGATCGTCCGATCAAAAATTCAATCAAGATCTTGATCCGAAGGCTATGGTTGCTCCCGTTCTTCTCACTTATCCGTGAAGGTAATATGGTCATTTTGACCACATAAATACCCTCTTCTCTTCTTCTCTCTTAATTACTCCACCACGTTCTCTCTCTTCGTGGTTTCTCCTTCCTCCAAATCCCCGTCAAAGAACCCGGCGAACCCTAGCTCCTCCTCCTTCCAAATCGCCGAGCTTCAAACCCCGACGAACCCTAGCTCTATATCTCCCCATCTCTGACATCTCTTCAAAGCTCCCAAAACCCTCTCATCGGAATCCCTCCTCTTTTCGTCGGAATCGCCTTCAAACCACAATGAAACCCTAGCTCTGACCTCCCCCTGCTCCTTTCAAAGCTCCTGAAATCGTAGCTCCTCCTTCCTCCACCTTATCTAGAGTTCCTGATCTCCTCCCGACGCCCCCAACCCTAGCTGCTAAATCTCCCTATAATCTGACATAATTTATGAGCATGTATAATTTTTGTCATTTTTTGCCTTTTTTAAAAATAAAACAAATATTGTTGAAATGTGTTTGAAGATTGTTAATAACGTGATAGAAATGAGTTTTAGGAATTAATCAAAATATCCTAATTCAAATGTTAGCCACACAAATATTGTGATTTTAGGTTAATTTTATGATTTTGTCCCTAAATTGATAATTGTGTCGTCATAGAATGGCCTCGAAATTGCCCAAACAAACTAGATAGGTAAAATTTAACTCTTTTAGTTGAAGTTGAATTAATCTTTGGTCATATTGTTTTTTAAATTTGCATCTTGAGCTTGATTGAGTATCTTTTTATTGTGTTTTGATTAGTGGACGTATTACACAATAAGTAGATTCCAACTTTGGAGATAGTTCCGAAGACACTAATGCTTGATATGGTTTGAGGGAAGTGATTGATTCTAACTATTCCTTTTAAAAATTTAGTTCCATGCTTTATTGTGTATTGGTGTAGGTAGTGAGGACAAACTATAATTTAGAAGCTTATATGAAGGTTGTTGCTTATTTTGTTTGTGTGTTTTGTTCACTGTCTCATGTTTGTGCAATTATTAGTTTGTAAACCTATGTTTTGTTTCCATAATTCAAGGTTTCCTAGGTTTTTTAGCTCTGTTTCAAGCATGTTTGAGCTATGTTTACTAAGTTTATGCAATATCTTAAATGCAATAAGAGTTAAATTTTCAGATTATGGTTGGAATTAGTTGGCATGGCATAATAATGCAACCCAAGAGACATCATTCATTGATTGCACAAAACATCATTCATGGGATAATAATGCTTCTTCTGTTTGTATACTTCTATTTGTGTACACAACAATATTCATTGTACAAACTGATACATTGCACAAATTTGAGCTCTGTTTACAGCATGTTTGTGTACACAACAACATGTGTGCACTCTCTGTTTCCATGGTTTTTTTTAGATTATGTTGTTTGTGTGTTCTGTTAGGTGCACCTTGAGCTTTATTTATGTTGTTTATGAAGATTTTTTATCTCTGTTTATGTTGTTTCCAGGCATAATGAGCTCTGTTTATTTTGCTTGACAGTTTTTCTTGAGCTTTGTTTATTTTGTTTATGAGCATTTTGAGCTCTGTTTATGTTGTTTCCATGCATAATGAGTTATGTTTATGTCGTTTCCAAGCATTTTCAGCTCTATTTATAGGCAGTTGATGTTGTTTCTACGTTGTAGTTCAAAGCTCTATTTCCAATATTTTTTAGTCCTCTTAGACATTTGTTTGAGCTCTATTTACAGGATCTATAAAATACACCCTCAAGATAAAATACAAAACCTACTTGAAGGCATTTTGAGTATATTTTTGAACAAAACCTACTTGAACATCTTTTTCCTCAATAAAATGGAGGCAAGATAAATAAACTTTTCCTTCAATAAAATTGAGATGTGATCAAGTAGACAAGATAAAGAAACTGCTTTAATCAATATTGAACATGAATTCAATACTGTAGGTGAATTCAATTGAGAGCACACTTAAATTGCACAAAAAGGACAACTTAATTTGAAATAAAGTGAAATGAGTTATGAATAAGACTGCAGTATTATATAAACTCGAATATCATGAGGTACAAATTCAAAAATTATACAAATGCTTGATTCAAAAATTATACAAACTCAAGTCTACAAACTATAGTTGTAGTAATATGATTGAAACTCCGTAAGCTTTTACTTGCTGAAGTACCAAACAAACTCATATTACTGTTGATGCTCTGCTTGTTGTCGGACTGCAACACATAGGCCAATTAGTCTTTCTCTTCGTGTATGCTCAAGTAGTGAACAAATATAGTACGACATGAGACAGTGAACAGAACACACAAACTCAACAATGAACATAACACACGAACTCGAAGATCATCACCGCTGTTGTGTACAAAATGCCAAAAAAATACAAAAAGTGCTTGTAATGATTTTTTCTAGATGTGCAAGATTTCTACACAAAAAGAGGAATTTTTTGCCGTAATAGGCCACTTTTTGAAAATATTTGTGATTATGGGCCAGTTTCGAAACTGTTAGCGCTCGTGGGCTACTTTGTACTCCGTCAGCAGCGGCCACTATTCTCATTAGCTACCTCTTCATTTTAAAAGTTTCTATTGGGAATAGCGGCCTATGTTTTAAAAAAAATTGTAATTTTTTATTTGCTGTCGCTATTTCTATTAGCGACTAAAGCATATATGAAGTCGCTAATGAGATTAGCGACCTTTAATGAACTGTATTCAACACTTGGCAATATTTGGAGAGATTTTACTCTCTGAAAAAATAACAATCAATTTATTTTTGAAACTGAGATCGCTATTCGGAATAACGACCTTAGTTGTACAAAGGTGCTTAGCTGTACAAAGGTCGCTATTCGGAATAGAGGTATTTTTTGTACTAAGGTTGCTATTATGGATAGAGGCATTAGTTGTGTGACTATTTTGCAAATTTTACAAAGAACAAGAAGATCGAGTTTCCTACTGAGGTCACTATTGCGAATAACGACCGAAGTATACTAAGGTCGCTATTCCAGTTTTTTTTCTTTCCCAAAGAGCACAAAAGCTGTCTAGAAATCGCTAAGTGTCTCAATATATTCATTTGAGGTCGCTAATCCCATTAGCGACCTCATATATACTAAGGTCGCTCGTGGGAATAGCGACAACGAACAAAAAATTCCAAATATTTTAAAACATAAGCCGCTATTCCCATTAGCGACTTTCAAAATGAAGAGATCGTTAATGAGAATAGCGGCCGCTGCTGACATGCCACGAAATAGCCACGAGCGCTAATAGTTTCGAAACTGGTCCATAATCGTAATTTTTTTCAAAGAGTGGCCTATTACGGCAAAAAAATCCAAAAAAAAAAATAGGGAACTGGGACTTGTTTTTGGATGTTTTTTTTTGTATGAGGGTGGCTCAGGTTTGGATGAGGGTAGAGTTTTGGATGGAGAGGTGGGTGAGGGTTTGGATGTGGAAGTAGGGTTTGAATCCGAACGGGAGGGTGAGAAGGCGGGAGGGACGACGGCGGCTAAAAGCAGGAGGTGGGGTCTGGAGCGGGAGCAGGAGGGGAGGAGGTTTCGGGAGACTATCGGGTTAGGTCTTTAATGGGGGTTGAGGACTTGGTCAGGTGAAAGTGATGAGGCTATTGATGAGGCTGACGGTGATGGTGATGGAGTTTGAGTCGGGTAGGGCTGTTGAAGTGGAGGTCGAGTGGGGGGAAAGGAGATGGAGATGGAATGGTGAGGATCTGCGGAGTGGAGGTTGGGTTGGATTTTAATGGAGTTAGAGTTGGAGTGAGAGATCGGTAATTGGGGACAATGGAGGTTAATGATGATGATGGTGGTTAGGGAATGGGGATTAGCCATGGAGTGATTAGGGTTTTGATTTGTAGTAGAGGGATATTAGAGCATCCACAATGGCATTTCTCAAATTTCATAATATGGCAGCTACAGTAATAGCATATAGGGGAAGGATGTGCAGTGGTTGTTTTCTATATTTTTCTCATTTACGTAGTCGGACGGTACATGTTGTACCGTCCGCTTACGTGTCAAAGAATAAAAGAAAGCTGCGGGAAAACATTTCCCGTCCATCTCTTTTTTTTAAAAAAAATAAGCGCGGGACGGTATAACATATACCGTCGCGCATTATTTTTAAAAAAAATTGGGAGAGATGGTATAACATATACAGTCACTTTAAATATATATATAAAAAAAAAAGTTATAGTGTCGGACGGGATAACATATCCCGTCCTAGAAATAGGGAAATTATTCTTGTCGTGTTCCTATAAAAAGCAACTTTATTTAAAGCTTAAATGATTTTGCCCCCCTCTTTTGATATTAAATGATGCTTTTACCCCTCCTTTCAACGTTGCAAAACATTATAAATCATCCCATATGAATTGGAGTTTCTCATTGTGCTCTCGGTACGCATTGTGCTTAAAAAAAAAATTGCTCTCGGTTCTTCTCTTTCCCTCTTCAAATTTCTTAACTCCTCTCAATTTTATTGTAATCAAGATACGAAATATTTGCAATGCCTTATTCAATTAAGCAATTTATTGGGAACGTTAAATCAAGGCGTTGGTCAGAGTTCGTACCATCACAGTCTGCACCGTCACAAAACAGAAGCGAAGAAGAAACAACTGCGCCTATCAATATTAGCGATCCATCGGAGTGGGTCAGAGTTGTCGATGATGGACAACACATTTGGAAGCTAATTACGGAGGAACCTATAGGTGGATTTGTTAATTTTAGAGGAAATTGGAAGGGATCGATAAAAGCCTACAAGCTAGTTTGCATTGTTCCTATAATAAAGCAGCTCATCGACAATGCGGGTTGGTCCCATTTTTTTACTATCGATACAGAGAAGTCCTCTGCACATCTTGTTGAGGCTTTGGTTGAGAGATGGTGGGACACGACCCATATTTTCCTTCTTCCTGGCGGTTAGTTGGGATTTACCCCGTTAGACTGGGCAATGCTAACGGGTTTATCTATTGGAGTCGGTGAGTTTCCGCCATGTAACGACGATGCATACCCCTTTGAGGTTGTCCAGTCCAGTTTCTTCCCAGAAATTACACTGGAAGATTGGAAATCTCACGGTATACGTATCTCTTTTTTAAAGAAGTATTTTGTGAAGGAATGGATAGATGCAGCTATAGCCGATCCTGGAGTTGCAATAAAAGCTGGCAGAGCTTTCTTCATGTACTTTGTGGGTGAGTTTCTTCTGCCCAATGCTTCCAGTGTAGTGAGATGTGGTTTCCTTGCTGCTTTTGAAGATTTGAATGTTGTTAGTACGCATGATTGGGGTAGTCCATATTTGGCATTACTATACATGTCTTTGGATTCTTGTAGCCGACTTAAATTGAAAGCATTTAACGACCCGTGGCAAGTACTGGAGGTAATCTTATTAAAATTTTTTGTTTAATTTTGTTACAATATTTAAAATTCAAAATATTAATGTTCCAATTATTAATTATAAATATTCATATATGTGTTTGTTTCAGTACTGGGCATATGAATACACAAGTATTTGTACACCAATGAGTGATCGAACCGTTGACTTTGCAATCCATTACCAAAATGCGGATATTCGACCAAAAAATTCACATTGGAATCGCAGTAATTTGGATCGAACAAGTTGTGGTCTGATATGTTACAATATATCCATGGCCCGGAGTCAGCTAGAGATGAGGTCAGCAACATCTATTATATGGCAACCATATGATGGAACCAAATATGAAAACGAGTATGATGTTCAATGTGCGATGATCTTATCCCGCCACCGTTGTATCTTCCAATATGGTAGTCAGGTAATAATATATACAGTTATTCATTTAATACTTACTTTACTTATGATTGTTAGCGCTAATTATAGTTTAAATGTAGGGGGTCTGGTATCTCGGTGACCGATGTTATCGGCAAGTAAATGGGGTTATTGCTATCCCATCAAATCCTCCAAATACTATGTCTAGAATGAAAGCACATGAGTTCTGTAATCCTATTGATTCGTCTAGACTGGTCTGTCTTGTTCCACAAAGGGTATATGATCAGTATTGGGCGAAGGTGTTAATTGGTCCTATTATGCCTAATCTACTGCATGGAGCTAACGTTGATTTCATAGGAGCAGCTAGTTGCAGCGATCCATCCAACACATCCTTTTTATATGCCCACACAATATCCAACACAACCGGTGCTTGATAGACCAACATTTTATGGTGAACCCTTAGTTGAAGCACCCATATTCACGGGCGGTACAATAACAGGAGAACTTGGTCAGGAAATTTTTGAGTTTCAACCACGCGGCGATCAATCATACGTAAGAATATGACTCAATTATTAATATCTGTATTTGGTTTATGTTGATTTTGTTAATTTTATATATTACTACTTTATTTGTAGGAGGAGCTGTATAAACAATGCCAGGAACTATCAAGAAATAATTGTCTACTGCAAAAATTTATTATTGAAAAAATGGTGCTACGAGATTCAGTTCCCCCGATAGTAGTAACTGGAAGGCGATCGGTATCGAGGCATCACACTTCCACATCGCGGCAGACAGAAGGTTCTGAGGATTCCACACGGACCTCTTCATTTGTGCCAAACACCTAATATGATTAGTAACATTGTTAGTTTGTATTAAATTTGCCTTCATAACGTTGTATGGGTATTTTGGGTAAACCATGTTCTAATTTGGTACTTTGGGCACACCATCAAATTTGTGGGAATGGCATTCAAGAAATGATTAATCTTAAGAAATTTTCACATGGTCAATGCACGCCAACCTAGAATTTATTCCATTCCACCTTTTCAATTCTTGGCATTATGTATCACGTGAAGAGTATACAAGATCTATTTATACATGTCCAAGCTCTCAGCTATTTTAACCATCAGACCAAAAATCTCAACTGCTTCAATAGAGAACCCAAAAAAAAGTCTCATTTCTCTTCTTCTTCTTCAACTTCCACTGACTCGTCCGATGAATGGGATGAAGAAGACGATGTGGCAATCATGTTCAACAAGCGCATGCAGCAAAGAGCTTTGGGTAATCTCGCTTCACAACGAGATTTGCATCGCCGTTATATTCGCCGTGAGAGAGTTGAAGGCCACAACCGTTTGATGCGGGATTATTTTGCGACAATTCAGTTTATCCCGATACTATTTTCCATCACCGCTTTTGAATGTGTCGGCCTCTTTTCATGAGGGTACTTAAAGCATGTGTTGGTTATGATCAATATTTTCAACAACGAACAGATGCTACAAAGGCGGCTGGCTTATCTCCTATACAGAAATTAACAGCTACAATGCGTTGTTTAGCGTATGGATCTTCTGCTGATGCAGTCGATGAATATGTCAGAATTGGGGAAACTACAATGCTCAACACGGTACGCAGATTTTGTATTGCAATTGTTAATATTTTTTGTCCGTAATATACAAGAAAACCCAATGCAGATGATGTAAACAGACTCCTCGCAGAGAATAAAACTCGTGGATTCCCGGGTATGTTGGGCAGTGTAGATTGCTTGCACTAGGTTTGGAAAAATTGCCCTGCAGCTTGGCATGGTTAATATACAGGTCATGTCCGTGAGCCTACAATTATACTTGAAGCAGTTGCATCCTGTGATCTCTGGTTTTGGCATTCATTTTTTTGAATATCGGAAAGCAATAATGATTTGAACGTACTTAACCGATCTACATTATTTAATGATATTCTTAATGGTTGTGCACCTCCAGCTAATTATGTTATAAACAATCATCATTACTCCATGGGGTACTATTTGGCAGATGGAATCTACCCCCCCCCCCCCCCCCCCCCCAATTGGCTACTATAGTCAAAACCTACACTGCACCTGAGACACAAAAGAAGAAGAAATTTGCTCAGATGTAAGAAGGTGCACGTAAAGATGTCGAACGAGCATTCGGGGTTTTACAAGCTAGTGCAATAGTGAAAGGGCCAGCTAGAATGTGGGATGCAGAAAGTTTGTCATATATAATGAAGACTTGTATTATTTTACATAATATGATTGTTGAAGATGAAAGAGAAGAAGGTATACATGATTATGACTACGAACAAAGTTTCTCAACTACAATCGTAACACCTAATACAACTTCTCCAACCGAACAGACAGCCCGTTTGGCACGGAACGTGGTTTTACATGATCGACAGAGGCATCATATACTTCGCCAAGATTTGGTTGACCATATTTGGAACGAATTTGGGAAAGCCGATTGACAACATGTAATACTGTCTGGAATGTTTATTTAGACTTGTAATTTTGTTTTTTTATGAACGGAACATTTTATTTTTTAGTATCAACAATGAAAGTAATTTGAATGTAACCGTATCTTCTAATTATAATGTAATAGAGTCATTTTTGATTTGAATAATAGATATTATAATGTAACCAACATAATGTAATTGTAAGATTAGACTTATGTCCAATGCAATTTTATTTTGTGTACTTTGCATATAGAAAGGTCAAATTGTATTACATGATTTGTACACATTAAACTCCCTTTTTAATACGTTCAATTTAAAACTTAATACGTTGAAAGTAAAATTCACTGCAGGTCTTACACTGAATTTAAAATTGACAATACAAGTTGTTTAATTCTTCAAACCCTTAAAGAAATAATTAGTTTTACATTTTAATCCCTAATGAAACCTCTTTTTTCCATTATTTGACGTTGTCTACAAATGAAATAATAACGTTGATCATCCGTATATTGAGTGGGGTCCAACCCCATTATTCGATCTTCCTCCATTTGCTCTTTCATATCCTGGTCTTTTTTTTCAAAGCAAGTTTCAATTTCGTCGTTTGTATTCTACGTCCTTGTGTCTCAATATAGCAGGAGTTAAATCTTCTCGTCTCTTCAAGCATAGCCTCGTCAGAACCATCCGCTTTATTTTTTGCCTTCCTTTTTTCCGCTTTGCATCCGGGTGGCCGGGATAGTGGTGTAGAGGATTCACCGCTAGCCGCTACGTCCGAGTTGGGAGAGTCAACCTTTAGGGGCGTACGTTGACTGCTACCAACATCAGATGATTGTGTTCCAATGCCATACTCGAAGACACTCGTTGTACGTAGAGAAAATTTGGGCAAATCCTTTAGTAATTCATAACATTCTTCAAATCGGAAAGCTTTCCCAGTGGAATGCATATATTCGGTTATTGCTTCCCGTATCTTGAAAAAAATAAATTACAATCAACAGTAATTAAAAACTCTAACAATGCATTAAAAAAAGTTTATAAATATATTTTTCAAATAAACACACCTTATCGGCCTCGGTGGTTCCGCTCGCCGCTTTATTTGTAACACTCGCCAATTTAGCAACAAATAGAGACACATCTTTGGAAATAATGTGAAATCTACTACTAAGCGATGCCGATGTCCGATCCGTCGGAATGCCTAATATAGCTTTGAAGGTGCTGAATATACGATCCCAAAATTGGCTACCTGATTGGTCCGCACCAATTGTTGGATTCTTGGCTAATTGCTATCCAACTTTGTGAAAGAATAACATCTTCACTTGTTGTATAGACTCTTCCTCTTGAACCCCTGGTTGAAGCTGCCATTGTTGTTGAAATTTGTTTCTCAGACTTAGCTTTTGATCTCGGTAGGAAGAATTGTTTGCTATGAATTGTTTGTGAATTTTGTACACCATGTTGTTGAGGAACGTGGAATATTTATACTGATTTTGATCCGATATGGCCGTTGTAAAATTATAGCCGTTTGAGTTTTAAAGCAAAGAGACGTCGAAAAGAGACGTTGAAGGGTATTTTGGGAACAAAATAATATTTTTAAAAAAATAAAAAAATTAAAACTCCTTGGGACGGAACATGTTGTCCCGTCCGATCACTTTTGTGATCAGACGGGATAACATATCCCGTCTTAGGAGATTTTTTAAAAAGAATTCAATTAAAAATAATTAGGGGAAGGACGGTATATGTTATACCGCCCGACCCCTATTTAAAAAAAATAAAAAATATATTTTGGGACGGTATATGTTATACCGTCCGACTCGATTAAAAAAAATTAAAATAAGAGGGACGGTATATGTTGTACCGTCCTTTATAATTTGAGAATCTCTCTTTTTGTTTCTCATTTTTGAGAATCGACCGTAGCCAATTTGCCAAAAAATGGCAAAATCGAAAACGATTGCAACGTGCCATTTGCCAAAAAATGGCAAATTGGCAAGTGTAGCAAATGACTATGGATGCTCTTAGGGATTAGGGGTTGAGAGTTGATTTGGGATTAGGGAAAGGAGATTAGGGATTAGGATTGCTCTGATGCCATATTAGGTTAACATAGAGAGATCAAGTGAAAAGATGAATGACCATTATTGAGCACTAAAGACAAGTATATAAGGCACATGTACAATCTCAGCCGTACAATTAATATACATCTAACATTATTGATGAAACAACATACCAAATTTCTTGGTGAAATCCAATCGATTCCAATCTATGAAGTTGCAATAGATTGGAAACTATGAAAATCTATAAGAAATATAGAAAAAGGAAATCCCAATTTATTATTAATGAATCAACAAACTACAAAAAACCCTATATGCATGTTTCGAAAGCGGAAAAGGAACGAAAATTGATGAACTCATCTGTCACCTATTTGGTTCTTCTCTTCGCCATTGGAGTTGGAACGACGTCGGTTCTTGGGGTTTAGGGGTTAGGTTTTCGGCGGTGGTCATGGATGAAGGTTCGAGATCATAGCGGAAGGAGACTGGTAATTTTGGATGTGATTGGAGTTCATGTTACTAATTAGGTTGAAACAGAGAGCGCAAGGAAACATAAGCGTTTCGAAGGGTTTTCTTTTCCCTCGTTAATACGAGCCCTACATTATATAGATGAGTGGATGAGATCAATATATATTTTATGTATTTACTTCTATATAATTGATATTTAAATAAATGGTTAAGATCGAGTTGTCGAAATCGATGGCTGAGATGTTCTACGGACATATTCACTTTTTCTTATTCATGTTTTTGTAAAATAAAGAGATAAATAAAGTTTACTGCACTTGACCAAATGGTTCGACACGATTTCTTCAACCCCCCCCCCCCCCCCCCCCCCCCCCCCCCCCCCCCCCCCCCCCCCCCCCCCCCAAAAAAAAAAAAAAAAATTTTTTTTTTTTCCCTAATTTGTAATAATATATTCCTACTTAAATAACCAAAAAGTCTGATCCGACTCATGGGCTTGTACGACCCATAGGTCGGGACTTTGATCCGGATCAAGGGCCCGGGCCTTAGGCCCGCCCCGTTGGACAATTCAAAGTTATATATATTTATTTATGTATGGATGTATCACTTTAAAATAATAATTGCAGAAAATAAGTAAAAATGAAACATGCCGCTAAACGAAACAGCGGGCACTGCTAACACGGTAGCTACTGGCCCACCAACACAACCAGTCTGGAAAGTTGGCCAAAACTGTAAAATATTTTCCAAAAAAATGGCTCAGTACGGATTTTTGTTCCCCAACAAACCCTAGTCTGAGTAGTCTCCTTCACATTTCTAAAACCCTCATAAACCCTCCACCCCTCTGTCTCTTCTCAATCGACAATGGCTGCTCAAAACCAGAAAAAGAAGCCAAACAACAAAAACCCTAAACCCTTTCCCCCCAAACCCAACAAACCATTCAAGAAACCATCGAAGCCCGACACCACCAAACCCCCGAAGCCAACTCCCGATCCCGTACTCTTCGTTCAAGACGACGACCCCGACTTCCCCAGAGGTAACCTCAGTCTCTGAAATTCGCGTCAAGTTCTGATTTTGATTGGTTTATTGGCTAATTGAGGTGATTTTACATGTGGGTTTAGGAGGAGGGAGCGTTCTGAGCAGGAAGGAGGAGGCGGAGGCTCGGGCGGAGGCGGAGGAGGAGTTTGAGAGAGAGGAGGGGAGGGAGAAGAAGGGGAGGGGGAAGGGGAAGGGGAAGAGGGGGAAGGAGAGGAAGGGGAAGGGGCACGATGGAGATGATGATTTGGGGTCGCTTTTTGGTGAGGGGGTTACGGGGAAGTTGCCGAGGTTTGCTAACCGGATTACGCCGAAGGTATGAGTTTTAGTTGTTTTTGATGTTGTAGGTAGAGAATTGGAATGTAGTTTGGTGGATTTAGGATGTTTATTTTGTTTGACATATTGATTTTAAGCAGCATTGAAAATTGATGACAATTATTATTCATTGAGATCGGGACTATTGAAAATTGAAAATTACTAATAATCTTGTCCCGGTGTAATTGTTGAGTAAAATCGTGACTATTGAGCAAAACCAGGAATTCATTATTTTCTTCCTACTTGATTTTTGTGTTGGGAGGCAAAAATTTGCCGCTGAAAAATAGAAGATACTATGATTTTTTAAGTCAAATTTCATTAAAAAAGATATTCATCTTGGTCAATTCAAACAAGGAAAGAATATAAAACACTGCAAATCAGTGACATGGCTCATAAGATATTTACTTCCCCCCACAAAGAAATTTGAAGTTTGGAATTTCATCAAACTCCAGAAACCTGACTTCTGTTTTAAAACCAGAGAGGTGACTTTTTATTGTTAAGGATGTGTTTATTTATTCATGTATAATATTTTAAGTAAGTGAAAAAGAGGTACAAACAAACACTTTTATTTAACTGAAAGAAGAAAACAACAGTTGAGTTATAAACACAAGCGACAAAACCCCTTTCGTTTTTTTTCATCAGTCATCATGTTTTCTTAAGACTATCCTTAATTCCTGTGAGGACTCCAATTTCTTGAAGTAGTGGCAAAGACTCTAGTCTCCAACTACTATTGGCTATGTTACCAGCGAACTTTTCATATTTTTTTCATTTCTTTATTTTTGTTTTATTCCAGCTAGCAACCCAACTATTAGGGTTTCTCTTATTCTCTATCTCCTTTTCCGTTTCTGCATGCTTTCTCGTTGTAGTTCAGTAGTTGATCTTTCATGTTTTTAATCTTCTAATTTTAATATTTTGGTTTTTGAAGTTTGATTTAGGGGTATTAGAATAGAGTCAGAAAAACTAATCTACTTCATCCACTTAGTACTTACATTTTATATTAATGTTTATGTGTGTTATTTAGGCATTCATGTTTATGTGTGTTATTTAGGCATTCATGTCCATGTGTGTTATTTAGGCCTTGTAACTTGAAGTCTTGGAACATTGAAGTCTCATTTTGGTGAATTTTTTACTTTTTTGAGCCTCCAAATGTATTTCTTTAAATTTAGGAAACTATTGAGAATTTTTTCGGATAATTAATTTTAATTTTTAAATTAAAAAAATAAAATATTCATAGCTTACGCAATGCGTTATGCTATTTACTCTTTGTGCTTTTGGTGCCTTGAGTGTACACTTGCTGTATCGCTATTTTCAACATTTGTTGGTTGTAAACATGTTTTGAGATAAATTTTCAACATGCAATTATAATTACTAGGGTTTTTACCAAAAAGGCCACCGAAAAATGTTATAATTCCAAATAAACCACCCCGGATCGCTATTTCCATATGCACCACCCACAATGTTGTGCCAATTCGAAAACATGCCACTCTTTTAATTTTATTAGTTTAACCGTAGTTAAGAACCAAGTAGTGTTGCTACATTACCCTTTTGCCTTCTTCTTCTTCCTCTCCATATCTTCTTCTAAATCCTAACTAAACATGACCCAAACGGCCAAAACTTTAACTAGAACCGAAAACCTGACTAAACCCACCCCGTAACTCAAAGAACACCTGAGACCCTAACTAAATCCGACCTGTAACTCTAACGAGACCCATCACATCCCTTGCCGTCTACCACTCCGCCATGGCTTTTTCGACAACCTTCACGCGTGCAACAACCGTGTCCACTTGTTGCATTTCTTCCCTCATCTCCTCCCCTCCCCTCCTCTGGCCTCACACACCTCCACACCTTTCCTTCTCACCCTCCCTTTCGCCCATGCCCCCACGCCTCCATGCCCCTTCCTCTGGCCTCATCCTGTTCCCTGCCTCCATCCCCGCCTCCTTCAACTACAGCCACCACCAACACGTCCTTCATTATACTTCACTTAATTAACACTTCTCAGTTATCACAACCACCACTTCTGCATCCCTCTCACCGGAATTACTGAATCTAACCTACATTAAACCTCAAAATCACACAGTCCAAGCTAAATTAAACAAGCGATGAGCTATGGTTGTAGAGAGAGATAAGGAGGATAGATTTTTTAAAGAAAATAAAATTTAAAATAATTGAGAGGTTGAAGACGGGGGGGGGGGGAGTAATTTGGTCATTTTACCCCCATTCCATTATTGTTACTTGATTACTCTCACGTCGTTCAACACCAGATAACACGAGTGACCTTTTTGGAATGAGCCTAACATTTTAGGTGGTGTATTTGGAATTAGCAATTTGTGGGTGGCTTATTTGGAATTTACATTTGTGGATGGCCTTTATGGAAAAAAAAACTATGAACACTATAGAATTGTTGGGGATGGGGAGGCATTTGCCACTCCCTTACCTCTGCCCCTGGCTACGTAAACTATGATATATAATACTTCAAAACTTTCAGCCTTGTATCATTTACTTGTTACCATTGCATATCTCTGATTTTTATAATTTCTGTTATACTGCCTTTTAGATATAATTCGACATATATTGGTTTTTTTTTCTCTCAGAATATTTCACCAAAAATGAAGCTTTGGGGAGTTATTGTCGAAGTAAATCAGAAAGACCTTGTGATCAGTCTTCCAGGAGGACTAAGAGGATTTGTTCATGCAGAGGATGCATCGGACATTGCTTTAGACAGTGCAGAGAAGGTAAGACTAATATATTATTTTGAAAATAATTTCTTGACAGTAGACTTCAACTAGTGTTGAGAAATAAGATAATTTAATTATTAAGTCGTTTTTTTAAAAACTTTTTTCTACTGTTTTATTCTCAGGATACTGAAGATGACATGCTTTGTGGTGCATTTCGTGTTGGACAACTTGTTTCTTGCATTGTACTACGGGTTGATGATGACAAGAAAGGAGGGAGAGGAAATAAAAGGATCTGGTTATCTTTGCAACTTAGTTTGTTATATAAGGGCCTCACACTTGACACTGTTCAAGATGGCATGGTATGAATGATTGTACCTATCCAATATTTTCCCAAATATTGCTAACGTATGCTATATTTGATTGAAAGTGCTTTTCTGTGGTTGACCTAAAAAGAGAATCATTTTAGGTATGAGTTGGAGGTTGAAAATCTGAATTTGCATATGTTTGGTTCTGTATTTTTATAGGAATATGCACTTATATTCTGATTGATGTCTGGGTGCAGTTGCATGTGTGAAGTTTCTTTCCCATGGTGGCAAGTACACTAGAGATATTTAAGGAAGCAAAACCTGCTTGGCTAAGTGTCTCTTTTTATTGTTTTATTTCATATCTGAGTAGTAAGTTTGTGCTTAAATTTGTTTATGTAGGCGTTTCAAAAAAAATGTTTATATATGGGAAATTTCTCCATAGATTTTAGCTTTATTCATTTATAATCCAATATGGTTTGTAGGGGTGTGAACGGTTTTGGTTTGGCCAACGAACCATCCAAAATCCTTAAGCTGTACCCGAGCCAACTACACTTCAAATCTGGTCAACACTGAACCAAGTACTACCTTAACCGTGACCAACCGAACTAGTGTATTTCCGGTTCGGTTCGGGTTTTGTCGGTTAATTATTGGGCCGGCGAGAGAGAATCAAAGAGGGAAAGAAAAAGTTAGAAAGAGAATTGGGGAAAGAGTGGACCTTAGCGGGTTGGTAAGAGGCAGAGCGACTTATCTTGAAGTTGAGTGGTGGAGCGTGGAGTTGGAGCGGCGGCACATGGAGTTGGGGGTTAGGGTTTTGAATTCTCTGGATTTAAAAAAAAAAATCTTCAATGAGGAACAGTGTAGTCGAAGGCGAAAGGCGCAAAACAACTTCACTATCCCGTAAAAAATCTGAGGTGTAAGGAGCAATTTGAGGCGCAAACATCACTTAACCAAGACGCACTATTACTTTTTTGGGTTTTAAAAATTTATAAATAAGATTATATATCATGATAACATGGATAGCCAATTCGGTGGCCAATTGATAATAATAAATCTAAATTAGGGAATTTTCTCATATATTGTAAGGTCATTTTTTCATATATTATAATATTATGTGCAGTAATTATATCTTTTCCTTAATTATTGGAAGAATGCTCCTATCAAAAGTGGTGAGCATAACTTGAACCTATGACCTCTCACATTCTAAAAGACTGAGGCTCGGTGCACCTTAGGGCGCCTTGCAAGGATGAGGCGCAATTAGTCTAGGCGCCTGCGCCTTAGGTGCACCTTCTACTATACTAATGGGGAAGATAATTAGATTTGAGAAAAGAATGTGAGTTAACGTAACGTCGTTCTGGATTTCTGGATTAGATTTTTTTGGTAAGTATAATTAGGGTATCGGATCTCAAGAGTAGACCCATTTATAATTCTATTGCCTTGGATGTGGGTTGCTGATTGAAGTGTAGTAATTCAGTCCATACATAGTGTATATATATCATGAGTAATGTGAGCCTCATATTTGTATGAGGAAATTTTCCTCATACAAAGTGATTATACTCACCTGGTAGGGCCCTTATGGAAGATCCAGTCCGTCCATCATTTTTATCATGCTAATATATGTATGTGTAGAAAAAATCAAGTGGTTTGGAGGTCATTCACTCATGCATCATGTGGGTCCAATTTGTGGTTCGATTTGTATTACTGTTGAAATCGTTCATTTTCCAACCACATGATGCATGGGTGAATGACCTCCAAACCACTTGATTTTTTCTACACATACATCCATTAGTATGATAAACATGATGGACGGAATGGATCTTCCATAACGGCCCCACCAAGTGAGTATAATCACTTTGTATGAGGAAAATTTCCTCATACTCTATATGAGGCTCACTTTTCTCATATATCATATATTTTAAAAAAATTAATATATGCAGTGGTTGGTTAGTTTAACCGATCCGACCTGGAATCTTTTCTGGAAACCGGCACCCTACCAGAACTGCTCCTTTTTTTTAAAAATCCCGACCCGCAACCCGACCTGCTACCATCCAGACCTGAACCGTTTGGATAGGTTCGGTTCGGATCGGTTCGGTCTAGCGCTATTTACCGGTTCTGGCTCAGCCCTGATGGTTTGTGCAATCTATACATTTTTACAAAATAATGGGCATTCATTCTTTGTTAATGTTTTTGTTTCTGGGTACTCAGTATATACTGCAGAGTTTTCTTGGTACGTTATAGATTCGTGCTGTTAATATATAATTCCATAAATTATTGATTGGAGGATTTGCCTTATTGGCTGGCAGAGTAAGTTCTTCCAATCTAGGTTGTTAAGTTTCACTAGAGTATTAAAGATTCTAGATGAACAGGGAGTTGTTTATTTATATCTGAGCCATGAATTTTGTTTACATCTTCACTTGTAATGTTATTGTTCTCTTTCCTCATTTTATAGACATAAGAAGATTATATTTCTTCAAAAGATTGTTTCATTTATCATTGTCTTTTGCTATTCAATTTGTCAATGTCTGGCATCGTCACCAAAATAGGTTCTTCATACAACCTCCTCCTCATTTGCTTTAACGGGTTTATGCTTACATATTTTACTATTTTAACACAAGTTATAATATCGGATATTTAGTCATTGATTGCTTTCTCAAGGGCTGCAACATAATATTAGCTGCTGATATATTTATGAAAGTAACTATGCATTATATTCCTGGAACCTTGCTATTATATGATTCTAGGACTCATCATTGTGTATTTATGCGTGCGAGATAGGAAATTACAAGGAATTAATGAACACTGATAGGTTTTTGTGTATTGAATTTGAAGGTAAATTGGTTTAAAATAATGGATTGTTACAAGTATGTATTTCTTGTTCATTCCAGGTTCTGACCGCACAAGTGAAGAGTGTTGAGGATCATGGCTACATTCTTCATTTTGGAGTATCATTATTTAGTGGTTTTCTGCCTAGGTGTGGCCAAGGTATTTAATGCCCTCATGCAACAAATATCCATCATGATTCAAAATTTTGACTAGAAGATTGTCCCTCAATTGATCTTGGTTTTTGGTCTTTAAAACACACACATACACACACAAATTATCAGCATGTTCAAGGAAATGATAGGAAAATATTACTTCTCTTTAGGTTCTTGGTTGAGAAACGGAAATTATTAATGCATTTTTTAGTATAAGATCATTAAAACTTTTGGTGCAGATAGCAGTGCATTAAACAAAGGGAAATTGGTACAATGTGTAGTGAAGAGTGTGGATAAAGTTAGATCCGTTGTTTACGTGAATGCGGATAGTGAGCTGGTGTCCAAAAATGTTGTAAGTTTAACAATTTCTTGTTGAGTCTCATCTTATTGTCTTTCATATTCTAAATATGAACTCTCTTGACTATATAGGCTAAAGATTTAAAGGGGCTTTCTATTGACCTTCTGGTTCCTGGCATGATGGTTAATGCTCGTGTTCATTCTACCCTTGAGAATGGAATTATGCTATCTTTCCTTACTTATTTTACTGGGACGGTATGTTTTGTTTTCCGACAGATTATTGGCATTCTAATGTTATTAACTTTAGTTCAGGACTTTTAATGAGGAATTGATTTCATATTTCAGGTGGATATTTTTCATTTGCAAAATTCTTTCCCTACTGGCACTTGGAAGGATGAATATAATCAAAACAAGAAGGTATTGGTCCACTGGTCCTACTTTGAATTACTATACCATTTTTTGTACGCTTTTTTTTTTTTTTGTGAACTGTGTCTTTTGTTTATGAAATTTCTAGATTGTTCTTGTATCAGTACTCTCCTTAGGAATGACTTTTAGTCTTTCCCACTAATACTTATTACTGTGCTTGTGGGGATGCATGACAATAGATAGTTCCACTGCTTAATTTTATACTTTAGAGTCCATTTATATTCATAATTTTTTGTCCTTTAGAATTATTTTGTAATTCATAAATGGCTGGCCCCATAAACCGGTTTTCATGTGTTTGAGGCACATAATGTCTAAAGTTCATAATAGAAATGAGAAATGACACCAAATAATGTGCTGGTGAAGAAAGACCGCGAGTCAATTTCGTTTGAGTTACTGCATTAAATTAAGCGCAATATACTTTGTGATCCTGAATTGTGTAATTATAAATCTATATAGCATAAAACATATCTTGCTGAGGAAGTTGATATATGCATTGTTGTTGCTCCATCAGAAATTTCTTGGTTGCCTGCAGTTGAACTGGATTCAAAATTATGTTTGCGGCAGCTATGTGGGTGACTAAAGATGTTTTCAACATTATGAAATGGGCTTTTGATTTTACATTTTTAATCACCTGACGGAAATTGACAAGGAATATGAAATGTGATAAAGTTATGTTGTTTCAATATTGTTCGAAATACACTTCTTTTACTTCTGGATGTAAACGTTATTTTGATGAAGACCTGGGAAGAATTGTCACAAAGAAGCTTAGTCATTAGTGCAATAGCATGCATACTTTTGCTGCACATGTTTGTTGTCTGATTGATATGAGTACTACTGTTGGAGGAAGGCATATCTGGACCACCCAAGTTGGGGTGATAATTTGTCTATAGGGGCAAGGGGTGATGATTTATTCTGTCTATATGTATTATTTCATAAGTCATACAGATTATTGAGAGAAAATGGGCATTTATTGCACCACATTATATGGATGTCCCTATTTTAGATCATAAAATTAGATGCACAAAAGAAATAGAAAATCATGAAAGGAATGTGTTTGGTTAACACACTTCAAAGATATATACTTCCTTGATTATTTTGCCTTCCATTTTTTGTACTTCTCTTTTGCGGTATACTTAACATTATGTTCAAATTTATTATCTTTATTCCTGTATATTTTATATTTTATGATGACATTTTAGTTTGCTTTGGTTCAGGTGAATGCTCGAATTTTGTTTGTTGATCCATTGACTAGGGCTGTTGGACTGACCTTGAACCCTCATCTTATTCAAAATAAAACTCCCCCTCCTGTAAGTATTTAACGGATTTATATTTAACTATTTTTTGGATTAGGGATTGTTTCCGTTGGCTCTGATGTATGAATTTTCTTTTTTAGCATGTTAAAACAGGAGATATTTATGACAATTCACAAATTCTAAGAGTTGATAAAGGAATTGGTCTTCTTCTTGAAATCCCTTCCTCTCCAGAGCCTTCACCTGCATATGTCAGCGTAAGAATATTTAGTTCATTTTTAATATCGAAATATTTTTTCTTTTGCAGTTATATCACACAATTTGATCATCACTACATATTTGATATTGTAGATTTTTGATGTTGCTGATGTGGAAGTATCAAAGTTTGAGAAGAAGTTCAAGGAAGGTAGTCAAGTTCGGGTTCGTATTACTGGAATCAGGCATCTTGAAGGAATAGCAATGGGTACCTTAAAGGTATTATTTATTAGTTGTAATTTTCATCTTTTGACATGGGTTTGCTACTTTTGGGCATCACTATGCTTTCTCCTTTATTTTGTCTATTCTTTTTCACCTTTTCTTATTGGCATGTCTGTGCACTTCTACAGTCTATTGATGTGCTAATGAAGTTCAGAACTTGATTGACATCTTATGATCTATTGATGTTGCCTTTAAAATAAATTTCTTTTTCCTATAAATATTAGTAACATGGATTACACTAAACTGGGCTTTGAATCTATCAAGTTCTTCTGTTTGCCTGATGCCAACCCTGTATGATGTTGAGCCATGTGTAAAGTCAAGATGTTTGCCTGATGCCAACCCTGTATGATTTTGAGCCATGTGCAAAGTCAAGATGCTTAAAAATAAATTAAGCGTTTCACAAACTTAAATAGGAGGTTGGTGGGCTTTGAATGAGCTACAATAATTTGATTAAGATTATGGTGATTTCGCTAAAGGAACGTGGGTGCAAGAGTTTTTTTTTATATTTCTTTGTTTAGTTCTTTTACGAGACAGTTAGCATGTGCAAAGCACACATTCATGATCTTAATTATTAAGAGTTGCCTCTGTTTTTTCAATGCATTGTTAACAAACAGGGAAAATTTTCCATAATTTAAGAGGGAGGTTGAAGTTAATTATTTTGTTGGGAAGCTCATGAGGCATATGCTAGAACATGATTTTTTTCTCATTTTTTTTCATCACTTGCGGAAAAGTAAACCCCAACACCTGTACCACACTTTCTTAAAAAATTTAGCTGGCTTCACACATGAATTTGAGTTGTAATAGTAAATATCATTATTTTTGGGGTGCAGAGGATTTTATTAGGTCAGACTTGAGGAAAATGGATATGTTTCTTTGTTATAATCTTTTTAAAAATTTAAAATCTATTCTTTTGGAACTCCTAGTTGATTGAGTAGAGCATCTGGTTTGCAATTGAGATCCATACTCAATACCAAGAAGGTCTAGTAGCTTATAAATACATAATAGCTTATAAATACGTAATAGGTATGGAGTCTAATTTCTATCGCTGAAGCTGATTAACCAAATTAGTGAACTGCTACAAATTGTGGCCATATGTTTTGTAAGGTGTTGGTCTGGTTCCAAAAACTATGCATCTCGAAGATTTTAGAAAAGAGAAAATTGTGTCCATGGCATTATTTTGGAACACATTTGTTATTACACTTATGTTTTTAAATCTGTATGCACAAGTCAATACTTCATACTACTAAAATACACTAATAGTATCTCACCAACTTTGGGATACTAGTATTTTTCACGTGCGATGCACGTTTTGATAAGAGTTGGGGGATTCTCACGTGCAATTTACGTGTTGAGAAATAGTTTTGGAGTTGGACGTGCATTGCACGTAATTGGTAAAAATATTTGATAGGAAAAGCTACAATTTGTACGTGCTATGCATGTGTTTATAAATAGATTTTGAGTTGTACGTGCAACATGTGTATGTTCAGTGTTAAAAAAATATTGTAAAATTGTTTTGCATGTGCGTTGCACGTTTTAAATAGGTGAATTTTTTTTATTTGTTTGTTTTTGTTGTAATTGTAATTAATGGGAGAGTTGGAGTTGCGCGTGCAACACACGGGTTTGTATGTTGACAACATTACAACTCCAACTCTCCCATTATAAGATTAGAGATATATTCTCAATTTCTCTATATATTCTTCAAATTTTGAGCAATTTTGGAAAATAAATCATTGACTTAGGGATATCACCAACATAGTAATATATGTCTTATTATGGTCAACTTTGGTATATGTAACATCGAGTTTGGGATATGTATCATTAACTTTGGGATATCTATTGTATTAACAGCAGAAATACTAAAGTTTGGTTTATACTTGTCTGATATTGATGTGAAACTAACCCTAAAATAGAGAATTTCTAAGAATCTTAACAGGTTAATTTTACCAACACGTAGTGCGGATCAAAGTTAGAAATTTTAAACAATTAATTGGTTGGATGGATTTTCAAGAACTGAATCACGTTAACAATCCCAATTAATAATTCACTATACAATCAATAATTAAATCCCTAAGTGTTCTTAGCAAGTAATTGATTCAATATTGATTCGTACTCTACTCAAGCATGTAGAACACTCAATCTCAATTATTTTTGTGGACGACAGGCAAATTAGATAATATAATAGATAATAGAGCAGTAGAACACAAATATTTAAAAAGTGAAAAGAGTATACCGAGTGCGAAGAAATCAGCGTAGATCTTGGATGGCAGCAGCGACGAGCACAATAGGAGCAGCATTGGCAGCAGGAGAGGGGCTCGGCAGCAAGAGGAGCAAGGGCCCAGGGGGGCGGCGGACGGCGATGGGGCTGGGCGTCGCTGGCGGCGAGGAGCAACGGAAAAGGGGAAAGCAAGGCTTTGAGTTTTGGGGTTGCTGGCGATCTGTAATAGGGCAAGGGCGAGGTCGGGGGAGGTGCTGGAGGTTGACGACGACAAGGGGTTTCGTCGGGGGTGAGGATTAGGTCGGAGAAGGACGCGGAGGTGATGGGTTCACTGATTTGGGGCGGGAAATCGGCAGAGAGAGGGAGAGCGGGAGTTGAGGTTGCGGGTGGAGAAGGTTAGGGTTTGGTCGGGGTCGGGAGAAGAAGGAAGAAGACGATGGGATTGAGGATGGTTTTGGGATTTGGGGATTAGGGTTTGGGTAATTTTATTTGGGGATTTTAATTTGGGGGGTAGATTTTAGAGTTAATCACTAACCCTAAAATTGTATTAGAATTTATCACAAACCCTAATGAGTGGATCTCAATTGTATCACACAAAGGAGAGGAGAAAAGCAAACACAATAATTTTTAATCAGGAAAAGCATACTTTCTCATTAATCTCAAGGCCTATAAATAGGCTCAAAATACATCTTGATACAAATTTCAAAATATTCTCAAAATCTAAAAAATACAAAAAAGATTACATATGGCTATAATTGCCAGAAACAAATATGGTACTGAAATAAAATCCTAAACTAAATAAGCAGCTATCCTAGACGCTTGTGCTGATAGAAACGCCCGAATCGTCTTGAACCGATATCCTCATCAGATATACTATGCAAGAAAAAAAGTAATGGAAGTAAAGTTGGGTATATCCACATGATTTAAAATATTTGGGCATAGAAACAAGTGTGTCAAAATAGGTTTAAGGAAGCAATTTTAATTCTTTAGAAAATGATAGTAATATTCTCTGTCTATGCATCTCAAGGAGAAGATTACAAAGTTGCTTTTCTAGCATTTTTGGAAGGAAATTCCCCCCTTTAGAGAATGATATTAATATTCGTTGATCTGCTATTGCGTTGCTTCACTAAAGCCTATGCAATTCTGGAAGAGGATTACAAAGTAGCTTTTGTTGTTTTGCTATGTGTTACTAGAGCATACAACTTCAAAATGGAAGGTTTTTACCTTGTTCTCAAATAGTTTATCTTGATCAGGGCATGGCATTTTGAATCGTTTGACAACTTTCCTTTTGATTGCGTATGAAGTTGAATACTTGAATTTAAGAAAAACTCATGTATTGGATGAACATAGCTCATACAGTATTAGAACATAACGCGGATTGCGTCTGTAAATTAGAATCAGTTTCACTGCTTTTGGAAGAATTGGTTGCTTCATATTTAATTTAGATGGCTTTTGTTTGGAGTCTTTTGTAGTTGCATGTAGGTTGTAAATTGAGTTATAGTCTAGGCTAACTTAGAGTTGTAGTCGTTACTAATGAGAAATTGTTGGTTAGAGCAGGGTTTTGTAAATTTTCTTGAAAAAAAAATATATTTGTTTTCTGTACTAGCTGTGTACATTTCATTTAGGTACATATGAGTCCTAATTTCTCATTGGTAGTTATGCATGAGGTTCCTCTGTAGCACCGTCCCAGTTCACTACTGTGTTTTTGATGGGTATAGTGTTGTAGTTTACATATTTCTCTAATTCCACGGATGAGAAATTAGCTAGCATCTGTGAGGATATATGGGAGGGGAAAGTTGGCGGAAACATGTAAAACAGATTTAGTGGAGCCTGCTAGTCTCAATTAATGAGAGAAACTTATAGATCTTTCATCGAAAAAAAATCAAAATTTATGTTTTTAATGTAAAAGGAAGATGCGAAGGTTGATAGTTTAACTGAGATCCCGAGGAGGTGGCCTCCTATAGAGGTGAATGGAGGAAAAAACATCCATATCATCAATTTCCTTGAGTTTTGATAGAAGGCTTTGAAGGTGTCCTTACATTATTTAATAGATATAGTGTAATCTATGTTATGGGAACGTGACTGAATCTGGGTCGTTGGTCTATTGTGTGCCTAGGAGAAAAATGTAATTCCATAAAGCAAATTATTGCTCTTTTCTTAGCTGGGTTGATTCAGTTAGTATTATTGTAGATATGAAGCCATTGCAAAGTTATCTTTCAGTAAAAAGTAATTTTGCAATTACTTTTCTACTTACCTCCTGCTTTCAGGCTAGTGCTCTCGAAGGATCTGTTTACGCACATTCGGATGTTAAACCTGGAATGTTGGTGAAAGCTAAGGTGATTTCTGTGGAGAATTTTGGAGCAATTGTACAATTTCCGAGTGGAATAAAGGCACTTTGCCCCCTTCCACATATGTCGGAACTTGACATTATAAAACCGCGGAAGAAGTTTAAGGTCTTTCTCCTCCCATGGTTAGGGGATTTCATATGTAGTTTAAAAATGAAATTGAACGTTATTTTTCATGTGTAGGTTGGAGCTGAGTTACTATTCCGTGTGCTTGGTTGCAAATCAAAGCGAATAACCGTCACACACAAGAAAACTCTAGTATGAACTTGTATCATTTAAATTTGTCTTATTTCGTGGTCGAGTTTATTTCCTTTGAACTATTTATATAACTATTGTTTAGAGGATATCTGTTACTTTTTTAATGTTATAATCGATCAGTTAGTCTTCTTTTGTTTTCTGCTTCCTGTTCCTTAAAAGGTGAAATCAAAGCTCACTGTGCTGGCTTCTTATGCTGATGCTACTGAAGGATTAGTTACTCATGGATGGATTACTAAGATTGAAAAGCATGGGTGCTTTGTGAAGTTTTACAGTGGAGTTCAAGGTTTTGCTCACAGGTAAAATCTTTATATATATATATATATATATATATATATATATATATATATATATATATATATATATATACTATTATAATGGGAGAAGGGCTTAGTGTCATCTGTCACCGGATGTCATTTTGTCAACACGTGCAGCGCACGTGTTGACAAAATGACTCACTTTGGTAAATATTTTCGAAAGTGGACCAGTTTGATAAATATTTTCGAAAATGGATCAGTTTGGAAATTATTTTCTTTTTATCCTTTTCATATTCCCTTTTTTTTTCCTTTTCATTCGTTTTTTTAGGTCTTTTTCCTTCTTCCTCCACGTGCATCGCACGTGCTTTTTTTAAAAATCCTTTTCATTCGGTTTTTTTTTTGGGCTCTTTTTCCTTCTCCCTCCACGTGCATTGCACGTGCATAATACTAGTATATATAGGGAAAAAGGGGTATGAGCAACTTGCTCATTTAGTAAATAAGCAATTGATGATGTGGCATACATGTGATTGGACAATCTTTAAGAGGGTTAGTTGTCCAATGTATCATATGCATGCCACATAATCAATTGCTCATTTACTAAATAAGCAAGTTGCTCATATCCCTTTTACCCATATATATATATATATATACATATATATATATGTATATACATATATATATATATATATGAGGGCCCTTCCGTGGTGCACTATCCTCTGTGTGCACTATCCTTTGTGTGCATTCCGTGTGAAATTTTTACACGGAGTGCACACGGATGATCCGAACCGTTCACATTGATCTACACGTCTAAATTAGTCTAAATATGTAAAATCAAGTCATTTGGAATTCATTTGCCCATCCATCAAGTCAGTATAATAACAAACGATATGTAGCCATACAATTTTGTAACACTTCAATGGATGGACAAATGAATTCCAAATGACTTGATTTTACATATTTAGACTAATTTAGACATGTAAATCAATGTGAACGGTTCAGATCATGTATGTACACTCCGTGTAAACATGGAGTGCACACGGGTGGTGCACAACGGAAGAGCCCTCTCTATATATATATGTCTTTTTTCTTATCCCTGGTGTTACTTCCACATCGATACTTTGTATTGTGATGTTTTATTGTATTTGTTATCTGTTATTCAGTAATATACGAACTCTACCCTTTTGTTAAGTATTTGTCACTCATTATGCTATATTAGGAATTCACAAATTAGCTCTGAAATCCTTTCCTCACTTTTCTCTTATTGAGAAACTCTATTCTTTGCAAAATTTAAAGTAGAAGTCCATTATGGTCTACATCATGCATCGTCTTACACTCATAAAAGGTTAGAGCATCCACAGTGGTGCATGCTAAAAAATGGCAAAATAGAAATAACAATTCCTTTGTTTACTGCAGTGGTGAATTGCTAAAAAATAGCAAAGTATTGGAAAAATTGAACGGACGAAATGTTTCGTCCGAAAAAAATTAATTTTTATCATTATTTTCTGTTTAGAATAGTGTGTGTGTATATATATATACACTAGATTTGCCCGTGGACACGTGCCTACGGCACGTCTTCGGAACGATACAAAACACGAAAAGCCCTGTAAACAGTTAAACAACAATTATGTAACTCAAGTTTGAATAGTATGACAATAATTAGTTGTAAATAAAAGTCCATGTTTCCATTAGTATATGTTGAAAAATAATTATAAATAGGGGTGTAAATCTAACTTCTTAGAACTTTAAGTGTGGAAAATGATGAAATTTAATATTTGAAGAGATATATTTGCTATTTTCAATATAACATGTGCAATAAAAAAACATAAAAATTCTGAAAATTTACAAACCTGAAGTCTTAAAATCTAAATTTCTAAGTAAATAGAGAAAGAATGGGAGAGAGAGGTAGGGAGGGAGAGAGAAAGAGAGAAATATGAAAAAGTGAAAAGATAAGAGAGAGTAATAAAGTAATGAGTTTTTTAGATTTGGGGGGAAAATTTTGATTTTGAGGTTTGAAATTTTGGGAGGAAAAATATGTTTTTTGAGGTTAGATCTGGGCCTTTGATTTTGGGGGATTGAAGGTGAGCCACTTGATAGCTTTCTTTGTGTTTTATTATATATACTAGATTTGCCCGTGGGCACGTGCCTACGACACGTCTTCAGAACGATACAAAACACGAAAACCCATGTAAACATTAAAACAATAATTATGTAGCTCAAGTTTGAATAGTATGACAATAATTTGTTATAAATAAAAGTCTATGTTTCCATTAGTATATATTGAAAAATAATTATAAATGGGGGTATAAAATCTAACTTCTTAGAACTTTAAGTGTGGAAAATAATGAAATTTAATTGTTAAAGAGATATTTGCTATTAAAAATTCTGAAATTTTACAAAACCGAAATTTTAAAATTAAAATTTCTAAGTAAATAAAGAAAGAATGGGAGAGAGATAGAGAGAGAGAGAAAGAGAGAAACATGAAAAAGTAAAGAGAGAAGAGAGAGATAGTAATAAAGTAATGAGTTTTTAGGGGGAAAAATTTGATTTTGGGGTTTGAAATTTTGGAGGGAAAATGTGTTTTGTGAGGTTTGATATGGGCCTTTGATTTTGGGGGGGATAGATAGTGAGCCACTTGATAGCTTTCTTTGTAATTTATTATATATACTAGGTTTGCCTGTTGACACGTGCCTACGGCACGTCTTTGGAATGGTGCACCTTGTTTGATCATATAAAATAGTTTTGGAGGTCCAGCAAATTAATTGAAGTAGCAAACATAGAACAAAAAACATATTATATGATTTTTTTAAATTTTTTTTTCCGAATTATTTTTAAAGTTCTTAAAGTTTTTAAATTTTTTAGTTTTTAAATTTTTAAAATTTTTAAAATTTTAAATTTTTTTATTTTCTTAATTTTTTTGAATAGAAGAGGGAGGGAGAGAGAGAGAGAGAGAGAGAGAGAAAAATAAATAAATATAGGAGTTGTTTTGGGTGGGGATTTGAATTTGAGTTTTGGGGGGAAAATATGTTTTGTGAGGTTAGATCTGGGCCTTTGATTTTTGGGGGGATTGAAGGAGAACCACTTGATAGCTTTCTTTGTGTTTTATTATATATATATATATATATATATATATATATATATATATATATTTGCGTAGACGAAACATTATGTTTTGTCGGAGAGAATTGTTTTTTTTCGACGGATGAAACATCATGTTTCGTTTTGTTCGTCACCTTTTAAAGTTATTTGGTCCCCCCCCATTATGTTTTGTCGGAGAGAATTGTTTTTTTCGACGGATGAAACATCATGTTTCGTTTTGTTCGTCACCTTTTAAAGTTATTTGCCCCCCCCCCCCCCCCCCCCCGTTTCGTTTTGTTCGTCACCTTTTAAAGTTATTTGCCCCCCCCCCCCCCCCCCCCCCCCACAATAGTTTAGTGATCCATAGAAAATCACGAGGCAATCAATAATCCATAGAAAATCCAATGGTCCCAATCAATAATATATGGAAAATCATATGCAATCCAACCCATAGTCCCAAAATATTCAAAAAAAATTGCAATCAGAGCTCTGGACGAAGCATCATGTTTCGTCTCAGCTGCTTTTATTTTTTCGGGGTTTTTTAAATTATAAAAAATTCTACTTTCATCGGCCGATCCCAAAAAAATATTATAAAATATTTGGGACGAAACATCATGTTTCGTCCGATACATCATGTTTCGTCCGATACATCATGTTTCGTCCGATTGAATAAAAATATTATAAAATATTTGGGACGACACATGATGTTTTGTCCCGCTATAATATGCATTTTGCCAAATCTTCTCTCAAATATAGCAGTCTACTATAGTGATTTCGCTAAAAAAATGTCAAAATAGCAAACCACTGCAGTGCGCTGATTGCTAAAAAATGGATAAAATGGCAAAATAGCAAACCACTGGATGCTCTTATGGCTGTTTGAGGAAATTATTAATTAGGTGGCAAACACATCTGTTTGGAAGCTCTGCCAGACTTGTTGAACACGTCTGTCACAAAGGTATCCAGTATAATTTTCTGTTTCTATGTTGTATTTATAAATGTAATTTGTGCCGAGGTGTTCAAGTTGATGCTTCTTAGGAGTTGTGGTAGGGTAAAAATGGCTTGGGGCCCAACCAGGGCCCAGTACAGCTCTCACTCAAAAATGGGAAAAACAACAATCTGGCTCGGCTTCGAGCCACTACAGGGTCGGCGCCGAACCGCAAGTTCACCCCCACAGAACTGGTCTCCTCGTATCCGACGAGCATCGATGGCCCTCGGCCTCCGACCCACGACAGCCCCCCCGGGCCGTCCGCTCAGCCTGGTAAAGAATGAAGATGACCTGGCACAACCTAGGCCACCAGATTCTCCCAGGAGCACAGGAGCCCCATGATCTGCCATGTCAGCTCCAAATACCACCAAGGGCTTTGCCACGTCAGCCCTATACCACTCTTGGTACTGCCACGTCAGCCTTAAACCCCCTGGGCCTTCTTCCACGTCAGGCCCATGAGCTTTCGGGTTCAGACCCGGCCCCTAAGCGGATCCAAACCCGGTTGGAATTCTCTATAAATACTAGACCCTCACCCACCTTTTCAGGTAATCAATCTTTTGCCACCCAAATTTTCCTAGTTATTGTTACTCTCTCACAGAGACTGACTAGATCGTCGGAGGGTCCGCTGCCGGGATAAACCCCGGTGTTTCAGGACCGTCTGCAGGTACTCGAGGCGAGGCGATCCGAGCCGATCCTCAAGCGCCGAAGCGAGCCTCCCGCTCGTCGTACCGTGCCGCACTCTTCCCTCATTACAAATTGAGTCCGAACTCACACCTGATGCATCCACACTGCGACCAAAAACAAACCGCATCAGGAGTCAAAAGCTATTCCAACAATTAATGATGGGCACTCCAAGATACCTTCCTGGTTGACGGCTTTGTTGGTCCGTGCTTCAAGGCAAGAACTACTCCACCAGCACAGCAACAAGAACAAGTGGTTACCTACAACAACAATATAGGCTTTATCCCAAACACATTGTGCACTCTATGTGAAATAATGTTCAGTAAAAGAGGTTGAAGCTTAAAAGCATCGTACACGGTACACCACAGCTAGTTTTGCTAGTCATTGGAGCAAAAAATTCCTTTAGGGAATAATTATGGCTACATTGAGATTATTGCTTGTTGAGCAATCTTTGCATTGCAGATTATGTTCTTTCTGTCAGAGAAATTAATTAGGACAAAAATACCAAATTATTACATAACTATCAGCAACAAACCTTAACTGTAAAGCAACAACTCTGAAGATTTAATGGGTGGTATTGCATGGAGCACTACCTCCATATCTTATGATTGAGAGAACTTCATATTATTGTAATTAGGACAAGAAGCTGTGTTGGCCATTGAGTGGAGTTAGGACATTTTTATAGCACTCCAGAGACCATAATTTTTGTTCAGTTAACAGATATAATTCGAACATTCTGCTAGCCGATAGCTTGAAAATTAGGAGGTAAGTGCATGTACTTATGCTAACATGGACAATGAGTCTTTTAGTTTGATGAATTAAATTTTACTCTTTCATAATGGATATTTTTAAAAACAGGTTAAAAAATAATTATCGTACACATATTTTTCCATCACTCACAAGTATCCTGAGTGCTTTTTGTATTTAATAGTGAAGACAAGATGGTTAGGCTTTGTGCATGGGCGGAAGTTTCAGTGTTCTGAGCTGTTAGCAGATTATATGTTAATAGATGATTAAAGAAATCTCTTAAGAGGGTTTCTGAGGAATAGAGATCGGTTATAAGAAATGATAAATATCAGCTTTTTCTTACATGAATTAATTTCAGTTGCCTGCATTATCTTAATTTTTTTTATTGTTGGCTTATTTGATGTTCTCTTTTAGTTTAAATTTTATACAACCAAAAATACATTAACATGTGTTTTCCTACTAGGTTACTTATATTTTCTTAATATTCACTATAAAACTTTCTTTTTAACATCTATACTTAAATTAGCTACATATGTTTCATTATTAACTAAAAAAATCATCTAGTTGTGCTATTCTGTATATTTTGTTATATGTAAAATTTAGTGTAAAACTTTCTTTTAATCTCTTATAGTAAAATTAGCTACATTTGTTTCATTGTAGCTCAAATTCATTTGGAAGATCTGTACTATGGTTATGTGGTGTTAGTGTCTACTTTGTAGTTTTACAGTAACTGAGTTTTGAATGAGAAACAACGATTGCATCTTCACTTTCTAAAGTTCAGAAATCTCATGAGATGAATACCCATAATCATTTGATGAGTATGTACAAATTAGCAATCATTTGATGAGTATGTACAAATTTGCACATCAAATTAGGGATTTATCCCCTAACAAATTTCTTTTTTTAATACTAGATCTGAGCTTGCATTGGATCCAGGAAGTGAGGCTGATGCTGTATATCATGTTGGACAAGTAGTCAAGTGCAGAATAATCAGTTCAGTTACTGCTTCTCATAGAATCAACCTTAGTTTTGTGATCTCCCCAAATAGGTCTTTACCTCCTCTCCCTTCCTCACATGCAAGTCTACCTCTTTTTATGATGTTATTCATGACTTCCAGATTAATATATTCTCTTCGTTTGAAGTTTATAGTACTTAATATATGGGAGCAAATTAAATTGAACCCATCAAACTGTTGAAAGGACCCTTTGTGCTATGTATTCTGGGTAGTAAAAGATATATGGGAAAGAAAAAGAAGTTCATATGAATACATCGCATGTGTAGTAGGCTCATGAATTTAGTTTTGATTTTGTTTGATGCATTAGCATTTCTGTTGAAATCATTGTAATTTTACTTGCTTTGTAGGGTTTCTGAGGATGATGTTACCAAGTTGGCTTGTCTAGTTTCTGGTGTTGTTGAGAGGCTCACTTCTGCAGGAGTTATTGTAAATGTGGACTGTGCAGGTTACACAAAAGGAATGATAGCCAATGAGCATTTAGCAGATCGCCAAGGTGCTTATACTCTCATAAAAGGTAGTTCTTTATTAGCAGATGTTTTCCAATACTGAATGTGATTTCTGTTCCGTAGGGCAAGCAACATCATTTAGATCGTCCTTGAAGCCTGGCTACAAGTTTGATCAGCTTCTGGTACTGGGTATGCCTTTTAATATATCACATTTATTTATTGATTTTTCTGTATCAGCATAATTATGTACATTGTGATGCTGCACATAACTGTCATGCGTCTTCTCCATTGGTATTAGTTGATGCAAATAAATGAGAAGTTACTCCAACTGTTTCTTACAGCCTCTTGGAGTAGTTAGTTGATGTATAGTTCTTTAATTGTATGATTGCTAACACCCATTATGATAATTTGTGATGATAATGGATCAGTACACAATTAACATATGATCAAACCTGATGAGATTTTAAAAATAATTTTCTAATGATGTACAATGTTCATTTGTTATTTTGTGTTGGTTTTATTGTTTATTTTTCAGTCTAATTGGAGTCTAGGTTATTATCATTTTTTCTTTATTTGTTTGTATTTTGTTGTTATGCACGTAAACCATATTCTCAATCTAAATGATTTCTTCTTTAAACTTGATAAGTTGTAGGACAATTAAAAAGTGGTTAGTAACTTTAATCCAAAGAAAAGTGCAAATTTATTTACATAGTAAGTTCACCCTTCTCAACAATTAATTGATGACATTTGAGTGATAGAATTTGCTTTTTATTCTTGCTTTTGCATATTTTTGGCTATTATATTCTGAAATCTTGTTACATTCAGCTGCATATTGTACTGGTTTGGGATTTCGGCATTGATTAATAATGTACAGAGCGTTGTTTTTGAATGTCTCATATTCCTTAATGTAATAAATTTGATGTTTCATTATTAGATGTATCCTGTTTATATGCTTATTAGTTGTTTCTACTTGATTTTAAAGCATTAAACAATATGCTTGAGAACTTTCTGTAGAGTGTATCTTTTGCATGCGTCTTCCTGCACAGCGCGTCCAGGTTCTAAAATACTTAGTATAACTTTTGTCTTTACTTCTTATTTCCATCCCTTTTGTTCAATTTTTTTCGTCATCTTCTTTCTGCAGATGTCGAGGGTCAGAATTTAATTCTTTCTGCAAAATACTCGCTTATCATTTCTTTTCAAGATATTCCATCAGATGTTGCACAGGCCCGTCCATTATCTGTTGTCCATGTAAAATTCCTCTCTCCCTCTATAGTTGTGGGTGTTGCCGATCTTCCAGGTGTTTGCTTCTCACTTATTTTTTTTTAAAATGTTGATTATATAGGGTTATATCTGCAATATTATCGAAACTGGCTGTTTCGTACGGTTTCTTGGGCGTTTGACTGGATTCTCTTCGAAGTATAAAGTAGGTTGAATTTTGTTTGTGGAAAATCTTTATTCACTCCCTTGTTTTCCAACTAACCTTTTTAGTGCTTGTGTCTCAGGTCACTGATAGAGAAATTGATAATGTAGCGGATGCTTTCTACCTTGGACAATCAGTTCGTAGCCATATTCTTAATGTAAGCTCAATATAGCGTTGTTATTGCTTGCTTTGTTGATTACACTAACTTGATTCTTTGCATGTTCTTACAATCTACAGGCTAATAGTGAAGCTGGTCGAATAAAACTGTCTTTGAAGCAGTCTTCCTGCTTTTCAACAGACATTTCGTTTATCCGAAGCTATTTTCTAACAGAAGATAAGGTTAGGGTTATAGTAGGCATATTTATTCAAATCTGAATACAATTATTTTCAAAGGTTTTTGCATTGCAAATATGCTAGGAAATGTATTGTGTACAAGTTGATCCTGTGCTGTGTTTTACTAAATGTGTCAGTGATTCTTCTGCTGATCATTTTAGGTTTTTGGTAGATATTTCATGTTAGTGAATAGTGCCATAGTTTTGTTTGATTCTTAATGGTGTTCAATTTGCATAGTATAAAGCTCCCACTGCTGGTTAGTTCAGCCCCATCTTAAATTACTTTGTATTTTCTTCATTTTCTGGAATTCAGGTATTTGCATAAAATTTGTAAACATGCATATTATTGGTTGTTCTCTAATATAAGCTTTGTAATCTTGTTAATGTTATGTTTGAGTAGCTGACTGTCTGGTAAAATGCCTTTCTCTCTCTTTATGTACTTTTCCCTTACGGTTACTTGATCTCCACTCATTTTTTCTTGTTCGAGCAAGCTTATTATGTAACATTCCCCCTCTTTCATTCTTTTCTAGCTTCTTGTATAATATTTTCACATGCTTTAGTTTTAAGATTTAGCGACCTTTTACTTATTATCATTATTATTCTTTTTACTTATTATTATTATTATTATTATTATTATTATTAGTTTTCTTAATTTTTCATCTTCCTTTGTATGCAGATATCTGAATTACAAAGCTCAGATGCGAAAAGTTCTGACTTGAGCTGGGTGAAAAGTTTTAGGATTGGAACTTTGGTTGAAGGAGAGGTTCAAGAGATAAAAGAATTTGGAGTAGTGCTCAGTTTCAAGGACTACTCTGATGCTGTAGGCTTCATTGCAAACCATCAGTGTAAGTGCACTTTCTTATTTGTATACTTCTAAAAGGTTATCTTTTAACTCGTATATTCACGTTTATCTGCTGCAGTGGGTGGAAACCAAGTGGAAAAGGGATCTTTAGTTACAGCTTTTGTGCTCGATGTAGCTAAGTCAGAGGGTCTTGTCGATTTATCTCTTAAACCTGAGTTAATTAGCAGTGCCAAGGTTGTCGGGTCTCATACCATTCCATCAAAAAAGGTGAACTCTTCTTTTAGGTTATATTAGTAAATATTTGTGTTACTGCTTTCATATGTTGAATAAAGGAACAAGATGGTATCAAGTGTTGTATGCAGTTGCTGCATGCTCTTAAATATGTAGCTGTTTTAGCATTATAATTTTTAAAACTACATCACTTTTATTCTCAATTTGATAGAAGCGCCGCAAGGATTCATCTTTGGACTTGGAACTGCAACAGACTGTAACTACAACTGTCGAGATTATGAAAGAGAATTACTTGGTAAAGCTATAAACAAAAATGAATTCTTGGGACACAATTCCTCTATGAAATTCATTTGAATTGCATTTGACTTTCCAATGTAGGTGTTGTCACTTCCAGAGCATAACTATGCTATAGGATTTGCTTCCGTGAATGATTACAATACACAAAAGCTTTCTCCTAAGCACTTCGACTATGATCACAGGTAAATATGATCATATTGTTTTCTATAGAAAATTATTTCCAAACCCAAGTGTGGAACTCAATTTATTTTAATACCCAACAGCTTCCACAAATACTAATAAACCTAATACCTAGAAGTGTTTATTTTTTTAAAACCCAGTTATTTAAAAGAGGCTATTAATCCAATGATCCAGGTGCTGTCTTCTTTTTAATTTCCTATTACCCCCCATCTTTTCAAAGGCGGTTAGGATGAAAGAGTACTTAATTAGTTAAGACTCTGGATTGTGATCAGGAAGAATACATCGTAATTGAAGATAGCCAACAATGGGATGGTTATTATTTGATTGATAATCAGTGAACCAATAATTTACCTTTGTATTGTCAGCAAAACATAAAAAATTAACCCACTGTTATCTCTAGCAAAATAAAGTGCGCAACATGGCCTGTATATAAGTATCTCTTTAATACTTATTCATTTGACTGTTTAGCTGAACACAGAGACGATAAAAAAAAGATGGATACAGATCTAGACATGTCATTGTCATTGAGCGTGTTGATTTCACTAACTCCAAAAGAACTTTTATTCCCTTCTAAAATGACCTTGTGTACATCAGTATTAGTAAAGTTGGAGAGGAAAACTATATAGACCAACACTATGCAATGGTCCATACAAAAGCAAATAGGAGCAATCTATTGGGACAGCCATGTACAGTAGGGAAAATCCTAGTCTCCAACAGCTGCGATTGTCGATTTTGAGCCTGAGCAACTTGCGATATGTTAATACTTTAATTTTCTCCTGCTTTATTCAGCTTTGTTTGTTTACCTCCTATTCAATCCAATAAAAAACCAAAGAAACCTTAATAAATCTATTTTCTGTCAACCCAGAATCAAAACTATCCAATTTTCTTGAGGAGACTAGGGTAAAATAGGAAATTGGAAAGCAGGTAATTGCCTAAAAATTTGGATCTGTAGCCTCAAAGAAGTGGCTGGGCCTAAAAAAATAATGTTTGCGGTAATGGGTCATTTAGTATTTACGGAACTTGTTGAGCTTAAAGTAAATTGAGTTTGTGATGTGGGTTTCATGTATGTTCCCTATTTTTTAAGGGGTAAGAGCACTTTGCCCCCTCACATTTGGCCCAAAAAGCGCCTTTTCTCCCATTAGTTTTGTTCTTGCAACTTGCTCCCCTACTCAAATTTTTTCACTATTGTTATTTTCCGTTCCGCCCCGTTTTGCTGAATTGTTTGCTTACCTAAATACCACCGCTTCACAAATCAGTATCTAAATGCATCTCCATCTCACCTTCTTCAACCCCCCCCCCCCCCCCCCCCCCCCTCCTCCCCCTATATTCAAACCGAACCCAGTCAAACCATTCAAGCCCTAATACAAATCTTTAACCATCCTCCGAACCCAGTCAAACCATTCAAGCCCTAATACAAATCTTTAACCATCCTCCACTCTCTCGCTCTCTGTCACTCTTTCTAACCCAACCAAACCCTTTCATTCTATCTCGTCCTCTAACCCAACAAAAGTTAACCCATTAGCCAATTGATGGGGACATTAAATATGTTTTATTTTATTTTGAGATTTAGCAATATGTAGTTTATTTGAGAGATTTGTTTGAGATTTGTTTTGGAATTGTTTTGAACCTATATATAGGCCTTGAGAATAATGAGAAAATATGCTATTCTTGATTAAAAAAAATTATTATGTTGAGTTATTGCTTTTCATCCATCTTTTTTGTGTGATACAATTGAGAGAATTATTAGGGTTTGTGAGAAGTCCTATTAAAATTTTACGGTTTGTGATAAACACTGAAACTACACCCAAATCCCCAAAATAATATCCCAAACTCTAATCCCCAAATCAACAACCCTAACTAACTAACTCTATCAGTCGTCATCTACCCCAACCCCTCACCTTCTTCTTCGACCCTTTCCCTTCCCCGTCTGCTTTCGACCACCACACCACCGTCTTCATCCCTTTCATCCCTTCATCGTCACCTCCACCTTGTACCTCGCCTACCACCCCGCCAACAACCCACCTGCAAACCATCGACCCACCATCGATTGTGCCTGCACACCCCGACTCGATGCCACCCTAACCTTCGACCATCCTCCTCGCAACCCTTGCCGCACCCTATCGTCGACCACCCTGAACACTGCTTGCATCCGATCGCCCTCGCAACCCCTCCTCAATCTCAAGGACCAACCACCGAACCACCAGCCCCTTCCCGCTGTCTTCCGAAGCCGATGACCACTTCTAATGCCGTCAATTGCCGCTAGCGCCGTCGACCACTGCAGCCCTCGGGGCACTAACGCGACTTACTTCGAACCCCGGTAAACTCTTTTCACTTCTCAAATATTTGTGTACTGCTTTATCATTTCTATCATATTATTTGATTTATCTGTCGTTCACCAATATTGAGAGTGAGCGTTTCTACTTGTTAGTTAGTACGAATCTTTATTGAATATCTTATATGCTAAGAACGATTAAGTATTACTGTTGATTGATAGGATTGACTTTTAATTGAGCTTGTTAAACTATTTCTCATATTGAAAATCCATCAAACCAATTAATAGTTATAATTTCTAACTTAATCTGCATTACGTGTTGGTAAACTTAATCTTTTAATATTCTTGAAAGTTCTCTATTTATGGTATCATGGCGAAGGTTCTTAAAATCCTAGTTCTTGCATCATTTAGGCGTAATTTTTGCATTCATTTAGGATCGTTTTAGTGTCTTCATTTTTTCTTTCTTTTTAGATCATTTCAGATTTAAAAAAAGCTTAATTGCATTTAGAACACGTTTTCCCAAATTTCAGCAAACACACAGACCCCTTATTTTCCACCGTTGGTAAATGCGTCTTCGCAGCACCATCACATATCCTGAAAAGTCTTTCTTGTCCTTCCTAAACCACCAAATTAGGAACCTTAGACTTCCGCGAGCCCCTCCCCGAACTGAGATGGACAACTCTGATATTTTTACTATCCTTGCTACCATTCAAGTAACTCTTGCCAATATCAATCAGAGGCTTGAGAAAGTGAAATTGAATCAAAATGTTGTCCCTGAGCTTCATCGTCAGATCCCTCAAGGGAATGATCGTGACGATCGTCGTCAAGATCGTGACTCTGACGAACAATACAAAAGAACTTTATGGCTGACGTTTTTCACTTTGAAGGCCGTATGGAACCCCAAGCTTATCTCGATTGGATCCGTGCCATGGACTATTACTTTGTGTGGTTTGATATGAGCGAAGTTCTGAAGGTTAAATTTGCTACTTTGAAATTGATTGGCAAAGTTCAACAATATTGGATCAATTTTGAACATGCCCATAAAGGTCGAGGCTTAGCACCCATAGCCACTTGGGAAGCCATGAAAGAGAAGCTCACTGAGAGATATATACCGTTATCGTTCCACATCCGATTGTTAGATTCGTAGAACTAACTCTATCAAGGAAGCAAATCCACCGAAGAGTATGTTGATAAGTTTGATGACTTTCTTATTCGGTGCAATTCCTTAGGTAAAAAGTGCGAAGAACAAACTCTTTCTAGGTTCAGGGCTGGATTACGAGTCGATCTGAGGAACGAGCTAATTCATAGAAATGTGGACTTATTAGCGGCAGTGTATGCCATTGTTCTCGATATGAATTGCCTTAAAGCAAGTTTCCATTACAAGTCCATCGATTCGATAGATCATTCCTCTAGAATGACCTCTCCTAATCCTTCTAGACCTGAACACTCATCTCTTCAGTACCCTAACAAGTCTTACCCAAGCAAGCCTATTTCAAATCCGTATTCACTTAGAAATGACAACACGGGTGAGAACACTGAAAGAGACTATTCTAAGATTGATTTTCTCACTAAGTGCTATAAATACAAGGGATACGACCATGTTGCTGGCAACTGTTCCAGCCCAAGTAGGATTAATATAATAGAGGGTACCGCTGTCATCGCTGATGAGCCCGACAATGAGTTTACCTATGAATCTCATGTAAGTGATGACTTTGATGAAGAAGAGGATGACCAGCCTCTTCATTGTATTCGGTCGATTCAATCACCTCCATTGAATATACCTGAGTCACTTTTTTCTTCCCAAGTCACTTGGCAGTCTATAGATTTTATCCGTGTTGGAGCATCATAGCGTCTCAGAGTCTGTATCCACATTTGCATATCGCATTCATGACTTGCATAGAGAAATTTTCAAGAAAATTAATGAGAATAATTTTAACTACAAGTTAATAGCAGATACTAGAAGAAAATTTAAAACTCTTGATGTTGGTGACGAAGTGATGGTTCGGATTCGGCCGGAACGGTTTCCAACTGGATTCGTTAAGAAGTTGAATGCACGTGCTGCATGTCCATTTAAAATTCTGCATAAAATCAATGATAATGCCTATGCCGTTCACCTTCCTCAATGTTTTGGCATTAGTAATACTTTCAATATTAAGGATCTAGAACTCTATGAAGGCTCAAAATTTAACCCTAAAAATTCTCTTATAGATGAGCCTACCCTGCAGCCTAATGGTGAGATTTCCACATTTTCCCCTTTACCTGATACTACTTACCCACCGACAGACAAATTGAATAATATTTTAGATGATCAGATAATCTCTACCAGAGATGGTGGTATTCATAGGTTTTTGGTGAGGTGGAAGGACAAGCCGAAGTCGGATGACACTTGGAGTGATCGTGAGGAGCTCCCGTGCTTGGATCCAAATCTTTTGAAACACCATGACAGAATCACTGGTTTTGACTCAATTGGGTTGAGCCCTCTCCCACCCGCAGAGATTGATATGATTGACTGTTGATTGATATGATTTACTTTTAATTGGGCTTGTTAAACTATTTCACATCTTGAAAATCTATCAAACCAATTAATAGTTATAATTTCTAACTTAATCTGCATTACGTGTTGGTAAACTTAATCTTTTAATATTCTCGAAAATTCTCTATTTAGGATTAAGTTTACATCACCAATCCAACTCAACCTATTCCCCTCGATCTCTTCCTCTCTCCTTCCCCTTCAAACCCAACATGGTATGGACACACCCGATCCCGAACCCGAACCCTATTGCCCAATTACCCAATTACCCAATTGAACAACCCAATCAAACAATTGGAGATTATCCATCTTCTTCTTTCTCTAATACTTAAAAAAACCCCAAAATTTTTCTTTGAACCAAGAAAAACAATTTCAACAACTAAAATTTGGTGTTATTAATTCATTATCTGAGCTTATTAATTCTTAAGAATGATACATATGATTATATTTTATAGAACAAATAACATAAGGAAATGGAACAGTTGTGGGTATTTGATGGTGGAGGAGAAGGGAAGGGAGGATAGGGTAGGTATCTGATGGTGGCCGGAGAGGGCAAGGGTAAGGAAGTGATTTCCTCGATTCATTAAAGGGTAAGGAGGCAATTTTGGAAGCGAATTTAGAGAGATTGAATATGATCAGGATTGGCTGGAGAGTGGTTGAAGAAGAGGGAGGTTGAAGAAGGTTAGTAGAGAGGGAGATGGGTTTAAATCTGATTTGTGAAGGGGAGGGGGGGGGGGGACAATTTAGCCAAAACAAAACCGAAATAATGGTGAAAAAATTTGAGCAAGGGGCAAGTTGCAAGAAAAATACTAATGGGGGCAAAGCGCTTTTTTGGCCAAATGTTAGGGGGGAAATTGCTCTTACCCCATTTTTTAATTCTCATAAGTTGCCTAAGAAACATTGATAGTGATATATGTTTTACTTTGTCCCTCAGTTCTTATTTACAAATGCTGTGCTTTCCTCCTCATTTTTGCTACCATATCAACTTCTGTTCAATATCTTTTGTGCTAAAATGGAATTGTTAATATTCATAATGTCTTTTTGCATAAGCTAATTAAAATCTATATTAATTATGTTTCAACATTTATTCAAATCGGCTTTAATAGTTTAAATAGCCCATTCTTATTAACCTCTAGAACCCCATTAGCTACAATCTTTCTCGATCACAATGTCATCATATTTGTCTTTAAGACTTCTCGCATCAATAGGGGCCGACAATGGTGCACAGGGCTCCATTAAATCGATGACAGTTTTAATGAACATAACCCTCTTTTTTCATTCTGGCCAAGGAATATATGGACGAGAGTGGGGCTAGCTAGTTACAATTAATGATAACACTGGCAGCTGGAAAAAATAATAATTGTATATACTGGTGGTTACAATGTTCAGCTTAATATTTGCCATTTTTTGGTTTTGTAGTGTCCTTGCCACAGTTGGGGAACTTCCAAGTTCTGATTCTTTTGGTAGGCTTCTACTGCTGCTTAAGTCTGTAAGTGAATCTTCAGAGAGATCTAGTTCTAAAAGAGCAAAGAAAGCATCCAGCTATGTGGTGGGGTCATTTGTTAATGCAGAGGTGAATTATATTTTTGTAAATTGATGTAAGTAGAATAACTTGTAATTTTTGTTTAACAAAACTAATCTAGAATATGATGGTACAGATTATTGATACAAAGACTTTGGAACTCGTTCTGAAATTTGGTAATGAATTTTATGGAAGAGTTCATATAACTGAGGTGAATTTCCCTTTTTCCTGATTTTTTGTTTATGTAGTTTTATATTTCATGAGATCTTAAATATTCTGGAGTAGTTTATATTACAGTTTCCTTCTTGTTTAGGTAACTGATGATGGTCTTTCTTTGGAGAATCCATTTAATAAATATAAATTTGGGCAAGTTGTAAATGCTCGGATTGTTGCAAAGGCAGCTGAATCTGGAAAGAAGGGAAAAGGGAATGGATGGGAGTTATCCCTCAGACCCTCTGTGCTTTCTGGTACTAATTTCATCTGAACATTTCCCACACTTCTTCATTTTTGACTCGTAAAATTTTCAACTGAATTTCTTTATTTATAGCAACTCATTATTGTGTTTGTAATATATAGTTAACTGTTTTGTTGAATTTTTTCTTACTTTTGATGTTATAGCAGCATTGTATACATCCATGCTGACGAAATATACAACGGTTGCTGTTTGCCTTTGTTTTGGGAAAAATTTAAGAAAAAAAAGAATAATGGCAGGGAATAGGGAAGAAATACACTAGAGATGTAGTAGGTTAGAATTATGCATCAATTAATACTTGAACAGAAATGGTTATTGTGAAGGGCCCACTAAAGCTTTCTACATTTCATGTCATCTTTCCGATGATAAAAAGTTTTAACGAGATTCTGTGGATTTCTACTCAGGATCAGCAGAAGCACTGAGCTCAGCCACTGTTGGTGAATTTAATTTTTCAGTTGGAGACATAGTCAGAGGTTACGTTACAAAGATTGAAAATGATTGGGCATGGTTGACTGTTTCACGAAATATTAAGGCACATCTTTTTATTCTTGATAGTTCTTGTGAACCCAGAGAACTGCAAGAATTTCAGAAAAGCTTTTATATGGGGCAACCAGTGAAAGGTCGTGTTGTAAGTGTAAATAAAGACAAACGTCTGTTACGATTGGTACCATGCTGTTCTTTATCCAAAGAAAATGAAAAAAGTAACGGTTCTGTTGCAAATTGTGTGGACCATATCGTGCAAGGAGATATTATCAGCGGTAGGATTAAAAAGATACTCCCTGGTGTGGGTGGGTTGGTTGTGCAGATTGGGCCTCATCTTTCTGGTAGGATTCATTATACTGAACTGGTTGATAGTTGGGTATCTCATCCTCTATCTGGCTATAAAGAGGGACAGTTTGTGAGGTGCAAGGTCCTTGAAATAAGCCGTTCGTCTGATGGATTTGTTCATGTCGATTTGTCCTTGCGTGCATCGTTACTAGGAAGCAGCATGTAAGTTTCTAACCTTTCCCGTCTTTGTTTTGCATCCTTTATTTACAATTTTCCTATTCATAAGTATCTTAAAACTTGCCCTCCACTTGTTGTGCTGATGCAGTTTTCTGGCATCCCATGCTAGAAGCTTTACCTTTTCTAGTTCATATGCTTTACACTTGTTTTTTTTTAGGTCAGTGCTTCAACTTCATAATATCCTAGTCTTTTGGTTATGTTATGCATTTTTTTGGGTGTGATGTTGATGCAGCGCGGAAGATAGACTGGTTGTTTGCGTTCGTACAAACTTACAGTTCTTAAATAATCAAGGATTTTCTTGCACACGAGAGATAAATTGAAGAAAAGTTCTTTTTTATTGGATTAATAATGAAAGATGATAAATTCATAATAACTCCTAGCACCAATAAGTAGGTCAACTAAACTTGCGAAGAAAGCAAAGTAATCTGATCACAAAAGGAAATACAGAATTGAAATAATCTCTAAACTAGAAATGCAATAAAAGTTACATATTTCGGATTTAAAAAGATACTGAGGAATGATCCAGAAACATGGCAAAAATAGCTGATTCAGTGTTTGTGGCCGACTATCGAATGTTGTGGTCGACTGCTAGAAGCTCTTGCCTTTGCTTTTAATCCCGAGCGGTCGACTGTCAGATGGCACAGTCAACCGTGAAAGTCGCTAGACTTTCGATTTAGTTGCTGGTGGTAGACTGTTAAATTGTACGTTCGACCGCGGCTGCTGTTTTCTGGTTTGCTACTATATGCTTTGCATCATACACTACCTCCTTAAAAATAACTCGTCCTCGAGTTATGACTGAAAAAGATGGCTCCATCTCATACAATCGACATTTCTTTTGCTTCCATTTGTGATACAAATCATTGATATCATGGATGGACTCTTTGCATGAGATCAGCATGACCTCAACTTTCAACATCTCTGCCTACCATCTATGATAAATACAAATATTGACCATCTCATTGCACATGAACATCACGACATAATCTTCAACATCAAACGCTCTTGAATGGCGATGCTTGTCGGCTGCAATCATGTACTTCTCATTGGAGGCTTCAAGCTTTTTCCTCAGTCTTCCACTCGTCACTTAGCCGAATAAAGGTTTTATGAGACCCACCATGCAGTTCAAATTTGGAAGACACGAAATTTCGAATCGTATGATCATCGATCTTACTCAATTTATTATTTATTCCTCGTTACTGCCCATAGGAAAAGTAATAGGTAGGGATGACAGGATTTGAACCCGTGACATTTTGTACCCAAAACAAACGCGTTACCAAGCTGCGCTACATCCCTTTCCAAATTGTTGATTTAGTGTTATAACTGTTATACAAGATCTATTTTCTTCATATAGAAGATGTGTTTTCTTCACGAAAACAAACTTGAGACAATTTTTTTTGTCAATTTTGACATTTCTATTGGGAATCTGTTGACGAATACCTTGAAGAGGTATAAGTATAAAGAATAAGTCAAATGGAAAATTCTTTCTTTCTACACGAATCCAAATTCTAATTTGATTGATATCAGGAGATCAAATTAAGTTCTTCATTCATTCATTGAATGATAAATGACTACAAGCGAAGGAGATACATGATTTAGAAGAAATGAAACAAAAGATACGGTAGAACTAGGACAGTTATTGTATGAGATCCGAAACAGATCAAACATGTCCTTAAATTTTGGAATAGAAAATATGTAGGAAACTGTGTACTTGTCGGTTGCCATACTGTCTTTACCCATCTCTCAAATAACATCCTTCGTTGGAACCAATAATGTCGGGACTACACATGCTCATAACCTTGCTTGCTCCTACCTCTAGTAACTCATCGACTTCCTCAAGGAATTTCAGACTCTTTCTCAATAAATTGCACTTGTTCAACCATTTTCTTTACAAAAATATTCTCTCATTGCAACTCTGAAAATGGAATTTTTTTATTGTCACAATAAATATCATATATTGGCAGAAGTTGACTCATCAGTTTCTCTGACAAGGGCTCACTAGTCTCCAATAAAGGTTGTACAATATCCGTTGTGATGTGTTCAACTTCTTCTACAACTATTTTCTCAACCACTTCTTCAATCTCCTTTGCTCTCTAGCCTCTCTTACTTTCGAACTAACAAATTTTTTTCGGCTCATTGACATCATGGCTGAAAGTAGTCTCCTTTTTGGCTGAAGAAAACAAGTATCCCCTCCAACTTGAGAGACTTAAGGGGAATCTTCAGATAAGATGTCTGTTTCTGAACTCCACGATCACCTTGAAAGGATTTATATTTCCGGTTCGGTGCCTTTTCTATTTGTAATGATCTATGATGTACTTCGTTGATACTCCAACCAGCCTGTAATATCAAACGATCTTGAATCTCATACCTTAATTCGTTGGCGTATCTCAACACTTGCAGATCCTTGGGTTCCAGAAGATTACAATGAGACTGCAACCTAATGAACTTGTCAGTGTACTCTGTGACAGAATGATTGCGTTGCATACTTGCATGTAGTTCTGAAATTGTTGGTACATCATATGCTCGTGACCATCTGAAAAACTCTTTTGCATGATGTTCTTCATATGTTGCTATGTTCATACAGGGTGCTCACCGTGAAATTGCCTTGATGCCTGCACCTATGACGACAAAGTGGCTGCTTTGCCATTGAACTTTTATGCAACCAACTTCACCTTCTTCTCCTCGGCTATGTTTATCAAGTTAAAGAATTTCTCACACTTTATACTCCCAAGCATAATAGCCTTCAACATCGATGTAGTCGTGGAATATTGGAATATCTGTCGTAATGCGATAGTCGTTTGATATGGGGTATGGTTGAGGTGTTGTTGGTAAGCACGGTGCTTCTCAAACTCTTCATAACCAAAGCCTTCAACAAAATTATGACTAACCTTATCAAAGACTTAACTGGTGGTGCTCTTCATTCCAAGTGGTTTCGATGAGGTAGTGTTCAGATGCACCTTGGATCGAACGGACTGATATAATCTGCGCGAGCTCGGCCTTCCTGCATGAACTCGATATGGTACCCATAGTCTTCGTTGATGCTGATCCGTCAATCACTCATGGTACGCAGGAACTCTCCTCTTTTCAACGGCTTTTGGAGATCATCACGATCACCGTTGAAAGGGTCGTCGTCTTCATATCTGTAGTTGACACTGGACATCCCAAGGAATGACTCTTGGACTCTGATACCACTTGAAGTAGAACGGAAGATAGATTGGTTGTTTGCTTTCGTATATACTTACAGTTTTTGAATAAATAAGGATTTTTTCGCGCACGAGAAAGATAAATTGAATAATAGTTCTTTTTGATTGGATTAATAATGAAAGATACATAATCTAATCTCAATATGTAATATGTCCTAACGCAAATAAATATGAGAACTATAAACTTGCTAAGAAAGCAAACTAACCTAATTTCAAAAGGAAATGCATAACTGAAATAATCTCTCTAAAATGAAATAATCTCTAAACTGGGAAAGCAATAAAAGTTGCATATTTCGGATTTAAAAAGATACTGAAGAACGATTCAGAAACATGCCAAAAATAACTGATTTAGCTATTGATTGTTGCATTCGACTGGCGGCTGCTAGAAACTCTCTTCTTTGCTTTTAATCCCGGGCGGTCGACTAATGGCACAGTCGATCATGAAAATCGCTTGACTTTCGATTTAGTTGCTGGCGGTCGACTATCACATGGTGCGGTTGATCATGGCTGCTGTTTTCTGGTTTGCTACTAATGTGCTCCGCATCAGATGTACATAACAGCAATTTATGTCATTGTATTTTATCCTTAATTTCTGCCTAAGACTCTGTTCAGCTTGGATGCAAGGACAAATGCAAGGGAAAATTGGGATCCATTTGATTCATTTTCCTCCATAGTCTCTAACATACACAACTTACACTTTCACTTGCATCCAAACTAAAAACACTCTAAAAGGGATGCCAATGCAGTTCATTCGTTTTGATTTAAAATAAATAATCAGTGTTAATGGCACACAAGTCTAGAGCATGTGGTACTTGTTAAATGATGAATTAATTTCTAGTTTGCACTAGTACTAACTGATAAATTTGCAGGCATGTTGACAGATGAAATTTATTTATGGTTAGAGAGAAGCTCCCCCAAAACCCCAAAAAGCAAAGAGAGAAAACGAAGCTCGATCGGGGAGGGGGGACTCTTTCGTCCTCCTCAGCCTCCCTCCCCCCTACCCATCATCCCGAGAGTGCTGGAGGGTGGTGTGGTTGTCGATTTGGCCGGTGTTGTTGTCGGCTGGGTCTTTTAGGCGCGGTGTGGATTGGACAGCGCAGTGGGGATGTTCGGCTGCAAGAGGGCAAGGCCGACAGCGGGAATGGCGCCGCCCGTAGAGGAGAAGACTTCAGTGACGGGTCATCGGGCTCTTTCGGCGTTTGAGCCCTTGTCGATAGCTCTGAGGGTTGCTGTTGAAGATTTGGGGTTGTTTTTGGCGATGGAGAGGTGTTGGAGGAGAGGGAGAGGCGACGGTTTGAGGGTGAGGAAGAGGCTGTGGCTGAAGGGATTAGGGTTGCGGGGCGACGGAGCCGGTGATAGGCGAAGCTGGCACTAGGGCTGGTTCGAATTCGCGCTCTCATCGACAGCATCGAGTGCTGTTGAAGAGGGTGTAGAGAGGGGTGGAGGCGGCTCTCCTTTAGGATGAGAGCGTCAGTCTTGGCTCAGCGATTGGGTCATCAAAGGTTTAAGTAGGGCTTGGAGCGCCGGTGAGTCAAATTCGGGTATGGCTCGTCGACAAGAGGTCTAGGACTTGGCCCGTTGGATGGTGATGAGCGGGTTGCTGGTGTCGAGCGCGACTAGTCCTGCTGATGACGATGACGATGGCGTTGACGCTGTGTTGGCAGTGGTGGAAATGGAGGGAGGTGTGGAAGGGTTGGGGAGTGAGGAGTGAGACTTTCGAGGCGGGAGTTGCTAGGCGGGGGTGATCACCGGCAGCAACGGGGTGTTGGTGCCGCCGGTGGAGGATGTAGGAATGGGGGAGTGTGTTTGAATTTTGAATTTCAATTTTTGAATTTTGAATTAGGGTGTGTTAGTCAAAATGAATTTCAAATTAGGGTTTTGAAATTCAAATTTGATTTCGAAGTGTGGTGATTCCTTGAATTTTGAATTTCAATATAGATTTTTGAAATTCAAATTTTAGTTGGGGACTGAGGAGAATTTTTGGTGTAATTTGAATTTCAAACTAGATTTGGTTTGAAACTCAAATTATAATTGGAGTGAACGGAGAGTACAAGCGTCTCATTTGATAGGCAGTGGTGTTCGGCTACTGTTGAGAACTGGATTTGACGCAATCGAAAGATGGCGTTGCGGTAAGGTTAGTTTGGCGGATACACGACGGCAACGTTTTGGGGAGAGGAGTAAGCATACCAGCAAGAGACGGTGGTTGTGGTAGCTGCCACGGTGGACGTTTAGGGCAAGGTGGACGGATTTTCTGGGGTGGAGTGTGTGTTCGATGGATTTTGAATGCCAAATTAGATTTTCTCTGGAATTCAAATCACATCTGGAGGGTTAGGACGGAGAACAAGGTGCAAATGCCTTGTCTACACGTTTAGCTAGGGGAGGGACTAGTTAGGAATGTAGGCTTAGTTTTGTAATCGTTCTCCATTGGTCCGTTCTAGGAACAGATTGATGTATAATTATTGTACTACTTGTTTCATTAATGTTTTATGAATGAAGCGGTGACGATGTCACCTTTTTTCTAAAAAAAAAACATGGAATTCTCTAAGTTCATGTACATCTTGTTGACACAACTATGTGCTTGCCATGTGTCACGAGGTTTGTGTCTTATACTTGACATTTCATCTCTTTACAAATATTGAAGAGTGGAATGCATCTTATTTTATATTGATATTTTGAACGTGTCATGTATCTATTCCTAGGCTAAATTTCAGAAAATCCCGCTGCCTTTTGACCAAAGATAATTATTCCCTCACTTTTGGATTACCCAACTCACCCGATGACTTAAAATCCATCCTTCAGGAAGACATGAAGTACCAAATTTGTGCACTGTAAATGACAAGAGGTGAGAGGAGAGCAAACAGAGGGAGTGAAAGGCAAAATTGTAGGGAAATTGGTTGTGGAAATTGGATCTCTTCTCGTTGGAGGGTTCTTTTTAGTTCTTATATCAAAAGTCGGGGTGAGCAGGGAAAATCAAAAGTGAGGGGAATTAATTGGTTTTTGGTGGAAAGTCGGGGGTTATCTGAAAGTTACCCTATTACTTGTTATATGTTTACTCAATTATTGTTATATATTTTCTTATTACTCTTATAATTTGAACTATGACTGCATGAAATATCTTATTGAAATATATAAAATGTATATGGAGAAGTATTCATAACTTTCAAGAAAGCATCTTCACAGTAATATAGCTGTGAAGTATGCAGGAAGGGTTATTTCAGATATGCACCAGGGCATGTCATTGTTTGCTTATAATAATATAAACTGTACATGACATTGAACCAAAAAAGGTAGTCTTGGTTTTTCGAAGGTTTTTGATGGGTGGTTATGGTAGCTTTTACGAAGGATCAATGTTTGTGTAACTTATTAATAGTTACTGAATTAAATGCCAAGCTATACTTATTAATGTAATTTTGATTTTTTAGAATATTCTATAATTGTTGATTTTGTAGCTAACTAATTGAAATGTTTTTGGGTGACAATTTCTGATGAATTTTTTTATTACAGGGAATCATCCTTTGAACGATTTGACAGTGTTGATGATCTACAGCCAAAAAGTGAAGTGAAGGTACTTTTTCTGTTGTAATTTTCTTCTGCTAAATTTTGTTTGATTTGTGCAGTATTTACATTCTAACTTTGGAAAAATGTTTAGCATTGGTGGACTATATTTAGCAGAATTTATCACACCTACTTATTTTTAAGTTGGTGTTTTACTAAAATAGTAGTCACAACTAGCATAAATGGCTTATATTGCTTTTGGAGTTAAATTCATTGCTTTGAAGTCTATAAGATAGTTTATTAGGATGCACAAACCAAAGTGTTTCTTTAAGATTGGAGTAAAGACCTAAAGGTGTTACATTACAGAGTCAATTTAAAGGTTCGAATTATAATGATCATTATCTAAGCCTGTTCCCATCAAAATGAGTTAATATGGAGCACACCAAGTTCCACAGAGGTGCTGTGGGAGTATTGCTGGACTTCTTTTATTGCTAATAGTTTATATTACGAATTTGGACTAAAATTATTATTAGTTTTTAGAAAGGCTGTCTCTTTCGTCCAACCTGTTGCTTGATCTTTATTTTATTTTTAATTCTTGTCCTCTCCTAGCTAAGTAGATATGTGTCGATGCTTTTTGGGCTTATAAGATTCTATGGGCTTATAAGATTCTACCGTCAAGATAGAAAGTGTTGTGCAATTGCAGTAGTGTAACTGAGTTAAGGTGTTATTTCTGAGACTTTAGATGTTCTTTTAGCTGTTTCATAGTCTTTGTTACGAAGAGTTTAGTTTAGTTTAGTTGGCAGATATAACTGACCTCAAATATGATTCGTCACTGAACTATTGTTTTAGATTTAGAGAAATTATCATTATGGTACATTTGAACATGCATAATTTTTTTTTCCTCATACTTCTCCATCCCACTTCAAATACTCAGGGTTATGTTAAAAATGTTACCCCAAAAGGATGTTTTATTATGCTCTCTCGAAGAATTGATGCTAGAATCCTCATGTGTAACCTGTCCGATGAGTATGTTGAAACTCCAGAAAAGGAGTTCCCAGTTGGATTGCTTGTGCATGGCAGGTATTTTTTGTCTGTAAAATCGTGTGAGAGGCTGTTGTCTATATGTAATGAGTTATTTTGAAATTTCAATTTTTTGTGCATATGCAGGGTGTTATCTGTGGATTCTTCATTAAAGAGAGTTGACGTGACATTAAAGAAAGGTGATGAAAGACGAATTTCAAAACTCGATGGAAGTTCCTTTTGTGGTGTGAAAGTCGGAGATGTTGTTTCTGGTGTGGTTAGGCGGATGGAATCATATGGTTTATTTATAAACATTGATCGAACCAGCATGGTATCTCATAAATTTTTAAATTTTATTTATATTTTGCTTTGCAGTGGTTTTTATTTTGATTGATATAAAATTTCATGCCAGGTTGGTCTGTGTCATATATCGGAACTCTCAGATGACCATATTGATGACATAGAAAGCAAATACAGTAAAGGTGATAAAGTTGTAGCAAAAGTTTTGAAGGTAAGTTTTATGTGCAGATTCTACATATTATACTTGTGTGCTGTATTTTGGTTTTAAAGAAGAGTTATTTTATCTGTTAGTAATTGCACACTTTTCTAGTGAGATAGACCACATCCTCATACTTTTAAGCTGTTCTTCTTTTTCCCCGTCTTATCTTTAAATTCCTTCTTGCATTTACTTTTGTTGTCAGGTTGATGAGGACAAGCTCCGCATATCACTGGGAATGAAGAAATCATATATTGGAGAAGCCAGTGATGTTCATATGTATACTAATAATACCGAAAATGATGGATCTGATGATGACTTAATATCTGCATTTGAGCAGGATGACAACTCACAATTTACTCGAAATATTTCCGAAGTAGAAGATGATGTCCCTGCGATTCTTGCACAAGCAGAGTCTAGGGCTTCTGTACTTCCTCTCCCTGTTTCTCTCGATGACTCAGAGGGTTCTGATATGGATGGTGATGAAACTATGAAGCAGTCTACTATTGATGAGGACAGTTTGGTTGCTAAAAAGAGCAGTAGACGTGAAAAGAAAAAGGCAAAGGAAGAGAGGTATCTAATGATCTCTATACTGTTTTAACCAGTATGGAATAGTTGTGAACTTCTGTAATTTACTAACTTTTTAAACAGGGAGATTGAAATAAATGCTGCTGAAGAGAGAATCTTACAGAAAGATGTGCCACGTACAGAGGAGGAATTTGAGAAATTGGTTCGAAGTTCCCCAAACAGTAGTTTTGTTTGGGTACAGTATATGGCCTTTATGGAGTCCCTTGCGGATGTGGAGAAGACACGTGCCATTGCTGAAAGGTATGGTCAATAGTGGTTGCTGGATTTGTCTGTTAAATATGTCTAGAAGGGTGGTAAAAGCTAATGCACGGAGCTGAATTATTTCACCTTCTGCCTTTTCTCCCAATTTTTTGACCGCTTTCTCCGAATATTAAGATAATTAGGTCATTACTTATAACAGGAATTTTGGTGGCGTAATGTCTATTTCTTTTGAGACCTTCCTCTCATTCTATATTCAAATGAAAAATCAAAGGAGCATACCAACTCACCAAAAATAAGCTATTGGCATATGATCCTTTATACTCTCTTTAATTTAATTTAATTTATTATGGTGGAAAATGAAGCAAATCATGTGTGGAACAACAAATCACCAGAAGTTCAGAATTTAACCAGTTTGTCTGAGTGGTATCATTAGGCTATTTCCATTGGAAATTTGTTTTAGCACCTTTCCTTTGCACGTCTTCTTGATCTAATTTAGTTTAGAATTATTTACTGGGTTCTCATTTTCTTTGTGATTAAACTGTGATAAGCTTATGTGAGAAGTTACATTTACAAGTTATCTGACCTTTCACTATTGTAAATTACCACTTATATTTCGACTTTGACCTTCCTGAATGTCTTTCCTCATTTTCTGAAGGGCTTTGAGAACTATAAACTTTCGAGAAGAAATGGAGAAGCTCAATATTTGGACGGCTTATTTTAATTTAGAAAATCAATATGGAAACCCTCCCGAGGTAAAACATACATCAGTCATTTTTTTTTAATTTGAATTGTGGTTAACTCTACTTAATTAATAATTTTTTACCATAATAGGAAGCTGTTAAGAAAATTTTCCATAGAGCACTACAGTACTGTGATCCCAAAAAAGTGCATCTAGCTCTCCTCGGAATGTATGAAAGGACTGAGCAACATAAGCTTGCAGAAGATCTTCTTGAGAGAATGACAAAAAGGTTCAAAACCTCATGCAAGGCAAGTAATTATAGTTATATTTCCTTTTTTCCTTCTAAAATCCATTTTAAGGTATACCTTTGACTTATGAGCCCTTCGGAATTGTAGATCTGGTTGCATCGGGTGCAAAACCTCCTGAAACAAGGCAAAGAGGGAATTCAGTCTATTATTAATCGCTCTCTTCTAAGCCTTCCTCGAAACAAACATATTAAGTTCATTTCACAAACTGCAATCCTAGAATACAAGTGTGGAGTTCCTGACAGAGGTCGATCCATGTTCGAAGGTATATTGCGGGAGTATCCTAAGAGAACCGATCTTTGGAGTGTTTACCTGGATCAGGTAATTTATTCACAACCCGTTCAGTACATAATATTTACTTGCTTTATTTAAACAGAATTCATTCGTTCCTCGCAACATCAAATTTATGCAGGAGATTCGCTTGGGTGATCCAGAAGTAACAAGGCTGTTATTTGATAAAGCCACCTCTTTAAGCCTTCCTCCACGAAAAATTGAGGTATGTAGTGGGCTCATCTGTCTTGAACATTCAGAAAATTTTTCCGACAAGCTGTAGTATTGGCCAATATTCCATTTATCATTATGTCTTAATATTTTTGCGGAGTACTTGATAACACTGTAACACCATGTTGTATCTTCCATACTAATTCAGTTATTTCCCCATATGTTTCCACAAATAATCATTTCTTTATCTTAAACAATTTGCAGTTTTTATTCAAGAAGTATCTCAACTACGAAAAAACACAAGGTGATGAAGAAAGGATTGAATACGTCAAAAGGAAAGCGATAGAATATGCAGAGAGCTTGAAATGAACCATGCTCTTTAACTAAATTACATGGGTAAAGATGAAATGTAGGCTTCATACAAGGGGAAGAAGCTACAGTTTCCTGGACTCTAGAAACGAACAGGATATGAGCATTCTATGTTGGGTTCCGTCTCATTCAGGCAAAACTGCAAATGAGGCAGAGTTGTATATTCTCAGAAGAGGTGGGTTCTTCTAATAAATCGGTGAATCAAAAGACCTTTTTCTTTGGGCCAGTATAATGGCAAATTTTGTAAACTGAGACATCGCAGCGTGATAATTTTTGACTGAAAGAGTGGCTGGTCCTTGCTTGTCTCTGTAATAACAATTTTGATCATGGGAATGTAAAGGAGATTCAATATTTTCTTCTTTTTGTGCTTTTCTTGCTTGCATTTCTTGTAATTTTCAAGGAATGTATTCCGAGTCAAGCTCAATTAGGAGTTTGAGACTTACAGGTAACTATTTAGTGGACCAGCCAAAAACATTCATGTGGTGGGAAACATGATCTGAAGTTACTGAACTATGCTGTGGTCTTTGATCATTTCAATATAAACAGTGCGTTATTTTTCATAATTTGCTGCAAAATAATGGGTTAATTTTTCATAATTAAGCAATGTACGTTTTTATGTTTGTTGTTGTTGAAGAAACGCAATATACTGGCTTTTTGCTAGTTCAGTAAGCAATGTGCATATGATGCAACATATATGCTGGGAGTCTAGACAAACATTCTGTTAACCCACTTGGAGCGACACTAGCAGCAAGAATGATTGCAAATATTATTTCACTGCGGTGGTGCTCGTTGAGATTTTGAATTTCTGTTTAACTTGCATTGATCTGAATTTCTTTACAGGCATAAACAACCCATCATTAGTTTGCTCGCATCTGAAAACTTAATAATAGCCACTGTAAATACAAGGAATAACAGCCTTCTTCTACACGCCTCAATAATGTTACAGCTTGGGAAAATGATTTAGTGTCATAACAAGACAAATTGTTGGACAAATGTCAAAAATCACTTTAGTCGACTATTAAGAAAATACAAGCAAAAAAAAATAAAACAAGTCTTTCAACTCTTTTGCTGAGGTTGCCAGAGGCTTCCCGCATGATGTCGAAGCGCATAGAGCGCTTCGAGTTCGCCATCTCTAGATAAAGACCGTCGTCCCACCAAAGAAGATGCTGATGGGGAATGGGTCTTGGTGAAGCCAAGGAAGTCGAGGCAGCCAAGCAAAAGTCTTAGCATGTCGGAAAACTCCAAAGTCGAAGGACGACAGAACTGTCACAAGTGCGCGAGGCCAGGGCACTCCATCAGCAAATGCACGTTCGATTGGTTCTGTTACGTGTGTAGAAACTCCGGCCATTTCTCCACAGCCTGTCCGAAGCGCGTCATCGCCGCCGCATCGAACTCAAAAGCTCCAAAGCTCGGGGATTATAACGCATCGGAGGGTAGTAAAACTCAAGAGAGTGTAGCCGGCGATAGACGCGTTGTTCATGCTGCAATCTCCCCAACGCCATTAATGGCTGAGTTCGAAAAAAGATTCAATGGTGGTATTCTGATTAGAGCTCAGACGGGTGTTCCTTCGGCGAGCGACGTCAGCGAACTTCTTCTTGCTGCTTTGATCAAGGAGCCGCAGCCAACCTGGGTGGTTCAAGAGATAGCAAATAATACGTTTTATGCTCACTGCAGCGACGATGCGATAGCTCGTGAGACAATCAGAGTTAAGGGTCTCGAAGGTAAAGATGTTCATGGCTTAGAGTTCTTCGTGACTTTTAAATGGTGGTCTCGCGATTTCGGAGCTTTGAAAGCGGAGAGTTTGGCGCCGGTTTGGATTAGATTATACAACCTTCCATTCCATTGCTGGGTTCGTTCGGGGTTCCAAAACATCGTGCGGAAGTTTGGTTTGCTCATCGACATCGATCGACAAACTCTCATCCATTCCGCTAGAAAGTTCGCAAGGATTAAAGTTGGCGTCGCAAACAAGCAGGATATCCCGTCTAAGATAATCACTGCATTCGAAAGCTCAATCTATGAAGTGCTGGTGATAGTCGAAGTCCAGAAGAACGTATCGTTTAGAGATCTGACGGTTGGAGATAAGGGGGCTGTGAACGGTCCGGATCCTAGGCTAGAGCTGCACGATGAAGGTGAGCCCTTAGATGCGGGAATGTCCAAAATCAAATCGACAGCTGGCGAAGTTCAAAACCTGGTATCTGATCAGTCTATTTTGGAGCGCCATATTCAAAATCCTGGTCGTGGCCAATCGATGCATTCGACAGTAGCTTTGACAGCAAACCCATTAATCACCTATAGCAAAGGACAATGGACCCCACCAAAAGTTCTTCTAGCAGGAGGGTCTAGCAAGGCAGGGTCTGGGTATGTCGAAAAGGTGGTGAGCGATAAGCTTCAAAGTGGCGATTTGATGGGTTATGGTGATGGGTCTTTAAAGTTAGATGGTACTGCACAGTCAGTGGATAATAGAAGGGGAGGGATTCTTAAACCGGTTTCTAGTGTGGGCCAGCAAAACGTCAATCAGTTGAGGATTTCTGAAGATGCGTGGCTTCGTTTCACACAAGTCGACATTGAGTGTTCAGTCAAAGCAGCGGTTGAAGCTTTAATCCGGTCCAAAGCCACTGTCAATCTTGGGCCTCAGCCCATGGGCCTGGGGGTGAGTGAATTGGAAGCAGCTAATCCTAATAAAGTAATCGTTGGCAACACCAATCAGTCATTTGCTTTGATCCCCGATCAGCAACTAATGCAGCAAAAGATTGCTCTCACTTCCGACCCCGAGTCAGGCTGCGAGATTATTGGGGCTTTAGACGGAGTCCGTGAGGATAATTTTATCTCAGAAACCGAAACAGACTACGATGATAATGAAGTCAGATGGAGTGTTGGGAGCTCGTCTACAAAGAAGATAATAGAATATCAGAGAAAAGGAAAAAGACAGTTGGTGAGCAAGGATACTCAGGATCACGGATTAGACGGAGGGGTCCCCATTGGTAATAAAGCGTCGGAGGAGGAGTCAGCAAGGAAAGGTACCCTTACAGTTGATTATTCTGTGCTTAATTCTTTAACAGATGAGTCCCTCATTTATTTTGCTAGTCTGTACGGTTTAGCCATGGGTTCCACTAGGGACGAACAACTAGCTAACGTAGCTTTCATTAGAAATGACACAAGATTATCCAGCGTATAGGGTGCTTTAGGGAGTGGGGGGGGGGGGAAGAGATGTTAGGGTCAGTCTAGTTGTTAAATGAGTTACATTTTCTGGAACGTTAGAGGTATGCGGCAAAAAATAAAAAAGAGGGCGATAGGGGTAACTATTAGCAAATGCCACCCGGTGATCGTTGGTTTCCAAAAAACTAGAATTGTGTCTCCATCGGAAGAGGAATTTTCGTCGATTAGAGGTCTGGTTGACTTTCACTGGAGATTCAAGGCGGCTGTGGGGTATTCAGGGGGTATTGCATTGGGGGTGAATTCATTAATCTTCGAGATCATTGACGAGTTCATTGGCGAGTTCACGGTCTCTATTAGCATTAGACGTAGAAGTGATGACTGGATCCAAACTATTTCCTCCGTTTATGGTCCATACGACAGTCGACGACGCAAAGAGTTATGGAATGAACTGAGATTTATCAGGAACAAATGGGGAGGGCCTTGGGTTTTAGGTGGAGATTTTAACGTGACTAGATTCCAGGATGAGCACAAGGGTAGGGGTCATAGTCGCTTTGATCAAGATTCCTTCAACGATACCATAGAGGACCTTCAGTTATTAGAGCTAGAAATGTCTGAAAGGAAATTCACCTGGTCGAATATGCAGCGCAACCCCACGTTAGTTAAGCTTGATAGAGTGTTGGTATCCAACGAATGGGAGGACGTGCATCCCTTTGCTAAGGTCAAAACCGCATTAAGATACACATCAGACCATCTTCCTCTGGTGATCGACTGCAAGCAAGAGGCGAGGAAGCATCTCTACACTTTTAGATTCGAGAAAGCATGGACCATCTGTGAGGAGACCAGACAAGTTATTGCCGACTCTTGGGGAGCAGACACCTTGCAATCCTCAGCAGTTGGTGTTTGGATTGAAAAGGCTAGGCGCCTACGTAGAAGGCTAAAAATGTGGGCAAGACAGAAATCGATCGACAATAACCTTCAAAGAGAGCTAGCAGGTTCCAGAATCGTCGCGTTGGAGACTTCACAAGAGGAGCGAGAGTTAAGGGAGGAGGAGAAAGACGAACTCGCCTCCAAAAGATTGGAAATCCAGCAGAAAGGGAAGATGGAGGAGCTGTATTGGCAACAAAGATCTAGGATACAATGGTTAAAAGAGGGAGACGCTAATACCAGATTTTTTCACAAGATAGCAAACGGTAGGAAAAGACAGAATCACATCACGGGTTTAACAGTGAATGGGAATTGGACCGATAATGAAGCGGTCATCAAAGAGCACCTCGACGGGCATTTCCACGAAATTTTAGGGTCCAGGTCGGCAGGTAGATGTTCGTTAGCCCCAGATATGTGGAACTCTTCCAGAATAGACGGGTGCGCAGGACTAGAGGCTAGATTCTCAGATACAGAGGTTCTTGAAGCCATTAAAAAGTTAGGGCAGGATAAGGCACCTGGACCGGACGGCTTACCAATCTTCTTCTACAAGAAATATTGGCAGATCATCGGAGAAGATCTAATGAACATTTTCCACGAACTCTATGATGGGAATGCAAATCTACAGAGGTTGAATTACGCAACTATAATTCTGGTGCCGAAGAAAGCCGAGGTTATCTCCCACAAAGACTTAAGACCGATCAGTCTGCTGAACGGTTCGTTCAAAATCATAACAAAGGTCCTAGCACAAAGACTGGCGCCGCATTTGAATGATGTCATCGCTCCTTCGCAAAGTGGATTCATCTGTGGTAGGGATATAATGGATAGCATAGCATCAGAGCACGAAATTGTTTTCAGAGGTAATAAAGTAAAAGCGGATGGGTTCCTTCTAAAATTAGATTTCCAAAGGGCTTATGATTCCGTACACTGGGACTGCCTCGACGAGGCCTTGGAGTTGAAAGGATTCAGCCAAAAAAGGAGGATGTGGATGAAGTTGTGCATTCGTGGAGGTAAATCGAACATTCAGGTCAACGGATGGCAAGGTAAAGAGATTAGATGCAAAAGAGGGCTACGCCAAGGGGATCCTCTCTTCTCACTTCTATTTGCTATAGTCGCAGATGGGCTGGCCGAAATGATTAGAAGAGCTCAGGAGCATAACACCATCAAAGGAATCGAGATTAAAGGAATTGTATAGCCTATGTCGATACTTCAATACGCAGATGACACTTTGCTATTCGGAAGGACAAACTTGCAAGAAGTGGTAGCCATTAAGGCTGTTCTGCAGTGCTTTCAGGGGTGGTCTGGGCTAAAGGTGAATTTTAACAAGACTAGCATTATCCCCATCTCAGATCAACTGTCTATGACAGCTAAGGACATCTCCGAGATTTTCCAATGCAAGGTGAGCGACTACCCAATCAAATACCTGGGCACGCCTATAAGGCCGGGAAATCTTCAGAAAGAGGATTGGTTACCACTGATCGAGAAGATCGAAAAGAAATTAAAAGGATGGCAGTGCCGTTTTCTATCCCTCGGAGGAAGAATCATCTTGTTGAATTCCGTGATCGCTGCGATACCGCTGTATCTCATGTCTATTTATGAACTACCAAAGTGGGTTATCCACAGGATCGACAAAATTAGAAGAAGATTCCTGTGGAAGGGGACGGATGAGGGTAACAAAGGCCTTCCCCTTGTTAGATGGGGAATTGTCTGTAAGAGAAGGGAGTTCGGAGGGTTGGGTATCATGAACCTTCATGACATGAATAAAGCCCTGCTTTGCAAGTGGTGGTGGAAGATCACAAACAAGAACAAGGGTTGGTGGTGCTTCTCCTTTGAACTTTGTCGCAAGAGAAGAAAATTTCGGTATGGTGGCAGAAGCCCATCAGCTAAAGTCTCCTTCCTATGGAAGGGTATTGCGAAGTGCGGTGAGATGTTCCATAACAACACCAGCTGTAGAGTGGGAAATGGCAAAAACACAAGATTCTGGAAAGACAAATGGTGTGGTGCAACGTCGCTCCAAAACCAATTCCCACTTGCGGCTGAGGCATCAAGGAACTTAGATCTTACGGTTGCAGATGTCTGGAAGAATGGCAAACTAAACTTCATTGTGGCGCAAAACATCGATCAGAGGAGTTTATCGCAATTCGAAGACCTTAACAGACTCATTCGCGATGAAGGGGGGAGACTAAATAGTTTCGATGACGCTAGATGCTGGGATAGAGATGCCTCTAGGGTTTTCTCCGTCTCATCCATGTACAAATGGATCAACGATGGAGGATCACGATGTAAGGATCAACTGGTGATCTGGGGGGCCCTAGTGCCTTTCAGGGTCAAAGTGTTCTGTTGGCTGGTCCACAAAGATGCGATCCTGTCGAAAGTTAATCTTAGGAAGAGAAACTTGCAGATAGATGTGACGTGTGATAGATGTCTTTCCGAGGATGAGGACGTGAACCACTTACTGTTTCGATGTCCAATAGCACGGTTAACATGGGAGATAGTGTGTCGGGGCTTTGGGTTTGATAGGGTACCTTGTTCATCATCGGATATTTGGGGACCTTTGAGAGAGGGTTACATTAGGTTAGAGGATAGAAAGGCTTGGGATATAGCAGTAGCAGCGTCAATGTGGAACCTGTGGCTAAATCGGAATGATGTCATTTTTCGCAACAATTCCTACTCTATCAATATTTCTATGCATAAAATTTTTCATTGTATTCATGAATGGGCAGGTACCGAGGAGGCGGGAAAGAGGAGGAGGATCAATGAGGTGGAATGGTAAAGTTGGAGAGCTCTAACTGGGGTAGGATCGATTGCTCAGGACTACTACCACAGGACATTTCGATAGGAGGATGCTGATTAGTCTATTGTCATTAGATGTTTTTGTTATTTGAGTTCTTTAAGTTGTATTATCTATTGTGTTGTTGCATTTTAGTTATATTTCAGTTTGGTAGGATGTTGGTTCGATGATTATGTTTGTACTACTTTGTTTCCTTAATGATCATTAATGAAACGATGACTTTAGTCATCTTTTATCAAAAACTCTTTTGCTTCTCCCTTCGGTACAATGAATCAAATGGGGAAATAAAAAACGAAAAAGGATACAACAAATTAAGGGAAGAAAACTAGTCACCAAGAAAATGAAAACTGAATTGGCCAATATAAATAAGAGGGAATATGATACATTCAGCATATATAGAAGAGGTTCCAAATAAATCGATAGAACTGTAATTAATATCGCTTCCTGAAATGGACAAAACATTTGCAATATGTTAAGAAGATAACAATTAAATGTGAAATAGTTTTACTCAAATAGTTGTACGTGTGTTTGTCATGATAATGCTATCAAAAAAAAAATCGACTTTGTTACAAAAATAATAAACTCTAAAAAGAAACAGTTCAATGGGCAGGATTATTAATTAGCTTGCTGTATTTTGCTTGCTCCAGAACTGAGAACCCTACCATGAAATACAATATACGTACACCAAAAATAAGAACAGAATATTGAACTGTCCAATTTACAGTAATTCAAACAAACGTATGTTGAACTGAGTTACAGTTTTCACATCAAAGAACAGAATACCGGCTTTAAAAACAGTCATAATTAAGAACACATGCATCCATGCACGATCTGTCCAAATACCAGATATACTGTAGAAATAGTTTCCCAAACTTTTTGAAGTTGATTGATAACACCAGTTGCAACTATTGCATATTATATATGGCAGACAGAAATTTCACTTGTGAACTATGCCCCTCGATAATACATTTAACCTAGAAGTCTGCACATAAACTTAATGCTACTTGTAAACTAACAATGGACGGACACAAGTCAAAGTCTTTCTCCAAATTAAATTATTTTGGAATTTAGTGGAATGACATTTTGATAAATCTTGTAACTAGCAAGCAGGTTTTATGAACGGAAAGAGCCAAGTATCAATCAGAATGCAGTTGATAGATATAGGGTGTAGTTATCAAAGTGTTTAAACTTAGGAGCAGTTGGTACCATATCTACCATAGATATCGATCGGTGCAAATACAAAGTGAGAGGCGAATATAAGGATGCTGAACAACCTCTCAGATAACTAGATCCTATATGTAATTACGAAAAAGAAGTATATGATCAATTTTATCCTTAGAAGGGTGGCCTTATTCCACCTTTTCCCATAATAAAAAAAAAAAAAAAAAGAAAAAAAAAACTTTATCCTTAGAAGATTGGGATATTTGGTTATGTTGCAACTAGGCTATTTTTTTTTATAAAAAAAATAAAATAATAAAATGGAAGTGGCGTAGTTGGAATGTTTATAAAGGATTGCAAGTCAAAAAGTTCCCTTTCAGATTTTTTAAGCCTTCTAGCTGCAACCATCCGTCGTACGGATATTGGTTGCAGTAACTTGTACACAAGCAGTTTCAAAAACTAGTTTTCTAGAAAGAAAAAAGTGAATACTGGTTATATTCACAGATCACTAAAGCATCCAATCTCAAAAACAAATGTAGTCATCTAACTTTTACACCATTAACATAGATACAGAAAGCAATTATTCATGAAGATTTCCAGCAACTAACTAAAAGTGCAAAATTTCAAGAACTACAAGTGAATAAAGAAAAACCTGAAAAATCAACCCTGATGCTAATAGAACATGCACAGGTATCATTAAGCTTCGTCTGAAAGCCTGCAGGGTTAAACACATCGATCAAGCCAGTTTACATATGGTTTTAATTTTCTTTTATATATATTTTAAAACAAGCTATAGCTAGATATGTTTCAAGTAATAGAACATTTGATACGCAGTTGAATTGGAAAATTGGACTTAACAGCTAGACCCGCTAATTTAGTTGAACTGCAGGCACAAGACACTTAAAACATGACTCCATCACTACAATCTATAGCAGGAATTAGTTGTTGGAAAATAATCTATGTGGGCTCACATATGTGACTAAATGTATAATTGCTATTCTAAAGTCTAACCCAAATTAAAGTGATCTAATCAAGATTAAGTAATGGGTTAAAAGCATATAATTTAAAGGAGTGATATTTTGTAATATTGTTTAATTGTTTTATGCTTTCTGAAGCTCCTAATCCTTTCCGCTGCATTGAGTCTTTCCAGTTGCGTGAAACTACAGTGTTAATGCCCTTACCAAATGAAACATTGAAACCCATTAGTCCGTTGTTAGTTTCATATATTAATAGAAAATCCGTAAGTTGTTGGTTACCATTCCTTAAACCTATGAAAAGCTATTTAGTGCTATTTCTATTATCCGGGTCTGGCTTTTCTTTTGTGTTTATAGACATTTTGTTAATATACTGTTTTGTTAATAAATTTTGGTTATTTTGGATTTCAGATCTGGGATATTAGATTTTCTGTTAATATTCTGTTTAATCCTACCATTTGATATTATCAAAACAGTAGATAGATATGGTTATGTTATGATTTTGTTATTATTTCAGATAGATATATATCATATTTTCTGTTATGGTTTGTTATCTTTTAAATAGATATTATCTTGACATTATCCATCTGAAATAAAGTAAGTTATAAAATTAAGGAAAAGGTAAAAATTTTGGGAAACAATTAAATTCAAATTATGGTTTTGGTTTTCGTATGAATGTCTAATATTTTGAATAGATCAATTGAAACAAAATATTACCAAAGAGACCTCTTCTGTATAGATTAATTTATTTAAAATATCAAGATGATTGCGTGTTTGTAATTCATGCGTTTATTAACTGACCCAAAGGTAAGTTGATATTTGGCCGAATTTCATACAGATCTGTGGTAATAAATATGTGACAATTATAAGGTATTCCATGTGAACAATAAGTCAGTCCAAAGAATGACTTATTATTTGACAGGATTTATTGTCAATATTTGATTACTACAACAAGAGTACTGCTTACAGTTAATGTTACTGTCCAAAGACTTGATATTAACGTTGTACCTGGTATCTTGAGATGTGATTAACCATTATTTGAATTTATTGTTTTATATGAATTCTCATGTGAGCTTATTTTGTTTATTTTTTGTTCTATATTCAGCTAATGTATCTTCTGCTGCCTCAATAACTGCTAACATCAATTCTATTCCCATGCTTAATGGGACAAATTTCAAGGAATGGAAAGGGACCCTACTGATAACTCTTGGCTGTATGGAATTAGACCATGCATTAAGGAAAGAACAACCTCCATCTCTCACTGCGGAAAGCACTCCTGATGATAAAAAGGGTATTTGAGAGATGGAATCGTTCAAATCGCATGAGACTAATGATTATGAAACACAGCATTCCAGAAGCCTTTAGGGGCACAGAATCCGATGGGATTACTAAGGCCAAAGATTTTCTCGATCAAATTGAGAAACGTTTTGCTAAAAACGATAAGGTTGAAATGACTACACTTCTGACTTCTTTGATGTCTATGAAGTGTAAGGGTCGAGAAAATGTAAGGGAGTACATTATGGAAATGTATCATGTTGTTTCAAGACTTAAGGCACTCAAGCTTGAATTTCCTAAGGACTTGCTTGTGTTTATGGTTTTGGTATCACTTCCTGCACAGTTTAATTAATTTAAGATCAGTTACAAGTGTCAAAAGGAAAAATGTACTCTAAATGAGCTCATTTATCACTGTGTGCAAGAGGAAGAAAGGTTGAAACAAAATAAGACTGAAAGTGCTCATTTGGCCAAGGCCTCTAACGATAAAGGCAAGAAGAGGAAATCTGAGGATGAAAAAACTAAGGATCCAGCTCAAAAGAAACAACATAAGGATACAGAGAGTTGTTTCTTTCGTAACAAGCCTGGACATATGTAGAAGAAATGTACTAAATATCACGCCTGGCGTGCAAAGAAATGTATGTTTCTTACTTTGGTCTGTTCTGAAGTTAATTTATCTTCAGTACCTAGAAACACTTGGTGGATAGATTCTGGTACTACTACTCACATAAGTGTTTCTATGCAGGGTTGCTTGAGCTGCCGGAAGCCAAATGATGGTGAAAGACACATCTTCATGGGCGATAATCGGTAGAAGTGGAAGCAGTTGGGCATTTTGGGTTGTTATTAGGAACTGGTTTCTTATTTGGATTTGAAAGACACTTTTGTTATTCCGTCTTTTGGACGAAATTTAATTTATGTTTCTTTGTTGGACAAATTTGGTTATTATTGTTCATTTGGAAACAATCAGTTTAGTTTGTCTTTAAATTCGAATGTTGTTGGAACTGGTTATTTGAATGCTTATGACAACCTTTATTTGTTTGAAACAATTGCATCCTATAATGAAACCTTGTATGTAGAGTTACATGGTACTAAACATAAATTAAATAAAGAAAATTCGGCGTCATTATGGCATAAGTGCTTAGGTCATATCTCAAAAGGTAGAGTTGAGCGTCTTGTGTCTGATGACATTTTGGAATCCCAAGACTTCACAGACTTTAATGTCTGTATAGACTGCATAAAGGAAAAACAGATCAAAACTAAGAGATTAGGTGCCAAAATTCTTAATGTTAGGTGTTATGAACACATTTGTTATTTACTTCGAGAAAGCTCAGTCATGGTCTCCACAATCCAGAATCTGTTCTTATAGTGTTGCATTCTCTGTTCTAAAGTTTAGTTCCGATTTGGAGTTAAATATAGCATTCTAATCATATTTTCTCGAATCAAGCATATGCAAATATGTCATATTATCAGTTGATAATGTTTCCAACAATAAGATTCCTCAAGTCAGTCATTTGTTAATTGTGCTTCCTCTCGATAAAATGAATTTCGGTTATTCACCAGATGGACAATTAAAAAGGAATCTTGTTTGCTAGCTTTTCGTTTGTGAAGTTTGATTGCTACAGAGATGTTTGATTTCACATTTGAACCTATTTTTGTGTAGGAATTTGATTCTTTCAAGAGAAACCTCTTCATGTTCAAGTGATTGGATGTGTAATAGTTTGCATTTACATTCAGAGGATGAGGAGAAAACAACGCAACAATTTTTGCGGGTAACCTTCAACAACATATTTCAAGAAGCTCACGCTTGATGTCTCAGTTTCAATATGAATGCAACTTAACTAGTGTAGATCATGATTCGTTCGATTTTGTCAAACTGAACCTTTTGTTGTAAATAATAGAGCCCTAATGTGCTTCCACACAATGAAGATGGAGGAAATAAACAAGATCATTAGAGAACTATGGCAGTAAACATACAAAGCCAAGATATCGATTACATAAGTATTCATTCTGATTCTGAAGCTGCTGGGACTAGGTCCTACAGCTATTGTTGGGATTGGGGCATCAATCAATGCCCATTGTCGCAGCGAAACTAATAGAGTAATAAGGAAGTCAAAGTACATGAGACAATAAATTGAGCAAGCAAGTAGATCCACCGAACTAACACAAACACACCGATGACTTATCTCGGTTAGCTTTTACTTAATCCCGGGGGGGAGGGGGGAATATAGAAAGATCTGATATTCAACTAGAAGAGATTACAAGGAGTTATTGATTCACTCAATACAATGAATTAAACTCACCCACTAAGAACTATCTCTCTCTTGAGCCTCTCTTTGCAATGGAGAAAATAATCTATGAAGTACTCACTCTCATATTGCAGGAGTTTACAATATATATATAAAAGAATAGAGAGAAACCTAAGTCTAATCTTGATTCTCAGTCGTCCGATATAACCTAGAAAAAAAGTAACTGAATAGGAGCCGTACGATCTAACTTGGAGTTGAAGATTGGGCTGAAACGACCTAACAAATCGAAGCCCAAAAACGAACACAGTGCCGCGGTCGATCGACCGTCCAACAAGACCGGTCGACCGTACCACTCTCTGACATTCCCTGTACTTCGAGAGGTCGGGGGGCGCAGTCGGGGGGTGCGGTCGACTGCAACATGGGACAGTCGACCGCAACTATACCTGCACCTTGCTACTGCTATTTTTTCTTCTACTCACTTCGATGCTTCGACCTCCATGCTTCATATTACCTTCTTCTAATCTGAACAACGAGTATTCAAGACACAATCCTAACAAACTCTACCTTGGATTGCATACGAGTGCTATCATATGATGTGTTATTCATCTCCAAACTCTAATAAATTCCACTTGCAAAGAAAACTTAGAACAATAGCTTCTTCTTCTAATTGAACTGATCGCTACCCAATCTCACCGATTCTAGTATACCCCTTCAAGGGTACACCTCCGTAGATGTACTCACAAAGTTGCTAAACTCCGCACGAACTCCACATACCCTTAGGCTTTCTCCACCTCTCAACGATATTCGAACGTCGTGGTCTCGTCTCGATGAATCTAGTTGTGATAAACTAGTTGAGCTTGCGGGAATAATAGGAAAAGAACTAGCAACCCCTGCGCATGATTTTCGAATTCCCCAAAGCTTGTAGAGATTGTGTTGGCTTGGCCCAACCACTCTCATACCTCTATTCACTTTACGACGACATTGAAAAACAGACAGAACTCCACATCGAGCTGTGTACCTACAGTCCCGTGCATCAAGAGTTCCCATGGAAATTAAATTATGTTTCAGCAGAGGAATATGCAAAACATCACTTAAAGTGAACATATTTAGACCTGACATCTTCAACTCAACTGTCCCATCACCCACTACTTCACAAATCTCCCCAGTTCCCGTTGTCACACAACGCTCTGTAGTTGACTTATAAGTAGAAAACAACTCTCTCTCGGAGCAAATATGAGAAGAACTCCCTGAGTCAAGAAACCAACTAGAATTCACTTCTAAAGAATTTGAAATAAGAAGACACGAATCACCTGAATCAAAGGCACTAACCACATTAGCGGCTGAACTCCCGTTCTTGGCGCTCTCCTGATTCTGTAATTTTCAATAGTCTTTCTTGATATGCCCTGGCCTCTTGCAATATCGGCAACGGATTGAATCCTTTTGCAAAACATTTTGTCTCCCTCCTGAAGGACCATCCACTGCTAGACAACTTGTAGGAAAAGACGATAATGATTTATGGGTCTCCTTCCTAAGTTGATTTTCCTTCAATGCTTTGATTACACCATCTACCTAAATACTCTCCTTGGCAGAACTACCGTGTATCATGGTAGTGATCAAAGGCTCGTACGAATCCGGCAGTGAACATATAAGGTTGAAAGCTTTATCTTCCTCACACACATCTGCGTTGATCGCCTTAAATTTAGATAATACTTTATTGAACTCTGTAATGTGGTCCTGGAGATCGGTACCTTCCTTCATAGATAAACGGAACAACTTCCTTTTCCAATGCATCCGATCTAATAACGACGAACCAGAGTAGTCAGCTATGAGTTTTTCCTACAAACTCACCGCATCAGTTTCTTCAAGAAATCTGCACTTGACCTCGTCTGCCAAGAATAGTCGGATCAGACTTATGGCTCTTTCGCGAATATCTTCCCAACCGTCATCCTTCATATTAGTTGGCTTTTTTTTCTTCTTAACGGCTAACTGCAAACGCTCTTGAACAAGAACATCATACATGTCGGTCTTCCAAAGATTGAAATTAATCTTTCCATCGAACTGCTTGATCTTCAAAATACTATGGCCTGTCATCTTAACCAAAGAACTCGGCAACCTGAAGCTCTGATACCAGTTGTTGGGATTGGAGCGCCAACCAATGCCCGTTGTCGCAGCGGAACTAATAGAGCAAGAAGGAAGTCGAAGTAGATGAGACAATAAATTGAGCAAGCAAGTAGATCCACCAAACTAACACAAATACACTGATGACTTATCCCGGTTAGCTTTTGCTTAATCCGGGGGGAAAATATAGGAAGATCTGATATTCAACTAGAAGAGATTACAAGGAGTTATTGATTCACTCAATACAAGAAATTAAACTCACCCATCAAGAACTATCTCTTTCTTGAGCCTCTCTTTGCAATTGAGAAAATAATCTATAAAATACTCCCTCTCATATTGGAGGAGTTTACAATATATATATATAAGAATAGAGAGAAACCTAGGTCTAATCTTGATTCTCAGTCGTCCGATATAATCTGGAAAAGAAATAACTGAATAGGAGCCGCACGTCGGTCTAACTTGGAGTTAAAGATTGGGCTGAAATGACCTAACAAATCGAAGCCCAAAATGAACATAGCGCTGCGGTCGGTCGACCGTCCAACAAGACCGGTCGACCATCCAACAAGACCGGTCGACCGTACCACTCTCTGACATTCTCTGTACTTTGAGCGGTCGGGGGGCGCGGTCGGGGGGTGCGGTCGACCGCAACATGGGACAGTCGACCGCAACTATACATGCACCTTGCTGCTACTGTTTTTCCTTCTACTCACTTCGACGCTTCGACCTCCGTGCTTCATATTACCTTCTTCTAATCTGAAGAACGAGCATTCAAGACACAATCCTAATAGCTATCGTGAAAGTTACGAAACATAATTGCTCTTTATTGTGTAATTTTTATTTTTTTCTGATGATCAAGTTGCATGGAACCAGATCATCCATCTGTCGAGTATATTTTGCTGCATATAATCCTGTAAGTACTTCATTGAAAAGATCAAGTGGACTTATTGCACAAAGCTCCTAAGAAGGTAAATCGTCCTAGAATATGACTGAAAGTAATGCATTAGTATAGTGGGTCTATTGATTTTTACCATGAAAACAACTGCTGACAATGAACGAGAAGAGTGTGTTTAGTGTACTACTGGTATAAACATGGGCATGGCAGATGTGTTGCACTACACCATAATCAGTATTTCTAGTGTATGTTGGATGTTGTACATTTTCAATGTGGCTTGAGCTGCAATCTGGAATTTAATTTAAACCCAAATTGGTAAGCACAAAAGAGATTTCTGGCAAGCACCATACTCTCTTCTGATATTTGATATGAACTTTGGACATCTGAGTTTTTATTAGAGAATTTATATCACATAATTGCTTTTCTTAACTATTCTTCCTTTTGATTATATAGTGAGGAGAAAAGGTGGGAAGGATCTGATATTGAACAACCCAAGTTCAAGGTTGCACCTCTTAATAGGAAAGTAATATGTTATTAATAAACTTTATAAATTTGTTGATTATGTTCATATGTTTGTTTATACATAATGCAGAAGGTCAGCTTAATTTTAGAGAATTGTAAGTTTTGATCTTTCAGAACTTTGAATTCCTATTACTATCAAAATTATATTTTCTTTTCAAGCTCATATTTCATCTTTTCCAGAGAGAATTTATGATACATACATGTGTATGTAACCATTTTATAGCATGCTTAGTGGAGAGAGTTTATAGCATGTGGTGTTGGTGCTAGTACTAGTGCGCATATTTAGTAACCTTGCCAATAGAACTCCTTTTAGCAACTAAAAGTTGCAGAGGCCGTATGCGTCGAATGTAGATCATCATCAACATTATGAATTTTAAGTTTACATGCCCTAGATTTTCATCTAAAAATTACATAACACAGACAACACATACAATTTTAAGTGTATGTAACTATTTTAAAATTTTGAAGGATTGCTCTTTGCATTGGAGGCTCAGTTGTCTGTTCTCTTTATTGGAGGAACTGTTCTACACTCAAGATGATAGTGACTTCAATCTGGCTTCTAAGTTTAAATAAGAGGAGTTCTATGTTGTAAATTCAATTATGATTGTAAATTCAATATTTCCTTTTTCTTAAGCCGGATGTCATTGATTCAATTATGATTAAATTTATGTACTAACTACTTGTAAATATTCGTGTTGATTTTAATTGGTTGTATTGACTGAAATTGAGGAGTTATGTGTTGTTTTATAACATATATATATGAGATTTTATTATATGAAAGTTATTTTTTTATTTAAATTTTTTTTTTTCAAATTTAATTTTTTCCCCCTATCCCAGGGTTTTTGGGAAAAAAAACGCTGGTATATGGCACTTATGGCACTTTATTAAAAAAAAAAGACAACCTATCCCGGCGGTTTTAGTAAAAAATGATGGGATAGGTAATTTTTCTTTTTTCAATAAAAGCTATATCTCGACGTTTTTTTAAGTAAAACACCGGGGATAGATTGGTTTATAGCGGCGTTTCTAAAAAATGCCGCGATAGGCCCTATATCTGTCCCGACGCTCGCTATAGCGACGTTTCCAGAAATGCCGCTGCGCTATATCCCGACGTTTATAAACGCTGGGATAGCCCCCAAAAAATGTCGGGATTAGTGTTATGTGTTGTAGCGGGACATGTGCGGCATCGTCTCGTCTGAGACATGTGCGGCATTGTCACGACTGTTAATTTTTGGGTTCTCAATACGTACAAGGAGTAAGAGTGTAACTCTGAGTCTCTGGGTGGAGTAGGGGAAGCCCTACTGATTCGCCTTATGTTCATGGTAACTTTTAGTTTGGTTAGGGAGTGGAGACAGATCACCGATTCCGACAATGCTAAATGATCACCGGCCTGTCAGGAAGTGGAGAAAGACCACCGGTCCTGTGCGGAGTGGAGAGAGACCACTGGTCCCAGCAGAATAGAGTGATAACCAGACTGTTCGGGAGTGGAGAAAGACCAACGGTCCGCAGCAGTGGTTGATAGACCGTATAAACTGCAACCTTACCATCAATTGATGAATGTCAGAAATAGGGAAAGAGTACAAGAGTATGATGCAAGCCGAGGAATCGAACCTTATCATCTGGAGAACACGAACTCAATTTGGGGAGTATGTAGTATGAGATGCATACATTTTCAAATCAAATCTGGAGAACACAAACTCAATTGTGCTTCATATCGAACGGTCGACTCGTGCGGGTCGAATGGTTCGACCCTCGCGGGTTGGTGGGCGGGTTGGGCACTGTTCATCAGGTTGACGAGCCGGGTTCAACGGGTTGGAAACCCAAATTAGACTACCCGGGTCGACCCGCTTAGACTCGCGGGTTCGACCCAGACCCGAACCGTATCTTAACGGGTCGGGTTTTGGCGAGCGGGTTGCGGGCGGGTCGTGGGTCAGCCCAGCCCGGTTGCCGACCCTAATAAATCCAAACTGATTCTCAGACACTGTAGTTTCTAGTTTCAGTCTATGTTCGATCACTCTCTCTCAAATTTTTATCGTATGACACATTAATTTAATCCCTCAGTAATTGGAGCAATTTTGTATATCTCCATTATTTTTATATATAGCTACTAAAATACTATTTCTCCATTCACCGGGAATTCTTAGTCCTCAAAATCCCATTAAATAATTTTGTTAATCAGCCCACTCCTACATCCCCAAGACACTTCCAAACTTCAATAGGTATACCATCCAGTCATAAAGTTTTTCCTATATTCATCTGTCATAGAGCATTTTGAACCTCTAAGGTCCTAATTCAAAGGAAAAATATATGCTCTTGACTCTCTCTCGAGTCCTCTATATTTATGTTGCCCACAACATTTTCATTTTATGACTTCTCAAAGTAATTTTGTCACCTTCCTTAATTTCCTCAACTTTTACTAAGACTCTTGAATCCTTGATCTTAATGCACCTAATTGTATTCAGATCTTTTGTTTGTCTATTTCTTTGTTTAGCAAGCTTATAAATATTATTTTCTCCTTTTTTGTTCCTAATTTGTGTATAAATCATCATAAGTCTTTTATTTTGCATCTCTTACCGCTTTCTTAACTTATTTTCTAACGGTCTTATATTTCTCAAAATCCTCGTCACTTCTACTGTAACCCCTGTTTCCGGTTGTACGAATTTTCTTGTATTTTTGTAGTGTTCTCTTTTCTATTTTAATTTATTTTGGATCTTGGGCTTGTTGTGGGCCTTCTCTTGTAATTTACTATTTCTTGTATTATGGTTATTATTATTATTAGGGCAAAAGCCAAAGTTCCCCCCCAACATTTGGCCCAAGTACAAAATGTCTATACAACGTTTGAAAAAATACAATAAACTCATTCTTCCGTTAACTTAATCCTTTCCGTTAAGTTATAATTATTAAATTACTTTTTTACCCTTACCCTTTCATATTCAATCTCTTTCTTCCCTTTCTTCCTTCCTTTTTTCTTGTTCTTCCCTTTATTCCTTTTTTCTTCATGTATGTAATAGGATTTTCGTAATACTGTACAACCCAGTGGCTCAGACTTCCTCAGCCAATACTGTTGAAACCTCTGCTTCGCATAATCCATATAATTGAAGTCGATATCATTAACATGATCCTATATATAAATTTTGACAAAAGTTGAAAAAATAATCTGGGTTTAGATAAATAGAAATAATCAACAAATGGGTTAATAAGAAAGAGATGGAAGAAAAAATTCGCTCACCGAGTATATAACATCTAGTATGTATAATACAAAAGCTGAAGTATATAACATCTAGTATGTTGTATGTATAATTTGCAAAAGGGGTGGCTGGTAAGATAATCATACAATAGCGGTGCAAAGAGAGATGAATAATTTGGCAGGAACCAGATTCATTTTTTGGTATTTTAACTATTACGAAAATCCTATTACGTACATGAAGAAAAAAGGAATAAAGGGAAGAACAAGAAAAAATTAAGGAAGAAAAAAAGAAAGAAGAAAGAGAAGAAAAAGATTGAATATGAAAGGGTAAGGGTAAAAGAGTAATTTAATAATTATAACTTAACGGAAAGGGATAAGTTAATAGAAGAATGGGTTTATTGTACTTTTTCAAATGTTGTATGGGCATTTTGTACCCGGGCCAAACGTTGGGGGGGTACTTTCGCTTTTGCCCTTATTATTATCTTTGTTATCTTTTATTAGCCCAATCCATTTGCAAGCCACTATTATCCACCCAAACTCATCTCCTTATTGGATCCTAAAACCAAATCATAGTCTACCCAAACCCACGAACCCATATACTCCATAACAACCAACCCAGATCTCCTCAACTGCACACTTCCCCCACTATCTCCAACTACCCACTATTATATTATATTATATTATTATTTTTTTATTAAACCCATCTTCCCCGTCTCTCTCTCCCCACGCTTATCCTTCCCCTCTGTTTCGAAACAAAATAGAGATCTTAACCCCCGAACCCAACTGCTCCTCGTCAACCCTTCGACCACCTCGAGCAACTACCCCTGCCTCCGTCGACCACCTTTCCTCACCTTCGACCACCTTCAGGTCTCCTCGACCCTCGAAGCACCTCGATCATCTCCTCCATCCCCTGTGCGCTCGAGCCTCCCCGACGCCCTCGCCCCGTCGTCCTCCAGTCGCAACCACCGACTGCCCTCATCCACGCAGGTGACCACTCTCCATGTCCACCTCATCGCTGCCAGAGCTCGAACCTCCACCTCGTCCACTTGATTGCCGAGCTCCTCGCCTCCTTCAACCTCTGCTCCGTTGCCGCCGTCTCGTCATCTTCTTCATCAGACCAACTCTGCCATTGCCACCACCTCGACCCCTCTGCCGTTGCTCCCCTTCCTTGTTTTCACTCTCATCCTCCACTTCCTGTCGAGCGCCCATTGCCAGTCGCCGCCGTCGCCCTGAACCACCACAGTCGAGCCATCGCCTCAAATCCCCTGATCTGTCCTTTGTTTCAGCGAGAAACAGAGGAACTCCGTTGCCTCCACCGCCAACCGTGCTGCCTGTCGCTTGCGCCGTCAGCACCCTCGCCGCCAGCATCGTGAGACCCCTTCATCGCGCAGTCACCGTTTCTCTCCCCCGCGCTCTTTCTCTCTCTCTGTCGTAGTGATGAAGGAGAAAGGGGATTGGCTTCCTGGCTATTTGCTGTTCGGCTAGGAGGGAGATCCATTTTGTGTTTGCTGTTCTGTGGTAGAAGGGATTGGGTGGATTGTGTGCTTGCTGTTTGGTCGAGTAGGGGATCCGATCTGTTGGTGTCTTGCTCCTTTGGTTTTGCACATGGCTCGCACGTGTCTTGGATCGTCGCCCAGAATTCTAATCCTGTTATTCTGGTTACTCGAATCTCTCATACAAAAGACAAGTCCACTTGAACTCGGTTTATTTTTCTAGTTCAAAATTATTGATCTCCTCCACAAGTAGTTCCACTTCGATTATCTTAATATTGCTTTGTATACTTTCCGATGGGGATATCTAGGGTTTACACGAGCTAACCTAAAGTATCATTAACTCGTGCCAATATCCATTGATTCAAACCCAAACTCGCATGCACACACGACATGAACAAATTGGCTAGAACTTGCATATAAAAAATATACCATGATATGAATACATGTTAATTAATTGAGATCTCAAGAATTGAATTGTGACATTATAATCTTGCCTTATATACAGTAAAATTTCACCTCAACTTGCTGTACATTAATGATAATGCAGTGCATGACAACAAGAACATGTTGATTATTCACTTTGATAAATATATATGATGGCTTTTGTTATGTCTAGCTGCCTATTCTGTTTTGTGCCGAGGTTTCGACCATGTTACAATAGGAATCAACCAAAACAATACAAAAGAGAACTGTAGCCTCATAAATCTAGTTTCCAGACCAATTTACGAATCTTGATTCCGATCTGTGAGCTATGAGATATCACAGTTTTAGTCGGTGCTGGTCTGTACATTTCAGATTACAAATTAATTAAACACCGACACAACTTTCAGTTGAAACACCATGATAACAGAAGTGAAATGACTTGAACTCTCCAGAAACTTAGTAGACAAACTTAGGATCCATTCCTATTTTTTATAGATTTTTATATTGATTTTACACCTAGTTTTCACCCATTAAACTTTGACTATAAGTTGCTGCCAGAATAGCTAACCTGTAAAGATTAGGATAATTGACCTAGTTACAGTCAGAATTAATAAAAACTTGCTGAACATAAATTGTAGCCCCGAATGTCTAGTTTACTTTTCCTTTTGGCGGAATCGAAATCCGAGTTGTAGTTTGTGAGTTGCTGTTGTTTTAGTACTGTTGTGCCTGCCCTTTTCAGATTTACATTTATTTGTATTTTATCATGCATTGTATCATTTTGTGGCATCTTATCGTCGCCTTGATACTCGTATACACACTTTCATGATCATGAATGGAATAATAAAATATTAAATAGGCTGGGGTTAATAAGGGTTGACTTAGTAGTGAATAATCTCGAAAAATGTACTCGGTAAGGCCTTATCGTTATATCGTATTGTCATGGAATGAGGAGTATCGATTGTGAATTATTGATTGTTAATTGTCAATTGTATATTATTGTTATCGTTACCGAGTACATGCTCTGTAGATCCCACCACTATGTCTAAAACGAACAATGTTTTGTATGCACCGAACCTGTGGTATGGGACGCAGTAGTACGTGCACTAGATAGAAAAATAAAAATGCTAATAAACCTAAGTTGACACTTGTACACTTGACCATTGTTTATTGATATCGTTATTGCTTTTAGACTTTGATCTTGCTTCATACTCCTTGATGTACCATGTTCTCTTACTCTTTGCTTTTCACTACTTGTTGTCCATACTTGCTCTAAGGATATTTTCTTTTCCACTCTAGTTGATCCAGCTACAGGTGAACAAGAAGATTTGCCAGGAGGCATTGGTGAGCAGTTCTTCTAGGGTTGGAACAGGAGCTGCTTTAGAATAAATTATCTTCTTCCATGTTATTCTTTTTATTGAACTTTGTATCCCGGGCTTGTTAACCCGTAATTGTTGTTTATTTTTCCAGTTGTTGGTTATTATATTGACTACTACATGTTTTTATCTCAGTTATTGTTTATGTGATTATATTTATCTGCGTGGTTGTGATTATTTCTTTCATGTTGTTGAGTTAAGACTGGTACAACTTATGGATGATGTTAATATCATTCGCTGGGCCTTCGTTATGGGCTCGTAGTCCCGTATTTTGGAAAGCTGGGCGTGACAGGTTTTTAGTGGTATCAGAGCCAGGTTACTCTAATTATGTTAGAGTTTAGCCAGGTTAGGCTCTAACTATGTTGGAGTTTAGCTAGGTTTGGCTAATGTGTTAGTCATGTTTGGCTCATACGTTAGTCAAGTTTGGCTCTAGCCAATCTAACTCAATAATATGTGCACCACGTCAATCACATGAACATATAATAACCAACATATAATCTGGATATTCCTCTCATTTGATTCCTCTTTTGATCTCTTCACATTCAGTTCCTTCATTTCTTAGTTGTTTCATCTATTCCATTCATTCACATTCATTGACTGCTTACTGGGTATAATTTTATCCTTTTGTGTCCATATTCCTTTGATTCTGGAGTTGTCCATTCTTTTCTTCCCACTTTGTTCGTCGATCGGCATCGGTAGATCTTCAACGATATGTTAGAGGCTTGATTAATTGCTACATTATTGTATATTTTTATGATATATTTATTGTGTAAATTTGCTACACTGCATATTAATTTTCTCATTCATATTTGCATTGTGCTTATGTATGTATTACATTCCGTTTTTCTCCCTACTTTTATAAATCATTTTCACTACTGCTATTTTGTACTATTGTGTTTGATATTTATAATCTATACATCTATTTTGATATTCTACTGTGTGACTTTCAACTCCATTTCTTACTTTTCTACTATTTTTATATCACGAATTTCAAAATATAACATCATACTTAAATTAAATATCTCATATCCCTGTGCATATGGAAGGTTACATCTTCCATTTTACCATTTCGATGCAACCTAATGTCGAGATGGCAAATATGCAACTCGATGTCAATGGAGGCAAATTGCAACTGAATGTTGGGGAGGCAAAATGTGCAACCGAATATCCAGACCGCAACCTGCAACCTGATGTCGTGAAGGCAAATATGCAACTTGATGTTATGGAGGCAAGATTTTCTACCTATTTGCTAATTGATATTTCAAGACTTTTTACTTATATAATGAAACTAATGGTAAAGAAATATTTTCTTTATGACATTTTGTTTATACAATTACAATTTATGTTTCCATACAATTTGAACTAGTATAGTTGATTTTACTCTATTTTGTGTTTACAATTTTTTTTACATTTATGTTAGGATTGAGTACATCAACTATGGTTTAAGTTTTCGTTCTTTTGTGAATTACTATTTATTGCCACCGTTTTTCAATTCTTTAACATTTTAGATTTCTCATTTACTTTTGTTCTCACATCCTAATTAATGATTTGACACTTACTTTTGTAATATTTAATGAACTCCTTTTAAGTCTTATTGTATATATATATATTGGGCTATTTTGCTCGTTACCCTTTAATGTGTCTTTCGAGTATTGATTATAATATCAACATTCACTAATTATTATATGTCTTTTACATTCATTGTTATTAATATTTCTTTACTTAGCTAAATTTGTTCATATTTCTATGTATCTTGACAGGTTAATTTCCCAAAACTATTTTTTTATATATAACCTTTAAAGTTTGTGCTCATTTATTGTTTGTATGGTTATCAACCTTTTTATATTTGGATTTTATGTCTTCACTTTTGACTTCTTATTCTATGTGAAAGTCTTCCTATTTTCTTACGATTGGGGATTAATGGTGTATTTTGACTTCACTTTCCATTTATAATTGATCGACTATATATTTTCCTGTTTGATTTATTTATAGAGTTGATATGCCAAATTCTTATTTTGTTTTATAATGTTATTATTACTACTATTGTTATTATTGCTATGGTTTTTGTTATTATTATTGGTATCATTATTATTATTGATATTACCATTGCTATTATTATTATTGTTTTCATTATTTTATTATTGATGTTAATATTGAATTACCTTCATACAAAAAAAAATGTTGAACCTAAATTATATTCTGTTTTGCATTATTATTCTTACCCGTATTGGTAATATATTTTTTTATTGTTATTATTATTATTGTTATTGTTATTATTATTATTATTATCATCATCATCATCATCATCATCATCATCATTATTATTATTATTATTATTATTATTATTATTATTATTATTATTGCATTATTCTCATGAATGTGTTGAATCCTATTCTGTCATGTATGTATTATCATTATTATCAGTATTATTAACATTTTTAATTTTATTATTATTACTATTACCAGTATGATTATGATGATTTTTATTACTGTTATTATTATTGCTATAATTATTTTTAATATTATTGTATTATTATTTTTATTATTATTGATATAATTATTTTTATTATTAATATGTGTTGTTATTATTATTGTTATTATTATTTTATTATTGTTATTATTGTTCTATTATTATTTTTATTATTAATATTTGTTGTTGTTGTTATTTTTGTTAAAGCCCATTAGTTTTGATCTATAGCATATCTTTTAATTATTTAAATTGAAGCCCCAACTTTATATTCATGTTGCATTATTTATTTATATCTATCTTGAGCCCATACTCTCCTTGATCCTGGTGTCTCATTCTTGTCTTCCTGCTCGGTTTGTCGATTGATGTCACGTGGCCTACAGTGACATGTATGTTGCTTGGGACATCACCATCGGAGTAGCGCGCAGAAGCGTGGTAGACCCATAACCCACAGGCCCCAGGATTCTCTTGTTGTCCCTTCTTCTTTGCATCGTTCAGATCTTGTTCGTCTTTTTCACTCGCCATCTTTTGTCGATTTATTATTCGACATCGATCTTATCTATGTCATTTTCTTATTCTGGTGCTTCCATCACTTGAGTTATCTTTTTCTAATTTTCCTGCCTTGTTATCTCTTAAGTTTGTTTTTGTTTTGTCCTACTGCCAGCCAGAATGTATTTCGAAGACGAAATTCTTCTTGTAAGGTGGGTAGGATTTGTAACCCCTGTTTCCGATTGTATGAATTTTTTTTTTTTTTTTTTTTTTTGTGTAGTGTTCTCTTTTCTATTTTAATATATTTTGGATCTTGGGCTTGTTATGGGCCTTCTGTTATAATTTACTATTTCTCGTATTATTGTTATTATTATTATTATCCTTGTTATCTTTTGTTAACCCAATCTATTTGCAATCCCATACTATTATCTATCGTACCCAAACACATCTCCTTATTGGATCCTAAAACCAGATCCTAGTCTACCCAAACCCACGAACCCATATACTGCCTAACAACCAACCCAGATCTCCTCAACTGCACACTTCCCCCACTATCTCCAACTACCCACTATTATATTATATTTTTTTTATTAAACCCATCTTCCTCGTCTCTCTCTCTCCCCACTCTTATCTCTCCCCTCTGTTTCGAAACGAAACAGAGATCTCAACCCTCGAACCCAACTGCTCCTCGTTAACCCTTCGACCACCTCGAGCAACTGCCCTGCCTCCGTCGACCACCTCTCCTTGCCTTCGACCACCTCCAGGTCTCCTCGACCCCCGAAGCACCTCGATCATCTTCTTCATCCCCTGTGCACTCGAGCCTCCCCGACGCCCTCACCCCGTCGTCCTCCAGTCGCAACCACTAACTGCCCTCATCCCCACAGGCGACCACTCTCCCTATCCACCTCATCGCTACGAGAGCTCGAACCTCCATCTCATCCACTCGATTGCCGAGCTCCTCGCCTCCTTCAACCTCTGCACCGTCGCCTCTGTCTCATCATCTTCCTGATCATACCAACTCTGCCATTGCCACCACCTTAACCCCTTCGCCGTTGCTCCCCCTCCTCGTTTTCACTCTCATCCTCCACCTCCTATCGAGCGCCCATTGCCAGTCGCCGCCGTCGCCCTGGACCACCACAGTCGAGCCATCGCCTCAAATCCCCCATCTATCCTCTGTTTCGGCGAGAAACAAAGGAACTCCGTCGCCTCCACCGCCAACTGAGCTTCCTACCGCTTGCGCCGTCAGCACCCTCGCCGCCAGCATCGTGAGACCCTTTCATTGTGCAGTCGCCGTTTCTCTCCCCCGCGCTCTTTCTCTCTCTCTGTCGTAGTGAGGAAGGAGAAAGGGGATTGGCTTCCTGGCTATTTGCTATTCAGCTAGGAGGGAGATCCATTTGGTGTTTGTTGTTCTGTGGTAGAAGGGATTGGGTGGATTGTGTGCTTGCTATTTGGACGAGTAGGGGATCCGATCTGTTGGTGTCTTGCTCCTTTGGTTTTGTACGTGGCTCGCATGTATCTTGGATCGTCGCCCGGGATTCTAATCCCGTTATTTTGGTTACTCGAATCTCTCATACAAAAGGCAAGTCCACTTGAACTCGATTTATTTTTCTAGTTAAAGATTATTGATCTCCTCCGCAAGTAGTTCCACTTCGATTATCTTAATATTGCTTTATATACTTTCTGTTGGGGATATCTAGGGTTTACACGAGCTAACATGAAGTATCCTTAACTCGTGCCAATATCCATTGGTTCAAACCCAAACTCGCATGCACACACGACATGAACAAATTGGCTAGAACTTGCATATGAGAAATATACCATGATATGAATACATGTTAATTGATTGAGATCTCAAGAATTGAATCGTGACATTATAATCTTGTCTTATATACAGTAGAATTTTACCTCAACTTGCTGTACATTAATGATAATGCAGTACATGACAACAAGAACATGTTGATTATTCACTTTGATAAATATATATGATGGCTTTTGTTATGTCTTGCTGCCTATTCTGTTTTGTACTGAGATTTCGACCTTGTTACAATAGGAATCAACCAAAACAATATAAAAGAGAATTGTAGCCTGATAAATCTAGTTTCCAGACCAATTTACGGATCTTGATTTCGATCTGTGAGCTGTGAGATATCGTAGTTTTAGTCGGTGCTGGTCTGTACTTTCCAGATTGCAAATTAATGAAATATCGACACAACTTTCAGTTGAAATACCATGATAACAGTAGTGTAATGACTTCATTGCAAACAAATTTGTTTGCACAGACCTGTGCAAACAGACCCGCTGGCCGTTGGATCAATTTCATCTTGATCCAAAGTCCGTGATTGAGCCCTACCCATTGAATGAACCTAGGTCGTTGTTTGGAACAACGACCTAGGTTCATTCAACGAGTTGTTTGAAATAACGACGTATTATAACCTAGGTCGTTGTTTCCACGGCCTAGACTATAAGGTTGTTTGAAACAGCGGCATTTTATAGCCTAGGCAGTTATAAAAGGCCGCTATTTCAAACAACGGCCTAAGTTCATTCAACTTTTTATAACCTAGGCCGTTGTTTCAAACAACGGTCTAGGTTCAAATTTGGGAGTAAGTGAAAGAGCAAATAAGGCGAAGAGTTATTTGGAACAAATTCCCAAATTATCCCCTCACAACTTAAGTGAGATGGGGTGATGGGCGGACTCGATCACGGCCGTTGGATCTTGATCGATCCAATCCAACAGCCAGCGGGTCTGTTTGTACGGGTCTGTGCAAATAAATGGTTGGTGGTGTGATTATCAAATACATGGTGATTTACGATTGACTTGAGTTGGTGGTTATGGCACTTCAAACCCAGCCAATAGTAGTATTCTACTTCTTTTATTTTCCATACATAAGCAACATGTTCAAATGTATTCTATGTCTATGTTGTGTAATTTGATGTTTATTTTTAGTTTTTAATGGTTTGATTCATGGTTTAAGGTTTCGATCGCTACGTATTGGTATCGGCCGTTTCGGATCGATTTTGCAAAGAATCGGTCTGATATGGAAGGATACAGTTTATTATCGGACAAAACTTAATTAAAAGTTTTATCAAATGACCCAAAAAAAGAAGGCAATATTGAGATAGAAGATGAAGGAATAGTGAAAGAAAAGTTATCAAGCTAAGAAAAAACTTTTTTTTTGATGTTTCCAACTCTCTTCTAACCATCGTTTTTTTTAGAAAAAAAAGGTGCCATCGTCACTGCTTCATTAATAAAATATTAACAAAACAAGTAGTACAATAATTATACATCAATCCGTTCCTAGAACGGAACAGTGGAGAACTGTTACAAAGCTAAGCTTACAATCCTAACTAGTCCCTCTCCTAGCAAAACTTGTAGACGAGGCATGTGCGCCATGTTCTCCCTCCTAATCCTCCAGCTGTGATTTGAATTCCAGAAAAAATCTAATTTGGCATTCAAAATTCATCGACCAATCTCTCCACCCCAGAAAATCTGTCCACCTTCCCCCAACGTCCACTGTCACCGTCTCTTGCTGGCATGCTAACTCCTCCCCCCATGATGTTGTCGTCGTGTGTCCGCCAAACTAACTCCACCGCGATGCCATCTTTCGATTGCGTCAAATCCAGTTCTCAACAATAGCCGAGCACCAACGCCTATCAAATAAGACGCTTGTACTCTCCATTCACTCCATCAATTATAATTTGAGTTTCAACCAACTCTAGTTTGAAATTCAAAATACACAAAAAATTCTCCTCGCATTCCCCCACTAAATTTTGAATTTCAAAATTCACGGAATCACCCGTACCACCCTTCGAAATCAAATTTGAATTTCGAATCCCTAATTCAAAATTCAAATTTGAATAACACACCCTAATTCAAAATTCAAAAATTGAATTTCTCTTTATACTCCCCAAACTATAATTTGAATTTCAAAAGTCTACATTGAACTGCAAACTTCATCGAATTCTCCCCCTCCGAAATCAAATTTGAATTTGAATTTCAAAACCCTAAATTGAAATTCAAAAATGATCTAAATCTCTTTCCATATATATTTTGAATTTCAAAAATCTAAATTGAAATTCAAAAAACATCCAAATCTTTCCCTCCATACCCCTAATGAAATTTGAATTTCAAAACCCTATTTTTGAAATTCAAAATTCAAAATTCCATCCAAAATTCTCTCCATGTTCACTAACTCAACCCCGGCCACCTTCGCCCATCTCCACACCTTCCCCCTCCCGTGGTTGTTGTTGATCACATCATCCACGTCGATTCGCTGACGTAAACAGCAGCTCGCCGACCCTTTCCGAACCAACAATAGCCCGTCGACAAGCACACCCGCCTACGAGCCAGCCCTCCATTCAATTGTCGTCGCCTGAGACCACCACTACTTCTCATTCGCCATGGAATCAAAAAAGGAGAAGAGGATGATGTCGGACCGTAATCGACCTCTCTGCAACCGTCATCGACGAGATCCGCTCCCTAATCCCCTTCAAAAAGGCCCTCCGCACGTGCGTCCTCTCCCGTACTTGGTGCCGCCTCTGGCTGTCAATCCTTGACCTCGACCTCTCCGGAACCCCACTTCAAATCGCGGTCAAGACCATCCTCTGCCATTCCGGCGACATCCGCCGCCTCAAGGCCCGCAACTATTCACCAAAAATTCATGAAATCCGACATCTAAACATCAAGTCAGAGCCTCTGACGAGCTCACCGCCGCTCCGGTGGCGGGGTGACAGGTTGAAGGGGAAGGAGGAGGAGAATGGTGAGGGACTCCTCCCCCCCTCCCCACACGCCAACTGATGACTTTTTCTCTCTTTTTTTTGAATTTTTCGGGAGCTTCTCTTTCTAGAAACTCTAGAGAGAGAAACTCTAAGTCGAGCTTCTACTCTTATAACCATCGTTGAACCCTTCTTCTGCGTCTTTTTATTTCTTGGGTCAATTATATATAAGTAAATACATAAATCATAACTCTCTTCTAACCAATGATGGGGGGCCCCACGTTGGCTTGGTTGTCTGTTGGCTTTGGCGTGTGGCACCCAGGTAGGGGCCCACGTGATTAACGCGAAGGGCTAGAGCATGGGGGATTAAACGAATTAGTCCCATATCGGATAAAATCAGAGATTAATAATTAAATATATATATAATTACCTATGATAAAAAATCATCAATCTGGTTAACATCTTTTGAGAGGCAGTCTGTAGTGGACAGTTATACTAATAAATAAATACAATTGTCTGAGTTTGGGGCCGGGGCGTTACAAATGGTTTCGGAGACGACTTTCAACACTGAATATGTGAGTACGTTGGTAGTTTGGCCATGAACAGTACGCTAGAATTAGCTCACATTCGTCTCTATGTGGATCATAAAAGACAAGGTTTTATTAATTTTTAATCATTTTTCAAAGATAAAAGTTATCATGGGCTGTTCCGCAAAAGTCCTGGAACATATAAAAAATAAGGTTATATTTTTTTTGATCGAATTACAAGATATCACGTATGAAAGAACACTACAAGAACATTAACTGGATGTAAAATAAAAAAAGATGAACAAGAAGTTACGAGCAGTTTTATGTTTAATAAAGTTAAAGCCGAAAATGATCATTCATCTTATAAAAAAACGATATATGAGTTTGGGATTTACTAAGTTTTTCTTTTTTTAATATCTTTTATGTTTTAGATGAGACAATTATTTACATATTTTTTCTGTATTTACTCAAGACTGAATAAAATATGTAGTTTTTAATATTAAAATTTTAAGTATTTTGTGCACATAATTAATATATATAGTAATTATACTATATATTCATATATTCATTTGAGCGTGTTCTTAATGAGATTTCTTATATAATTGATTTTTTCAATAAAATAAAATATTTTTAAACTATTCAACTGACTAGTATTTGTAAAAGCTGTTAATCGGTTGTAAAAAAAAAAAATTGCTGCATTTATGTGCATGTGGATTTTTAGGACTGTTCATAACTCGATCCACTTTAAGAAACTCCATCTCTATCGTCCTCTCTTATCTCAATTTCTTTATTTTAACAAGCGAAAATATATACAGTACAGAGTAGGGAGTAAGGAGACGATGAAGACACTTAGGAGTGGGTGTTGTATTAGGAGGAAGGATGAGATTGAGTACCTCAATTTGGGATGATGAGAGGGTTCAAAACTTATCCACCTCTCTTATCGTATGACATGATATGTCTTGGGGGGGAAAATTAATCCAACACGAGATTATAAATTTCAATGAAGATAAAAAAATTTTAAAAAAATTCACCTTTTGGTTTCTTGTTGGAGAACACTGGAATCTATGATTTTTGACAAAGGGAAAAGGCTACTGTCAGATTATAAAGTGAAGAGGAAGAAGATGACTAAGAGAGAGGCGAGGTTGAAGAATTTGAGATTTAAGCAATTAGGGTTAGGATTAGATTTATTCGAGGAAGAGGAAGGAAATTCAGATAATTTGAAATTAAAAGGTTTGAGACTGAATGCCCAGCAAAATTAAATTTAAGATGAGAATTTTAGAAGGAGAAAGATGGAACAACATTATAGCATTTGAAATTCACAACGTGGTCTCAAACAAGGCAACCCCCTATCCCCGATGCTCTTCATCTTAGTGGTTGATGTCTTGGCTAAAATGTTGCAGCAAGGGAGGAGCAATGGCACTTTCTCACAGCTGCCGATAAGGGGACACCTATCTCACCTTTCAGTTCTCCAATTCGCTGATGATACCCTGATATTCTGCAAAGGCGAGGAACAAGAGATTTTGAACCTCAAGATTGCCCTTCAGCTTTTTGCAAACATCTCTGGATTAACTATCAACTTTACTAAATCCTCTGTTGTTTATTTTGGTCGCTCTCAAGCCAAGCTTCATGCTTTCTCCACCATCCTCGGATGCAAGGAGGACAGACTCCCCATAACATATCTTGGCATGCCCCTATCTAAGGGCAAGCTGTGCAAACGGCATTGGCAACCCCTCATCCTCAAAATAGAAAGGCGTTTATCGGTTTGGAAAGGTAAACTGCTTTCTAAAGGAGGACGGCTGGTCCTCATTAATGCGGTGCTAAGCGCCCTACCTGTATACTTCGCATCCTTCTTCCGTCTTCCGACCTGGGTCATCAAACGTATTGATCAAGTTAGAAGCAGATTCTTCTGGAGCGGGGCTGACAAAGATTCGAGGGGTATTGCTTGCACAAATTGGCGTACCATCTGCCAACCCAAGGATCAAGGAGGACTTGGAGTCCTGGAGTTGAAAACTTTCAACAAAGCTTTGCTTATGAAGTGGTGGTGGAACATTCTGGCAACCGACTCCCTTGTCAGTCAAACTCTCCACGATTTATATTACAAAAGATCTTCTAAAGCTTTTGTTTGCCGGCAGACAGCTTCCCATTTTTGGAAGGGTATCTTCTCTCTACAAAACCAATTTCTTATAAATGTTCACTGGCAGCTTGGCAATGGTGAGAGGATCTCCTTCTGGCAATCTAGATGGATTAATGGACACAGTATAGCCACCCTCTACCCCTCGCTTGCCGCAGCAGCTTGGAATCCCAATACTATGGCTTCGTCTCAGGGCGCATGGATACAGGGGGTCTGGCATTGGCAACCCAGACTAAACTGTATCACTTCGCAACCTCTCCAAGCAGAGAAACAGAGCCTTCTTCTAACACTTGCAAAATTTCGACCCTCAGAAGAGTGTGATACTCCAGTGTGGAGACTCACACCTACGGGATCGTATTCAGTACAGTCAGCCTACAAATTCTTCACTCTATCTGGATTGCGATCTCCCTTCTTCAAGACTATTTGGGCTTCATCAGTGCCATTGAAGTGCAAAATTTTCATTTGGCAACTGAGTCAGGGCCGAATCAACTCCAAGGAGTTTTTGAGCCATAAGGGATGGCCGGGGGACACGGCCTGTGTAGCTTGCGCAGATCCTGTCGAGTCGGCATACCACATTTTCTTCTTATGCCCTGTGGCATTAGAAACCTGGCAATTCTTCACTGCACTTTTCCACATTCATACATTACCCACTACCGTGCATGATTGTTTTGCTTCATGGTGCTTTGGCACACAGACACACAGGTACACTTGGCACCTCCTAACTATTGCTATATGCTGGAGTATCTGGATAGCTAGAAATGACTATACTTTCTCTGCAAAGCCTTCTTCCTCTCGTGGGATTATTTCTAATGCAATTTTTTGGTTTCGATCTTGGTTAGATGGAATCGGCAGTGCGAAGAAAAAGCAAAAGATAGTTCAAGAACTGACAGATGCAAATGTGCAAGAGCTTCTACTCCATGAGACACTTGTGCGCAGTGGCCAGTCTGCGAGTGATGAAGGAAGCTGTTCCTGGTGATTTTTATCTAGCGGATCAGCGAGGATTTTTTGACCCTACATGGGTACTTTATCTGGGTTTTTTGTGTTGTGTCTGGACATTTTTGGCCGTGATAACGGCATGCATGTAGTCATGTAGTCTCCTGTCTCTCTAGCTGACTTATTTACAGACCACGATCTCAGTTTGCATACTGAAGTCGCTTGGTCTGCTTTTGTACTCTTAACTTTATTTCAGTCTTTTATAAAATCTTTTGTGAGGTGGGGACTTACCCTACCTTTTCCCTTCAAAAAAAAAAAGAAAGTCACAACCGTAAAGTTTCTCTCTCTCAATTTTGGAGAGAGAGAAGCTCCCAAAAAAATCCAAAATAATAATAATAATAATAAGATTTAAAAAAAAACCTAAACCTAAAGAGAGCTTGGAGGGGGTGACGGCCGGGATCTCGCCGCCCCTTCCCCAGTCGCCGTTCGACGCCCCTCCCCTTTCGCCTTTCACCCACCGCCTTCTCCAACAGTGCCATCTCGCCGCACCGATACCTGGCCACCGCGACTTCATTCCTCCTTTTTGCCTCCCGCTACAAGCCAGATCTGATCTGCTCCGAAGCCTGGCCGCCACGACTTCGCCGGCAACTCCGAAGCCAGGCTGCCAATCTGCTCTGCTCTCCTCTCATGGTGCCAACGTGGGCCTCTTGCATGGGCGCCGAAATTCCAGCGCCGACCCAGACGAGAGAGGGGGCTCAACATTAGCCTCTCATGGCGCCGACCCCGACCCAGATCTGATCAGATCTGAGCCTCGGCGAGAGGGGCGCCACCCCCCCACCCCCCACGTCGCAGTCGGAGAGGCCGTTCCGCTGCCGTGGTGTCGACGCCGCCGCCCAAGTGCTCCCCCACCGCCGAGCTACCCTCCTTTATCGATTGATGTGTTGATGCCTTTGTTATGGGTGGTGTGGAGGGTCTCGTATGTTGTTTTGCACGATTGTGGAGTTTGGGCCCGAAGATGGGGTCCCTCCAGGATGTGCGCTCACTTGTCTCATCTTTTGGGGTACTTGTCTCAACTGTCTCGGAGCGACTATGTCACTCCAGAGTATTCTCCCACGCCAGTTGTTACGAACGCCATGGATCTGGGGCTCAAGTGTCTGAGGGCGGTGGTTCGGTATGAGGCCCGTTGGGGGTGATGGGGTGTGGGGTTTGGGTATGGTTGGTCTGGAGTGTCCTACGACGTCGTCGGTGAAGTCCTCACAGCACCTACTATTAGGCTATTGAGCTTTCTCTAGCTTAGGCCACTGGCTCGTGACAGCGTCGCCTCTTTCCTCGGATTGGGTGTATGAGTCGAGATAAGTCTGTGTGGTAAAAAATCGCTGGAGAAAGCTTGAGCGTGAGAGAGGTGAAGGTATCCTCTCCACGGCTCTCTCCTGGAGCGTGGTATTTGGTGGGGTAAGCGAGATAGTTGTTTGGTGAGAAATTGCCTGAGAAAGCGTATGAGAGGTGAAGGTATCCTCTCCACAGCTATCTCTTTGGTAACGGCTGTGGGAGCTACTGACACGTTTGTAGGATGAATGGTGGAGATTATGGGAGGGTACAATCGTTGTCCATGTGCCGAAAGTTTTCGATCTGTGGGGCTTGGGCCCATAAATGGGGTCCCCCCAGCGAGGTGAAGGCAGGAATCGGTGGGTGATAAAATCCTGCTAGACTTGTCTCAGGTGGGTGTGCATGTGCCATGAAGGTACTGTACGAAGCTAAACTGATGTACTTACAATTTTGCTAGACCGAGCTTGTATGTCGGCTCACCCTCCAAGGTTGTCGGAGAGATTTATTGTTTGTACGCGTCATGTTGTTTCATGTATGTTTTATTTTCTGTCTGTAGTTTGTACTTGGGCCCAGTACTCTGGATTTGTTTCGTTAAGCTCTTAATAATGAAACAAGGTGGCCAGATTCTACCTTTTAGCCTCATATAGAGTATAAGGAAATTTTCCTCATACAAAGCGATTATACTCACTTAGTGGGGCCATTATGGAAGATCCACTCCGTCCATCATGTTTATCATACTAATGGATGTATATGTAGAAATAATCAAGTGGTTTGGAGGTCATTCACCCATGCATCATGTGGTTGAAAAATAAACGATTTCAACAGTAATATAAATCGAACCACAAATTATACCCACATGATGCATGGGTGAATGATCTCCAAACAACTTGATTTTTTCTACACTTACATCTATTATCATGATAAATATGATGGACGGAGTGGATCTTCCATAATGGCCCTACCAAGTGAGTATAATCACTTTGTATGAGAAAAATTTCTTCATACAAATATGAGGCTCACATTACTTTTATATATATATATATATATATATATATATATATATATATATATATATATATATCTATATATATATATAGGAAGCTTCAGTTACGCACTCATCTTTGCGCACTCCTCTTACGCACTTCTTCTCAGCCTTTGGATTTTGATCCTCATCATGATCAAAATCCACTGGCTCTCCTTCTCAACCGCTCTCATAGTTACCAATGATGGGGGCACTAAAGTCATTTTCCCACCTTTTACTCTATCTCCCCCCTCTGCTCTCTCTATCTTCCGCTCTCTTTTCTCTCCTTCTCCAAATCCCATTCGAAAGCAAACCCTAGCTTGCCTCGATACCACATCCAAAGGCTGCTGCTTCAAATCCAGCTCTCAAATCGCAACCACCCTCGCCTATCTTCTCTCTCCCCGATCTCAGCTCTCCTAATTGAAACCCTAATGAATTAGGGATTTGAAGACGATCGAAACCCTAACTCCTGCTGCCGAAATTACTCGATGCCCTCCTTTCGAAATCTCTCGACGCCCCTTCTCCTGTTTTCGAAACCCCCCTATAGCCCCACCGACATCTTCGTTCAGGTATAATTTTGTAAACATTTTTTACCAATTTTTTTTTCGACTCCCTTATTTTGTAATTTTCGTTGGTTTATGTTATGCAAAAAATAATCTTTTGGTTGATTTATGTTTGGATCGGGTTAGGAAAATTGAACGACTTGGTAAATTTGTCAGTGAAAAATAATGTATTTAGTCACCAATATGCCAATGTTCTTACTGAGTATAATCAATATATATGAACTTGAGTATTTAACAAAGGTTTCCCTCCTTATACTGAACCCAGTTCAAACTAAGGTTGAATCCTTATAACTTGATTACATATTTAATGTCAATATTAATTAGACAATGTTGCTATTCTTTGACAATTGTTAAATGTTTTTCATCCACTTTTTCAACCTCATTATTGTTAATTAATTTGTTAGGTAATGTTTGCATCTCCAGAATAGTGTGTGGAACAAGATGATCAACTACAATATGTCAGGGAAGTATTTGAATCCCATTTATGCATTTTGGGGTTTGGTCTTTTTATTTTTTTGGGTGTTGGTATAGGCAGTGATGACACACCTTATTATATGAAAATCCATTTGATGTTGGTTAATTGAGGGAAACTCTTGTTAGATTTTCTAGCATATGGTTTTTATGCATATTCTTCCACAGCCACCCGATATATGTTCATGATCTTGATTGGGCAGATAGAGTAAAAGATGGGAAAATGACCTGATGATTTTCTTCAATTTTGGTTTCTTTTCTAGTGTATGATGATTTTCTTTAAGTTCTTCTTCTCTTTGCCTTCCTAAGACTCTCTCGAAGATTACGGCAAATTCATGTAGTTAGTATTTCTTTTGAGTATGGAGCTTCAAGAACGAATTCATCCCTTCGCTTTGTTGGCTACTCGACATATCGCCCCAAAAATGACTTCAATGATAGACGGGGGCCCATTTCTCACGAATAATAAATTTTTTATTCAACCATTTATTATTTTTCGCCTCATACTGAATAACCAATGATTTCCATCTTTCTTCAAAAGCAAAGGAATCATAGGAATTATAAATATTATCCTTAAAAGCATCCATAAACTGACTATTTTGATTCAATTGGGGCACCTCTGTTGGTATCTTATCTAGGATATGCCATATGCAATTCCTATGCCGAATTGTAGGAAAAATTATTTTGATCGCAGCACCTATCCCACGATCTTCATCCGTCACCATACCAAATGGAGCATGTTTCATTACTCCTAACCATTTTTCAAATAACCACACAAATGAACAGGCCTTCTCATTCGGAATGAACCCACAACCTAGGAATACTGATTGCCAATGATGATTTATTCCAACAAATGGAACAAATAACATCCCATAGCGATTCGTACTATGTGTTGCATCAAAAGAAACAACATCACCAAACTCTTCATAGTTCCTCCTAGCAACCCCATCTACCCAAATACAATGAGTCAATCGATCAAACTCGTCCACCTCGAAATCATAATAAAATGAGGGATCTCTTTCTTGTTGCCATTTGAAAAAATCAATCAACATTTGTCCTTCATGACCTTTCACAGCCTCCCTCATGTCTCTCTCATGATTGTAAACATCGGTGTCAGTGAATCCAACTCTATTATGACCTCCACTAGAACTTTCAAAAAAAAACATTTGTTTGCAAGTAGGAATATTAGCTTTTGTAAGTTGTCCAATTACTGCTTTATTGAAATTGGACACACTACGGTTTCGCGGTAACAAATGTCTTCTACCGGGGGAAGTAAAAACATGATTGTGTACTTCGTGAAATGAATAAAAAAACCATGAGTTTGATTCTTTATTTAGTTTCACACGAACCAAAGCGTTGCAAGTTGTTCTAGATGTAGTTCCATTTCTAGATGTACTCTTACTAATCGACAACCCCTCTTTATTACAAACATATGTTTTTTCAACGATCTCGCCATCCTTTAGTTTATTTGAACCCTTATGCATTTGAAAACCCCCACAATTGGCATAACTTGCATAAAAATTCTCGGCTTCTACCAGGGTATCAAATGTCATACCTACATGTGGTTTTAAGTGATCGTCAACTTCCGGAACAAAATCACCATCTTGTACTCTCAAAAAAGGGTCACCGACATTAGAGGTCGTTTCATCAATCTCCATACCTATTATCAAAGCAAAAGAACAAGGTCAATGGACATAATACGAAATGAGGAATGGAACAAATGTTATGCTGAAGTGGGAGTTTGATTATTTTAATCTTCTCCTAACAATCATCCAACATGTTATAACCTTGTTGGAAAAAAAATGTGGATGCTAAAAATACTTGAGATAATTTTTGGGACACCTTCAATTTAGACCGAAACTCAATAAATTTGAGGGATTTTTTTTCTTTCTTTGCGTACTAATAAAACCCATAGGTTTAGACCCACAATCTTTTTTCACAATACACACCACACAACTAGCCACAAATACATGAATTACAAATATAAGTAACTCAAATAAATTACCTGATGATTGTGGTCGCTTTATGGGTTCGATTTGGATATAGGGTATCGATATGGACATTAGGGGTTGGAATCGTCAGAGAAGGAGGAGATGGAGGTAGGGTTTGTTGTCGAATTCGAAGTGAGAGAGAAATGTCGGGGTGGAGAAGAAAGGTGGAGTTAGGGTTTCGATCGGTTGTGTTTGTATGGGTTTTTGGGGATATGGGGGGTTTTGAAAGCAGGAGAAGGGGCATCGAGAGATTTCGAAAGGAGGGCGTCGAGTAATTTCGGCAGCAGGAGTTAGGGTTTCGATCATCTTTGAATCCCTAACTCATTAGGGTTTCAATCAGGAGAGCTGAGATCGGGGAGAAAGAAGATAGGCGATGGTGGTTGCAATTTGAGAGCTGGATTTGAAGCGGTAGCCTTTGGATGTGGTATCGAGGCAAGATAGGGTTTGCTTTCGAATGCGATTTGGAGAAGGAGAGTAAAGAGAGCGGGAGATAGAGAGAGCAGAGGGGGAGATAAAGTAAAAGGTGGAAAAATGACTTTAGTGCCCCCATCATTGGTAACTATGAAAGCAGCTGAGAAGGAGAGCCAGTGGATTTTGATCATGATGAGGATCAAAATCCAAAGGTTGAGAAGGCGTGCGTAAGTGGAGTGCGCAAAGATGAGCGCGTAACTGAAGCTTCCCATATATCTATTTCTATTATAAAAGCCACAATAAAAAAAATCTGTCGGGAGACGATCTTAGCCGTTCATATATTGTATTGATCTAGCCGATCAATGGCTGAGATTAAATAACTTAATGAAAACGTGTAGTACACGTGCAACTGGGAACGTGTACGTGCAATTGCTTTCTTTCTCTCTTCTATAGAACCGGACTACTCCAATCTTCTCTCCCGATCTCTTTCAAAACCCACACCTTAACCCTAACCCTAACCAATCCTGACACCCCTCCCAATCCGAAATCCCCAATCCAGTAATAAACCTTCAATCAAGCCTTCCGATGCCTCCTCCCGCTGCCTCGATCCGCGCGTCGACCAAATCTCAGACGTGCCCGCATCCGAACGCCTGACGCCGACAACAACCCGCGCATCGACCCAATCTCAGGCGTGCCCGCATCCGATGCCTGACGCCGACAACAACCCGATCCCGATCTCCGTCAGCATCCTCCTTCTTTTATTTTATTTTATTTTTGATTGACATTGATGGGTGCATTGAGTTGAATTTTAACAAAAAGTTTTGAATTTTATGATTACTTATGAATAACGAGAAGTCGGTTTGTGATCATATGTAGTTTGCGATGATTTAGTAAGTTTCTTGACTTGATTGAAGGTATTTTCCAATTTGTATGGAAGGGCAAATAGAGAGAGGAAGTTATTAGTTTGTTATTTGGTTGTGACTCGAACTCAGTACATGCCAATTGGGTTTTGTTAGTTTTGATTGATAGAGGGATAATAAGAGGATTAATGAAGAGGGGATGACAAGAGTATAGATGACAAGTAACTTAGTTGTTAGGGTTTTATGATTTGATTCATTTCATCGGCATGCTCTTGACATGGGCAAAATACAATGAACATGGAAAACCCAAAAGAGCATCTAATGGTGCTTATTAGTGATGCTACCTATTAGTTTGTTATTTGGTTGTGACTCCAATTCAGTACATGCCAATTGGGTTTTGTTAGTTTTGATTGATAGAAGGGTAATACGAGGATTAATGAAGAGGGGAGAAAAGGGTTTAGATGACAAGTAACTTAGTTGTTAGGGTTTTATGATTTGATTGTTAGTTAGGAAAAAAACAATCCTAAATCATCTTTTTATGGTGTAAGATAGAACATCTGAGACATCTAATCATACTCAAATTTGTTAGCATATGATGTTTTTGATGAAATTCTTATGAGAACTTTAGATGCTACAATTTAGCTTAACTGCAAAAGATGAATTAGTATTTAGTAGTCTTAAATTGCTCCATGAAGCCAGCAGTGTCGAGCTATGAGAAACCAGAAAAGAGGAACGGTTGTCAATATAGAGGACAAGAAGTAATGAAAGAAAATGTAAATAGAAAAAAAAAACTGAAGAAGAAAACAATGATTAAATTGTACAACTTACTGATATTGTTCTTCTCTTTCTCACAGGCTTAGAGGATGCAGAGCCCGTCAGCTCATGTGACCATCCAGAGCAGTGGTGGTCTATCCGTTCTAACAACCAGAAATCTGTAGGGAAGAAGATATCCGCATCACCCTACCAGTAGAACAATTCTTTAATTAGTTGTTAGCAAGAGCATCATATTTTATTTTTAATTCCTGTTTATTCAATTCCCACCATGACATAAGATTTGTGGTAAGCAGGCAAAAATCGACATATATACATTAAAAGGTATTACATGCATAACTATAATGATTGTACATCATACATATTACATAGTAGAGATTGCCCCAAAAAAGAGGGAATCTAAACATAATATCTGCAAAGTAATATGTGAATGACAAATTTTTATTATGAATCTGAGCTTTCATGTAGCTAAGAATTATGGTTCTTGATGGACTGATACAAAAGAGATCTATCCAAATATTTAAGGCTTTTTAAAAGGTTGCAGTTCTGCTTAATAAGGAAAAAAAATGAAAAAGAAAGAAAAGAGGGGTGTGCATTGGGGCACATTGTAGAGGAATGTGCGAGGTTTAACATTGATTCTTGGGGAGATATCATGTTCTGCTTCTAAATTTGAGCCTCCTTGTGGTGATGGGTAATTTTTCTCCCGTTCTTATTTATTTATTTATTTTTCTTGTGTGTATGTATGGGGGAGACACATGCGCTTGTGTATTGAGCGAAGACACTAGGAAATACCTCTACAGCAAGAAGCCTAAGACTATATTAAGTCAAGGCTGCTAAGAGATAATAACCATGACAACAAAACTTTGATCCTAAGTCTTTGGGATTGAGCTCTCTTTTGCAAGCTGCTGATAGTTGGCTTCGCCTTCTGAATGTAGATCACCCAGACTTCCAGTTCTTCGTCTCTCGTTATAGTATACCTTGGAGATAATGTGCGAGGTGTGTATTTCCCATGGCTGTTTTTGGATTATTTATTTTTGAGGTTATTCTCCCCTTTTTTGTGTATGTACATTTTCGGGATTAATATAATATGTAGATAACTTCCCACAGAATGTGGTGGTCTTTTTTAGAGTAAAGAAAGCTAGAGATTTTTATGGATTAGAGGAAATTTGTGGTTTCAACAGGCTAGAGAAATGATATTTATCTTTGTTACTTATTCGATGCTAACAGATAAAGATTGCATAATAACCTCTATATTATAATGGTTTTGCACAGGCACTCCTTTGCTAAAAGTTGCTCCAGATAATCTCATTACTATTTAGAGGCTTATGCTCTTTATTTTCCGTTACACCAATACACCATGTTAATCATATCATCTGTTGTATAGCATTTGCCTGCTATAATGGAAAATTAACAGCCTACCTGCATAATTGCAATACTCGAAGTTCATCTGGGGCATCTTTTAAGTATAAGGGTGTTCGCTGCGAAGTTCTTACTGCAGTGGGGTTATTGCAATTACTGCCTTAGATATATGAGTTCTACCTGATCAATCAGGATAAAGAATAGCGTTACTCTTTAGTTGATATTTTCTACCTGTTGAACATGTTAGAAGCTTGAGCCTACTTAGTAGGGTTTCCCCTCTTGCACCAGCCGCAATGGAATTTTTTCCCTTTCATTTGCCATAGTGATGGTGCATGCAATCTTTTCTCAAGTTAAGATTGGATGTTAAGCATACTTCAATTCATGAGTATGGTTGGCATAGGATCTTTCATCGTCATGCAATCTGTTCTCAAACGTAGATTTGAATGTTGAACATACCTTCGATTTGTTAGTGTTTCTCTCAGGCAGTACATTGGCTATTTGCCTTTTCCATCTTCCCTTCCAATTTCCCCCACTTCTCCTGTTACTTAAATTTTGTCAAAGTAGACGATAAACTAAATAAATCTTCATTGTTATTGTTCTCATTTTTTCTTCATCTTTATGTGAGGAGTTTATAATTTGTAGATGCGATAGTTCCAGTAGTAATCACCTGAGCACAGTGTAGGCAGGTATGAGATTTTTGTTTTTGAAGTTTACGTGTAAATGGTTGTGCATTAGCTTTTGTCAGTTCTAATAGTAGAAGTGTGGTAGTCATGCATATAGCCTGCTATGTTTATGCTGGAAAAAACAAGACACAAATATGATAATATGCAGTTTATACGTTTACTTGGTCTGAGAAAGATGACAATGTGATAAGATGCAGTCACTACTTTTAGTGTTTGCTGATGTAGATGACAATCATACAACAAAAGAAGTGAATGTTTTGATCATGTATACCAGCATTGACATGCCGTTACTATAGGAATTGTAGCAGCTATTAGCAATAACGGCATCAGTACAATCCACAGTGTACTCTAATTTCAAGTATGATTTTGACCTTGATACAGCCAGTATCTCTCAAAACTCAAAACATAAAAGTTGTAAATCTTTTTTTTGGCGTTCCATTGTATTTTAAATCATCTCAATTGGAGTTCAGATGATAAAGTTATGCCCATATTATGTAGCGATGTTGAAATTGTCCATAAATTTAGACTACACTGTGGATTATACTGAAACTGTTATTGCTAATAGTAGCATCAGTCTAATTACGACGTTATTGAGAATAGCGGCATCAGTAATAACAATGCAACAAGCTATAGAACACCAAGACATGTCTTTCTGTAATAATTTGTTTGTGCCAGCGCAGGTTAATTAAGGTGCTGGTCATTTAAATTAAATTTTGAAGTGTCGTATATATAGCAATTGAAAATTAATTAAGGACCTCGATCACATGAATCTCGCTCAAATGAATTTGAAAGCTTAAATATATATTTCTTTATTCATACTAACCACTCACTTAATTGATCGAGTCTTTCCCATCATATTCGCTCCCTATATATAATGGACCCGATGCACGACTTGCTGTCATGAAGTAATTAAACTATATATGGTAATCATATGAGTTAACGAACAATAATTAAAAAAAAGGATATTTTCTTGTCCTCTATATCCTATCGTACAAGACCCTCAATAATCATTACAGGTTGTTCTTCAAAGAACCAATCAATCAGTCATGATTCATTCATTCTAAGTTGGTTAACAAGATTTAAGAATTTTAAGTGGATGCATGATCACTTTATTCAAGTTGTAGAATGTCTTAATGTCTAAGAGCATCTGTAGTGGTCTACAGTTATTTTTGGGGTATTTGACAAATGAAAATCATTAAAATAGCTTTGCGTTGCAGTCGTCGATTGCCAAAAATTGGATATTCGTAAATTTTCAAATCTCAGACGAAAGACAAATTATTGTCTCAAGGAGGAAAAAATCAAAATTTTAAGAATTATTGGAATGGATGGGAAACCTCCATCCAATTTTTTAAAAACAAAACAAGCAAAAAAACCCATGGACGGAAATCCATACATCATCCAAGGATAATTTTTTTTGTTTTTTTGTTGGGGGAGGGGGGGGGGGGGGGGGGGGGGGGGGGGTTGTTTATATATATATATATATATATATATATATAGGGACGAAAATCAAAATCCCGTCTGTACCATTTTTATTTTCATTTTTCGATCAGACAAAAAATTAAATTCCGTCCGATACTTCTCAGATTTGCCAAATTCTCTCTGACGATTTTTTTCCCGTCCGATGAGACAGACGATAAATCCTTTTTCGTTTGCTATATTTTCCAAAATCCCAAATCATCTGCCAAATTTGGACGGCCACTGTTCACAAAAAACCCAATTTTTGGATTTTTGGCCAACGACTGCAGCATCTTCATTCTCATTTTTTGAAAAATTTGGAAATTTGGAAGATGACTGCAGATGCTCTAATTGAATCGTTTTAGCTTTCTCTTAACAATCGTATTGTTTATGTGTGATCCAGATCGAGTATCATATTTTATATATTCTCCATGCATTCATGATTTATGTGGGTCGGATTCAAGGCTGAGATCCAGGAATAGATCCGAGACTCACTTGTAATTAGAGGGTTGGTATTTTTTTGCTTTGTGTCACTCTTTTGTGCCGTTCGAAGTCCACCTCCGTGAACTGACCCAATTGCTTGGGGGGGGGGGGGGGCTGGGAAACCCTAATTTTGGATTTGAGGAAGGAGGCGGAAGTGAAAAGGGGAGGATAAAAGGGGGATTAAAAAGGCGGAGATTGTGGTTCTTCATATTAATCATTATTATCAAATCCCTAAGATGAAGTAACAGCTAGGATTGACAATTAATTATTTCATATCTACGGTTCAAATGATGTTTGAATAAATTATTAAGATTGAGATGGCTGAGATCTTCCATGGACAATTTTATTCTGACTTTAGATGATGAGTCAAGGCGAGGGATTTCTACTTTAGATGAGTCAACCATGTTTGCCATGTAACCTCTAACTTGTTTTCATCGTTTGTAATTCATACGTTTTGTCTTAATTTAAGGTAAAAACCAATTTTACTTACATTATGGGGAGAACTAGCTATTAAGGAAGGAAAAGCTCTAAAAGAATTATCACCCAACATACTAATTATTGCAATTATCTCTATAAAAACCTCAAACTTTGAAGGTAATTATATCAATAAAAATTAATAATGTTATTTATTATATATTTTATATATTTATTTATTATTGTTTTTTTAAAATAGGATTCTCTCTCACATCAACAAACAACACTACAATAGAGATAATCCGAATGAACTAGAAGCATATAAAATCCGAGAATGGTATAATTTATTTTGTATATTTAATCCTTTAATTGTTGGCTTTTGGAGTAGCATTTAACATAATTTTGTTTGTTTGTTTCAGGATAAATTGTAATGAAATTTTATTAAAAAGTAATTCCTTGCAAATAAACAAAAGAAAGGTAACGGATCTTGAAGAAGTGAAACTATCTGACATTCTTTATTGTGCAGACGAAGATTCCTCTGAAGTATTATGAATAATGAAATTATTTTTAAATATTTTGTTCAATTCTATATATGTCTATAAATATTTTGATGACTTTAAAAAAAAAAAATCATATTTCAAGGCAAAATATTACTATTGCAAAGTTTTGTATCAAAAATGTCAAAGACGTTAGAGATCCATGGTACATTGCATGCAAAATCTGTTCAACAAAAGTCAATGTTGAAAATGATGAAGCTTATTGTCCAAAATGTAAAAAGAATAATATTGAATATGAGTCAAGGTATACAAAACACTATATTGTTAGTTTCTCATCTTTCCATTCTTCAATCAGATTATTAAAAAAATACTAAACAATAAATTTATAAAAAACTAAGAATAACCTGTTTCAGATATGTATTCAAAATCACAATAAAAGATACAAGTGCGGAGTCATAATTGACTTTACTTGATGAGGAAGCAAGATGCATAATTGGCTGTAACGCAAAAGACCTAGAACATATTAAGAATAAGGTATAATATGTTATTCTCATAGTGTTACAATTAATTAAGAGCTAATTTCTTTATTCTATATGCAGGAAAAAAATGTTGAAGAATTTGATAGACGAACCAAGAAATGCATTGAAGATGAGTATATGTTTTTTATCAAATCACAAGATGTCCAATATGGACGAACAACTACAAGAATATTGACAGAATGCAAAATTAAAAAGGATGAATAAGAAATTACAAGCTTTTTTAAACTCAAGAAAGTTAAAGTCGAAGGTGATAATTGATCTTATAAAAAATACGATGATATCAGTTTAGGATTTACTAATTTGTTTTTTTAATAACTTTTTTTAATATCAGTTTATGTTTTCGATGAAACTATTATGCATATAGCTCTCTCTTACATCGTTCGAATTTTGATCCATTTGTGCTTTGTTTTGATTTGAATTTTGCTAGAATTGATTACACTTGGGTTATTGATGCTTGCTTCAAATCTGATTTTGATGAGCTTATTGTCGTTGGAGTAATTTTGAAATTCATTGTTTGCTTTTTAAGATGATTGACTTGATCGAATTTGCAGTTTGAAGAATATGGGTGTGCTAAATACAAGTATGTTTAGAAAAAAAATTTATCATTTATGTGCATCCAGTCACGTGCACTTGGTGCACGATAAATTCCAACTAGTGTGTATATATATATAGCATTTGAGGTTGAGTAATGCTATTTAATTTCTGGTTTTGCAATTGCCTCTGTTTACAACTTATCTCCTCATCTCCCTTGTCTCATCTTGCAGGATAAAGCATCCCCTCCAGATGCAGCAACCAGCTCTATTCCCCAATGAGCATGGTTCTCAATATATCTGGACTTTTGCTATTTTGTTTCCCTAGATCTGGCAGTGTTTGCTCTTTCCTTAACTTTTGATGGTTGGTATTTTGGTTCGTTCTGGGTTGCAGCTGTTAGCTGCGTGGTTGTCTTACTGATCCTTCTTCGCCCCCTCTTTAATCCTTTGTTATGTTTGCTTAAACTTTATTATATGATGTTCCTGGCTAACGATGGTGGTTTGTAGACTCTGGGTTCTTTATGTTTCTTTATGTTGGTTTTAATCGTTGCTTGCTTTAATCTGGTTGTTTGTTTAGCATGAGGCATGGCAGTCTGTGTTATTCGCTTGACTGGGCTTTGCTTTCCGTTTTGGGATGAGTTGGGCTTTAGACTTTTTGGCCTCTGCTGTCCGCTCCGCTGCTAGTTAGCCGGTGTGTCCTCCGTTGACGAGCAGGGGTGTGCTACTGCCTGCTTGGCGTGGAAGGCTTTCTCCGTCCTATTCGATTGAGAGCCCTCGGATGTTGAGTCTTCGTCCAATCAGAGCCGTATCATCATCGACCTTGTCCTCTTCTCTGCTGATCTCGCTTTAGTTAAGAATTGTATACTATAACTGTTATTTTGTTGCGATGTTCTGTTTCTTTCATTTTACGTCTTGTAAAATTTCTGTATTAACTGTTTTCTATTTATAATATGTTGCTGGCTGGGGTCGCAAGATCCTATCCGATTCATCAAAAAAAGCATTTGAGGTTGAGTATGAATTTGAGACGAACTAGTATTATACATTTTCGTCCCTTTTTTTCACCAGAAAACAATAATGAAAGCTTTTGAGTGAACTCAAAGAATAATCACCCACAGGAGCACTTTTTTGCTTAGGCTGATAGCACAAACATTGACCAAGTAGTTCAGCAATGTTTTCTCTTTTCTATACGTACCTCAAAAATTTATCCCAAATATACGGCGAACACTAAAAGACAAAGGTCCAATCACTAACAAGACAAGGTTTGAATAAATTTTTAAGGGTAAATTTAAAAAAATACACAAAAATTTTGGTCAGTTTAAAAAAACTTACACACAGATTTTTTTATTTTTTTTAAAAGAACAAAAATGTTTAAATTAAATCCATTGAGTTAGTTATTAAGGTTAGTGTTAGTTCGGTAGGTTTATTTAAACATCTGATTAGTTAAGCGATATTTTTCTAAACAAAATAAAAGACTAACATGGTTTTTTTAAACAAAATGAAAGATAAAAGTAATTTTTTTAAACCCTATCCTAACCCTAACCCTAGTTAACCCAGTGGACTTAATTTAAACTTGTCCTTTTTATTATAAAAAAAACATTTAAACTGGTCCCTTTTATTAAAAAAAACATTTATGTACTTTTTTTAAACTAGGCCAAACTTTTGTGTACTTTTTTTTTAAATTTAGCCAAATTTTAACCACATCACATAGAACCAATGTGGGGGTGCGCACACACTGATGCATTAACAGAATCACACACTCACATCCAGTAGTACATAATATAACAACATCAAAAAGGTCTATCTAGTTAAATCATTACATCCTCAGTTGATGTCGATGAAAACCTAAACCACACTATCAAAAGAATGTCTGCCAATTATCCCCCAGTAAATGCAATCACAACTCTCGATAACAGTTAAAGAAATTAGTGCACCCCACATTTGAACGAGTTCATAGAGATTAAGTTGCAGATTTTCAACCAAGAAAGAACAATACTTGGGTCATTAGATGGACTGAAGTTTTCTACCAACACATCATTAACCCACAGATCGAGATCGTTCTCGAACGGATCGCCCCCTCCGATCCTCCATATAAGGAGGGCTCCTACTCTTTGATCGGTTGCTTACAGGAGAGCGAGAGTAAGATCGTTCCGAGTGTGCCCTCTGCTCAGGTGAAATCGACCTAGTAGCGAATGGACAGACAAAATGTAAGGCATGCTATCTGCAAACAATTGATCAAGAGACTATCAAAAAAAATCATTACCTCGAGTACTCTCGCTGCTTTGGAGAGGGCGTATAGCTACGCTTCCTGGGAGAAGGTGAGTAGCTACGCTTCCTCGGAGGACTACGAGACCTGGACCTCCCACGGCGTGGAGAACGGGAGTATCGTGGGGACCGCGAGCGAGAATACCGAGAAGAACGAGCATTGCGAGGTGACCTCCGATCATATGAACGCCCACTAAAAAAACAAGGATGCAGTTTATCAAACAATTATCATAACCATAGCAGGAATATAAAAGTGATGACCTATAATTTTGATTGCATAGCAAAGGATATCTTTTAACAATAAAGAGTGAAGACCCCTCCACCATTAGTTGGAGAACATAAATGTAATTAACTACAAGTTTATAATCCCTCCAACCAATTTTCCAAAAGAATATATCTCGCATAAGCTAGCAAGGAATTTAAATTGATCTAGCTTTTGGGATTGTTCGTTGGTCAAAACAAAGTATACTGCAATTGCTGACTCAATGAAAAAATCATAAAATATCATAAAACAAACAAAACCATTTTTTCATATTTTGCCTAATTGGGTTGTTGAATCATTATGTCCAATTTGTTGAATATAACTTACATCTAATGAAATAAACTATTCCCTATTTTCTTAATTATGAGTATACAAATCACACATCTCCCTTACTGCCTTAAAGGAATGCAACACATTAATTGTTACACTACTAAATAATGGGAGAAGGGTGTATTTGGTAGGACTGTAAATAGAGTTAGAACTAGTGTTCTAAACCACCTAAATATCTGTAGCACCTAAATATATGTAGCACTCAAAGCTACAGCTCTAACTCGATTATTTCCTAATAATTGTTGTACCTCACAAGTCACATTAATTTGCTGGCAGGCAGTATCTCGGCTTTTAACTACCAAAGCGTTATAAATATTAGGTATCTTGCCTGGCGGAAAAACATCAAGTACTAGGTATGTGGCGCATATGTGGTATGTATTTCATGGAAATATGGCCTGCATACACCTAAGAGCATCCACAGTCGTTTGGTATATTTGCCAATTTGCCATTTTTTGGCAAATGGCACGCTGCAATCGTTTTCTATTTTGCCATTTTTTGGCAAATTGGCTACAGTCGATTCTCAAAAAGGAAGAAACAAAATAGCGATTCTCAAATTATAAAGGACGGTACAACATATACCGTCCCTCTTATTTTAATTTTTTTTAATCGAGTCGGACGGTATAACATATACCGTCCCAAAAATTATTATTATTATTTTTTTTTTAAACAGGGGTTGAACGGTATAACATATACCGTCCCATTTTTTTTAAAAATCCAACGGCCAGATTTCATTTATATAAAAAAAAAAAAATCCCACAGTTCTCGGACGGTACAACATGTACCGTCCTTGAATTGTGGCTTTATTAGTGGGTAGGTTAGGTTTAGTTAATTCGGTTTAGTTAGTTTTTAATTAGGTTTAGTTATTATTATATTATTTAATTTATTTAATTAACATATTTTAATAGTTAATAAGTAATTAAATTTTTTAATTATTTTTTTAAACGAATGAGACAGTACAACATGTACCGTCGCTCGCTTTTTTCAAAAAAAGAATTGCGCGACGGTAAATGTTGTACCGTCCCACGCAAAAAAAAATTTAAAATGAGAAACATATAGCAAACGACCGCAACTATCGCTATTTGCTACTACTGTAGCTGCCATTTTTTACAAAATGAGAAACACCATTGTGGATGCTCTAAGATATAAACACATCCAATGCATGTGCTAAGATCTAATACATACACAGACACTCGAAGCTATTAGGTGCGTCGTCAAGGAATGAATATCTAAAGATTCAAGATTGACAGACCAAACTGAAAAGGCTAGCTTTGCCATTGAACAAGTGATATAGCTAAACTACCAAATAGCAACAAAAGTTCAACCCATGCTACCTTCCTCTTTCTCTAGCCCTCATGTCAGCTGGCTTCTTTCTGTTCTCCTCAGCAAATACAACAGTCAATTCACGACCAAACAGGATTTGCCCATCCATTTGATACTTAGCTTCAGCTGCATCAGCTGGGTCCACGTACTGGACAAATCCAAATCCTCGTGGTTCCCTACAAAAGACACAGATTTGATCTTGTGAGAAGTAACCTACGATTCATTATCGACGTGATCAAATAACTATAGAATGATAAAGCAGCAAGTGACGAATCAAAAAGTAACATTCTTCACGACCTGAAAAACAAAAAATTTCCTGTCAAGTACACATGGCGTAATTCAAGTAAAGCAAGCACATGGCTGCTAACCTTGCCTTTAAAGATGACTTCAAATTCTTCAAGACTTGAACATCTTCAAAATGTATAAACTTCAAACCCATTTCTTCCCCCTTCCCGCCAATATCTTGACAATTACTAACGTCCTCTTCCTCAGGACTCTTAAAACTTGACTTGTCTTCATAACTTTAAATTCACTGTTAAATCTCAACAATCTTAATAAATAAAATTCATATAACCAAATGAAGGGTCCACTAGAAAACAATTGATTGATGTTAAAGCACACATTTTACTAGGAAAAATAATTTTGATAATTTGCCATAGACATAGTAGTATTTATTTATAGCTCATATTTCAAAATTAGCAAAAAATCATTTTAGAAGTTAGCATCAGTAAGTTATTTTTTCCCTTTTTTTCATTGTTTATGTGACTGAAGGCCCTCGGTAGTTAGCACCAGTAAATTAAAACCCAAACATTGAGTCAAAAAGAAAAGTTAAAACCCAACTGGTAAAAAACAAGCTATGGGGCTGAAATGACTGAACTTACCGGGTGTAATAATCAAGAGGCAGATAAACGTCCTTAAGAGGGCCAAACTGACCAAATGGTTTCCGGAGGTCCTCAGGCCTGCAATTTAACCAGCAAAAAATGTTGAAAGCACCGTATCTAGATTTATCGTAAAATACTATACATTTTCAAATTAAATATTACAGCACAGTTATCCAAACTCAGATAATAAAACAAGAACCACCCTAGTTTTATCAAAATTAACATTATAGTATCCGCCAATCAAATAAGTTAGGAGGAAATTAGCACACACAAAAAAACAAATTAGGAGGAAACAAAAATGTCAAACAAATAGTAACACATACGACATTCAGGCTTTCTGTGTAAACATTAATGTCACTTCTGATAATCAAACCCTATTTGTAACTTCTATTTAGACATTTCCACCTTACACAGCAAAGGCAAATATTTCTGAAACTATCCACGCACTAAAACACAACACAGACTATAACATTTTTGCACCATTTCCAATATTGAATGTGAATATCAAGATGTCTAGCCCTATATCAAAAGTCATTGGGAACTGAAACAAAATTTCAGAAACTGAATTTGGTAGAGTAGAAGAGACATTATATACAAAACTAGAATCAGCGTACTTCATGTCACAATGAACCTGGTGACCTCAATTTAGAATGGAGAATAGGAGAAAACATTTTACCAGTTCCAGGAGTTTCAAAATACAAATTTTACCAGATCCATTAGGTTTAAAATATAAAATTTTACCATCACTAATTCAATCTCATCTGTTGTTGTAACCTTGCAAATGCAGGCTACTATATGTTCGGCATTAGTAAGCTTTAAATCCAGTCAACTTGGGCATCAATGATTCAATGCAATCAAAATAATATACATAAGATGGTTAGAAAACTCAAATTCGGCTCTCTTTTATTGGTAGTATCAGATGTATGAAAGCATTGGTAGGCAAAATGAAGCTTTGATTAGATATCGTTGGTACATTTGGTATCAGCTGATAGAACCATGACATGAAAATTCAACTGAACTAGATTAGATATCCAATTGATAATTGACTGCATGCACATAACCTAACCACACAATAATGTTCCCTCTAGCTACACTGGTGAAATTGTGCCAAGTATTGTAGAAATTTATGAAAACTGTCAAATAACATTCTGTAGTTAACTAAATTTTTTTAATCTTATGTAGGATTAGCCTTCCCTGAACTATAGCATTATAGCATTATAATTCATATGATCCAATTACATATAAAAAATTCCCAAGAGAGAAGACCTCGCAATGTTTAGATAGATCTGTTTGTAAGATGACATATCGGGAATCAGCAATCTAATGTTTCAGTAGATAATGAAGTTGTCGGTCAAATACAGTGTTTTTATAGATAGTTAGCATCAAGATACAGAGAAGGGCCTGCCCAATGCCTAACTACCTAGATAACCACATGATATGGCTAAAAATAGAACCAAATCGGGATCGTTCAAATCGGGCACGAATATTAAAGCTCTCGGGGTAAAACGGTAATTTTACCTACAAACGGGTCCGAATTGGGAACTGGGTCTTTCTTCAAAGCCCAATAACCCAAAAACGGATTTGTCCTACTGGGTTAGGGTGACAACCCATTACAAACCAGCCCAGGTCATTTAAAGAGTAATTCAAATTCATGATTATCTCTAAGAGACGGATTAAAACCAACTCTCTTATCATGAAACGAGTTTAAACTCTACATCTTATCCAAAAACACCGGAACATGGGGATAAATGATTCACTAAACTGTCTCTAAAGGCGACTATAAATACCCCTCTCCCCCCACCATAAAAAAGGTAATCAATATTTTTCCACATAGACGCTCTTTCATAATCTGATTACTGACTTGAGCGTCGGAGGGTTCGTCATCAGGATCCATCCCGGTGTGTCGAACTTTTTTGCAGGTCAACGGCAACGGCAAGAAACCAGTCAAACACCGGTGAAAATCAACATGTTTGCCTTTATTATTTCCAAAAGAATCCACAAATTCATCTGTTTGCACCCACACCAAAATTAGCAGCAACAGATTAGCAACATCAGTGGGAAACGAAAAAGCAATCCAACCTTCATCAACGGAAGTAGTTTCAAACCATGCCAACGAAAGAAAAAGGGAAGGCAACGGCCTCCAGCCGAAGAGCCACTCCTCTTCCCCCTCCTCCAGTCCAAGATGTCTTTCCTCAACTCAATCAGCAAGTTCAGCAACCGCAGCCTGAACAGCCTCCTCCTCAACAGGCCCTTACAGGGTCTCGGGGGGGCTCTCGTCGAAGTCGTCCAAAGCAACACCCTCTTATCTCGGGGAGACGGATTAAAACCAACTCTCTTATCATGAAACGAGTTTAAACTCTACATCTTATCCAAAACTACCGGGACATGAGGATAAATGATTATCTCTAAACTATCTCTAAAGGCGACTATAAATACCCCTCTCTCCCACCATAAAAAAGATAATCAATATTTTCACATAAATACTCTTTCATAATCTTCCTGATTACTGACTTGAGCGTCGAAAGGTTCGTCGGAGGGATCCATCCCGGTGTATCGAACTTTTTTGCAGGTCAACGACAGCGACAAGAAACCAGTCAAACGCCGGTGAAAGTCAACAGGTTTGTCTTTAATGTTTCCAAAAGAATCCACAAATTCATCTGTTTGCTCCTACACCAAAATTAATAGCAACATATTGGCGCCGTCAGTGGGAAACGAAAAGGCAATCCAACCTTCATCAGCGGAAGTAGTTTCAAACCATGCCAACGAAAGAGAAAGGGAGGGCAACAGCCTCCAGCCGAAGAGCCACTCCTCTTCCCCCTCCTCCAGTCCAAGATGTCCTTCCTCAACTCAATCAGTAAGTTCAGCAACCGCAGCCTCAACAGCCTCCTCCTCAACAGGTCCCTACAGGGTCTCGCGGGGCTCTCGTCGAAGTCGTCCGAAGCAACACCCTCATCATGACCATGTTTCAGTCCACAATCCCTCAATTGACTATGGCTTCACAAAGTTTTCTGGGGCCTGATCTCCATCAAGTAATTCTTAACCGTCAGCAGGGGGGCGACCTACAAACTCGCTTGAATAAATGGCGAGCCCCTGAGGAAGTCCCTCAACCTGAGTACCCAGGGGCCTCGAGAGTCCGGACCCGGCTAAACCAAGGACCAGAAGATCCCTTCTCCCGAGGAGGCGAAGATAGTCCCCTCCACGTCATCGACGGAGAAGTCATACTTCAATAAGCCGAGCCACACCTAGGGACCACCAAGCTGGAGGGGCACCAGTCACTCGGGCCGAATTCCATAAACTTCAAAAAAGATATCCTGCGAGCTTTTAATATTACCACGAGTCAGGATCAACGTACGCCTGGCCATCCCCGTGCCCCGAGTCATGACCAGCGTATACCTAGCCTTCGCCATGCCGCCACTCATGAAGGAGTCCAAAGGGTTGACTAGATCCGAAAGGAGGGATAACTCGGTCCACCGCCGTCTCCACGAGATGGAGAGGCGCCTAAACAGAATCAATCCCGAAGAAGAACAAACCAATAGGTTTTGCCCAAGCACACCCCCCTTTTCCAGGGCCATTATGGAAGATCCGATCCCCCAAGCCTTCAGACTGCCCCACTTTGAATCCTACAATGGGGAGTCGGACCCGGCCAATCATATCGAGTTTTAAAACTCTCATGATGATTTATCAAGCCTCAGATGCACTCTTATGCAAGGCCTTCCCAGTAATGTGAAGGGACCAGCACAAGAGTGGTACTCCCGTTTATCCCCAGCCTCCATCTTCTCATTCGAACAGTATGAAAAGATCTTCCTCACCCACTTCGTGGGCAGTCGTCGAGCCGAGAAAACGAGTGCGTCCTTGCTGGCCCTCAGCCAAAGAAAGGGTGAACGCCTAAGAGATTACGTTCGGCGCTTCACCGCCGAAGCCCGATCTATTGCCTCCCTCAACCAATCAGTAGCCTCTGCGGCATTCAGGCACAACATCACTAACGCCGACCTCAGGGCGTCCATTGCCAAGAAGCCTCCTCGGGACTTCTCGGAACTCCTGATCAGGAGCAAGAAGTACATCCGAGCGGAAGAGGCTCTCAACCCCCCCAGTCTTAAGGAACCATCTTCCAGGAACAAATGGAAGGATATAAGTGAATGACCCCAAAAATTCCAGAAAGATGACAATGGCCAGCACCGCCCAGCTCATCGTTTTGAGAAATTCACCCCCCTCAATGCTAGTATATCAATAGTTCTTATGGAGGTGGTCAAGAAAGGGCTACTCCACGATCCCCTAGAATGAATACCCCTGACAAGAAAATGAACAGGGATAAGTGGTATTGCTTTTATAGGGACCACGGCCACGACACGGATGATTGTCGGGCTCTCAAAGAGGAGATCGAAGAACTCATACAGCAGAGCCACCTGGCCAAGTTCGTCAGAAAAGACTGGACCGATCCTCCACCCCGAAGAGCCAACAAGCGAATAGAAAGGCTTGCCGAGTTCCAAGATTCCGAACCTGGGGCCATCCTCCACCTTATCCATGGAGGTCCAATGGGAGAAGAACCAAACTCCTCCCAAGAGGCCTTCACCTTATCTTAGAAGTAGGTTTTTAGTTTTCAATAAAGCTGATGCTTGTAACACGGCCAAAAGCATGTAATAATGGCTCACCCCATTGAAGCGGCCACTTAGTTTGTTTCAATAAAACTTAACTTTTTTATTGAAAGTTATTGCATTTGCCTCATGTCTCTCTCTGGGTCATATCTACGACCCGTTAAACGGTAAGTTCGGAGTCCAGCTTGTCCTACAGAGCCGCTCCCACAACTTACTAAGCTCAAAAGACGAGTTTGAAGTCCAACACTTGGTTCGACGCCACTTTAACTGCTTGCGAACGAGCAAGTGCAAAGTAGCTCACCATTCAGAATTGCTCCTACAACTCGTTGAACCCCTCAAACAACAAGTTTGGAGTCCAACACTTAGTTCGACGCCGCTTTAGCCGCTAACGAACGAGCAAGTGCAAAGTAGCTCACCATTCGAAATTACTCCTGCAACTCGTTGAAATTCTTAAAAACAACAAGTTCGGAGTCCAACACTTGATTCGATGCCGCTTTAGCCGCTTGCGAACAAGCAAGTGCGGAGCAGTTCACCATTCGGAATTACTCCTACAACTCGTTGATAACCCCGTAACAACTAGTTCGAAGTTCACAATCATAGAGCGAAATTGCCCTCACAGCTTGCAAGTATGCGGTTTCGAGGCTCAAAACGAACATTCATACTACACTACTGGTTGAATTTTGCAAAATGCAAGTTCGGAGCTCAACTCTTCCCTAAAGTTGCTCCTCAAACTTGTCTTCCAAACGGCTTTCTCCTTAGGCCTGGTGATGCTCCTCGCGTCGCTCGCCTGTCGAGTGGCCTTCTCGACGAGTTCGGAGCTCAACACTCCCCTAGAAATGCTCTTCGCTCTGCTCGCCACCCGAGCGGCCGCCTTCTCGACGAGTTCGAAGCTCAACACTCCCCTAGAAATGCCATCTCGACGAGTTCGGAGCTCAACACTCCCCTAGAAATGCTCTTCGCTCCGCTCGCCACCCGAGCGGCCGCCTTCTCGACGAGTTCGAAGCTCAACACTCCCCTAGAAATGCCATTCGCTCCACTCGCCTCCCGAGCGACCTTCTTCTCAATGGGCTCGGAGCCCAACTCACCCCTAGAGTTCTCCTCAAACCCCTAGAGCCTGGCGATGCTCCTCCCGCTCACCTCCTGAGAGGCCTTCTTCCAAACGAGTTCGGAGCTAAAACTTTCCCCTAAAGTTGGTCCTCGCACTGGCCTCCAAGAACGGATCTTCCCATGGGTCTTACGAGGATCTTCCTAGCTCAACTTCTTAGCCCATAGAATCTTCCCATGGAGCTCCTCTTCGAAGATTCCGGAGACCGAAGCTCCTTTCAACTTGACAAAAATGGATATTGTAGGCCTATTTTGACCCTAAATATGGGTGATTCTTCAACTAACTTCCAAAGAAAAATTGTAGATCTTCGAGCCAGCTTCGAAATGAAGGGTCAAATGCCCAGATCGGACATCCGTAGCACCGAGAAAGTGGGTCACAACACAGCTGCGCCGAACGTGAAAATGGGGAAAATCATAGCCTAAAGATTCGCGCTTGATCTTTGATCAACAACTCTGATCGAGCAACGTAGCTCGGATCCAAAATTCGAGTGTCCGAACAATCGAGCGTGAAAATGGAGAAAATCATTGCCTCAAGATTCGCGCTTAATCTTTGATCAACGGCTCTGATCGAACCACGTAGCTCGGATCCAAAATCCGAGCGTCCGAACAACCGAGCATGAAATTGGGGAAAAACTTTGCCTCAAGATGCGAGCCTGATCCTGATCAACAGCTCAGATCTCGCCACGTCCTTCGGATCCAAAATCTGATCAGAACTGCCTCCAGATATGAGCTTGATCCTGATTAACGGCTCCGAGCTCGCCACGTCCTTTGGATCCAAAATCTGATCCGATCTGCCTCCAAATGCAAGCCTGATCCAGATCGACTGCTCAAATTTTGCCACGTCGCTCGGATCCAAAGTCCGAGCAAACGTGTCCCCGAACATGAAAATGGAGAAATACTCCTCTCGATTCGCACCCGACCTCAATCAACGGCCACAAATTCGAAGAAGAAGAAAACAAAACACAAAATAAAAAAATTGAGAGGGTTAACCGGTTGGGTTCGAACCCGTTTTGGACCCAAAACCCACAAAAAAAACCACAACATCTTCAAACCCTCTGAACCCAACTCCAAAAGCCAACGTCGAACTCCTTCCATCGCTGAGCTCACCCACCGACGAGCTACAGGGCCGAGCTCGTCTCCACGTTATCGTGCTCCCCACAGCGCCGAGCTCCCTACTTCGCTGAGCAACAAGGCCGAGCTCCACTGCCCCTTCGTTGAGCTCCACCTCCACCAGCTTCTTTGAACCCATCACCAAGCCCCGCCAAACTCGACCTCACCACCAATGGGGCCGTCTGTCGAGCTCAGACACCACTTTCGAGCTCGCCCGTCGCCGAAATCGCCGAGTTCGACCTCGTCTCTCGTTCGTCGAGCTCACCCAACTCCAAGCTTCGCCAAGCTCCCTCCCCGTCGAGCAGCTCATTGTCGAGCTCGACCTCATCTTCGTTCGCCGAGCTCCACCTCAGGCTCTTCAACCGCCGCTCCACGCACTCCCCGTCACCTAGCCGCACCCCCGACGCACTCACCCTACCTCTAGCTCGAGCGACCACCGTCGTCTTCAGTTGGTAGGGGATTGCGGGTGAAGGGACAAGGACGAAGGCCAAGGGTGAAGTCGACGACGAAGGAGAAGGGCAAAGGGCAAAGTCGAAGAAGGAAAGGCGGCAAAGGAAAAAAATCCATGTGGTGGTCAACGGTTAGCGTTGACCGGCCACGTGGCGCCATCTGATCCGCTCTCAGCCCCCGTTCGGCGAAACCGAACAACCGAGCGTGCAAATGCAGAAAAAATTACCTCCTCGCGATGCGCACTCACTTGATCGTGATCAACGCACAAGATTGCGCCACGTACCAGAAAAATTGTCTCTTCGCGATGCGCGCTCGCTTGATCGTGATTAATGCACAGGATTGCGCCACGTCACCAGGTAAATATTTATTTATTTATTTATTTCATTTAATTAATATTTTTTAAAAACCAAAAAATTAATTAAAAATTCTAAAAATAATTATTAATTCAGAAAATAATTTTAAAATTCTAAAAAATATAATTATTAAATTGGAATAATTAATTAAAATTTTACAAAATTAATTATTTAAATTCGAAAATTGAATAAAAAATATGAAAATGATTAAAAATTGAAAAAAAAATCAAAAAAATCAGGAAAAATCACTAAAAATCCAAAAAATTCTAAAAATAATTTTGGGTATTTTACAAACTCAAAACTGTTACACATCGAGCAATATCCAAACTCCCCGAGAACTCTGATAAATTCTATAAGCCATTAAAAACGGGCGAACTACTCCTCAAAGGCTGTAAAACTCAGTCTTTAGGAGTGGGGGGCTTGTGATATGGCTCAAAATAGAACCAAATCGGGACCGTTCAAATCGGGCACGAATCTTAAAGCTCTCAGGGGTAAAACGGTAATTTTACCTACAAACGGGTCTGAATTGGGAACTGGGTCTTTCTTCAAAGCCCAATAAGAGCATTTGTAGTCATCTTGAGTCAAATTTTGGATATTTAGCAAATGGAAATGGCAAAAATGGCTTTGTGCTGCAGTCGTTGATTGCCAAAATTGGGTATTTGAAATTATGAAAATCTCAGACGAAAGACGAATTTTCATTTGAAGTTAAAAAAAAATTAATGAAATATTGGAACGGGCGGGAATTCTTTTCCCGTCCATCCAAATTTTAATTAAAAAATAGAGAGACGGGATTCCTTCTTTCGTCCTATGAGTGTGGTGATTTTTTTTCGATCGGACGAAAAATCCTTTTCCGTCCATCGATTTAATTAAAATGAATTGTTTTGGGACGGAAAATTAATCTTAGTCCAATACTTTTCATAACAGTAAAAATCTCTCAGACGAAAAAAAACCAGTCGATGCAACAGACGATAAATCATCTTCCGATTGCTATATTTCCCAAATCCCAAATCTTCTGCAATATTTGGCAATCTCCTGTTCACCAAGAACCCAAATTTTGGGTTTTTTTGCCAACGACTGCAGCGTTTTTTCCCCATTTTTTGGGAAAAAATGGAAAAATAGCCAACGACTACGGATGCTCTAACCCAAAAACGGATTTGTCCTGCTGGGTCGGGGTGACAACCCATTACAAACCAGCCCAAGTTATTTAAAGAGTAATTCAAATTCATGATTATCTCTGAGAGACGGATTAAAACCAACTCTTATCATGAAACGAGTTTAAACTCTACATCTTATCCAAAAATACCGGGACATGGGAATAAATGATTATCTCTAAACTGCCCCTAAAGTGACTTAAATACCCCCTCTCCCCCCACCATAAAAAAGGTAATCAATATTTTTCCACATAAACCCTCTTTTATTGTTTCCAAAAGAATCCACAAATTTATTTGTTTGCTTCCACACCAAAATTAGTAACAACACCACACAATCGATAATTTACAGTAGGTAACAACATGCAGAGAAGGGCCTACCCAATGCCTAGCTGCCTACGAAACTAGGCTAATCACTGCCTAGGCAGATGGGACAAAAGGAAGGGTTAAAGAAACACCCAAAAAAAACAAATAAAACAAAACATAAATATATATAATGAAGAGAGGGGAAAAGAGAGCGGGACCTGACCGCCAACCACATCTCTTCGCCACCACCATCAGAGGCTTCAGGTTTTTCGATGGGGCCAATGAATATAGGGTCACGGTTAAGTTTTATTGGATTATGAGTGAAGTGGCTCCGGTATTACCCCCGCCTCACTTAAGTTCCACTAAAACTGGCAAAGTTGTGGCAATGTCATCCGAGACCAGATTTAGTTGTCCTTTCCTTCACTTCAATAAATTTATTTATATTTACTTTAAAATGAGTCGGCAGCTTAAAAGTGCCACTCAGAGACCAAATAGTGCGAAACCTTGAGGCCTGCTCCAACTATGCCTATGCAGGCACCTAGGCCATTTGCAGAGAACACTGATTCAATACGACTTAAGATATGTACACTACACTAAATTGAGCAAAAATAGACACAAACCATTTTCTCTTTATATAGAAACAACAGATAGGGAACATGAAAACCAATTAACAATAACAATCATGTTTCTCTAAGGCAGATAACATTGCAATGAACACAATATAAGAAGGAAAATACATTAAAAAAATTGAGAGCAAGTTACAGAGAAATTATGATGCAAAAAATGAAGGAACTGCACTACTAAACTAGTGAAATAAATATCTTAAAACATTACGAACCCAAAGTCAAAATTTCAAAAGGAAGAAATAGTTCTGTATCCAAAGGCATGCGAAACATACTTGCATCCATGACGAAGATTACGGACAAGAAGGCTTGTCGGCAAATCCCTACCATGTCCTCCATAGTGACCTCTAGGACTTGGGCTCCGGCCTCTACTGCGATAACTCCTTGGAGGTGAAGGGCTATAACTCCGACTTCTTCCCCTCATGCTACTAACAACTAAACCAACCTGAACAGAGGTAAAACAAGACTTAATAACAAGACCTTAAAATAAAACAGGACCCCAGATATTGTAGCATATACAAATTTGTCAATACAATAATAACAAATAGTGAAAGCAAACATGTGGGCAAATAATAAATACATAACACGATTCTTGATACACTCTGCTGAGGATACGCCTGATCACTCAGTGCAATCAGGACAGAACTGTATATGGATGATGATAATAATAACAAAAGAGTTAAAAATACTTGCATTTCATTTGGTATGCAGTTCACAAAACTGAATATATTTAGTTTGTAGCCATACCCATCCAAACAAGTTATCCTGGTAACAAAAAGCTGTTTGTAGATAATTAGTCCTTTGTTAAGGACTGAATTTCTTAGGGTAGTTCAAGCAGAGAACAAAAGATTTCGCAAAGAGTGCAACAAATTCTCCACCCTGTTAGATTTCCCAAAAAGTGTAACAAATTCTCAACTCCGTCTAATGTCAATTATCATAATTTACAGCTAATGCAGCAAGCATTGAAGTTATGGTTAATCAGTTCCCTCAGATCAGGGACAAAGCTCAGATGGGGACCGGGTAGGCCGGGACACCCAGAAATTTTCAAAAACTCCTTATAGATGGCCCACCCAAAAATTACGATAAAGTCCCTACAAATATATGCAATTAGTTAATTTGACCTTATAAAGCTTCTATCTTATTTTTCGGTCACACAAAATTATGATAAAGTCCCTACATGTACATAGGATTTGGTTGATTTTGATTTTATAAAGCCTCATAAAGCCCCAAAAAGTTATATTACTTTATAATTAGTTGTGTGTCTGTGTTTTTATTTCCAAAATTGTTTATTGCTATGCTTTGCCTACCAGGTAAATTTGTTCTAGCTTCATCCCTGCCTCGGATAGCTATTTTTACTCGGAAAAAAATGGCCCAACTTTTTAGAGATTGCTGACATTCCATTAATATATTTACAACCCAAATAGAACTTTTAGAAGTACTGAGGACACAAAACTCGCACGTTTGGAAATAACAAACTTAATAGTTTCAGAGTAATTCAATAAGGGATTGAGATCAAAAGCACAAAATTCACTTCCAGGAAATAGATGCATGAAATATGAAGATTTTCGGAGATTAAATTTTGTTAACATGATGCCTAAAAGATCAGCATGTTAATGCCATACTGAACTAAACCTCCAATTATATACAGAGACATGACAACCATCATCATGCTGGATCTTGCCGCCGTGGCGGCGTTTTCAGCGGCAAACCGCTGTCAAATGGTTTGGGAGGTGCTGATCAGACAAACAGGGGGATTGTAATGTTTCCCAGGGTGTTTTTAGAAAGGGAAAGGGGTTTGGAGAGGTAAAGGTGAAAGAATTTTTTTAGAAATGGGGGAAAATTTTAAGTTATGGGTCTGGTTCTGGTTGATAATGTAACTTAGTTAATCTGACCTGATTAAAATAATTGATTTGAATATTAAACTGTTAACATAGTTATACGTTCAGCATCCAAAATATCATCATTATATGAAAGCATGCCCAGAATTTCAACCGAGCTCAAATAAGGTAGCATGGGAAAAGATAATCCAGACGAAGACATGCTTTACAATTGTGCAAACTCTAGTAACATGTAATGTACTGAGACATGCATTAATTACATGAAACAACAAGCCCACAAAAAGTCTTTAAATAACTTGATTAGTTGAGCAATTTGCACATGACAAGAAGCATAATAAGATCAGAATCAGGAATCAGAAACTTACTAAATGAATATTTGAAACTTAAAATTTCCATTTATTTCATAATAGAATCAGATCACTTGCACCACAATATCATATCCAAACAAACAATATCACGAGAGAAAAGAACTTGCTTTTGCTCACAATAAAGGAAAACAAGATCATATTCATTCAGCATAGTCACAATATAGGAAAACAAGATCATATTCACTCAGCATAGTCACAATAAAGGAAAACAATATCATATTCATTCAGCATAGTCATGTAGGATATGTTCTACCAAGTGTTAGCAACACACCAAATCACCTGATGATCCACAAATTGGAACCCGCGTTCCAAAACATTGTATATTAGTGAATTGGAACTTTAAAATGAAATTTCCAAATCTTTAACACTTCTCTGAAATCAGTGCATATGTAAATTTGTGACTTGTATTGCATTTTTTTTATTGTTCAATGTAGTAAATCACTATGATGGAATTCACTACCCATAATCAAGGTTTATTAATAATTAATATGATCTCATTATATATAATCAAACTAAAGCATTCTATATATATTTATACACGCACAATTCCTTTTAAAGCGGATGAAGATAAATAGTAGAAAACCAATTAAAGTGGTTTAGACCATAGCTTAAACGAACGGTCAATTCAAACCCATATCAGTCGGATTGGATCGATTTGGGAGGCGGGTAATTCAATCCTCCTCCAAAAGATCCACTCTGGAATGGTACCACATATCCGCAAATTTAAAAAATAAATAATTTAAACGATTAATTTTAAAAATATTAAACACTTTATTTGATAATAAAAATATTTAAATATTATTTTATTTATAAAAAACACCTTATACCAAAAAACCGATCCAATACTGCCTATTTGGTCAATACTTATCCCGGTACCCAAAAATTCACCATCCAATACCATTCTTGATATCGAGATTTTGAACCCTTGGTTTGGACACATATAAGTACCACAACGACTTGTACACAATCAAATTAGAATTGATAGGATGGTAATTCGGGGAGCTGAAAGTACCAGGGTAAGACCACACAAACTTGGGATGAGGTGATACAATATTAATAGGAATTTGGAAAGTGTTAGGATGAGCCCTCTTGAGTGGAGAAAGATTTGTGTAGCTGAACCCAATATTTTGAGATAAAGGATTTGCAGTTGTACAATTCATTCACAACCCTACAAATTTAACCTATATTCTATATTCTATTTTGTGCAAAGAAGCTACCTCCTAATAGACTTCTCACTATTCTATGACTTAGGGTCTACATGGTTTCTTCGCCTAGGAGGGTAGCATAGTTGACAATAACATGCTCTTTTGCCTGACATAACTTGTGACAATGCAAAGGTAGGAAATACATACCATATCCATGCATAACATTGCACAAGTCATTGTTCTTAACTAGTTTGACTTATCATATACTTTCTCCTTAGCATTAATAGCCTAAGCTATATTTCCCTATTCCTAGTATAAACCCATACTTTTGTTTCTCCTTTTGTATTTTCCTAGGCAAGCACATTAGCTGGGATGCACAACATAGTTATCGTTAATTCGTTATAGAACTCATCGAGTAAAAAGAGAGAAGTAGCAAGTCAAGTGCGAGTCAAGTGCGGGGTTTCGAGAAAGGTTTGTGCAATATATAGACATATATATATATAAAGAACTGCAGGATTCTCTCACCTCACGTCCTCTGATTTCTATAGCACAGTTTCCCAATTATGTTTTCTAAAATAAATAGAAATGTGTAGTCTTGTTCTCTATGTTGCCAAAAAAATAAGCAAACATGTTGCTTACACTTTAACCTACACTACATATTTTCTTTGTTAGCCAAAAGATGGAGCACTATACAACATACATAATACTTCGTTATTTAAACACTCAGTTGGGTAGCAGTAGAGACACGATTAGCAATGAGGTCTTGAAAGCCATCCATAAGACTTCCTCAAAATTCAAACAAACCCAATCCTACATATATGAGTCATATGACCATGGCAAAGACAATGCACAAGTGATTTGTACAAGCTACGGGTTTCCTTATACATCACGAATAATAAACATAAAACTCCGTAAAAAAACAAGATTCTAAACAGAAGCATATTGCTCCACTGAACTTGGAATTCCGGTTTCAATCTCAACAAAATTCCCCCAATTCCTCTCCACTTCTTCTCCAAAATTCACGCTTTATAAACATACAGGCATTCTTCTTTCAAAGATATCATCTTTACACCAAAAATAACTAAAGGCACAAAATTAATCATCTTTCGGAACGATTTGAAAAGGACTACCCGTACAAGCAAAAACCCTAATTCGATCAAAGCCTAAAGAGATGAAACACGAACGAAGAGAAGAGCGGATTGCCAACATTACAGTAATCTAACGACGAAGAAGAAGAGATTGATCGGGAAATTTTACCTCGAAATCTGAAACCCTAGGTTTTCTCTCCTTCCACTTCGCGTTCTGCGTTCCTTCTTTTTTCAGCGAAATTTCCTTCGATTTGTATATTTTTTGTGAGAAAAGCTAGGCCGTTGATTTATTGTCGTCGTTTTAAAGCCCGGTTATTGAGAAATTACCGATATGGCATGGCTTGTCTAACGGGTCGGGTACAGTAGATCCGTTTTACTCTGGACCCGATATTTTTTAAGGCTGTCCTATGAGCATCTGTGGTCTTTCCTATATTTCCAAAATTTGAAAAATAGAGAGAACGAGTTGTTGCAGTCAATTTTTATATTTTCAAATTTTAGAAAAATATGAACAGTAATCTTCTATATTTAAGAGATGATATAGGAATTTCTCAAACATAGAAATCGAACGATCATCTTGCGTCCGTTCTATATAAAAATTCTCAGACGCAAGATGATCTAGAGTATGATCAATTTTATAGATTAAAAAAAACATGCCCGTCCGATCAAAAAAAAAATGTGTCAGATTCAAGATCATTTTGCGTCTAACCAGATTATAAAAAAAAATCACTAAAGATATAGGACGCAATTTCATTTTGCATCCGACAAAATTTATAATAATATGACTTTTTTCTCCCAATTTTTTTCCCTATGAAATAAGGTCTATAGGATTGTTTATGCATAAAAATTTGTTTCCAACCACGACATTAGTTGACCTATTTTTTGTGAACGAAAAACTTCTTTGCCAAACTGTCTGTCTCCGCAGTCATTCTTCCAAACAACGGCATGAGATAATTGTTGTCATTCTTATAAACAATGACATGAGATAACTAAAATAGATTAGCCAAGTAAGTAATAAAATGAACTGATGCCGCTATTTCTAAGAACGACATCAGTTATCTCATGTCGTTGTTTGGAAGAACAACGACATGAAAGTCTAGTTTCCAAATTTTCTGACAAATTCAACTTTCGACTTCTGAGTCAGCGGAAAACTGTATTTTTGTACAGATTGTGCTTGCTGTCCAGAATTTTAGATTCCACTTTTTAATGAATTAATTATTCCTATATCGTATGATGTATGTATATTGTATTGCATGATCCTAATGACTTATTTTCATCATTCTAATTGTCCTATTTCATGTTATCATCTTATTGTTCCCATATTGATACTATGGTTCACCTCATATCCCAAATTGCATATTGTATTGTTGCATTGATGAAATAATTAATAGGCCGGAGTTTAAGGGATTGACTAGAGTAGTTGATGATATAGGGACTATCTTCGGATGATGGTCCGTGTTATTATTGATATCGTCATTGTGTAAGAAATTGCACCTTGGCCCATGTTATTATTGATATCGTCATTGTATAAGAAATTGCACCTTGGCCCGTGTTATATTGTTATCGTCATCATACCCAGTACATGAACTATAGAGTCTACCATTATAGTCTAAACGAAATTGATTGTATGCATCGAACCTGTGGTATGGAACAGTTGGGACATAGCGGTACGTGCATTATATAGGTTTTTAAATGACTAATAAACATAAGGATTGTCACATCACCGACACTGCATATTGTTCATCATTGTTCCTATTGATATCGAATATTGGCTAAGTGTTATTGATATAACCATTGATTATTGTTATTGATTATTGAATCATTGTTTATAGTCATTGCATCAATTATCATGATTATTGCCCTATGTTATTGATTCCTATTGATCCATTAATTCATTGTTATACCGTTATTCCATTGTTTCCTACTTTCTCTACTTGCTGTCCATGACTTGCTCTAAGGACAATTTTTATCCTCTTTTTAGATGAAGTGTATACAGGTAATGAAGGAGAATTGTCTGCTGGGATTGGAGAACAACCATTCTGAAGACTACTGCTTTCTAATTGCTTATTACTTTAATAAGCTTTATGTATTAAGACTTGTTATTATTTTGGATTGGATTATTATTGTTTTGGGCTTATGTCCCGGATTTTATTATTGTTTCCAGACGCTGGATTATTATTGTATTTGGATATTTTTATTGCTTCATTCCAAATATTATTGTTCATGAGATTATTATTATTGCATGCGCAATTGCTCTGTATTGATTATATTGTTGAGTTAATCGGATGAACAACTTATGGGTGACATTAGTCATTCGCTGGGCTTTTGTCATGTACTCGTATTCCGTATTTTTGGGAAGCGGGGCGTGACGGATATGGTTTTGGACCGAATCGGCACGGTTGCCATCACTACTTTATGATCTGAATTAAAATTATTAATAATGTACCATTTATAAGAAAAACTAAAACTAATTTATCAAGAACTATTTGATGTAATTAACAACACAAATTTTTTACTAAAAATTTAATTTTTTTAAAGAGAGAATACTTGCATATACACAATTTTTTTATAAAAAAATAGCATGAGAAAATAGCTTGAGAAAACATATAAAATTAACAAAAATAAAACAAGGACGAGAGATCAAAGGGGAAAATGAGAAAATAACAACGTTGGAGAATAGGAATTCCAAGGAAGAAGAAACAACCTATTAAAAAAAATGGGTTAAACCTGAGTGCACCTAATGAACCTTCTAAGAATGGCTCTGGAGTTGATCTGCAACAAGAAGAAAATGAAAAGTAGCTCGAGGCGTGGGTTTCAATTTCTTTAAGAAGCTATTTGGCTGATTCTGGAGATGAATCGTTGATCACTAAACACTTCTCCGGGAAACAACGAGTTTCTGTCTACAGTGTTACGTAATGCTCCAATAGCAGCACGTACCAACTTGCACTACACTGAGTAAAAATTGCTCAACAATATGGAGAAATATATTAGAAGAGATGAAGAATTTGTTTTTCTCTTCTCTACTTCATCTATGTGACATAACCGCTATATTTATACCTAAAATAAAAACGTTTTTCTTTCTTTCTGATTTAATGTTATAACAACTAGATCATAAAGTGCCATAAAAATGGTTTTAATGATTTTACTTGTCAAAAAACTGGCCAGTAAGAAAAGAAACATTTTTATTTAAAACCCAAAAAAAAGTTGTGTTTTTTTTCTTTTTCAAGAGACCCCAAAGGCCCTAAGACCTGGCCCGGTCAAAGATATATATATATATAATAAAACACAAAGAAAGCTATCAAGTGGCTCTCCTTCAATTCCCCCAATTAAAGACCCAGATCTAATCTTACAAAACACATTTCCCCCCCAAAGTTTCCCCCCCAAACTCAAATTCAAATCCCCCCCCCCCAAAAAAAAAAAACTCATTTATTTATTTAATTATTTCGCTCTCTCTCTCTCTCTCTCTCTCTCTCTCTCTCTCTCTCTCTCTCTCTCTCTCTATATATATATATATATATATATATATATATATATATATATATATATATATATGGAAACATGGACTTTTATATCCAATTTATAATTATTTTTCACCATATACTAATAGAAACATGGACTTTTAATTACAACTAATTATTGTCATACTATTCAAACTTCAGCTACATAATTGTTGATTTTACTGTTTACAATGCTTTTCATATGCAGTATCGTTCTGAAGACGTGCCATAGGCACATGGCCACGGGCAAATCTAGTGTATATATATATATGGAATGTAAGAATTGAACCCCCGACCTCATGTGAACTAAAAACATTAACCGTTGGGCCCTAAGACAATGTTGTCAACAAGAGAAGTATTTTGAATGTATACTCAATTCCAACACAACCAATGTGCTATTTGTTGGGATTGGGGCGTCCACCAATGCTCGTTGTATCAGCGGAACTAATATAGCAATGAGGAAGTCGAAGTAGACAAGGCGAATAAATTGAACAAGCAAGTAGATCCACCAAACTAACACAAAGAGAACAACAATGACTTATCCCGATTAGCTTTTGCTTAATCTGGGGGAAAATATTGGGAGATCTGATATTCAACTAGAAGAGATTACAAGGAGTTACTGATTCACTTGATATAAGGAATTAAACTCACCCACCAAGAACTATCTCTCTCTCAAGCCTCTCTTTGCAATGGAGAAAAGAATCTATGAGTACCCCCTCTCATATTGGAGGAGTTTACAATATATATAGAAAAATAGAGAGAAAAACTAGGTCTAATCTTGTTCCTCAGTCGTCCGATAAAACCTGAAAAAGTAGTAACTGAATAAAAGCCGCACGATCTAACTTGGAGTTGAAGATTGGGCTAAAGCGACCTAACAAATCGGGGCCCAAAACAGATTCAGCACCGCGGTCGGTCGATCATCCAACAAGACTGATCGACCGTACCTATCTCGGACAATCCATGTACAACGAGCGGTCGGGGGGGGGGGGGGGGGGGGGGGAAGGGGGTGCGGTCGACTGTCACCAAGACCGGTCGACCGCAACTAGCCTACACCCTACTGTTGCTGTTTTTCCTTCTACTCACTTCGATGCTTCGACCTCCATGCTTCATATTACCTTCTTTTAATTGGTACAACGAGTATTCAAGACACAATCCTAACAAACTCCACCTTATATATGTGTGTGTGTGTGTGTGTGTGTGTGTGTCTATATATATATATATATATATATATATATATATATATATATATATATATATATATATATATATAGTGTGTATATATATATATATATATATACACACACTATATATATATATATATAGTGTGTGTATTATATATATATATATATATAGGGAAATGCTCCATTGAAAACGGGTCTAGTTTTCACGGGTTGGAAAACACCAATCTGAGCCGTTGGATCGCTCATGATCGTGATCAGCGGCTCAGTTCGAGCTCCACATAACCCGTTTCAATTGATCAGCAGCTCAGATCGTGAAAACATACCCATTTTCAATGGAGCATTTCCTATATATATATTAAATAATAATAATAATAATAATAATAATAATAATAATAATAATAATAATAATATAATAATAATAATAATAATAATAATAATAATAATAATAATAATAATAATAATAATATATATGTAACAATAATATATTATAAATATATATGATAATAATAATAATAATAATATATAAATATACTTAGAGAGAGGATGTGAAAAAACAGAAAATAGTTGAAGTGGAGTTTTGTGAAAACTGTTTTCTGAAAAAAGTCCAACCAAACAAGTTTTGGGGTTTTGGGGGGAAAAAAAACACCAAACCAAACAGACCCTAACAAATTCCACTTGCAAAGAAAAATTAGAAACAATAACTTCTTCTTCCAGTTGAACTGATCTCTACCCAATCTCACCGAATCCAGTATACCCCTTCAAGGGTACACCTCCGTAGATGTACTCACGAAGTTGCCAAACTCCGCACGAACTCCACCTACCCTTAGGCTTTCTCCACCTCTCGATGATATTCGAACGTCGTGGTCTCGTTTCGATGAATCTAGTCGCGGCAAACTAGCTGAACTTGCGGGAATAACGGGAAAAGGAGCGACACTTGCACAAGTATTTCAGATTCCCCAAAGCTTGTAGAGATTGTTTTGGCTTGGCCCAACCATTCTCATACCTTTAATCACCTTACGATGACCTTGAAAAACAGACAAAACTCCACCTCAAGCTATGTACCTGCAACCCCGTGCATCAAGAGTTCCCATGGAAATCAGATTCCGTTTCAGCAGAGGAATATGCAAAATGATGGATCCTGTAGGGAAGTCAAGAAACACTAGGGGGGGTGAATAGTATTTTATAAAAATAATTGTGGAATTGAATTTTTTCTTCGGTCCAGTCGACTTGAAAAGCGAAACCAGTCAACTGGGGCGATAGTTAAGAAGAGTATTTTAAGACGAGTCTGATCAGTCAACTTATAGAAGAACCAATCGACTTACCAGACAAGTTTTTAGAGAGAATGTAGTACAAGTCTGACCAGTCGACTTAAAAAGGGACACAGTCGACTGTCTAGACAAGTTTCACAGAGAACTTAAAAAGCAAGTAAAGGAAATGCAAGTTCAGAGAAATACAACCACAAAGTACACACGATGTATCCCGGTTCGGTTCTCCCGACCTACATCCAATTCCCAAGCAACCCACTTGAGATTTTCCACTATTCTTGAAAAATTACAAGAATACCCTACGTCGTTAGACAACAACCTTATCCAACCCGTAGTCCTCTCTCACCACTAGAGAGAGCGCATCACTCTTCCACCAAGAGTGAAAACCTGACTCTACACCCTAGAGCCCTACTCTCCAACCGAGAGGACCATTCTCTCAACCGAGAGTGAAAACTGACTCTACAACCAAGAGCACTACTCTCCAACCGAGAGGACCACTCTCACAACCGAGAGTGAAAGAAAGAACAATGAAAGAGTTACAATCAACCTATAACCTTTTTGTGATTGTGATTTGTGTATGGAGGCTAATAGGTCACTTCTGAAATCAGTCCAAAACGAAATTAATGTTATATTGGACTGAAAACAGAGAACCAAAAAACTTGGAGGATTTGAAAGCTTTTGAACTCTTGTTCTTTTTTTGAAAATAAGGACTTGAAAGCTTATAAAAGAGAGTAACATTTTCCAAGTGATTTCTACACTCAATTTATAGAGATAGAATCACTGGACGTTGAGAAACAATTGTACCAACTGTCAACCAACGAAAATAAATCTTTTGAATTCGAAAAATCAAGTTTTGAAATCAGTAAACGATCGAAACGACTTGAACTTTCAACTGGGTTGCCGTTATGAGTCGACTGGCCAGAGTTTGAAGAAGCTCAGACAGTTTTGTACAGGTACAGTCGACTGGTCCTTAATGGCAGTCGACTGGTACTCCACAGCTGACCTAGTTCAAACTGTTTTGACCTTTATTTTTAAAACCACACAGTTATAAAATTATGGGTGTGTATGTGTGTGACATGGCTTTTACATCAATTTAAGACTCAACAAAAGAACATTACATTTGTTTTTACAAGACACAAAATATAAGACATTGAAGCTTTGATTTTGACTTGAGTCTTTAGTCTTGAGAGAAGCTTTAGCCATTGTCCTTATATGAAGCTTAGCTTGATCATTCTTCAGCTTTAGAACAACTTGCTTGATCAATTTGCTTTGAGACTTTGTGTATCATACATGATAAACTTTGATACAACCTGCAATATATGAGAGGTAGCACAACAACTTTGCATTGTGTTGTAATCATCAAAATTAAGAATCAACATTCTCCCCCTTTTTGATGATGAAAACACAATAGCTTACAATAATGGAAATAAATATTACAAATACTTACATGCCCCCTTATAAAATGTACAACATGCATAGGTGTGAAAACATGCACAAAAACATGCACAAAGACATACACAAAGATATGCATCACAAAAATATAACACAAAGCAACATAAACATAACACAAAGCAACATAAAGATTATAGCTTATATTTTCTCCCTCTTTGTCATCAACAAAAAAATGGAGAAAAAAAATAAACCACAAAAATAATACATAGCAAAATGACATATATAGAAAACTTTTTCGCGATAGTCGACTGGTATTAAGGGGCAGTCGACTTAGTCAAGAGCTAAATAAACAAACGAACATAGCACTAATACAACTGGTCAGTCGACTGGGTATTCTGCACAGTCGACTGTCCAGAACATAAAACTCAGACAAAAACATAGAAAAATAAAGATACTTGGCAGTCGACTGAAAAGTACTTGTAAGTTGACTTACCAGAGAAAAATTTAAAAAACATCATGAAAACTACAAATCCCTAGTTATTTTCTTAAGGTGATAAATGTATCTTCCTTAAGAGGTTTGGTAAAAATGTCAGCTACCTGTTTATTAGTAGAAACAAAGTCTAAAGAAATATCTCCCTTTAAAACATGATCACGTAAAAAATAATGTCGAATATCAATATATTTTGTACGTGAGTGTTGAACCGAATTTTTAGATAAGTTAATGGCACTGGTATTATCACACATTATTGAAGGTTTTTCAAATGAAATACCATAGTCTAATAGGGTTTGTTTCATCCACAAGATTTGGGCACAAGCCAAACTTGCAGCGATATATACAGCTTCTGTAGTAGATAGGGATACCGAATTTTGCTTCTTACTGCACCAAGAGACTAGTGAATGTCCCAAAAAGTGACATGTTCCACTAGTGCTCTTACGGTCAGTTTTATTACCGGCAAAATCCGCATCACTATATGACAAAAGTTGAAAGTTATCGGTGCGTGGATAAAATAGACCATATTCAGATGTGCCTTTAAGGTATCTTAAAATATATTTCACAACTTTTAAGTGAGACTCTTTAGGACTTGACTGATATCTAGCACACAAAACACTAAACATAATATTCGGTCTACTAGCAGTTATATATAAGAGTGAGCCAATCATACCTCGATAAAGTTTCTGATCGACACTCTTACCTAATTCATCTTTGTCAAGGGTAGGGGTAGTAGCTATAGGTGTGGTCTTACTACTCATGCTATCCATGTTAAACCGTTTGAGTAATTTCTTAGCATAGTTTTCTTGATTAATAAATATGCCATTATGTGACTGCTTAATTTGTAGTCCAAGGAAATAATTGAGTTCACCCATGTGACTTATCTCAAACTCGTTTTTCATGGTGTTAGCAAACTCTTGACATAGATTACTATTAGTAGAACCAAAAAATATGTCATCTACATATATTTGTACGATCAAGATATCTGTCTTTATTCTCCTAATAAACAGGGTAGTGTCTACTTTACCTATTGCAAAACCCATTTCTAAAAGAAAAGTCTTCAATCGATCATACCAAGCACGTGGTGCTTGTTTAAGACAGTATAAAGCCTTTTTCAATTTAAAAATATGGTTTGGGAATTGTTCATGTTCGAAACCAGGTGGTTGCTCAACATAAACATCTTCCTTTATAAACCCATTAAGAAAAACACTTTTAACATCCATTTGAAAGAGTGTAAAATTCATAAAACATGCAAAAGATAATAAGATACAGATTGATTCTAATCTAGCAACAGGAGCATATGTTTTATCAAAATCTATGCCTTCTTCTTGATTATACCCTTAGCAACTAGTCTAGCTTTATTCCTAACAGCTTGTCCTGATTCATCTAACTTATTCTTGAATACCAATTTGGTACCAATTATAGTATGATCAGGGGGTCGTGGAACTAAATCCCATACATCATTCCTTATGAATTGGTTTAATTCATCTTGCATGGCATTCATCCAAAATTCATTCTCACATGCTTCTTGTAAATTCTTCGGCTAAAAATCTGACAAGAAAGCTGTGTGAGATATCATGTTAACATGTGATCTCGTCTGAATACCATGTGAAATGTCACCAATTATTAAGTCATAAGGAAGAATTACTTTATTTAAAGATGTAATTACTTTATTTAAAGGTGATGAATCAGTTTCATCATCTTCAATTAAAGTCGATGAAGACAGAGATTCATCAAATGCAACATGTATGGATTCTTCAATAGTCATTGTTGACTTGTTGAAGATTCTATATGCCTTACTCCTATTTGAGTATCCTACAAAGATACCCTCATTAGATCTAGAATCAAACTTATCTAAATTAGTGTTCAGAATAAAACACTTACATCCAAATATTTTAAAGTTAGAGACCTTAGGAATTCTATCAAAAAATAGCTCATAACATGTTTTCTTTAACTTAGGCCTAATCAAAATTGTATTTAAAACATAACAAGCTGTAGCAACGGATTCAGTCCAAAAATACTTAGGTAAATTGCATTCAACAAGCATGGTACGCACACATTCTTGCAAAGTCCTATTCTTTCTTTCAACCACTCTATTTTGTGGTGAAGCTCTAGGAAATGCAAACGAATGAGTTATACCATTCTTGTTGCAATATTCTGCAAACGTTTCATTTTCAAATTCTCCACTATGATCACTTCTTATAATGACTATTGTTAGAGACTTTTGATCTTGAATTCGTTTACAAAAATTAGCAAATTCTTCAAAAGCATTATTCTTATGCTTTAAAAAGAAAGTCCAAGTGAATCGTGAAAAATCGTCTACTAAAACAAAGACATACCTACTTTTATTTAAAGAAGCAACTCTAGTAGGGCCAAATAAATCCATGTGAAATAATTCGAGCTGCCTACTAGTAGAAATGACTTATTTTGTTTACCTAGTTGACATGCTTCACATAACTTATCCTTTTTAAAGGATAGTCTTGACAGCCCTTTAATTAGGTTGTACTTAGACAATTTAGATAGATTTTTCATATTCACATGACCAAAACGTCTATGCCATAGCCAAGAATAATTATAAGAAGCAACTAAGCAAAAATCATTCGAAAACTCATATGCTTTTAAACACAATTCATAAATGTTATTTTTCCTAAAACCTTGAAAAATTATATTTTGCATGGTAGAATCATAAATTAAACATTCATCATTTTCAAACATGATTTTATAACCCGTATCACATAGTTGGCTAATACTTAACAGGTTATGCTTAAGTCCACTAACTAATAAGACATCTTCTATATAGGGATTAGTGTACTTACCGACCATACCAATTCCTATAACCTTTCCTTTGTTGTTGTCACCAAATGTGACTGTTCTTCTATCAATGTCTTGTATGGAAGATAGGAGGTTGGCATGACCAGTCATGTGCTTCGAGCATCCACTGTCAAGTATCCAACGATCTCTCTTAGGTACCTATAAAATATTCAATATGAATATGGTACCCTTTTCATTGGGTCCAAAAATAGATTAGTTTGTGGGAAACCAAACCCATGAAGAGTTTGATTTTCCACCATAAGCAGAAATATAATTAGCAGAATTACATACAATAAGCATATATGAATTAATATAAGCATTTCTATCTTTTAAACTCAGGTTGACTGGAACCCATACATATTTGCTCTGTCCAGTTGACTTTACAACACCTTTCAGTCGACTTTTACTGTTATTCAGTCGACTAGGAGGTAGTATAGGTCGACTTGTCTGAGGTATTTGTCTCGTTGAATGAGACTCAATACCTTTGGACAGACGGCTGATATGTGGATTCAGTCGAATGGTCTGAACTGTAGAATTGTCTTTTTCATGAAAAGTTATAGTTTTAGGTTTTTCAAAAAACTCCTAAAGTTTATTTTTAATACTAGAAATAGATACATATTTGTTTACACTAGTGTTCTTAGAAGAATGAGATTTTTCAAGGGACTTTTTAAAACCAAGTCCAAACTTTTGATTAGATTGTACTTGATTTTGAAGAACATCATTTAAATTCTCTTTTTCTTTATTAAATTTAGATACGTTCTTGGATATCTCTTCATAATTTTTCTTTAGAGACTCAAGATTCATATCTGTTGCCGCTGAATTCGGGTGTGGGGGCAATAGATGAGATTTGTAGGTTCGTGAGGAACTCACAAAGATCGACCCCTTCTTCTTCCTTGCAAATTGGATGGCTCCTTAGTGCTCCCTTGCGACCTACAAAAATGTTCGAGACACTGGGATGGATCCCGGCGACGAACCCTCTGACGATCAAGTCGATACACAGAGAAAGACAAGTGAAAAAGCTCAAGTGTGCAAAGTGTGATCACCTTTAACAGTAGGAGGTCAGGGGGGTTTTATAGCCGCAATGGGGATCCTTTTCGGGATGAGAGCAGATCCCTATTTCCCGGTGCGGGAGGATAAGGGTGGTTGTAACCACCTCCTCCAAATCAGGGGGAGCCAGGATTTCCTCCAATCCTGTTGAATTGGCTCCTAACGGGTTGAGACCCATTCTTAACTGGTCAGATCCGTTAATGGGTTAGCAGATCCAGGAGGAAGGACCCGGTTCCTAATTCGGACCCGTCTGTAGGCGAGATTACCATCTTGCCCCTAGGACTTTGAGATTCGTGCCCATTTTGAATGGTTCTGATTTAACCCCATTTTTAGCCATATCACGAGCCCCCACTCCCAAAGACTGTGTATTACGGCCTTTGGGGAGTAGTTTTGTTGTTTCAATGGCGCATAGGACTTTTTCGGAGTTCCCAACGGGTGTTCGAATCTTGTCTGAGGGGTGATGGTGCTTTCCTGAGCTGGTAGCATGCTCAGAGTGGCTCCTAGGTTGTTCTGGATTTTTGGTAATTTTTTCCAATTTTATATTATTTTTCCGAACCATTTATTCAATTTTGCCAAGCGATGATTTGGTCTTCGGGAATGCTAATTAAACATTCTAACCAATAATTATTTATCCAGGGATGTAAAAATGTTCCCCTGAATTTATAAATAATTTTTAGAATTTTTAATTATTTCCCCGCATTTTTAATCATTTTTTCTCAAATTTTTGAGTAAATAATTTGAATTAATAAGTAAAATATAATTCTAATTACTCAATTATGGCGTGGCGCAATCTGAACCGTCCATCTCGAGTTGGTGCGTGGTTCGGAATGATCGAACGACGAGGCGGCGCTGAGTGACGTGGACGAATCTGGGATCTCGATCAGATTATGATGCGAGTTTTGAAGTGATCTGACGGCCTGTGTCGCTCGGCAGAACTTTCTCCGTATGGGCAGCTCGGAAGGCCAGTCGCTCGGATTGAGATTCCGAGCGATGTGGCGTAATCTGGGATGTCCATCAAGCTGCGGCACGAATCCCGAAGTCATATGACGGTATGGATTACACTTGGTCACGTGGCTGAATCAGGGCCGCTCATCAGGTTGAGGCACGAATCACGAGGCGATCAGACGGCTCATGCTGCTCGGCATTATTTTCTCCGTATGAGCAGCTCGGAATGCCAGTCGCTCGGATTTGGTTTCCGAGCGACGTGGCGCAATCTGAGACGTCCATCTGGAGATTACGCACGAATCTCTAGGCACAACAGCATGGATCACGAGAAAATGTGATCGTGGTTGGTGTGGCTGAATCAAGGCCGCTCATCAGGCCGAGGCACGAATCACGAGGCCATTGGGCGGCTCATGCTGCTCAGCATTATTTTCTCCTTATGAGCAGCTCGGAATGCAAGTTGCTCGGATTTGAATTCCGAGTAACGTGGCACGATCTCCGCCGTCCGATTGAACATCAGGCACGAATCTCGAGACACGACGGTGTGGATCACGAGAAAACATGATCTTGGTTGACGCGGTTGAATCTGAGCTGTCTGATCAAGATCTGGCGCGAATCTCGAGGAGAAAGTCATTTTTCTCTAGTACGCAGCTCGGAATGCAAGTTGCTCGGATTTGAATTCCAAGGGACGTGGCACGATCTCCGCCGTCTGATTGAACATCAGGCATGAATCTCGAGACACAACGGCATGGATCACGAGAAAACGTGATCTTGGTTGATGTGGTCGAATCTGAGCCGTCTGATCAAGGTTTGGCGCTAATCTCGAGGAGAAAGTCATTTTTCTCCAATACGCAGCTCGGAATGCAAGCTGCTCGGAATCGAATTCCGAGGGATGTGGCACGATCTCCGCCGTCTGATTGAACATCAGGCATGAATCCGAGACACGACAGCGTGGATCATGAGAAAACTTGATCTTGGTTGACGCGGTCGAATTTGAGCCGTCTGATCAAGGTCTGGCGCGAATCTCGAGGAAAAAGTTGTTTTTCTCCAATACGCAGCTCGGAGTGCAAGTTGGTCGGATTTGAATTCCGAGCGACGTGGCACGATCTCCGTCGTTTGATTGAAGATCAGGCACGAATCTTGAGGCAAAAGACGTTTAGGCTTCAGGGTTAGGCGTTTGTACTTCCGATGAGTCATTATGGGGGCCCAAAGTGTTCAAAGGCCCACCCGAATTCCTTTTTAACTCTTATAAGTTTTCACCACTCCCCTTTCCCCTCATTTTTACAGTTTCACTTTTACTTCACTTTTGCTATAGTTGTTCTTATTCTCGAGAGGCACTGCTAGCTTTCGCGGCCAGGCATTTTCAATCTCCGGCGATCTATTCCGACCGTAAACGTCACTTCGAGGTTAGTTACTTCCAACTCAATTTTGAAAAATGTCTAGAGCGTCGTCGGGGGACGAGACCTCCACTTCGGACCAAGACACCGGCCGAGCGGTAGTGGTCGCACCGAGGAAAGGGAAGGAAGTGGTTAAGTTGGCCGTGGTGTTGACGATAGTGGAGACTCCGAGGGAGGCAGGAGAGCTGGGTGGCTGCCGTCCACACTGTGTAACGCCCCGAATTCCAAATTACACTGAATTCGAGATTCCACATGATTTTTACACTTCATTTAGTACAATTTTACAAGGAAATTTGAACTTTTCACTTTACATCAGAGTTACAAGTAAAACATTACACTTTACATTCCACAGTGGAAGTAATATTACAACTTTTAAATAAATGTACAACAACATTGAATAAACTCTAAGCATCTGTTCCTCTTTAACCTTTACCATGTCCTTTACCCTGCATATAAAACTGTGGGTACGTCAGTTTATTCAACCGATGAACATTATACACGGCCATCCTCTCTATGCCGGAAATAGTATAACTCATTTCCATATTTAACAAACACAAACTTGTCACATATCAAACTAAAGGGACTACCCTATTGATATCGTGTTGTGATTGTGCACTTAGTCCTTAATGCAGTTAATTATATTATATGACACTAATGCACACTTGTTCGGATTCTATGCATCCCATACTACATAGGTCCGAGTGCAAGCCTCTTATTCGTTCTTCATCTTTGTAGGGTTCGATCCCTCGTCATGACTTAATCTACTACTGTAACTATCGTGAGTATCTTAGATGATCTATGAGTACAAGCACGCATACAGGACCCTGGAGAGGAATTCCACGTCATGTCTTGACTCATCAAGCATGCATTCTGTGGCAACTCAGTCTCCTCCCTGAACACAATCCTCTTGCAGTCACCAAACATCCCACAAGTGTTGCTAAAGTCCGATCATTACTGAGTTGTACCCACGCCATGTCTTGACTCATCAAGCATGCATTCTGTGGCTCACACACCCGCACCGTAAACTCTAACTCTCATACTCGTGTTTTTCTCTCACTTTCATCACGTCTTCACTATGCACTATTCCTTAGTTTTTATTAGAATCATGAACAAAATCAAAGCTCTAGAGTTAGCCTCTCCACTAAACCGGACTTATTCATTTATTCAACCATGACCAACCTTGGTCTTTCATTTCAAATTTCATTTCATTTTTTTCCAATTGCCGGGGGAGACTTAGCTACTCTTTTGTTTCAATTCCAATTCACAATTTCCAAAATTGAGCGTTTCCAACTCATAAGTTCATTTTCATAATTATAACAGATTTTCTTTTTCAATAGCATGATCTCTAATTTATTCATGAGTCCATAGCCATACATGGAATTCAATTATTCCTTATATGATTCATCAAGTATCATTGTCACATTAAAATCACATCACTAAATGAATATTCACATTTCATATTTTTCACACTATTATCCAATGAGAATAATTCACATCACATCATATAATATAATCTCTATCTTTATTCCACTTCTTTTCTAACATTTTATTTCAAGTCCTTTTGCAAAGTGCAACTTTCATAACACACAAGTGTATAACCATAATTCTAAATTATACCTTTATTTTCAAAACATACTCCATTTAATGCAAATAATTCTCAAATTATTTTTCATAAGTACCACATAATTTTAGAACAATAACCATATTTTTTTCGTAATTTTTTAATCATTAAAAATCCTCAAAAAAATATTTTTCCCCCAAACTAAATACTGGCCGAACCCAGTATTCGAACCCACGACCACAGAGAAAACCTCCCAAGGCACAGACCACTAGGACGAATGCTGTATGCGTTAGAAAGAGTGGTTGAGAGCATCTAATGCTCTCGGCCGCTGTACTTTATTTTTTTCCAAAAATGCAAAAAGTATGTTGCTAAGGGGATTCGAACCAGCATCTCATGAGACCCGAACCCTACTGTAGCAAATAGAAGCATCCCAACCAATTGAGCTATGCGCTCAAGTTGTCAATAGTGCAACTCGAAGTTTATTTAAAATAATTCTCTCTGCTATTAAAACATTTCGATATTCAACAAGTTCTCATTTCATTTTGCTTTTATAAAATTTGCTGTAAATTTCCAGATTGACTAATACCATCATAAGTTATACTCCAGGATATAGAAAATAATTTTTTCAATAATTAATACATATTTTTCATACGATTAATTCGAATTATAAACTAATGCTACCATATTTCTTCTTTTTCGACATTTCTTAACAATTAACATCACTAATCTTTATATTAGCAACTTCTTACTAATTCTCTACTTTTAATCACTTCCCAAACATGCAACCTATATTTTAATTCATTCATTTCAACATTAACACAAGGATCCACTAAAACATAAAGTAGCATTGTCAATTTACTAACTTTTGTATATGATTCTTGATAGTAATAATGAAATTTTCTTCAAACAATCCATGGCTATAATCAATTCACATACAACTTAAATTTAACTATAGAACCACATACAATTTGCATACCAATATTTCAATCAATCAGTAGGCCATTTTCTAATTTAAGTGTACTCTTATTAATCTTTTTCATGCATTATTCTTTCCATTCAAATCTAGCATGCATTCCTAATTAGAAACATGGAAAATTTACCCACCTTATTTGGAGAGAAATACAACTAGCAACCTCCTAAACGAATGTCCTTGCAAACGAACGATCCTCCTCCTAGAAGCACGCACTCGAGCCTTCCACAATGCCAAAACCGAGAGCCTCCCTTTGTTGATGCCGGCCTTCTCTTCTTTGATGCAAGCACAAACCCCACACAATCTCTCAATCTTTTACTCACTTAATAAACTACTAGATAATGTATTTTAAACTATAGGCTTGGAGGAGATAATTAGCACAAAAATACTAGGCAGGGGGGGGGGGGTATTTATACTAAAAATTTAGGAAAATGGATGGCTAGGATTGAAGTAGGAGTTAGGAACAAATGGCTAGGATTTAAGGAGGAGTTACAATAACCAACCATGATCAAGTAACCACCACCCATGACTCCACTTGAATTTTCAATTCCCTCCAAATCAAAACCGGCCTCACATGAGGTGCTTTTGCACGTGTATGCGCAATGCACGTGCATGCAACTTGGTCTCCATTTAAAAATTGTACATTATATTTTACATAAAAATAATCTTTAAAATGTATTCTACATTACAAGTTGTAGTTAAAAATAAAGTAGCTCATGGGCTTTAGTTTTTGGGCCAAAATAATAAAAAGAAACTAAATAAATTCAATTTGGGCTTTTAGAAAGAAAGACTTTTGTCTATTTGAAAAAGGGTTTTATACAAAATAATTAAAGAGCACATATATATAAATTTCTATACTCATCATAATGAAAATAATCACCAAATATTGCACGTGCACACAACGTGCAAAATAAAATAATTTTCATTAAATGAAAATCGGGGCATTACACACTGTCGAGCCTCGACAGGGTCAGGAGCTACCCCGAGGACATCTTGGAGAAGGCGGTGCACGGGATGGCTTCGGTGTACGAGGAGAATAGCCCGAGGGATCCTTTCGAGGTGGATGAGATCCCTTCGATCATGACCGAGGCGGATCTGTATCGGATGAGGAAGAGATTCCGCATCCTGAAGGAGTACGCTCTGCTACTCCCTGGCCCTGGCTTCCGAGCATGTACGGGGACGTCGCCGAACACATGCGTCTTTCCGTACGACGTGCTTAATGCCGGCCTTCGGCTACCGCTTCTGCCTTTCGTGGTCGAGGTATTGTAGTGGTACGGCCTGAGCCCCATGCAGTTCATGCCGAACATGTGGCGGCAAGTCATCGCCTTCATCCTCCAATGTCAGGCGGTCGGTGTGCAGCCCCAACTTGTTCTCCTCCGCAGCCTCTACCGGATCTGCCGAATAAGCAAGATGGAGTACTGGTACTACTTATCGCCGAGGAAGGGGGTTAAATTGATCGAGAACCTAGACTCCATCAAACATTGGAAGGAGAAATACTTCCTGATCCGAGGTCCCGAGCCGTGGGGCTTCCCAACGGCATGGAAAGAGGATGTTCCGAAGTGGGCGAAGGCCGAACCGGTGCTCACTAAAGAAGAAGAGGTGGTAGTGACGAAGATCCTTGGTCTTCCGACCCTCGGTTGGAAGGATATTACCGAGGAGGTCTTGTTCGGTGGTGGTCTTAGTCCAATCGACCCCAGTATGCTCCTTTTCTTTTTTAAACATATGAGTACTCACATTTAGCATTTGTGTTTTTTCACTAACTCTTTTGCTCGGTTTTTCTTTGTGTGTAGAAGCCCCCGGTATGACTACCGAGCCCTGATGGCGAAGAGGAGCGCGGTCGCGGCAAAGGGTGCAAATACGAAACAGAGGAATAGGACTACAGCGGGGCCTCCTTCTGGCCGAGCGGTACAAGTGCCCTCGGCGCCCATGGCTGTTGTAGACCTAGTCAGCGACGCCCCTTCGGAGCCGCAAGTTACGCTCCCTTCGGTTGAAGCCCCGGGATCTTCGAGCGGGGGGTTCTCGGCCGGCGCCGCTCTGGCCCTGGAGGTGCCGCCGCTCACGGCCGAGGCAGAGGCCATCCTTACCGAAGAGCACAAGAGGCTCTTCGTCCCCAGCTGGCAGGTGATGAAGCTGGACGGCTTCCTCGGTGATCCGGGAATGTGCATGCAGGCGGTACGCCATCTACTGACCCCAAAGGACCGCGTGTCATTGAGGGTAGGTACGGTCGATGACGACGCCTTGAAGATCACCCGGTCGACGATGTCGGTAAGTAGCTTTGCTTCGTTCCCTTCAGCTTCGGGGTTAGCGATCTTTGAGTTCTCATATTCCTCTGTTTTGTTTAAAGACCCTTTGCCACTTCAGCCATATACTCGAGCAGTTCGCCGAGCAAGAGAAGGAGATGAAGGCGGCAAATGATCGCGAGCGGTCGGAGCGCTCCAAGGCAGTGAAACTATTTGAGGCTGAACAATGGCTCTCGGCATCATGAGCAGCCGAGGTGGGTGCCCTCGAGACGAAGCTTGCCTCGAGGCGCTAGAGAAGGAGAAGGCTCGCCTCGAGGAGGAGCTGGCGAAGACTTTGAGGGCATCCGAGGAGGTGCGGAAAGAGCAGGCGCTGAAGGTGGAGGAGGCGTAGAAGGCCATTCGGGACGAGGCAGAGACCCATATAATGACAAATATGGAGGAGTCCTATGCTCGAGCTCTGAAGCATGTGGCGACCCGCATCCCCAGCTTTGACGGTTCGACATATTACTTCTACGATCCGGTAGAGGGCGAGGAGCTCAACCCTCTGGCGGAGGTCAAGCCCGAGATGGAAGGTGACGAAGCCGAGGGCGACGACGAGGACAAGGTGAACCCCGAAGGGGCGCTCGTCACTCTGCCGAGCGAGGGCGCTTCGGAGCAGCACCTCGAGGGTGGCTCCCTAACTCAGTCGGCTTTTTTTTTTATTGCCGAACTGCGGACTGGCCACTGGTCTCTTTTGTACTCTTTTGAATTTCAATGAATGCGAAGAACTTCTGAGATTTTGGCCCAAGTGTTTACACTCAACTAGCTTCGAAATTTGGCTAAGTGTTCAATACAACTTGATTCGAAATTTGGCTAAGTGTTCAATACAACTGGCCTTCGAAATTTGGCTAAGTGTTGGGGCTTGAGTTGTTTCATATATGAGCTAACCTTGGTTAAGTGTTTGAAATTTGGCTAAGTGTTTCTCGAGCTCAGCATTGTTGTGTTCTTGCTTTTCAGATCGCCGAGTTGTGTCAATGGGTTGAGGCGTCGCCGAACATGGTAGCGGCTGAGGCCTCTCATCTTCGAATTGACTTAGGAGCGACGAAGTTGGCCCTTTCTCATAATCGAGAGTGTTTTCTCAAGAGCGAGGCAGAATTAGATCATCTCAAACTAACGCTGGCGAAGCACAACTCCAAGTTGAAGCAACTAAAGAAACGAGCTCGAGAAGTCCCCCCCGAAGGGGAGGTGGAGTCACTTCGGCAGGCCCTATTCGACGTCAGTGCAGAGAGAGATGGTCTGAAGAATGTGGTGCTCGAGAAGAGTCTGGAGACAGCGCAGCTTCGGCGAACTATCATTGAAGCTTCTCGTGTGGGTAGTACGAGCAGAATTCCTCACCTACAAGTCAAGGTAACGGATGATTCGCTGAAGGAGAACATTGTTGAACTAGAGACGGAGGTTCACTGACTACGACATTTTTTGGAGGGGAGCAACGTCAGGACCACATCTTGCTCTCGAGATGAGTACTCGCAGGGATGATCGTTCCATGAGTTAGCATCATGTTTGCCTCCCAACCTAGGGCATCCTGGGGACACTTAAACCGGAGTTGCTGGTTCGTCGAGCGAAGCCTCAGCCGGCACAACGCTTAGAGACACAACTAGGCTCGCCGGCTTGGGGACCTCAACGGGTGTGGGGTCGCAGCGACGGAATGTTCGCCGTCCTCGTTTGTCGCTCAAGAGGAGTATCCCACTTCCTAGGATGCGTTGAAGTAGTCTTGTAATTTTGGCCTCTTAAGTTTTGTAATTCGTCGTAGAGATGAGTAGTCGGTCTTGTAATCTGACTTGTTCCTCAAACTTTATTGAAATGAAACTTGTTTTCTTTTTTGCACTTGCGTGTTTTGTTAGCACCTATGGTTGTCAATAGCTGTAGGAGCACTTCCGAATAGCGAACCACTTCTTACTCACTTATGAGCGAGTAGTAGAAGCGGAGTCGAGCCAAGTGTTGGACTCTGAACTTCGTTGTTTAAGAAAGAATCAACGGTTGTGGGAGCAATTCCGAATGGTGAACCACTTCTTACTCGCTTATGAGTGAGTAGTAGAAGCGGAGTCGAGCCAAGTGTTGGACTCCAAACTTCATTGTTTAAGAAAGAGTCAACGGTTGTAAGAGCAATTCTGAATGGCAAACTACTTCTTACTCGCTTGTGAGTGAGTAATAGAAGTGGATTCGAGCCAAGTGTTGGACTCTGAACTTCGTCGTTTAAGAGAGAGTCAACGGTTGTGAGAGCAATTCTGAATGGCGAACCACTTCTTACTCGCTTATGAGCGAGTAGTAGAAGTGGAATCGAGCCAAGTATTGGACTCCGAACTTCGTCGTTTAAGAGAGAGTCAATGGTTGTGGGAGAAATTTTGAATGGAGAACCACTTCTTACTCGCTTATGAGCGAGTAGTAGAAGCAGAATCAAGCCAAGTATTGGACTCCGAACTTCGTCGTTTAAGAGAGAGTCAACGGTTGTGGGAGCAATCCGAATGGCGAACCACTTCTTACTCGCTTATGAGCGAGCAGTAGAAGCGGAATCGAGCCAAGTGTTGGACTCCGAACTTCGTCGTTTAAAAGAGATTTCTTTTTTATAAGTAGAGTTAGACTACCCCAAAAATAGAGAATATCTTAGGTGGAGTTAGTTTACTCAAAAGATAGGGAAGTTGTGAGGAGAAATTTCTCTATATTGTAAATAACAGGGCGACCGCTTCTAAGTTGCAGACCGCCTTTACATTTGATTAAAAAGAAGATACAAGTGAAGTTTTTGCATTCCTGGGGAAGTTGCTAGGAGGGCGTTTGGGCACCCTCTCGGTACTTCATTAGGTGCTTGGCGTTCCAAGTCCTCGGCATCTTTCTGCGCCCCGAGTCTTCGAGTTGATACGCGCCTAGACATATAACTCTGGAGACCTTATATGGTCCTTCTCAGTTGGGTGCCCACTTGCCCCTTTTGCCTGGGTCGGAAATTGATAACATTCTCAGCACCAAGTCCCCCTCCTTTATGTTGGACGGTCGTACCCTCTTGTTGTAAGCTTGAATGATCCTATGACGGTAGGTTTCCTGGCAGATTGCGGCCCTCTCGCGGATCTCCTCAATGAGGTCTAGGCAGTTGCAAAGCTGGTTCGCATTCTGTGCCTCATTCTAAGCTATGAGTCGAGGTGAAGGTAGACCCACCTCCAAAGGGATAAGGGCTTCTGATCCGTATGTGAGGCTGAAAGGAGATTCACCCGTCGAAGTTCTTTTGGTAGTGCGATAGCACCAAAGCACATTAGGGAGTTGTTCAGCCCATAGCCCCTTGGTGGACTTGTCGAGCCTCTTCTTCAAACCTGAGAGAATTTTTCGGTTCGCGTTCTCCTCTTGGCCGTTAGATTGCAGGTGTACTACTGAGGAGAACCGCTATTGAATGCCGAGATCGGTGCAGAAGTCGTGGAAGGTAGCTCCTGTAAATTGGGTCCCATTAACGGTTACGAGAATGCGAGGTACCCCAAACCGACAAACGATGTTCTTCCAAAAGAACTTCTGCACCCTGTTCTTGGTGATCGTTGAGAGAGGTTCGGCCTCTATCCATTTGGAGAAGTAATCTATTCCTACCACCAAGAACTTCAGCTGGCCTGGTGCCGGAGGGAAAGGTCCGAGCAAATCCAACCCCCACATTGCAAAAGGGATTGGACTTGCCAGGGAGGCAAGTTGCGCTTGGTAGACAATGGATTGGGGCGAACTTCTGGCAAGAGTCGCTGGCAGACGTACTCCTCGGAGTCACTTAATAGTGCAGGCCAAAAATACCCGTAGTTCAAAAGCTTCCGGGCGAGGGATCTTGCTCCCAAGTGTGCACCACATAGACCGTCATGGGCTTCCCTTAGGGCGTAGAGTGCCTCTTCCGGAGAGAGGCATCTCAGATAGGGCCGACCATCAACCTGGGTGTAGGAGCATTTGTACATGACCCCGTCCAGGAGTGTGTACCGCTCTGCTCGTGTCCTGATCCTCCTTGCTTCTTTCGAATCTTCAGGGAGGACACCGTCTCGGAGATACTCGATGAGGGGCTTCATCCAGTTTCCTCCAAGTGTTAGGGGTAGGCTTCCATTGGCTCCGAGCCATCTTTGTTGATGCTAGGTTTGAGAAGGACTTCTATTAGGAAAGTCCGTTCTAGACCTTGGAGGGATGAGGAGGCGAGCTTAGAGAAAGCATCCGCTTGCGCATTTTCCTCTCGGGGAACCCGCTAGAGTTGAACATCTCTGAATAAAGCTAGAAGCTCCCTCACTTTCGCCAAGTATCTAGCCATTCGGTTGTCTCTCGCCTCATACTCCCTGGACACTTGATTGACCACTAACTGAGAGTCGCTGAAGACCTTAACCTGTTCGGCACCTGCCTTGCGGGCCAAGCAGAGACCCGCGATTAGGGCTTCATATTCTGCCTCATTGTTTGACGCCGAGAAGTTGAGGCGAAGGGAATACTGGAGGATGAAGGCATCGGGACCAGTTAGGATAACGCCGGCCCCGCTTCCATCGGTGTAGGAGGACCCGTCCACATAAACGGTCCAGACAGAAGGATCGGCTGGTGACTCGCATGAGTTGGGGATGGTGTTCTCCACGATGAACTCAACTAGAGCTGGGGCTTTTATCGCCGTCCTGGGCTGGTAGCTGATATCGTGCTGACTCAGCTCGATGGACCACTTCATGAGCCGTCCAGACATTTCAGGTTTGTGGAGAACCTGTTTCAGCGGTTGGTCTGTAAGAACGACCACCGAGTGGGATTGGAAGTAGGGGCGGAGCTTACGGGCTGCCATGACCAAGGTAAGTGCCATCTTTTCTAGTTTCGGATAATGGAATTCAGCATCATGGAGCACCTTACTCATGTAATAGATGGGCTTTTGTGTCCTATCCTCTTCCCTTACGAGGACTGCTCTGAGCGTTTGGTCCGAGGCTGCGCGGTAGAGGTAAAGGACCTCTCCAGGTCCCGGTTTACTCAGGAGTGGGGGGTTAGATAAATACTCTTTGAGATTGTCAAAGGACTCTTGCTGCTGCGGCCCCCACTCGAAGCCTTTAGCCCCCCTGAGGGCTTTGAAGAAGGGGAGGAGTTGTGTAATCCAGCTATCTCAATAAATAGATAAACTAGACACAAATTAAAAACCTCGCAAGTGTACGAATCGTTTATAGAAGCATAGTGAAAAGCAAGGGTCGATCCCACAGAGATTGTAGTACTTAACTCACTAATCAATAAAACAAAAGAAAATGCAAATCATAAAGTTTGTTCTAAAAGTCTATTTAAAAGAAAATGAAAAGATTAAAATCTAGATCGAGTAGTTCTTACTTTGAATCACAAATATCTATTAAGTAGTTGGGTTTTTAGATCTCCACCAATAGTCAATAATGCTAAGTCACCTTCTGTACTACTCTAATTACTCATGTTTGTTCCTTTAAGGGCATGGTATCTACTCCTTAAAGTTATTGTTTCCTTAAGCCAAGAATTAGGCATGGTATCTACTCTAATTCGTTTCTTTCCTCAAGTATTTAGCATGGTATCTACTAAGTTGCACTTAAAGAAAACATAAGAACAATGGAAACGAACAAACACTCGAAGTTCTAGAAATTGGTATCAGATCTAGATCCTTCAGGTTGATTAAACCAAGAACCTCTAAAGATTCCTGTGTTACAAACTATGGGCACGAGATACGGGTCGTCTATATGCTCATATAACATATTCAGATTTATAATACGCAAACTTGATAAACCCAGGTTCTGTATGGCAGTCGACTTGCTGTCACTCTCAGTCGACTGCTCTTAGAACTTCTGAACAAGTTTGATCATTATAAATCTATACCAATTCAATCAGGTTTAATCAATAAGTAATAGAGTAGCATTGAGAAGAATATAAGTATTACATGACTACGGTTTCAATCTACCCAACTATAAAATTAGTTGCACATAATACAACCTTTATTGATTAATAAAATAGAATTCATGACTCTACAATAAAAATACAAAGTAAAAGGAAGAACAGAAGAACACTGATTTGTATGATGTTGAACTTGAGCCCAATCAGCAGTCGACTTGTTCTCCTTCTTGATGCTTGCAGTCGATGGTCAGTTGATCGTTAGTTGATGGCTCCCGCCGAATAATGCCTCTTGGTTGATATTTATAGATCACGGGAAGAGAGTTAGGGTTTGCACTTTTTTTCCAGAAAAGTCCTCTTCTTTCCTTTATTTCTTTCCTTCTTTGATCTGCGTTTTATTTCTTTCTCTTTTCTTCTTTTCTTCCTTTTCTGCAGATATTGAATTCCTGATTTCTTATCTCTTCACGCATAAGACTGAGTCCACCCTCTTACTTGCCAACCCCGGTCCCTTATCTTAATTAATGACGAGTTGTTACATGCAGACGACCTGGGTTTGGATATCTTCCATTTGATTCGGATTTGGCTGAGGCTGGATCTTAAACTTTCTTATCTTCTGACTCGGTTAAATACCAGTCGACTGTTTTGGTGATCAGTCGACTGTTCCGAGCAGTTGCTTCCTCTCTGTCCAGTCGACTGTTGGAAGAATCAGTCGACTGATGCTCTGCAGTTCCCTATGTATCATCCTCTCAGTCTGTATTAGCCTTGAATCTGCTTTGTTTGGCTGCTTTTGGTTGTTTCCTATGGAAAAGAGAAAATAAGAGTAAAATACCACATATAGAGCATTTAAATGTCTAATTGCACTAAGATTATTGCTCCTAAATGTGAATATTATTGAGTTCATCAAATACCCCCAAACTTAGCTTTTGCTTGTCCTCAAGCAAAAAGTAAAATTATGAACAAGGAAAAAATACTAGTCTCAACCCATCACACCAAGAAAATGTGTCATTATGCAAGCATCAAAATTTCAATTAAAAATATAAACAATTGCAAATAAAGTAAAAGAACAAGCATACCCACTTTCTCCAGTGCAATTATCTATTCATAACTCCAAACCCAATCATATTTGTCATGCAATTAATTATAGTTATAGTATGTAACTACCCAATCTGTGATTATCCCTTTTCTCTACTACAAACCGAGTAGCAAACCAGAGTTTTTTTTCTTTAAGTCGTCACTTGCCTTTTGACGCGAGTGCAAAACATTTGTGATGAATCCACCCGGTTACTCAACAAGTCACAAACTTTAAGTGCTTTGCATACTCATGTTTCAAGTTGCCGTTTGACGTAAAGGTAAACATTGGTGATGAATACCCCTAGTTACTAAGCAACTCAAAACATTGGAGTAGATTGACTTTATTCATATATATATATTCTTTTCGTTTTTACTCTATTTACTTAAACTCTGTTTAGGACTAGATCAAAGAGGATAATTACTAGAAAAAGCATCACATTTGGTTTTTTTTTTATGTATAATCGCATGACTCTTATAATTTTGTAAGGAATTATGAAACTCAACAATCCTAAAGTAAATAAGTATACTTACTCTTACTTTATAAGAAATTGTTTGTCCCAAATCAAAAGACTCCCAATAACTACCCCCAAACTTAGATGGAACATTGTCCTCAATGTTCGCACAAAAACTTAAAATAGGCATGTGTTACCACCCAGTTTGAAGTAAAGAAATAAAATAAAGAAATAAAGAAATGATTAAAGAAATAAATAACTAGAGAGTGTAAGTACTCCCCTGAAAAATTGGGTTGCCTCCCAATAAGCGCTGTGTTTTCTATCTTCAGCTAGACCTGATGAGTTCATGCAATGTAGTGAATGGCTCGCGGCTCGCAACTCATCTTATTATAAGGTTTTCCCCTATGCCCATTCACCTTGAACGTTTAATTTTTTTCTCCAACGCTCCATGTGGGGAAACCTTTGGAACAATGTCTGGACCGTACCATCTTGACATAAGCCTATCTGCAAGGGTCCACCTTAATGCACCTTTGTGATTTTGCAAGACTCCCTGCAGCTTCTCTTCTTCATGCATCCTTAAGTTTGCAGCAACTGTCACAGGTAATGTCTGGTTTTCCCCCAAATATTAGTACTTCAAGTGTTCATGTAGTGGCTTCAGCTCCACATCTGGTGTCCTGGTAGCAGTCGACTTGTTCCGTTCACCAGTCGACTGGTCTGAGAAAACACAAGTGTTATCAGACACAAAATTTTCAAATACAGGTGCAAGCTTACCTGAATATGATTTTGGAGTTTCAAAGTAATGTAATGTCTCTGCAATCCTCCAGTCATAGTATTCCTGTTCAACATGAGATAATGTTAGAGGGTGTGTAATTGTTACTTGTAGTGGATCAACACCATGTTCCTGAAATGTTTGGTCGCGGATTTCCTGAACCACATTATCATTAAAACAGTCATGATCATCGTGTGGTAATTTTGGTGCATCAAACATTTTAAACTCAATATCGTCCTCTAGTGTTGTCACCGATTGGAGCTGTTCTTGTCCTCTAGGGTTTGGTATGGTTTGTAGTGGGAGTTCTCCTGCCTTTCTTTCATTTAACTCCTTAGCAATTTGATCAATTTGATTTTCCAATTTTTGAATGGCCTGCCCTTGTTGGTTGCTTGTTTGTTGTTGCTGTTGGAGTAATTGAAGAACGGTGGATTCGAAATCCAACTTCTTCTGTTCTTGCACTGGCTGATCAAACTCATTCCCAATCTGGAGTTGCTGCACATGCCCTTGTGCAAATTGATTGCCTTGATGGTTTTGATTATTTCTCCATAAAAAATTTTGATGGTTTTGCCACCCTGGGTTATACATGTTTGGAAAAGTGTTGTTCTGGGGTGGGTACATTCCCTGTCCTACGTAGTTTGCGTGCTCATGATCTGTGAAAGAAGACATGGGACATGTATTAGTTGTATGATCAGAATGAGAATAAATTGCACAAATTTCTTTTGGTTGGTTTTTTACGCCACCCAACGTTGAAATAACATTAACAAGCATATCAATCTTTTTGTTCATGGTTTCCATTTCTAGTTGCATGTTATTATTATTAGAAATTTCGCAAACTCCCTGTTTTTTCGAAAGGCCCCTCCTTGTTAAGAATTGCTGTGAGTTCTCGCTGAGTTCTTCAAATAGCTTAATGGCATCCTCTCCACTTTTCCTCATCAGGATTCCATTGCAAGCTGAATCTACAATCGCTTTGTTAGTGTCATTTAAACCCTCATAAAATGCTTGTACCTGATCACCCTTAGGTATGTTGTGCGTAGGACACTTGAGAAGCTTGTTCTTGAAATCCTTCCATGCCTCAAAGAATAAATCGCCATCCTTTTGTTGGAATAGTAGAATTTCCCTTTTTAGTTGTCTGGTTTTCTGAGCTGGAAAGAATTCTTTCAAGAACTTTGTTGCCAATTGCTCCCATGAATTAATTGATCCTGGTTCCAAAGAATTATACCACAATTTAGCATTAAGTTTTAATGAAAATGGAAACAAGATTAACCTGATTTGTTCAGGGGTGAGCCCTTGAACGCTTTGTGTTCTGCAAAGATCAAAGAAATCTTGCAAATGTAGATGCGGATCCTCGTCTAGTCTGCCACTGAAGTGGGGACCATGCTGAGTAATTGAGGTGATAGGTGCATATTCCCTGTGACTTTAGGTTGAAAAGCTATGCAAGACGGTTGCTCAATATTCTTTGGAATGAATTTGTCTTGCATTGGTACTCGATTTGGTGCTTTCTCCCCCATTGTTGATTTTGGAAATATTCGCTGTACAGTCGACTAGTCTGAATCTGCAGAATGTAATCTAAAAGAAAATATAAGAAAAGAAAAAAAATAAAAATAAAAATAAAAATATTTATATTGATTTTGCAAGTTAAGATACTAAACAATCCCCGACAACGGTGCTAAAAACTTGTTGTGTAATCCAGCTATCTCAATAAATAGATAAACTAGACACAAATTAAAAACCTCACAAGTGTACGAATCGTTTATAGAAGCGTAGTGAAAAGCAAGGGTCGATCCCACAGAGATTGTAGTACTTAACTCACTAATCAATAAAACAAAAGAAAATGCAAATCATAAAGTTTGTTCTAAGAGTCTATTTGAAAGAAAATGAAAAGATTAAAATCTAGATCGAGTAGTTCTTACTTTGAATCACAAATATCTATTAAGTAGTTGGGTTTTTAGATCTCCACCAATAGTCAATAATGCTAAGTCACCTTCTGTACTACTCTAATTACTCATGTTTGTTCCTTTAAGGGCATGGTATCTACTCCTTAAAGTTATTGTTTCCCTAAGCCAAGAATTAGGCATGGTATCTACTTTAATTCGTTTCTTTCCTCAAGTATTTAGCATGGTATCTACTAAGTTGCACTTAAAGAAAACATAAGAACAATGGAAACGAACAAACACTCGAAGTTCTAGATATTGGTATCAGATCTAGATCCTTCAGGTTGATTAAACCAAGAACCTCTAAAGATTCCTGTGTTACAAACTATGGGCACGAGATACGGGTCGTCTATATGCTCATATAACATATTCAGATTTATAATACGCAAACTTGATAAACCCAGGTTCTGTATGGCAGTCGACTTGTTGTCACTCTCAGTCGACTGCTCTTAGAACTTCTGAACAAGTTTGATCATTATAAATCTATACCAATTCAATCAGGTTTAATCAATAAGTAATAGAGTAGCATTGAGAAGAATATAAGTATTACATGACTACGGTTTCAATCTACCCAACTATAAAATTAGTTGCACATAATACAACCTTTATTGATTAATAAAATAGAATTCATGACTCTACAAAAATATAAAGTAAAAGGAAGAACAAAAGAACACTGATTTGTATGATGTTGAACTTGAACCCAATCAGCAGTCGACTTGTTCTCCTTCTTGATGCTTGCAGTCGATGGTCAGTTGATCGTTAGTTGATGGCTCTCGCCGAATAATGCCTCTTGGTTGATATTTATAGATCACGGGAAGAGAGTTAGGGTTTGCACTTTTTTTCCAGAAAAGTCCTCTTCTTTCCTTTATTTCTTTCCTTCCTTGATCTGCGTTTTATTTCTTTCTCTTTTCTTCTTTTCTTCCTTTTCTGCAGATATTGAATTCCTGATTTCTTATCTCTTCACGCATAAGACTGAGTCCACCCTCTTACTTGCCAACCCCGGTCCCTTATCTTAATTAATGACGAGTTGTTACATGCAGACGACCTGAGTTTGGATATCTTCCATTTGATTCGGATTTGGCTGAGGCTGGATCTTAAACTTTCTTATCTTCTGAATCGGTTGAATACCAGTCGACTGTTTTGGTGATCAGTCGACTGTTCCGAGCAGCTGCTTCCTCTCTGTCCAGTTGACTGTTGGAAGAATCAGTCGACTGATGCTCTGCAGTTCCCTATGTATCATCCTCTCAGTCCGTATTAGCCTTGAATCTGCTTTGTTTGGCTGCTTTTGGTTGTTTCCTATGGAAAAGAGAAAATAAGAGTAAAATACCACATATAGAGCATTTAAATGTCTAATTGCACTAAGATTATTGCTCCTAAATGTGAATATTATTGAGTTCATCAAGAGGCACTTCTCTCCGGACTTGGAGAGGAATCGCCCGATTGCTGCGAGGCGCCCCGTGAGCCTCTGTACCTCTTTTGATGTTGGAGGGAGGAGCCGATATTTGGAATGGCTTGGATTTTCTCGGGGTTGGCCTCTATGCCCCTCTGGCTGACCATAAACCAGAGAAATTTGCCCGATGAGACACCGAACGCACACTTATTCGGGTTTAGTCTCATATTGTGCCTCCTGAGCACCTCGAAGGCTTCTTGAAGGTTGAGGGTGTGCTCCTGCTCTCGAGTGCTCTTGACCAACATGTCGTCGATGTAGACTTTCATGTTTCGGCCAATCTGGTCTTGGAAGACCTTGTTCACCAGGCACTGATAGGTAGCCCCCGCATTTTTTAATCCGAAGGGCATAACACGGTAGCAGTGGAGGTCTTGGTCCGTCACGAACGAGGTCTTCAGGATGTCTGGAGGGAACATCCTGATTTGGTTGTATCCCGAGAAGGCATCCATAAAATTGAGTAGCTCGTGCTGGAAGTCGCATCGATGAGGGCGTCGATGCTGGGAAGAGGGAAGGGGTCCTTCGGGCACGTCTTGTTGAGATCAGTGAAGTCAATGCATATCCTCCAACTTTCATTGGCCTTCTTGACCATTACCACGTTGGAGAGCCACTCAGGGTAGTTCACCTCCTGAATAAAGTGGGCGTTGAGGAGTTTCTCAACCTCCTCCTTGATCGCCTGTTGCCTCTCGGGGGAAAACTTTTGCCTCTTCTGCTGGACAGGCTTGACCCCAGGGGTGACACTCAGATGGTGCATTGAGAGTTCTTCCGAGATTCCGGGCATGTCTGCTGCAGTCCATGCGAAGAGGTCATGATTCTCCCGTATACACTGAGAGATATCTTGCTTTTTGGAGGGGGAGACAGTTTTGCTAACGCGGAATGTCTTAGTGGTGTCTTCTTCGGAGAAGGCCACTTCTTCCAACTCGTCAACGGGCTCGGAGATAGTTTGGGCTCCTTCCTAAGGAAGTTCGAGCGCTTCCAAAGAAAGAACCGGACCCCCCATCGAGGTCATGTAGCACTTCCGAGCCGCCTCTTGGCTTCCCCTCACTTCTCCCACTCCTGAGGGAGTGGGGAACTTCATCTTCATATGGTAGGCTGAAGGGATGGCTTGAAGCGCGGCCAAACCTGGTTTACCCAGGATAACATTATAGGCGGCCTTGACGTCGACCACCATGAAGTTCATTTGCTCCGTACGAGTTGTCGGGGCCTTTCCAGCTGTTACGTCGAGGGTTATAATTCCCTTGACCGTAACTGGGACCCCTGTGAACCTGTGGTGGGTGTAGCCTGTGGGCTTGAGCCAGTCCCTGGACAGCGGGAGGCCTTTGAAGGCTTTCCAGAAAAGGATGTTAATGGAGCTGCAGTTATCTACTAAGACGCGACGAACTTCGAAGTTTGCCATGTGGAGATTGATGACAAGGGCATCGCAGTGGGGCATGCGGACGCCCTCCAGGTCCCTATCTGAGAACGTCACTGGGACTCCGAGGCCCTTTGGGAGAGGATGGCTCTGCACGGAGTCAACCTCCCTTACGAAGGCTTTTCGGGAGGAGTTGGAATCTCCCCCCATTGGGCCCCCGTGTATCAGGTGCAAGATGCCCTCTACTTCGACCATCGGAATCTCCGTGCGCTGCTCGTTTTTCCTGTTAGTCCCCCGAGGCGGCGGTGGCAGATCGGCTCGGTCCCTTTTTACGAACCGGTTGAGTTGCCCTCGCTGAATGAGGGCCTCGATTTCATCCTTTAAGGCCCGACACTCATCTGTATCATGTCCGTGGTCCCGATGGAAATGATACCACTTACTCCGATCCCTCTTCTTCGCCGGGGTGTTCATCCTTGGGGGAGGCGGTAGGAGGCCATCGTTCTCTATCTCCATGAGGATGGCAGAAACACTCGCGTTAAGCGAAGTGAATTTCTCGAACCGCGGAGGGGAACGCCGCTAACCCCCATTGTACTTTTGGAGCTTCTTCGCTCCTTCTTCTTCTGCACCCTTCCGCTTGTTCCTGGAAGATGAGGCCTCGAAGGTAGGGCGGCAGACGGCTTCTTCTGCTCGGATGTACTTCTCGCTCCGAAGCAGGAGCTCTGAGAAGTTCCACGGGGGCTTCTTAGCGAGGGACACCCTGAGGTCAGCATTGAGGACGTTGGACTGGAAGACCGAGGGTTCCAAAGAAGCAATGAACCTAGCATCGGCAGTGAATCGTTTGACATAATCCCGAAGTGGTTCACCCTTCTTTTGGCTAAGGAACAATAGGGTGTCGCTCGTCTTCTCGGCACGCCGACTGCTCACGAAATGCGTGAGGAAAAGACCCTCGAATTGATCGAAGGAGAAGATGGATGCCGACGCAAGCCGCGAGTACCATTCCTGAGCCGGCCCCTTAAGTGTGGCTGGGAAGGTCTTGCAGAGGAGGGAGTCGGATGCATGGTGAATCATCATGAGAGTTTTGAAACTCTCAATGTGATCTGCGGGGCCCGACTCCCCGTTATAGGTCTCGAAGTGGGGAGGCTTGAAGTTGTCGGGAACTGGAGTCTCCATAATGGTACGGGAGAATGGGGGCCTGCTCGGATGAAGGTCTCTTGCAAGTCGCCCCTCATCTCGGTCTAGCTGGCCGAGGCGCCTCTCCATTTCGTGGAGACGGTGGTAGACCGAGTTCTCCCTTTGGTCCTGTCTGGCCAAGCCTTGGGACTCGTTCTCGTGTCGAGGAAGGCTGGGGCTGCACCGATGATGGCTCCGGGTAGGAGGTGGACTGAGCGAGAGACGAGGGTGACTTGGGGTAGGGCGCGGACTGCGAGAGCATCGGTGGTGATCGGGAGAGGGGCGGCGATGGCTCGCAGCCTGCTTTGGGCTTCGGGAGCGACAAGGATTGTGAGGAGCCAGACGAGGACTATGAGATCGGCGAGGATGGTGAGGAGCCGGTCGAGGACTGGGGGCCCTACGGCCATTGTTGGGGGCAGCATTGAGAGCCCGGAGGACCGCCTCCTAAAATTGCTAGAATTCTGCCCTTGTAATGGGGGCCTTCTGCTCACAATGGTCCCGAGGTGCGTGGCGACCTGCCGGGGAACGGCTCCATCTTGGGCGATGATGGGGCGACTCTCTTCGTCTATGGGGAGAATTGGACCCCCCCTCGGTTGGATCGGGGTGGTGAACGGTCCCTGGCCTGCTCGCGGCGAGGGTTTGACCCTTGGGCCCACCTTTCCTTCGGATGGGTACGGAGATCGGGTCTGTGCTCAGTCTGCCGATTGTTGATTACGTTCCGCAGGTCCTTCGGAGTGGGGGGAGTATAAGAGGCCATAGAATCAGTGTCGGCATTGTGAATGGAGTCTCGAACCTGGTGGACAGGTTGCTTGTGGCAACTCTGTCGGGAGGGTTCCCCCACTGCGGCCTGGGGTCCCGAAGGCTTCTGGACGGACTGCGGAGCCCGAGGATCGAGATGCTGGATTGGTTGGTTGGAAGGAGGGAGATCCCCATGCACAGGAGGAGGAGGAGGGTGAGAGGAGGTTGTCCTTTGGTTGAAGTTGGTGGGTCTCTTCTTGGGAGGCATGGCTAGGAGTTACGTGGGTTGAAGGAGGAAAAGGAGATTGCTTGTCGAGTGAAAGTTCCCACAGACGGTGCCAATCTGTTGCCGCTGAATTCGGGTGTGGGGACAATAGATGAGATTTGCAGGTTCATGAGGAACTCTTCTTCCTTGCAAACTGGTTGGCTCCTTGGTTCTCCCTTGCGACCTGCACAAACATTCGATACACCGGGATGGATCTCGGCGACGAACCCTCCGACGATCAAGTCAATACACAGAGAAAGACAAGCGAAAAAGCTCAAGTGTGCAAAGTGTGATCACCTTTAACAGTAGGAGGTCAGGGGGGTTTTATAGCCACGATGGGGATCCTTTTCGGGAAGAGAGCAGACCCCTATTTCCCGATGCGGGAGGATAAGGGTGATTGTAACCATCTCCTCCAAATCAGGGGAGCTAGGATTTCCTCCAATCCTGTTGAACTGGCCCCTAACGGGTTGAGACCCGTTCTCAACTGGTCAGATCCGTTAATGGGTTAGTGGGTCCAGGAGGAGAGATCCGGTTCCCAATTCGGACCCGTCTGTAGGCGAGATTACCATCTTTCCCCTGGGACTTTGAGATTCGTGCCCGTTTTGAATGGTTCCGATTTAACCCCATTTTTAGCCATATCAATATCTAAACTAGAAAGACGAGAATTTAAGGATTTTACTTCTTTATCAAGGTTAAGATTCTCTTGAGAAAGTGTTTGATTAACTTTCTCTAAGTTCTTAACTCTAATCTTTTCCTTTTTAAGTTCTTGAAAAATTTCATTGAAAGCATCAAGTAAATTATTAGAATCATAGTCATTACTTACTTGATTTTGAGATGCCATAAAACACACATTTGCAACCTCGTTTGTCTCATCAATTTCTTCTTCCGACGAAGAATCGCTATCATCCTAAATTGCTTGGTATGCCTTTTTGTTATTCACGAACTTGTTCTTTGTGTACTTGTCCTTCTTGAAGTTGGATACCTTTCCCTTAGATTTTGCGTTCTCTAGTGGGCAATCCTTCTTTATATGGCCTGTCTTGTTACACCTGAAACAAGTTGGAAGTTCATTAGATTCCTTAGATTTCATTTTCTTAGGAACTTTTTGAATTTTCTCGTGAACATGGCAATCTCTTCCTCATCTTCTTCTTCATCCTCGGAGTCCGACATGGCTTTGAATGCTAATGTCTTCTTCTTTGATTGTTGTGGTTCAGCATCCTTCTTGCGCTCTTCAAGTTGTACCTCATAAGCCATAAGATTTCCCACAAGATTCTTCAAAGAAAGTTGTGTTAGATCATTGATCTCTTCTATAGCGGTGGTCTTCTTCTCCCATTCGGGGGTTAGTGCACGAAGCACCTTCCTCACCATCTCGGCTTGAGTATACGTCTTTCCAAGTGCCACAAGTGAATTGGTAATGTCCGTGAACCTTGTAATCATCTCAGACACATTTTCATTCTCCTTTATGCGAAACATTTCAAACCTATGAACAAGAACAGATATTTTAGATTCTTTTACTTTATTTGTTCCTTCATGAGTTACCTCGAGTGTGTGCCAAATTTGATGTGCAGTTATTGCATTGGACACACGGTTGAACTCCTTTGTAAGAGCACAAAATAGCGTATTCATCGCCTTTGCATTGTTCATTGTTTGGTTCTTCATTTTATCATTCTATTGTGCATATGGAATAGTAGGAGCGGTGTACTCGGTCTCTGTCATGTTCCATATTTCATAGTTGATGGACAGAAGGTAGATCTCCATTCTAGACTTCCAATAGTTGTAATTAGTTCCAACGAAGAAGGGTGGCCTTTGTGTAGATTGGCCTTCATGGTATTGATTTGCATTAGAAGTAGTTGCCATTGCACTCAACCAGGCTCTGATACCAAGTGTTGGATCCTGTAGGCAAGGCAAGAAACACTAGAGGGGGGGGGGGGTGAATAGTGTTTTATAAAAATAATTGCGGAATTGAACTTTTTCTTTGGTCCAGTCGACTTGAAAAGAGAAACCAGTCGACTGGGGCGACAATTAAGAAGAGTATTTTAAGATGAGTCTGATCAGTCGACTTATAGAAGAACCAGTCGAATTACCAGACAAGTTTTCAGAGAGGATGTAGTACAAGTCCGACGAGTCGACTTAAAAAAGGACACAGTCGACTGTCCAGACAAGTTTCACAGGGAACTTAAAAAGCAAGTAAACGAAATGCAAGTTCAGAGAAATACAACCACAGAGTACACACGATGTATCCTGGTTCGGTCCTCCCGACCTACATCTAGTCCCCAAGCAACCCACTTGAGATTTTCCACTATTCTTGAAAAATTACATGAATACCCTATGGCGTTAGACTACAACCTTGTCCAACCCGTAGTCCTCTCTCACCACTAGAGAGAGCACCCCACTCTTCTATCAAGAGTGAAAACCTGACTCTACACCCTAGAGCCCTACTCTCCAACCGAGAGGACCATTCTCACAACCGAGAGTGAAAACCAACTCTACAACCAAGAGCCCTACTTTCCAACCGAGAGGACCATTTTCACAACCGAGAGTGAAAGAAAGAACAATGAAAGAGTTACATTCAACCTATAGCCTTGTTGTGATTGTGATTTGTGTATGGAGGCTAATAGGTCACTTCTGAAATCAGTCCAAAACGAAATCAATGTTATATTGGACTGAAAACAGAGAACCAAAAAACTTTGAGGATTTGAAAGCTTTTGAACTCTTGTTTTCTTTTTGAAAATAAGGACTTGGAAGCTTATAAAAGAGAGTAACATTTTCTAAGTGATTTCTACACTCTATTTATAGAGTTAGAATCACTGGACGTTGAGAAATAGTTGTACCAACTGTCAACCAACGGAAATAAATCTTTCGAATTCGAAAAATCAAGTTTTGAAATCAGTAAACTGCTGAAACGACTTGAACAGTCGACTGGGTTGCTGTTATGAGTCGACTGGCCAGAATTTGAAGAAACTCAGACAGTTTTGTACAGGTATAGTCCACTGGTCCTTAATGGCAGTCGACTGGTACTCAATAGCTGACCTTGTTCAAACTGTTTTGACCTTTATTTTTGAAAACCACACAGTTATAAAATTATATGTGCATGTGTGTGTGACAAGGTTTTTACATCAATCTAAGACTCAACAAAAGAAGATTACATTTGTTTTTACAAGACACAAAATATAAGACATTGAAGCTTTGGTCTTGACTTGAGTCTTTAGTCTTGAGAGAAACTTTAGCCATTGTCCTTGTATGAAGCTTTGCTTGATCATTCTTCAGCTTTAGAACAACTTGCTTGATCAATTTTCTTTGAGGCCTTTGTGTATCATACATGATAAACTTTAATACAACCTGCAATATATGAGAGGTAGCACAACAACTTTACATTGTGTTGTAATCATCAAAATCAAGAATCAACACAAAACATCCCTTAAAGTGAACATATTTAGATCTGGCATCTTCAACTCAACTGTCCCCTCACCCACTACTTCACAAATCTCCCCAATTCACGTTGTCACACAACGCCCTGTAGTCGACTTATAAGTAGAAAACAACTCTCTCTCGGAGCAAATATGAGAAGAACTCCCTGAGTCAAGAAACCAACTAGAATCCACTTCTAAAGAATTTGAAACAAGAAGACACGAACCACCTGAATCAAAGGCACCAAAGGCACTAACTACATAAGCGGCTAAACTCCCGTTCTTGGCGTTCTCTTGATTCTGTAATTTCCAACAATCTTTCTTGATATGCCCTGGCCTCTTGCAATATCGGCAACGGATCGAATCCTTTTGCAAAGCACTTTGTCTCCCCTCTGAAGGACCATCCACCGCTAGACAACTTGTAGGAATAGACGATGAAGATTTATGGATCTCCTTCCTAAGTTGATTTTCTTTTAATGCTTTGATTACACCATCTACCAAAATACTCTCCTTGGCAGTTCTACCGTGTAGCATGGTCGTGATCAAAGGCTCGTACGAATCCGGTAGTGAATATATCAGGTTGAAAGCTTTATCTTCCTTACACACATCTGTATTAACCGCCTTAAGTTCAGATAATACCTTATTGAACTCTGTAATGTGGTCTTGGATATCGGTACCTTCCTTCATAGATAAGCGGAACAACTTCCTCTTCCAATGCATTCGATCTAATAATGACGAACCAGAGTAGTCAGCTATGAGTTTTTCCCACAAACTCGCCGCATCGGTTTCTTCAAGAAATCTGCACTTGACCTCGTTCGCCAAGGATAGTCGGATCAGACTTATAGCTCTTTCACGAATATCTTCCCAACTGTCATCCTTCATATCAGTTGGCTTTTATTTCTTCTTAATGGTTAACTGCGACCGTTCTTGAACAAGAACATCATACATGTCAGTCTTCCAAAAATTGAAATTGATCTTTCCATCAAATTGCTTGATTTTCAAAATACTGTGGCCTGTCATCTAAACCAAGGAACTCGGCAACCTGTAGCTCTGATACCAGTTGTTGGGATTGGGGCGTCAACCAATGCCTGTTGTCCCAGTGGAACTAATAGAGCAATGAGGAAGTCGAAGTAGACGAGGCAAATAAATTGGGCAAGCAAGTAGATCCACCAAACTAACACAAACACAACAACGATGACATCCCGGTTAGCTTTTTCTTAATCCGGGGGGAAATATAGGGAGATCTGATATTCAACTAGAATTGATTACAAGGAGTTACTGATACACTTGATACAAGGAATTAAATTCACCCACCAAGAACTATCTCTCTCTCGAGCCTCTCTTTGCAATGGAGAAAAGAATCTATGAAGTACCTCCTCTCATATTGGAGGAGTTTACAATATATATAGAAGAATATAGAGAAAACCTAGGTCTAATCTTGATCCTCAGTCGTCCGATAAAACCTGAAAAAGAAGTAACTGAATAGGAGCCGTACGATCTAACTTGGAGTTGAAGATTAGGCTAAAGCGACCTAACAAATCGGGGTCCAAAACAGATTCGGTACCACGGTCGGTCGACCATCTAACAAGACCGGTCAACCATACCTCTCTCGGACAATCCATGTACAACGAGCGGTCGGGGGACACGGTCGGGGGTGCGGTCGACTGTCACCAAGACCGGTCGACAGCAACTAGCATGCACCCTATTGTTGTTGTTTCTCCTTCTACTCACTTCGACGCTTCGACCTCCGTGTTTCATATTACATTCTTTTAATCGGAACAACGAGTATTCAAGACACAATCCTAACACTATTTGTGATAAACCCAGTATACAAGATGACTGAAGTGGAAGAAACAAAGAAGAAAGCGATAAAGCGGAATAAACAAAGAAGAAATTTTATCGCATTAGCACATAACCCTAAAAGTTTTGGTTTTGGACTTTAAAATGGCATTTCAAGTGAATTTCGAAACTAATCCGAACCTAGATTCACATGTAAGCTATTATTTTCCAGATTGTATCGTATCGTAAATTGGTGCAAAATATATTGTATCATAAGATACAATACGATAAAATGAGATATTTTAAGGTATAGATAAATTGCATGAGATACATAATAAATTCATTAAATATCGTATGGTATGGAGATACATATTATAAGATATGGAAAACATTGACAACTATGGATATAATATCTTATCATTATTCTTTCTCCTGACATTGAACTTCTCACTTTTCCTCCAGTCCATGGTTCATGCGTCTTTGCTGGGAAGCAAGTGGTCTTAACACACTATTTGAACTGCAATATCCATTCTTTTAAGTCAACAGTAGCTGATCTGTACAACCAATTTACACATCTGTTTACATTTTCTGTGCAGTCCGGGTTCAAACATCAGCGCGGTGCAGCCTCTGGACCTATATATATGTGCTCTAAGCAGTGTTTCAAAACTTCATACTCCTTCGTGGGTTTATTTCCAAATAGCCCTGATGGTCTGACTCTTCTTGTCCGATTACTTGAATTTATTTTTTGATGGCAATTTCCGGATGACTATATAAGGATCAAACTGCATGTGCATTCTAAGTGCAATATTTAGTTCCACTTGTAAAATTCTCTCAATCACCAGTAGTCCAATTCTGCAGAGAAACGTAGATATTAGCTACCCTTTCTTATTTTCTGCGATCTTTTGAGAATTTGCTTAGGACGGGGAAATTAACTTTTGTATTGTACTGATGATCCTATTCTTTGATACGAAAATCTGTTGGTTGTTAAACTCTTTCATGCATGAAGTCATTGTGTCATTTGAGGCTCGGGAGTGAAGCAAAAATGCTATGTATCACATTATCATTAATTGTAAAGAACTGTTTTCTTTGTTGCTTGGTTTTCTTTGAGACTTGCACTTGCACCAATTCGATGCAGTTGAAGTTTACCTTGTGGGGTTTGTGTTGGATGTTACGTTTCAATTTAGTAAGGAGAAAATATATCAGAAAAGCACAAAGGAAATATCAGTGGTTCTGTTTAATATCAAGGATTATAAGTAGACAATTATGTCTCTAATTGCAGAGTCCACATAACAAACCCTTGAAATGTTTCCTCTTAAAAAAAACAAAAAAAAAACTTGAAATGAACTCCCTCCTTCCTTTCTCTCTGCCTCTCCCTTCCTCACTCCCTTCCTCTCTTCAAGATCAAAGAAATCTCCCTCCTGCAACAAACTTTCATGTGATTAGGTTCTTGCAAAACTTATTTCTTCCCCATCAAACAGTTCAGCAAAGTGATCCAGGTAAAACTTCAGGAAACCCCATGTTAAATCATGTGCAGTAATTTGTTTTCATTTCCAAGACTGTATATTGTTTATCTTTTCTTGGAGCTTTTGATGGCTCACAATTCTGTCAAGTTGTTGCTGTTGCCTTAGAGAAATGGGTATATTGTCTAATCGGTGTAATCTAATCAGTTTGTAGTCTTTAAAAAGAGAAAAAGAAATCTTCAGTGTTCTTTCTTAATTTTGATTGTTTCAGATAAAATGTAAGATTGTACATTCAATTAATTTTACCGTCGTATAGATTTCCTTATTGTTTCCAACGTCTGTCAGTAATGAATATCTTGTCTAATTGGTTTTCTCTAGATCTTTTTTTCCTTTTAAGTTTTTTTATGTTGATATTTTTACTGTTAATTCTTTATAGTATTCATCTGTTTCAGACAAATGTATGATTTTTTTTTTGAAACAATTTTCGCAACAGAGAGTTGTTTTGTAGTTGTTTCATCTTCTTTCAAATGAATTCTTACAGACGAGAGGAATGTGGGTGCTATCGACTTCCTGGAGTTCTTTCTTTCTCTATTTTTTGGTTCCCTTTTAAGAATTATTCACTGACAATTATCTCAAAAATCACATTTCAGAGAAATGGCATTCTCAATAGAGATTAGAAGGATCAAGCTCGAGATCTCAATCAGCAAGCAACTTGCCGAGAGTGCCAAAACCAGCCAAGACTTGCTGCCCGCAGAGAGTGCCAGCCAATACGTACTGTCGGCCATTGATTGTATCGAGCAACAAAGCTACATTCTGATTGGTCTTTTCTTTGATATCGGCTTGTCAAATCTTGGTGAAGGAGTTCTAACAATGTCGAAGGAGATGATGGCTACCCTTCAATCTCTAAAAGAGTTCATATCGTCCAATGATCAAGAAAAGGAACTGAAAGACAGAGAACATCAGACATTGACCGAAGTGATTGATACCTTTGAAGCTGCTTTCATGGAACAAGAGATCAGCAGTGGTTATTTCCCCCGCAAATTCTCAAGTATAATCTTCTTATTATTTTTTTTTTTATCATAAAAGATTGGCCTAGGCCCTCCTAGTTTCATTAGAAAGTTTTTAATAAAACAGATAATCCAGAAACGGACAATGATGTTCATGTGTCCCACATCCGGGCCATGTTACTCATTGCCCCACCAAAAAATGAGTCCCAACAAAGGTTCATAACTGACCCCTAGAACCCCCATAATACATACAATGTATAGAACCCTCCAAAATACATACAATGAAATAGTATAAACCCAAAATACATGAAGAATCAAGCCTCAAAATACATGAAACCACCAACTTCCCAAAAATCACCAAGTTGGATGTACCACCCTCCTCAGACCAAGCAGTCAAGCATCATCTGCTGTGCCTTCTCCTTCTTGTGACCGAACCCGACTTGTGGCAATGTCGTTGTATATGTCCTTGATCTTCTTAGTCTGTTCGTCACCTGTCGTTTTAGACCAGAACATGATATTAACAATAATCTTGAATAGCAATTGTTGATGCATTGTGTGTCTGTGTGTGCTTCTAACGATTCTATTGTATTATTAGCAAGTATAATCTTTTTACCAAGCTAGTTTATAAGTTTCTTTCCACAAATTTGTTCAGATTATCAAGTTCTTCTATTATTTTTGTTTTCAGATGAGTTCGACAGAGAAATGTTGTATGCCCTCATCGATTGCAGTCTTCAGAATCTTCTGACAGCTACTAGAGATGCACTCGAGATCGAGTCTTCCCTCGATGAACTCAAGGAACTAAACTTCTTAATCAAGAATCGTAGGCTAATCGTCGCGGGAGAGGTTTTAGTGGGAGGGGTGAACAGACTGAATTACATTGTCGTGAAAGCAATCTCAATGAAGGCACACTACGCCATTGAAGATCGTAACTGGGTGCCTGAAGAGTATAGAAGTCTAGTTTCTGATGTTACTGCAGAGTTCCAAAATTTGATTAGGATTCTCAAAGCGAAAGGAGTTGAAGAAGATGATAAGATGGAAGAAATCGAGAAAGGCTTGATGAAGATGAACGAGTGCATAAATTCGATCAACTCATAAAATGTGATCAGGCACTGAAGAGCCAAATGCAGAAGAACCTTAGAAGTGCTACTATAAGTTTTATGTTCATTAAGCTCGTGTCGATAAATATCAAGCGTAAACCGGAGGATGTCATTTCAATTTCTTTTACATTCCATATGTTCAAGCTTGTGGTTGAGAGAAACTGTAGATGTAATGTACAGTTGTAAATTGAGTGATTCACCTGTTCCTTCATTCAAGTAGAAACTGTAAATGTCATATAAAATTTTCAAAATATAAAAAGTGAGGGTGTTAGCTATAAAATTGCAAAATGTAAAAAGTGAGATTTTTTTGCCGTAATAGGCCACTTTTTGAAAATATTTGCTTATGGGTCAGTTTCGAAACTATTAGCGCTCGTGGGCTGGTTTGTGTCACGTCAGCAGCAACCGCTATTCTCTTCATTTTGAAAGTTGCAAATGGAAATAACGGCCTATATTTTAAAATATTTGAAATTTTTTGTTTGTTGTCGCTATTCCCACTAGCGTTCTTAATATATATGAATTAGCAACCTCAAATGAATGTATTGAGAGATTTAGCGATTTCTAGAGAGCCTTTGCTCTCTTGGAAAAAAAATAATTAAAACCAAGGTCGCTATTGGGAATAACAACCTTAGTATACTTTGGTCGTTATTCGCAATAGCGACCTCAGTAGGGAACTCAATCTCCTTGTTCTTTGTAAAATTTACAAAATATTCACACAACTAAGGCCTCTATTCGGAATAGTGAACTTAGTATAATAAATGATTCTATTCCGAATAGCGACCTTTGTACAACTAAGGTCGCTATTCCGAATAGCGACCTGAATTTCAAAAATAAATTAACTGTTATTTTTTCAGAGAGCAAAGGCTCTCAAGATTTTGCTAAGTGTTAGAATACAGTTCATTGAAGGTCGTTAATCTCATTAGTGACTTCATATATGCTTTGAGCGGCCCCTATTCCCAATAGCGGCCACTTCATTTTAGAAGCCGCTAATGGGATTAGCGGCCTATTTTGTAAATTTTTTGGATTTTTTTTTTATCTGTCGTTATTCATATTGGCGACCTTAGTATAGATTAAGTTGCTAATGAGAATAGCGACCACTAATGAAGTGTATTCTTCTAGACTTGGCAAAATTTAGAGAGATTCTCTTCTCTGGAATTTTTTAAATTAACAACTTAACTGAGATTGCGACCTCGTAAAACGATGGAAATAAAAAATCTTCGAGTTTTGTAGAGGATGTACGCAAAGATGTTTATTGTGTTGTCTTTCTGAAATGACAATTCTTGTGTTTAATTATGGTCGAGCGATCCACAAATTTATAAACACGGAAGCTGCTACGTTCAATTTTCATAAATCAGTGTTTTAGGCATAGGTCGCTATTGAGATTAGCGACCACAATATATATATGGTCACCGATCCTATTAGCGATTATACAGATATACCATTTTTGAGAGATAATTCCAGAATGCAAGAGGATTTGGACTATAACTGAGGTCGCTATTAAGAATAGCGATTTATAGGAATCGCTATTCCCAATAGCGACCCTAGTTGTATGCCATTTCGAGGGAGATTTACATAGAGCAAGAATTATTTGGACTATAACTGAGGTCGCAATTGGGAATAACGATATACTGGAATTGCTATTCCCAATAGCGACCCTAGTTGTATGCCACTTCGAGGGCGATTTATAGAGAGCAAGATATATTTTGACTATAACTGAGGTCACTATTGGGAATAGCGATCTATCGGAATCGGTACTCCTAATAATGACCCAGTTGTATGCCACTTCAAATGCGTTTTACAGAGAGCAAAAGATATTTGGACTATAACTGATGTCGCTATTGGGAATAGCGATCTATTGGAAATCGCTATTCCCAATAGCGACCCTATTTGTATGGTATTTAGTGGAAAATTTCAAGAGAGCAAGACGATTTGGACTATAACTGTAGCCGCTATTGAAAACATATCACATACACCGGTATGATGATCAAATGGAATAATAGAAATGATTAAAATAAAAACAAAAGTTTAATATGGCTTGAAAAATTATCATACGATTTTTCTAGTGGATGTCACCCTTGGTTGATAAATAGGTTGCGACGAGGAATTGACGGGATCGGGTTCGACCTCAGCACTCAGAACTAGTAGGAGGACCCCTGTTGGCACAGAAGTAGGAGGAGCTACATATAAACGTGTAATCCTCTTATACCACGAAATGTATATAGCGTGCAGTGATCCATCATATGGAGGAATACCGGTAATAACAATATCGTATCTCAGCTCATTCCACGCGTTGACATGAGCTTGGTGATGGGAATCCCAATTATGATCGGGCACTCGTCCAACCCCTTTGACCTTGTGTAAAAGAATGTCATATGTCCGTGGGGGCGGGGTTGGTTTGCTGAAGACCAAACTGATGAACCACTCGGTCCGGATAGTACATCTCGACAACACTAAAGTTGACGAGTGGGGATCTCGTCAATCATAGCTGGCTATGTGCGGTACAAATAGGTGGTAACCTCTCCAATTTGTTGGTTGTGTATGGTGCCCATATGATGAACTCCACTCTCAACATATCTAGTTCATCTCTGTAGTAAGTAACCACCCCACGTTGATTATCTTTCCACATGTGTCCCCCAGCCCAATACACCTTGATGGGATCCAACATCACAGCATTCACTGCATCTATCAACCATCCCTGTGACTGTCGACTTATACGGGAACGTCCAATATGTTAGTGTAGGTGCCCTAGAGGCAATACATTGATATTATGTAATCAGTATTATTGGCATTATGTTCTATTTGATTATATTAATAATTTATTATGCTTCGTATTTACTGCGTTATAAATGTTAGCATGATAAATGTCCTTAGATTATTAATACGAACTATATGAACATGAGATTATATATAGTATAATAATCTTAAATGTCCCTAGTCGAGTATTATTATTATTAGGACAGTAATAATACATTGAGACTAGTATGTTGATTGATTGATGACCACCTCTCATGGGTCATTAGTATAGAGATACTAAAATCAATACATAGGTAAATGTAAGAGTACATTGTACTGGACAGACCCACTGTGAGATTCAACCATGGGATAAATAAATAAGTGTCATAAGTAATCTCACCGTGATAATGGTGTAATGGTCCTCTGACCTGAAATCATTATATTTCTACACGAGAATTAATGTACTTTGATTCTATCAAAAGTTATCTTTAATCGGGTAATGATAAAGATAGTATTGGGTTCATTATGAACCGTGTGAGAAATGTGAATGATCTAGATGGAATTTAACCCTCCTAATTTTAGGAGCGATATTATCGGCCTCTTGTTTGAGTGAGACTATGAAATGCATGGCCATGCTCAAATATTGATTTGTTTGAATAGTCTACTCATCGATCAAGAAAACAAAGATTAAATTATTAAGAGGATGACACGAACCATGCCTCTAGTTTAATCTATAATATCAAGCTTAAAAGGATTATATTACATGGAGACATTAGTCACGAAAGGTTTAATTGAATCACCAATTATTATTATTACTTGGGTAGCAATGATGTATTACTAGATGCCGCTCATTGTTTATAATTTTATTATTAGATAATAAAATTATTGCCAACGTAATAATAACCTAAAGGGTCACACACTTAGAACGTTTAAAAGGAGTTTTAATTTAAATTCGGAATTTAAATTAAATGATTCGAAATTAGTTATTTAATTAATTGAGTTGGACTTAATTAATTAAAGTATAATTCGAATTTAAATGATAAAACCAAATCAGATTGGTCTTAGCAGAAGCCAAACAGATTATGGTTAAGCCCAGCTCATTCTCTCCCTATAAATACATAGAGATGTATTGGTTTAAGATTTGATCTTTTGGCAACTTTGTTTTCCATAGAAAACCCTAGCCGCTCCAATTGTTGAGAGGCAAGAGGGAAAACCCTAGCCGCTCCAATTGTTGAGAGGCAAGAGAGAGAGAGAGATAGAGGCAAGCTTCATCGGCTAGTACCGGCTCCCTTGATCGTTGGACGATCGGACGTTCGTGTGGACTGCTTTAGAGACGCGGATCTTGCTACAAGGGCTGCGTGGTGATTGAGGATCTCCATCTTTCAGCCTTCGTAAAGCTCCTAAAAGGTAAAATTTCGTTTCTCCATAATCAGCCATGTCTTGTACACAGATCCTAGGGTTAGGGTTTCGGATTTTTATCTATGGTTTTTCGCTGCATTTGTGCCCCGAATCCCATCACAATATGTAAGCGTTCCCAACACCATATTTATAGTATTAACATCAGACTTGTCATCTCCATCGCATTCAATGCTCCGTTGCACAAGCTCCTGTACAAAGAGGCTAATGCAGCACTACCCCAGCTGTATTGACGAATTCTACTCAGGTCACCGATCAATGGTAAGTACATGAGAGGTACAACATCTCCTATCGAGTTGGGGAAAAGGACACCTCCAAATACAGTCATTAGGTAGGCGGTGTAGCACTCTACCTGATACTCCGTCAATTCATTGGTTAAGAAATTCTTGAATGTATTCTTTAGCCAACTTAATCGGATAGACACACCATCAAATGTAGTCTAATCTGTCTCAATATCAAGAAAATCTGCCCCAAGTACTTCCTTATTAAATTTCATTGGACCCGCGACGGCGATGCCATCAATTGGAAGTCCTGAGATAACCGCGATATCCTGAAGCGTCATAGTCATCTCTCCAATGGGGAAATGGAACGAATGAGTCTCCGGCCTCCAATGCTCGAGTACCGCTGTAAGTAGATGTCGATCAATTTTCATCTTCCCTATCAAACCTAGTCTGTAGGAACCGGTCTCCTCTAAGAGCTCATGTGTCATTGGATGCATTGACAACGTCTCATGCGTACGGAAACTGCACTCCCTGACTGTACCGTCCCACACCCACTGGGATCTATGTGTCTGCTGCATAGTCAACACGGTCGAATCATGAGGACTTGGCCCTCCAGGTGCAACGTGAGACGTTGTTGTGTGCACAGCATTAGCAGATGAAGAAGCTCCCCCGCCTTGGCCACCCCGCGATGGACGTCCATGTTCACGACCAATATTACTCGGCCCTTCGCCGGTAGCCTACATAAATACAGTAATGTTTAGAGAACACCGCACTGAAACAAATATATTATTTAAACCAAATAAAAACTGTCACGCTCCGCTTCCCAAAATATGAAAATACGAGCGCGTAACAAAGGCCCAACGAATGATGTAAGTATCATCCATAAGCTGTACCAGTCTAACTCAACAAGTTGAATAACAATCACAACCACGCAAGAGAAAATAATCACATAAACGAAGAACAACTTCAATAATCAATGAAATAATTCATAACATAATATCCAACATCCGGGAAAACAAACTTCGGGTCATAAAAGCTCAAAAACAAGGTACAATAAAAATAACAATGTTCAAGGAAAATAACATAAAGAGAAAATCAATGCAGTCTATTCTTTTGAGCTCCATTTTCTAGAATTGTTGCTCACCGAGTCCTTTGGGTATTACTCCTTGAGTACCTGCAAACTCATGATCTAAAATAGAAAAATAATGTCCATTAGAGCAAGTCACGGACAACAAGTAGTGGGAAATAGAGAACAATAAAAGCATGGTATATCAAGAATAAAGGACTGGATCAAAGTCAAGGAACAAAAACAACGGTTGGCAATAAAGTCAAAGGTCTATATTTAATTATGCAATAATCAATAATTACAATTCATGATCAATATCGATGAAAATATACAGGATCAAGCATGCAATGTCAATCTAGGGTTATTATTCATTTTATTAACATATCTAATGCATGTAATACTGTGTCCCATACCACAGGTTCGGTGCTTGCAAACAGTGATTGTTTTAGATTGTGATGGTGAACTCTACAGATCATGTACTCAGCATCGATAAGCAATAATTAACAATCAATAATTAACAATCGATACTCCACCTTCCATGACAATAATCAATGTAAACAATAAGAGCCCTTACCGAGTACAATCTCCGTCACTACCAAGTAAACCCTTAATACCCTAGCTTATTGATATTTTATTACATCCTAATGTGAGCATACAAGAAGATGTCAAGGTTGTGAAATATAAGGTGTGACTAATTCTACTCATTATATGCAAGGCAAAAAGTGTTTACACTAAATCAATACAAAGCATACATTCTGGACAGCAAGACATTGTTGTACCAATAAAGAGATTTTCATTGCTACAGGAAGGCAAAACTAGACCGCCAAAAGTTCTAGAAACTATACCCTCTGCCGGTTCCAATGCATATACACACAACATATTGAAATCACAGAAACTAGGTGTAAAATCTTATTCTTTATTGCTTTTATGTTCAGGCAGAATCTTAGAGTCATCTTTACAAGTACATATCGGGTCTGCATATTCATCAAAAAGTTCCAAAAAAATTTAGGGTGATTCCTAATAATGTCTAGTCTCAACCAGATAAATTTCAGATTTTAATTCTACTGTTAATATTTTCTTTTTATTAATCATTCATGTTGATATACATATAATTGTGAATCTGGAAATCCAGACCTAGCAGTACTAAAAGTCTGATATCTAGCAAATTAAGAATCAGAATTCAGATCAGTCAAATGTTCTGAAAAGTACTCACAGAGCTACAATATTTGTTCACAAGTTTCCATTAAATACCTACAAAAACTGGTTCAAAAGTATAATGCAAAATGAGAAGACAACAGACCAGCAAATAGATGGATATGAATCATCAATAAATTTAACATGTAAACATGCAAATTTCGTGGAAATTAAATAACAAAAGATCTATTTAATTATCAGCGTGCAATTTCAACATTAACGAAATATTTCATAATCATGGCAATTAATTCACGAAAATAATATTCAATCGGGAACATTCGAATCATCAATCAATTCTATAGCATAGATCTAATTGTTTTCGTGTATTACATGCATATGCAATGTATATAAGGAATAGTTTGAGTCAAAGATGATGGCTCGAAAAGAGAATTATCACTTGGTTTCGCCGATGAATCTGTGATAATATCTTGAATAAATATTAAGCAAATATATTAGGTAAGTGGAATGTGAACTACTTGTGGGGATCAACAAAATTCTTGAACGCAAATTAAAAGGGATTCAAGAAGACCTGCCTTACACGACGGTTAACCGAATATGAGAACAACGGGATTAGGATCCCGATGGCACATCACGTGCAAACACGGAACAACACGACCTCCAACAGCAAATGTAGAAAACAGCAAATAGCGAATTCCAAACAGCAAACAACGAGATTTCCAAGTAGCAAATGCCGGATCGCACAACAGCAAGCAACGGGTGAACAGTTACGACAACACAGCAAACAACAAGATCCTCACACAGCAAACAGCAAGATCAACACCAACAGCAAAACAGCAAATACGGCAACCAGCAAATGACGAGGCAACAACGCGATCAGAGGCAGCGGTAGGGACTTCGGCTCAGCGGCGACTGGCGACGGTGGAGTTGCTGGTCGAGAACTGCAGAGTCAACGATGGTGGCTGCTCGAGTAGTGGCAACGACAGCGATGATGAGGTGGCTGCAGTGGTGCTCTGTGGTGGAGATCGACAACGGGACAGGGCTTCGGGGAGAGGAAGACGGTAAGCTAAGGCTACAGATGGTGGGAGTCGAGGGGCGGTGCTGCGGTCGAGTTCGACGCAGAATAGAGGAAGAAGAAGGTCGGGGCAGTTGAGTCAGTTGCGGTGGGAAGGATGCAGTGGACGATCGTCGGTTGTAGGCTATGGCGGTGGTACAGTCGGAGTTCGATTGGGTGGAGACAAGTGCGAAGGTCGATGGGTTGAAGATGACGAGGAGGGTGGTGGCAAGGTCGATCGGCGAGGGATGCATCGGTGGGGATGGATTACGAAAAGAAACAGAGGAGGGAGGTGAGGTAGGGGATGACGGCTGTGTTTAGAGTAGGGTAATTAAGGTTAAGGGGTAATTAGAGTTAATGGGTATTTATAGAGTAAATCAGGATGGTGGGTTTTGGGTAGCGGGTACGGGTTAGCGGGTATAGGGTTTGGGTTAAAATTCAATAGAAAAAAGAATAGGATTAATATAGATCTAATTGGAATGTAAACATGCAAAAATTTGAATAGGATTAACAACAAAATTTCAGGATTCAACAAAAATTAAAAATTAAATAGACTTGAAGAATAAATCGAATTGGAAGCAAAACAAATTTTATTATCAATAGCAAAATTATAGAGGTTCAAAAAGATAATGAAGAAAAGAAATGAATAATAATACAAAGAAAAACCCACAATTGGGAACATGGGTTACAGATCCTACCCACCTTACAAGAATAATTTCATCCTAAAAATTCATACAAGTGGTACATAGGTTAACCCCGAAAAGAAAGAAAACAAAGAATCTACTCGAACATATGGGGGAACTTCTCTCGGATCTCCTCCTCCAACTCCTACGACTCACCCGGTGAGTGAGGATTCCAAGAAATTCGAACCAGTTTGATGACTCTATTATTCAATACCTTCTCTCATCGGTCTAAGATAAAGACTGGTCGAATCTCGCAGGACAAGTCCGACCTCACGGACAACTCCGAGTAGTCAAACACGTGATTGTCTCCCTGATGTACTTCCTGAGTTGGAAAACATGGAATACATCATGGACTCCAAACAGTGCCGGGGGTAGAGCAAGCCTGTGGGCCACCTTGCCTACTCGCTCCACAACATCGAACAGCCTAATAAATCGGGTACCCAGCTTGCCCCCACCACCAAAGCGAATGACACCTCTCCATGGCGACAATTTGAGGAACACATGGTCCCCCGCTTTGAACTCCAAAAGCCTTCGACGAACATCTGCCCACTTCCTCAGCCTATCCTGGGCAGCCTGCAAATGCTTCCTGATATGAGCCTCTCCATCAACAGTCTTCGTGATCAACTCAGGCCCCAAAAATTTTCTCTCGCTAATGTCATCCCAACAGACTGGTGATCTACACTTGCGCCTATACAGAGCCTCAAATGGTGCTTCCTGGAGACTCGTTGGTACCTGTTGTTTTATGAGAACTCGGCCAATTGCAGGTGGTCTTCCCATGAACCCCCAAACTGAAGAATGCAGGATCTCAGCATGTCTTCCAGTGTCTGAATCGTCCTTTTCGACATCTGTCTATGGATGGAACGCTGTACTGTGGCTCAACTTAGTGCCCAAACACCTCCTAAGACTCTCCAAAAATTGAGACCTGAATCTCATATCTTTATCCAATACGATGCTGACAGGAACTCCATCCAGTCTCACAACCTCCTGAATGTATTTCTCAGCCAAACCCTCTGTGGACTGACCCACTCTGAAAGGAATGAAGTGAGCACTATTCGTCAACCGGTCTACTATTACCCAGATAGCATTATGATCCTTGGGACTTCTCGGCAATGCTGTCACAAAATCCATCGTGATGTTCTTCCATTTCCACTCTGGGATTGGAAGAGGTTGCAAAAATCCCACGGTCCTCTGATGCTCTGCCTTCACTTGCTGATAGATCAAACACCGCAACACAAACCTTGCCATAACTCTCTTCATACCTTGCCACAAAAAATGTTGCTTCAAATCCTTATACATCTCTCCAGGATGAATAGAGTAGGGAGACCGATGAGCTTCTTCAAGCAGCCTTTGCCTGACTTCTCCTCTAGGTCCACACAACCTAGATCCAAACCGAAGCGACCCGTATGATTGAATGACCAAGTCAGTTCTCAAACTTGCTTCCACTTCGCTTTGGAACTTCTGCAGCTGATCGCCCACTTGGGCTTCCTTGATCTGCTCTACCAGTGAAGACTACAACTGCAACATCATGCACTGCTGTGCAGAACCAGGAAGTAACACATCCAACTCCGGCCTTCTCATATCCTCCACTGTTTCCTTCTGCTTGGTAAGGAACATAGCAGCAGGTCTTCTGCTTAAAGCATCAGGTACCATGTTCACCTTTCCCGGGTGATACTGCAAGTTGATGTCAATAATCTGCCATTAGCTCCAACCATCTCCTTTGCCTCATGTTCAACTCCTCCAGTATGAACACATACTTTGAGGCTCTTGTGATCTGCGAAAATCTCGATTCTATCCCCAAGTAGATAATGTCTCCACAACTTTAGAGCAAAAAATCAAGGCTACAAGCTCCAGATCATGTGTAGGGTAGTTCTTCTCAAGAGGCCTCAACTGCCTGGATGCATAGGCGATAACTCGGCCTCGCTACATCAACACTGCTCCCAGACCTCTACCCGAAGCATCACAGTGGATCACAAAACTGTCCGAACTGTCGGGTATAGTCAGTACAGGTGCTGACGTCAACCGACCCTTCAATTCCACAAATGCTTCATCAAAATCCCCATCCCAAACAAACTTCTGCTCCTTCTTCGTCAAATTGGTCAAGGGTCTAGCTATCTTCGAGAAATCTCAAATGAACTTCTAATAATACCCTACCAATCCAAGAATGCTTCGCACTTCCAATGCTGACTTCGGAACCGGCCAATCCTTGACCGCAGAGATTTTCGACGGATCAAAAGAAACACCATCACCAGAGATAACATGACCTAGAAAGGCAACACGGTCCAACCAAAACTCACACTTGCTGAGCTTCCCATATAGCTGGTTCTTCCTCAAAGCCTGCAAGACAACCCTCAAATGCTCAACATGATCTTTCCAGTTCCGAGAATACACCAAGATATCGTCAATGAAGACCACGATAAACTTGTCCAAAAATGGCGAGAATACTCTGTTCATCAAACTCATGAACACTGCTGGTGCATTGGTAACTCTGAACGACATTAGCAAGAAATCGTAATGCCCATACCCTGTTCAGAATGTCGTCTTATGAACATCCTCTGACTTCACCTTCACCTGGTGATAACCGGAACGACGGTCCAACTTCGAGAAAACTGAAGCTCCCCTAGTTGGTCAAACAGGTCATCAATCCTCGGTCGTGGGTACCGATTCTTCACAGAGACATTATTCAACTCTCGATAGTGAATGCAGAGTCGACGACTGCCATCCTTCTTGTTGACGAACAAAACTGGGGCTCCCCAAGGCGAAACACTCAGCCTAATAAAATTCTTATCCAACAACTCCTGGACTTGCACCTTCAGTTCAGCGAATTCAATCGGTGCCATGCGGTACGAACTCTTCGAGATAGGTGTCGTACCAGGTAGAACATCAATACTGAACTCCACATCTCGGTCTGGCAGTAATCCGGATAATTCCTCAGGAAAGACATCGAGGAAGTCCCGTACAACCAAGGGTGCAACATCTCCATCTGTGCACAACGACTCAAGTGTAGCAGTTGTCTGGTTCATCGAGCTCTTGACACATCTAAGCGGTGTCTCACCCGCATGAAACTTGAAGTCTTGGTGTCCAGGAAGCCTGAAAGTCACATTCTTCTCTCGGCAATCAATCACGGCATGAGTAACATCCAGCCATTCCATCCCCAGAATAACATCAAAGCTAGAATTAGGGATCACAATAAGATTAGCCTTGAAAGCCACACCACCTATCAGCAACGGGCTTTGCTTGCACACCCTAGAAGAGACAATGACACCACCTGTGGTGTCCCAAGCTACAGGCATGACGTCGCTTGTCAAACGATGCTGATCAACAAAGCGGGAGGAAAACAAAGGAGTGGGTCGCACCGGAGTCGAACAGAACATGAGCAGGAAGAGAGAAAATTAAGATGACACAGGAATCAAAAGAATATGGGTACGATAAGAATGAAATTATACCCAATAAGAAATCAGTGGATAATGAAGACTGCAAGGGACGGTAGGGAGTAAGAATGAAAGAAGTGAATATAAAGGGATCAAAATGTGGATTGAATAAGACTAGTACCCAGATATATGTTGGTTATTATATGTTCATGTGATCAATATGGTGCGCATATCATTGAGTTAACCTGGCTAGAGCCAAACCTGACTAACATATCAGCCAAACATAACTAACACATTAGTCAAACTTGGGCTCTGATACCACTAAAAATTATGTCACGTCCCGCTTCCCAAAATATGGAAATACGAGCGCATAACAAAGGCTTAGATAATGATGTAAGCATCATCCATAAGCTGTACCTGTCTAACATAACAATATGAATAACAATCACAACCATGCAAGAGAAAATAATCACATAAATGAAGAACAACTTCAATAATCAATGAAATAATCCATAACATAATATCCAACATCTGGAAAAACAAACGTCGGGTCATAAAAGCCCAAGAACAAGGTACAATAACAATAACAATGTTCAAGATTAATAGCATAAAGAGATAATCAATGCAGTCTATTCTTTTGAGCTCAATTCTCTAGAATTGTTGCTCACCGAGTCCTTCGGGTATTACTCCTTGAGTACGTGCAAACTCATGATCTAAAATAGAAAAATAATGTCCGTTAGAGCAAGTCACAGATAGAAAGTAGTGAAAAACAGAGAACAATAAAAGCATGGTATATTAAGAATAAAGGACTGGATCAAAGTCAATGAACAAAATCAACGGTTGGCGATAAAGTCAAGGGTCTATATTTAAGTATGCAATAATCAATAATTATAATTCATGATCAATATCGATGACAATATACATGATCAAGCATGCAATGTCAATTTAGGGTTATTATTCATTTTATTACATATTTAATGCATGTAATACTGTGTCCCATACCACAGGTTCGATGCATGCAAACAGTGATTGTTTTAGACTGTGATGGTGAACTCTACAGATCATGTACTTGGCATCGATAAACAATAATTAACAGTCAATAATTACTAATCGATACTCCACCTTCCATGACAATAATCAATGTAAACAATAAGAGCCCTTACCGAGTACAGTCTTCGATTATGCACTACCAAGTCAACCCTTAATAACCCGACATGTTAATATTTTATTACATCCTAATGTAAGCATGAAAGAAGATGTCAAAGTTGTGTAATGCAAGGTGTGATTAATTCTACTCATTACATGCAAGGCAAAAGGTTTTTACACTAAATCAATACAAAGCATACATTCTGGACAGCAAGACGTTACTTTACCAAAACAGAGATTCCCATTGCTACAGAAAGGCAAAACTGGATCTGTAAGAAGTTTTAGAAACTAGACTCTCTTCCAGTTCCAACACATATACACATAACATATTGAAATCACAGAAACTATGTGTAAAATCTTATTCTTTACTGCTTTTAGGTTCATGCAAAAATTTAGAGTCATTTTTACAAGTACATATTAGGTCTGCATATTCATTAAATATTTCCACAAAAATTCAGAGTGATTCCTAATAATGTCTAGTCTCAACCAGATAAATTTCATATTTTAATTCTACTGTCAATATTTTCTTTTTATTAATCATTCATGTTGATATACATATAACTGCGAATCTGGAAATCCAGACCTAGCAGTACTAAAAGTCTGATATCTAACAGATTAAGAATCAGAATTTAGATTCGTCAAATGTTCTGAAAAGTAGACTCACAGAGCTACAATTTTTGTTTACAACGTTCTATTAAATTCCTACAACAACTGGTTCAAAAGTTTAATGCAAAATGAGACAGACAGTAGGCTAGCAAATAGATGGATATGAATCATCAATAATTTTAACATGTAAACATGCAAATTTCATGGCAATTAAATAACAAGAGCTCTATTTTTATACTACATTTATTTTCTGCATGTTTACAGTTTTCTATAGACAATAAGATATTTTCTTTGGCCTGTACAAAATACCACCTTTACCCTAGCGAGTTTCGGGGATGGAACTGTTCTAAGAGGGGAGAGCGTAACACCCCGCAAAATGGGAAATGATAATTTTGCCCTTGTGTGTTACACACGTGTATTTTGTAACGTGTTTTCACCACGTATTTTGATTACTGACTATTTATGTATTTTCTGTATTGTTTTTTACCCTATTTTGAGTCAACAAAAATATTAAATTTCAATCTCCGCATTTTACGTGTTTGTAATACACGTATCGATTGCGTATTTTTCCACCGCTGCGTGTGCTATTTTATGTGTATTGATTATTTATTTTACGTGTTCAAACTCGTTTTATAAATGGAAATTTATTTTTCCTATTTTTGATTAAAATAACTTTGTATGTGTAATACACGTGTTTTCCACGCAAGTGACGATTACGTCGTAAAATATACAAAAATTAATAAATATTTTTCCTATATTTTATTTTTATTATTTTTAACATTTTTCCGTTGATAACGTCGAATTTCATATTTTGATATTTTACGTGCGATGCACGTGTTTGTTTCGATACGCGTATTTGGGCGTATTCTTTCTCGAAATGAATTTTATAAAATGTGTGCACATTTATTTTATTTGTGCATGAAACATTATAATTTTTAATTAAACAAATTTTTACATATTATGTATATATATATATAATACCTAAGTTACACCTATATCCACCTAATTCCCTTCTCTTTTTTCTTTGTTGTCTACATCTGAAAGCACCCAACCCCATCCAGCAAATGTCCCTTCCATTGTGCCTACATACCCATATCATTTAATTGTTTGTACATAGGTATATATGGTCAATATAATTGCATGCATGAGTTGGGATTGGGTCTTTCTTGTGCTCGGACAATTAAGAGAAATGGGAGGCCGGTTTTGAACTGAAAGGTTGTGAGTTGAGTTTTTGAAGTGGTAGAGTAGTGAAGAGTTGGGAGTTACAGGAGTTAAGAAAATGAAGAGTTGGAAATTAAGTAGAGTAATTTATTAAGTGGAGAATTTTGCATTTTAAACCCTCACCTAGTCCTATAAATACACCCTCATTTCTCTTCTTTTGTCACACTCAAAATAAACATAAATAAGGAGAGGAAAAAGAAAGAGAGAAGAGAGTATTTCTTGTGCTTTGGAGGCTTGCTAGGAGGAGAAGGATAAGGAGGTGCTAGTTGGAGCTAGGAGCTAGAAGTGTCTCTTCATTCTTCATAAGAGGTGGGTGATCTTGATATTTTTTAAATTTTAGTTTGAGCATGCTAGAACATGATACTTAGTAATATAGATCAATTGATGTGATGTAGGTAATCCTATGTTTTTCTAAATTATAAGACATGCATGCTAATTTATTACCTGAGTAGTAATGACAAATTTGATAAGATGATTAGAAAACAAACCCATGTTTGTAGAAATGTTGTTATTGATTGAGAAACAAATTATCTTCATGTTGTTTGTAAATAAGAAAAAGAAACGATGGGTATTTTTGCCATATGCATGTAAATTCATAAATTTAGAAACTTGAAATTGTGAAAAAAAATAATGGTAGAGACTTTCCTTGTATTTAATAAATAAATTTTTATAAAGTCAAATTTGATACACATAAATTCATTCGATTATTTATAAGGGATGCAAATTGCTAGTTGATTAAATTGAAGAAATATATTGCATGTTCATAAACGAGAGGAAATAAAATGTGAAATCTAGATTTTTATCAAAAATATAAAGTTGGTGAGCTACTATTAGAAAATGAAATCTTTTTAGATGAACCATTTACAGTTTAATGAAAGAGTGGAGCAATGAGAAATCGAGTTTAAGAAAATATGTGAATAACAGAAAATCGAACAAAACATATTAGCATAATTCGATAGACAGAAATCGTTCATGGACTTACTGGTTAACGGCTGAACTTTAAAACTGTTACTGTAGCGTGACTGTGATCTGAGGCCTTGAGTTCAAATCCTAACAGTCCCACTTTTTATTTTCGGTTTTAAATTAACTCAAAAGGTGAGGCGCTGTATAAGTGGGTTTCGGTTCCCCTTTATAACGCCAAGTCCATATAGACTTATTGGCTAACGGGTTGGGCCTTGGGCGTTTACTGTGCTGGCGTGGGAGCTTGGTTTGAAACCTGTGAGCTATCAAAACATATATTTTTTGTTGTTTTAATGTTAAGGAGCATTTTTAATGCTAGAAAAAATTTGGAAACAATTTGTGATATTCTTGTAAAATGATATATATGAAGTTTATTATAAATAATTTCAAATTTTTTCATGGATATTTGAGATATAAAAAATGGAAATTTGAGATAGGAAAATGAACTATGTGACTTCAAAATTTATTATTTGAGAATAGAACTTTCTTTTGTAAAGAAGAGTAAAATATTATTTTGTGAAGTGATTTCTCTTGAAGAGATTATACTCCTATTTTGTTTAAAGAATAGTTTGAAGTGAGTTGAGACATTGTATGAGCTTGAATTTGTTAATAAGATTTCATGTGATGAAATTGTGTTCTTGAAAAGAATTATTTGCTTCTAAAGATTATGAATGGGTAAATGTATCATGAATAGTGTCAAGATTAAGACAATGATTACTTTGTGAATAAGTGTTAAGGCAAGACATTAATCTACTTATGAATAAGTTGAAGATAAGAATATTTAAGTTTAAGACATGTTTATTGAAGGGTATGTGTACCCATGGATTCTTGTACATGAAAGGTTGTGATTTAGAGTTAGTAAGACCTCGGGTACCGACATTGTTGAAATAAAAAGAATTGAGTTACATTTTTGAGATTTGCCATGGAGCTATCTCGATATTTGTGATTAAGTCCGGTAGGGGTAAAAGTGTAAAACTAACTCTAGGTATGATAATTTATTCATGTCCTGAACTTAAGAACTAGGCACATAAGTGAAGATGTGGTAAAACTTGGGCAAACGTAAGTGTGGCTCTCTATATGGTCGGGCGGTGGTCTTGCTGCGGCGGTTCACCGGGACTATAGACCCAGTCGGGCGGTGTACTCCAGGACTGTGGTTGCCTCGTTGGAGACGAACTTTTGTTTTAAATTTGGGACTATGCATAGTCGGGTGGATAGTTTGCCGTACTCCAAAGTATATATGTATACTGGGGCTAGAGGGACACTTGTAGAAGGTTCGCACGATGAGGAGTCTGTATAACAGTCGGGCAGGGGTCTTGCTGCGGCGGTTCTCCGGGACTGGGATCCATACTCGTGGAACGTCTCAACTTTGTTTTACTACTGGGTAGTTTGTCATGGCGAAGGATCGAACCCTTTATTGTGGAGTACGTAGGTGCTTGCCCTCGGACCTATATAGTATGGGATGCATAGAATCTGAACAAATATACATTAGTGTCATCTTAGTATAAAATGTGTGCATTAGGCATTAAGGCATCGCATACACTTACATGTTTAGAATAATCACTTTTGACACTTTATTGTTCATTCAAATTTGTGGTTTGTTACAGTATTGAGATCGTTATATGTACGGCATAGAGAGGATGGCCGAGTATAACATTTTCGTCAGTTGTAAGTAACTGACGTGCTCACAGCTTATTATGCAAGAACTGGACTTTTCATGAAGAAGTAAAGATGTTATGATGCTGTTGATTAATTACATTTATAAAGTTATACAAGTTGTATATTATTTTCATTGTTGTAATTCATTTCATTTTCCGCTGTGTACAAAATTGTAAAGAACTCTAATGTATGATGAAAAGTTTAAATTTCATTCTAAAATTGTACGAAATGAAGTGTAAAGATCCTGTGGAATCTCGAATTCGGTCTTATTTGGAATTCGGGGCGCTACAACGGGACAGGGCTTCGGGGAAAGGAAGACGGTGGTCGAAGGCTGCAGACGGCGGGAGTCGAGGGCGGTGTTGTGGTCGAGTTCGACACAGAACAGAGGAAGAAGAAGGTTAGTGCGGTTGCAGTCGGTTGTGGTGGGGGGGATGCGGTGGACAATCGTCGGTTGCAGGTTGCAGCGGCGGTGCAGTCGGAGTTCGTTTTGGTGGAGACGAGTGCAAAGGTCGATGGGTTGAAGACGACGAGAATGTGGGATGTGGTGGCGGTCAGCAGGCTGTTGACGAGGAGGGTGGTGGCAAGGTCGATCAGCGAGGGATGCATCGATGGGGATGGGTTACGAAAAGAGACAAAGGAGGGAGATGAGGTAGGGGACGATGGATGTGTTTAGAGTAGGGTAATTAGGGTTAAGGGGTGATTAGAGTTAATAGGTATTTATAGAGTAAATCAGGATGGTGGGTTATTGGGTAGCAGGTACGGGTTAGCGGGTATAGGGTTTGGGTTAAAATTCAATAGGAAAAGGAATATGATTAATATAGATCTAAGTGGAGTGTCAACATGCAAAAATTTGAATAGGATGAATAACAAAATTTAGGGTTCAACAGAAAATAAAAATTAAATAGATTGGAAACAAAACAAATTTTATTATCAATAGCAAAATTACAGAGTTTATAAAAGATAAAGAAGAAAAGAAATGAATAATAATACAAAGAAAAACCCACAATTGGGAACAGGGGTTACAAAAAACACTACTTACTTGGGGCCTACCACCCGCTACAACATTCTTCGTCCGTACCATATAATCGTTGATTACAACTGCAAAACATAATCAAAAATATTTCTAAGTTATCCAATAACAAGATATACTTCTAAGATTTCCAATATCAACGAATATAACACAACATCTAATGTTTCCAATATCAACGAATATAACACAACATAAGACTATATTTATTCGGATCCTTATTGTACAAAATAAAATCACAATCATAACCTTATTGTTGATGATGATTCACATTATACAACAACTTCGTCTTCTACCGTCATCACATCACAATCACCAAAATGCACCCAAAAACATCACAATTATATTGCAAATAATCCTCCATGCCTATAACCAAGACAAAAGATGATGCTTTCTTTATTTACTGTCTATTGTGAACCACATAACATTCATAAAGAGTAATAAGCAAACATAATAAGTACCAAATTTGATAGTCTATGTGTTTTAGCAACATTCAACTCTCAAGCACGAATTAATCCCAAACTTAAAGAATCTATTCAACAACAAGTCAGCTAACGATAACCTACAAAAAGAATGAAACATTACAAGTAGTAAATATTGGGCATACCGCTCTAGGGTCTCGGATTTGGAATTTTTGAAATTTGGAATATTGTGGGAGGTCACTAGTTGGAGGAGAGAGATCAGAGAGAGATGAAGAGAGACGAGTCCGGTTTAAGAATTGAAGTATACGAAAATGTGTGATGATTTGGGGAAGGTATTGGGGGTTAAGGTTATTGGGGTTAGGGTTTTGGGGAGAAGAAGGTTATTGGGGTTTAGGGTTTAGGGTCGGGTTCCACTAGTGGTCGCTATTGGGAATAACGATCATAGTTTATGCCCAATAGCGACCTCAATTTAGTTGTTAATTTTTAAAAATTCCAGAGAAGAGAATCTCCCTAGTGTGGAGAATAAACTTCATTAGTGGTTGCTATTCCCATTAGCGACTTAATATATACTAAGGTCGCTAATATGAATAACGATAGATAAAACAAAATTCCAAAAAGTTTACAAATAGGCCGCTAATCTCGTTAGCGGCTTCTAAGGGAATAACGGCCGTTGCTGACGTGGCAAATAGTAGCCTACGAATGCTAATAGTTTAGAAAGTGGTCCTTAAACGCAAATATTTTCAAAAAGTGGTCTAGTACGGCAAAAAATTCCTCACATTTCTTGTCTCAATCTCTTTCCTCTTTCCAAAACCGCTCACTTTCTTCACGAACTGAAAAGTGGGGAAGAAATAGGTAAATAAATTTGATTAGATGTCGTTATCAACGGGGATCCCGTTCGGCGTCGGCGGTGGAGGTGGCGGAGTGCGGCTATGGCCTTCGGCGACGTCGGTGTCGTCGTCGAGCAAAAGGATTCAGAAGGAGATGACGGAGTTGAACGCAGAGCCACCTTCCGATTGCTCAGCTGGTACTGAAGGGGACAACCTCTACTGTTGGATCTCCACCATTATTGGACCTCAAGGTATAGCTCAATTCAGTTGAAAAGTTTTGATTTTGAAAGAAGAAATGTTGATTAAGTTAGGATCTTGGCTATCCAAAGTTGAAGTTTTTAGGGATTGGGAACTTATAAAACATAATTGAGTGAAGGGAGCCTCATATATATGATTTCCCCCCCCCCCCCGAAATGCCCCCACTTTTTAAAACTAATTTTCAAAATAGACCAGTTTCTAAACTAATTTTGAGGATAGACAAGTCCTCATCGGCCCCGTTCGATTGTGATGCCGCAGTTCCCAACTGAGGCTTCTTTAAAAATGTGTTTTTTGAGCTAGCACATTTTTACATAAAATAAATTTGTATAAGTCTCGAAGCCTCTCTAACCCAAATATGAAATGAACTAATGCCGCAGTTGGGAACTGCGGCCTCGAAAAACACAATTTTTTAAGATGCCGCAGTTGGGAACTGCGGCTTCACAATCGAAGAGGCCGCAGTTCGCAACTGTGACCTATGAGGACGGGTCTATTTTCGAAATTAGTTTCGAAAGTGGTATATTTTGAGAATTAGTTTAAAAAAGTGGGCCATTTCGGGAAAAAGTCCATATATATAGAGTGCTTGTAATCATTCAGATTTCAGACTCTTTAAGGATTGTTCATCATGTCTCTTATGTCATCATAAAATGAATGCATACAAATAAAATCTCCTCGTTTGATTTATTGAAAAACCATTTATTTTACAACCACTTAAAACATGGATAATACATCTCCAAACAACTTATGGGCATATAAATCCAAGTGAATGCTGTGGATCATCATTGGGGTGGTCTGCGGGGTAATTGCAAGCACTATATGAGGGAATTACCTCATAGAGACAGAAGGCTCCGTTTTCACATATAAATATGTGTTGAAGTTGAAAATATATGTTGTTAAACCAGTCACACTAAGTAACTGAGCAGTAGATTATAAATAAATACTCTTTGTCTAATGCTTGAATTAAAAACTTACCCAAGGTTATGGATTCTGAGCTTTAGTTTTATCATATGATTGGAGAATTTGACCATGCCACTAGTAATTAGTCATTTAAGAGTATGGGATGCCTTATCTTATCCATATGCTTATAACATCCATAATTTTCTTGGTTAAGAGCCTACACATTTCACACTAACTATCTTTGACCATCTTAATCCCTTCCAGGAGCTAGATGAGTCATAGCGATTTGCTTGCTGTATGACATAAAATTTAAGATCCAGTAAGATGGATGTTCTTTTTGAAGTTTAAACTATATCTTTATGTCTATAATTGTGCCATGCTCTCATTTTGTTTAAAAATCCACAAATTTTCGTTTGGCACAACTATTATAATTTGTTTCTCACTGTGGTATCATCCTCTCGCTGTATATCTTGTACATTATGGACTCTTCATCTTCGATCTCAAAATTTATACTTATAATATTTTTTCTTGCTTGGGAGAAATTGGTCCAATATTTGCCTCATTAATGGACATATGACGTAGTCCATTACTTCATAAAGATTGTCTTTGTAGGTTTTTTGGTATTCTTCTCTGGATAAAGTTTACTTGACTAGGAACTTCAAATTGATTTTAGAGAAAGCTGGCACAAGTTTAAGTGTTGGTTGGAGAAGACCATTTATTATAAACGATTGGTTTTTTCTTTTTTAGTGAGCATACAACCATTGTACTTTCTGCTGTTCCTCCATTATCTCGTTTTATCAGAGCATCCACAGTCGTTTGCTATTTTTTCATTTTATCCATATTATAGCTTTTTCGACTTTGCAGTCATTTGCTATTTATTCATATTTTGGCAAAGTCGCTACAGAACTATGCTATATATGAGAGCAGATATGAGAATATGCATATTATAGCGGACAGATCATAAAGATCCGTCCCAAACAAAAAAATTATTTTTTTATTTTATCGGACGCATCTTTTCCGTCCCAAATAAAAAATATTTTTTTTAATCCCAACTAATTTTTTTTCCTCTATTGGCCTTGGACGGATCTACAAGATCCGTCCCAACTCTTTTTTAAAAACTTTTTTTAATTATTAAAATTATTATAATATTCAAATTTGTTATTAAAAAATGACCAGAAAAGGTTTTTTTCTCACTATTTGGCCTTGGACGGATCTTTAAGATCCGTCCCAATTTTTTTAAAAACTTTTTTAATTATTCAAAATTATTAAAAAATTCAAATTTGTTATTAAAAATGACCAGAAAAGCTTTTATTTTTTTACTGTTTGGCCTTGGACGGATAAGATCTGTCCCATTTTTTTTATAAAAACTTTTTTAATTATTAAAATTATTAAAATATTCAAATTAATTATTAAAAAATGCCCAGATTTTTTTTCGCGAGACAGAACTTAGGAACTTAGAGTTCCGTCTGATCAATTTTTTTTGGCTATATTATAGCATTTCACTACCGCAGCAAACGTCCGATGCTATAGGTATAATATGCATTTTGCTAATTTTAGCAATCACGATTGTGGATGTTGTCATCAATTATGGACATTTCTTGTTCTATGATCATTACATACAATACTATTTGTTAAAGTAAATTAAATGCCAACAATTTAAAGATCTGTTCATTAATTGGTCGATCTTTTTTATTTGTAGAATCACCATATTAAGGTGGCATATTTTTTCTTGACATTACATATCCGTGTGATTATCCATTCAGACCTCCCAAGGTAAATTTTTTTTTGACCAATTGTACTTTGTGGCCCTAATAATTTTCTGTCATTCACAAACTGCAATGACAATCATGTATTCTATTCCTTACAATTAGATCAATTCTCTAATAGTATCTTTATGATATATTGGCAGTTACTTGTATCTTTTCTTTTGGAAATTTTATCTACTTCGATGTATCTTTGATGTAAGTGTTCTTCTATTCTTTATTCATTTCCCTTCCTTTTGACTTGTCTATCATTCAAGCGTACTTGAAACTCATTGAAGTATATAAATGTTTCATGTGCGTTTAAGATACACTTGTGTTGCTGCTTTTGTCTGCGTGGGAGCAAACACATGTTGTAAATTCTTTTAGAAACAATAAAAAGAACTGACCTTTTAATTTTCACCGATATTGACTAGTTTCAACTGATCTTGATTCCTGAATCTGACTCGTTTCAACCGTTGGATCTTATATGAATGGTGTCGATCGCCCTGATTGACTGACAAAAGTCTAAAATACCGGGGCTGGCCCAGATAACTGACCCTCCGACACTCATGTCAGAACTCAGAAATATATAAGAGTTTTGAGTGGCAAAATACTGATTACCCAGTTTCTGTAGAGCTCATGGGGTATTTATAGTCGCTTTGGGGACCAATTTCAAGATATTGATTTATCTCTACTTTCCCGTGTCTTGACAAAGTTGGTTATTTTCTTCATGAAGAGATAGAGTTAGGACTCTTCTCTTGGTGAAGAGATAATGTTTTTAAACCATCTTTTATGGATAATTAGGAGTTTAAATCATCTTTTAGATAATTATGAACTTTCATGTGGAGCCGCTATGGCAACCCAGTATGACAAATATGTTTTGGGTAGCTAGGCTTGAAAGAGGCCCAACTCCCTTTTACAAATTCGTTTCTGGTGAAATTTATCATTTTACCCCTGTAAGCTTTAAAAATTGGTCCGATTTGAACAGTCTCGATTTGGCTCAATTTTTACCTATATCACAAGCCCCCACTCCCGAAGAGTGAGTTTCACAGCCCTGATGAGTAGTTCGCCCATTTTTTAATGGTTTACAGAACTTATCAGAGTTTTCAGAGACACTAGAATCTTGCTAGGGTGTAACGATGTTATTTTGAGTTTGTAAAATACCCAGAATTGTTTTTAGAATTTTTTGGGTTTTTTTTGACTTTTCCAGAATTTTCTGAATTTCCCCCAAATTTTAATCATTTTTCAGATTTTTTATTCAATTTCCCAATTTTCATAATTAATTTTCAAAATTTTTAATTAATTATTCTAAATTTATAATTACTTCTTCAGAATATTAAAATATTTTTCCGAATTAATAATTATTTTTAGAATTTTTTAATTGATCATTTTGAATTTTAATTATTTTTTGGAATTTTAAAATATTAAATCCAAATTAACAATTAAAATAAGAAATTAAAAATGAAAAGGATTGACCTGATCAAATCTGAGTCGTTGATCATGATCAGTGAAAAGATCTGGAAGATCGGACGGTCCATATGCTGTTTTGCTCGTTCTACCTAGTGTCAGTTATCCGGTGTGTGGCACCGGGTAACACGTGGCGAGCGGCGGTGATACCACGTGGCATCGACTGGTCAGCGTTGATCGTTGACCTGGTCAGTGTTGACCCGAGCATAGGTTTTTTTTTTCCTCTTTGCGGCAGTTTTACTCCTCGGATATCTACATGTAGTTGTGGTATGACAAACTTTTTTAGTGCTACAGAGGTCTGATTGGAGCGTGTAACCTCTTGTTTTGAAGGTGCCTCGAGATCTACACTTCCTTTTCATAAGTCAGCTGAGGAATCATCCGTCTTTAGGGTCAAAATCGGCCCACAATATCTTTGCCTCCGTGTAGTTGAGAAGAGCTTCGGCGTCCGGGATCTACAACGAAGAGTTTCGACCCCGAGGAGCTACGAAGAGGGGTTTCGATCCCGGTGGGCTAAGAAGAGAAGCTTTGCCACAGAGGAGTTATGAAGAAGAGCTTTGTAAGACTCTTGGGAAGAGCCATTTGGGAGGCGAGTTTAGGGAGCAGCTCTAGGGATGAGTTGAGCTCCAAAAGTCACTGTAGAAGAAGCAGGCCGCTTGGGAGGTGAGCAGGATGAAGGGCATCACCGGACTCTAGGGAAGAGTCGTCCAGTAGGCGAGTTTGGGGAGTATCGCTAGACGAGTTGGGCTCTGATCTCGCTGTTGGTGAAGATGACCGCTTGGGAAGCGAGCAAGATGAAGGGTATCACTGGACTCTAGGGAAGAGCCGTTCGGGAGGCAAGCAAGATGAAGTCGTCGGACTTTAGGAGAGAGCCATTCAGAGAGCAAGTTTAGGGAGTAGCTCTAGGGGTGAGTTGAGCTCCGAACTCGTCGTGGAAGAAGACTGCTCGGGAGGTGAGCAAAGTACCTGACTCATTGTATAGGGTGAATGATTTGTTTGAGTGGAGCTCGGGTGACGCGCTTTGCCCCGAGGAGCGATGAAGATGAGCTTTGCCACCAAAAAGCTATGAAGAGAAGCTTTGCTACGAAGGGGAGCTTGGCCCCCGAGGAGCTGTGAAGGCGAGCTTTGCCATCGAAGAACTATGAAGAGAAGCTTCGCTCCTGTTGGGCTAAGAAGAGGAGCTTCGCCCCTAATGAGCTATGAAGAGGATCTTCACTCCCGATGGGCTAAGCGCCTATGCTGGAGGGTTGATACAGATTTTTCAAGCGTTTTTGTCTCGACTCTTGCTCTCTTGGTGTTGCGGCTCGTTGTTACGAGTCCGTAAGTTGGGACAACGACTCTAGTGACGAGCTAGACTGCGAACTTAGTGCTTTCTAGTTGAGAGTTAGCGAGCTGTAGGAGAAGCTCTAGAGGGGAGGTGGACTCCGAACTTGCTAAGAGTTAAGCAAGTTTTCGGAGAAGCTCTAAAAGAGAGGTGGTGATGAAAACATCAGTTTTGTTTTGTTTATTTTGAGATTTAGCCATATGTAGTAGTTTTATAATTTACATCCTTTATTTTCTGCATTAGAATATTTTAGAGATTTGTATTGAGATTTTGTTTTTGAGCCTATATATAGGCCTTGAGAATAATGAGAAGGTATGCTATTATTGATTACAAAATTACTGTGTTGAGTTATTGCTCTGCGTTCTTTTCTTGTGTGTGATACCATAAGAAATTATTAGAGTTTATGAGAAATCCTAAGAAAGTATTAGGGTTTGTGAGAAGCTCTAAACACCCCCAAATTCCTAATTAATTAAAACCTTAACCTACTTCTAATCCCCTTCATCTTCTTCTTCAGCTGCCATCTCTTTCTCCTCATCTAGTCATCTTCAACCTGAGAACCCGTCATCTTGACTCCTCTTCACCTCCTCACACCCGCAGAACCCTCGCCTTCCCCCTTTACCGTCACCATCAAACTCCCTCGCCCTCTCCCCCGCCCTCTCCCCCGCGTGACCACCCCAAACGACAACCACCCCGACGCCATCTTCTCCCTGTCACCTCAGCCCCGAGCTCCACCCTGAATCCATCACCCACCCCCTCTGCCGTCGCCTTTCACCGACCACCTCCATCACCTTCCTCTTCCACCCCGATCCCCCACATCCGAAACCCTCATCAGCAAATCCTCTTCTGCCTGAACCCTAATTCCACAAATCCACTCAAATTTGAAACCCTAATCTCCAAATCCACTTCAAATCGAAACCCCTAATTCTCACATCAAGGAACAGTTTTTGGAGGAGTACGATGCACATCGACAACGCACGTCGACGATTAGCAAACTCTTCGTCCCCATCTGTGGCGACGCCACTTTCATCCAATCCTGGTAAACTCTTTCCACTTCTCAAATACTTGTGATACTGCTTTATCATTTCTAGATTATTATCTGAATTATCTATCATCTACAAATATTAAACATGAGAAGGAGACCTCCTCTGGCGTGATCGAGGGGGGGGGGGGGAGGTGCTTTTCCTGCTCCCATGGTGCTCTAAGCGGAAGCATTGGCCTTGGGTGCGTCTCTCTTCGCGGTGACGGCTTAGCTTTTTCTTCTGCTGCCTGTTGTTGATAAGTGTACGAAGGCCTAGCAGTATGAAGGGTACCATATGGAGCACCCTGGGGGGCACCACGGGAGGAACTGTAGAGTCAATAGCTGAATGGACCGAGGGTCTGTTCCCCCTCGATCGTTCAGGGCGAGGTCCAGAGTGGCTTGCAGAATGATGCAGTTGAGAGTGCTCATGCATCATCGATGAGAGCCTGCTCATGCAGAATGACGCAGTTGTGAATTCTTTTAGAAACAATAAAAAGAATTGACCTTTTAATTTTCACTGATATTGACTATTTTCAACTGATCTTAATTTCTGGATCTGACTCGTTTAAACCGTTGGATCTTATATGGATGGTGATGATCGCCCCGATTGACCTGTAAAAGTCCAAAACACTGGGTTGGCCCCGGTGGCAGACCCTCCGACGCTCAATTCTGAACTCAGAAATATGAGAATTTTTTAGTGGCAAAATACTGATTCCCCGGTTTCTGTGGACATGGGGTATTTATAGTCGCATTGAGAACCAGTTTCAAGATATTGATTTATCTCTACTTCCCGGTGTTTTGATAAGGTTGATTACTCTCTTCATCATAGTGAAATAGAGTTAGGACTCTTCTCTTGGTGAAGAGATAAGGTTTTTAAACCATCTTTTTTGGTTAATTAGGAGTTTAAATAATCTTTTTAGATAATTATGAACTCCTTTCATGTTGAGCTGCTATGGCAACCCAGTATGACAAATTTGTGTTGGGTAGCTGGGCTTGAAAGAGGTCCAATCCCTTTTACAGACCTGTTTCTAGTGAAATTTACCGTTTTACTTATGAGACTTCAAGATTCTTGCCCGATTTGAACGGTCCCGATTTGGCTCTATTTTTACCCATATCAACATGCACAATGAGGACCCATTCCCACATAATGGTAGAGTATTATTGGAGAGAAATCCTAAATAAAGAAATAATATAGATACCTCGAGGATTAGAAAATTTTAAAAGTAGTTATAGCATAAGAAGCATAGAAGTAAACGCACCAGCATTGACACAATCAAAATAATTACACATGGAAAATTCTGAACATAACATCAAAATAGGAGAGGTGCTGATGGATACATGCACCAGATAAGAATGTCTCACACGACAAGGTTTCTGATTGATAGTAGTGTCCACGTCTAGGTTTCATTACCTGAAAATATAGTTGCCTCTTGATACGAGGCAATTAATTATGTTATGGTTTTGTTTTCAGCCCACAAACATTATTTGAAAGGCTACATTCAATAGAAGAAAGCCATCCAGTTAGGTTTTTTTTATATATGCCATTTTTTCGAAACTATTTGCACTTATAGGGCAGTTGCCAAAGTATTTGCGTTCGTGGACTCAACAACTAAACTCGCCATTCCCAACGGCAAGTTTAGTTGTTTCATGCTCGCCGTTGGGACAGTGAGTTTAGTGTTAATTTTTTGAGAAACTCGTCGTTCCCAACGGCGAGAGTTCAGTTCAAAATTTTCTATGAAGACTTGCCGTTCCCAACGACGAGGACATTTACACTAGACTCGCTGTTGGGAACGGTGAGTTTAGTTCAAAAAAAAATTCTATGGAGTTTTTTCTGAAAATTCATTAAGTCCAACAGAATGTTTCACTGTGAAATTTCCTACGTCATCGCCGTTTCCAACGAGTCTAGTATAAATGTCCTCGCTGTTGGGAACGGCTAGTCTTCTTTGAAAATTTTGAACTAAACTCGCTGTTCCCAACAACGAGTCTAGTATAAATATCCTTGCCGTTGGAAATGACGAGTCTTCATTGAAAATTTTGAACTGAACTCGACGTTGGGAACGACTAGTTTCTCAAAAAATTAGCACTAAACTCGCCGTGTCCCAATGGCGAGCATGAAATAACTAAACTCGTTGTTGGGAACGGCGAGTTTAGTAGTTGAGTCCACGAACGTGAATACTTTGGCAACTGTCCTTTTTCTGCAAATATTTTCGAAAAATGGCGTATAAAAAAATTCTATAGTTAAGAGTATAAAATTCGAGTGTTTCTGTTTTTTTAGCAGTGTGCCAACTCTGCTTTCCTCTCCTCTAAGACCTTCATTCTCCATTTTGCTCCACGTTGGAGTGTCAATCAATGAAGTTCTGCTCTGAATAGTGTCTGGACTATGGACTGACATTAGGAAAGAAGTATAGTAAATTATTTTCGATTACTGACCAATGGTATTTCCTACTCTGACATGGTCTTCTCACAAAGTAGTAATACCCCGAATTTTCAGGTGATTTTTGGAAATTCAATAATGACCTTTTGGATTGATTTGTTGTTGGGAGAATTGGACCTGAGTGTACCAAGTGACCTTTCTGAAATTGATCTGCAACAGGAAGAAAGTGAGAAGTAGCTCGAGGCGTGGGTTGCACTTTCTTTAAGAAACTATTTGGCCGATTCTGGAGATGAATCGTTGATCACCAAACACTTCTCCCGGGATACAACGAGCTTCTGATCTACAGTGCTGCCTAATGCTCCAATAGCAGCACGTACCAACTTGCACCAGTAAAAACCGCAGAAAATGTATTTTTTGAGAAAATTTTGAATGATAGATTTTTTTTTTTTTTCTGTTTTTCTGTAGCTTTTTACTTCCCAAAGATAATCTCATCTTATAGGTTGTAACCAGGAGGCTATAATGTGTGTGCATTAATCCAAAAAACGGCTATATAATGAATACCATTTAATTTTTGAAACTGCTATAACATAAAGTCTATTTAAGTGTGAAACAGCTATATTTATTAAAAACGTTTTGAATTCTGAAAGTTCAAAAAAAAAGTTTCTGTTTTTTTTTCTTTTCAATAGACCCCAAGACCCCCAAGGCCCTAAGGCCCGGCCCGGTCATAGATATATAAATATATATATATATTATGTAGAATGTAGGAATTGAACCCCCAACCTCTTGTGAACTCAAAACTTTAACCGTTGGGCCATGAGACAGTATTGATAACAAGATGAGTGTTTTGAATGTATACTCAATTCCAACAATCCCCCACTTATATATTTAAAACACTAATTTTAAAAGAAGCGGTTTTTCAAAAGTATAGAACCATGCATAAGTAAGGTGTCCGAAGACTTGAACCTTACATAGTGGACAATCCTCAAAATGCAAGAATAATGAGTGATCTTCAGTCTTGAACTCATTACCCGTTTTTACATAGTGAAGGAAAACCACACGTGATTCTACCAGGTGCAAGTTCTAAATGCCAGCACATTCCGGCCTTGTGCTTATCCCAGTATAGGTGAATGTTTTTAGAGAATCAGCCCCATTCTCATAGAAGCGGCCACACTTCACAAACACCTCGGTGAGTCTATCAAGAGTGCTCTTGTAGCTAGGCACTCCTCTCATTCAGAGATATAGAGTTCATTAAGAGCCAAGCTCATCCTTACTAACGCTACAAAATATCATGCACATACACATCAGGATGGACTAGGGAGTGGTAAAACTCCTAGGTTGCATGATTTCAATCACAGTATGGCTTGTTTTTCCCATTGAACCTATGTCTTGGGATCTCCAGTCGTATAGGTTGGGTTCCCACCAATTGTGATCCTAAATGGGCTTCAGTCCCATCCTTATCGATGTATTCCAAACTTTGTCTCGAGACAATCCTTTTGTCAAAGGATCTGCAAGATTACTTTCTGATCTGACAAAATCCACAGTAACAGCACCAGACGTGAGGAGCTCTCTCACCGTACTGTGCTTGTGACGAATCGCCAGTCTCTTACCGTTATAGTAAGCATTTTGTACTTTAGCAATAGCAGCAGTACTATCTGAGTGGATTAAGATCGGAGGTATAGGCCTATTCCATGAAGGAATGTAAGACAAGAGGTTCCTCAACCAGCTTGCCTCCTCACTAGCCGCAGCTAGAGCAACTAACTCGGACTCCATAGTAGAGTAAGTTAAAATAGTCTGTTTCTTGGACCTCCAAGAAACAGCACTACCAGCGATACTAAAAACGTATCCACTTGTGGCCTTGGAATCATCCGAAAATGAATTCCAATCTGCATCACTGAATCCCTCAAGGACAGCGGGAAATCTCTCATAATGTAGTCCTAAGTTCATGGTCTTTTTCAAGTACCTCATGACTCTGTCAATAGCATTCCAATGCTCAGAACTTGGACAACTCGTAAATCTACATAATACACCTACAGCATATGCAATGTCAGGTCTAGTACAGTCAGTAGCGTAGCGAAGGCTACCAATAATACTAGCATATTCTTTTTGTCTAACTGCAGCACCAGAATTTTTCAAAAGTTTAACATGAGGGTCACTAGGTGTACATGCAGGTCTACGGTCAAAGTAATTGTATTTCTTCAAGATCTTCTCAATGTAATGAGATTGATCAAGAGTAATACCAGTTTCAGAACGTGTGATTTTCATGCCTAAAATAACATTGGCCTCACCTAGGTCCTTCATATCAAAATTTTGACTAAGCATAGTTTTAGTCTCTGAAATTAATTCAAGCGAAGAACCACAAATGAGTAAATCATCTACATATAGACAAAGCATGATGCAACTATCACTGGATGCTTTATAATAAAGGCATTTATCAACATTATTAATAGAAAAACCATTTGAGAGTAATAATTGGTCAATTTTGTCGTGCCACTGTTTAGGAGCTTGCTTAAGACCATATAAAGTCTTATTCAGCTTGCAGACTTTGTGTTCCTGCCCTGGAATCACAAAACCTTCAGGCTGATCCATATAAAGTTCCTCTTCAAGTTCTCCATTAAGAAAAGCTGTTTTAACATCCATCTGGTGGATCATCAAGTTGTGCACAGCAGAAATGGCTAATAAAACTCTAATGGTAGTCACACGGGTCACAGGAGAGTAAGTGTCAAAGAAATCTATATTTTCCTTTTGTACATATCCTTTAGCTACTAGTCTAGCTTTAAATTTTTCAATTGTACCATCTGGTTTAAGCTTTCTTTTAAGAATCCATTTGCATCCTATAGTACGACTACCGCGAGGTAAGTCCACTAACTCCCAAGTACCATTAGAGGTTAGTGAATCCATTTCATCATTTATGGCTTCTTGCCACAAATCGGCATCATGTGAGGTTAAAGCCTCATTGATAGAACTAGGATCAGATTCTAAAGCATATACAACATAGTCATCACCAAAATCTTTAGTAGTTCTAGCACGTTTGCTTCTACGTGGCTCAGAATCTAAATCAACATTAGCAGCATTTGTATTAGTTTGAGGAATGCCAGAGGAAGTTGAGGGTTGTGAACCCCCACTACCCCCACTACTACCCCCACTGTTCCTCAATAAGTAAGGAAATTTATCCTCATAAAAATCAGCATCTAAGGATTCAATAATCACATTATTATGCAAGTCTAAAAAACTGGAAGCCTTACTGTTTTCTGCATAACCAATAAAAACACATTCATATGCCCTACTTGCAAGTTTGATTCTTTTTGGGTCAGGTTTTCTGACATATGCTAAACAACCCCAAACTCTAAAATAATCAATATTAGGCTTTCTACTTCTCCATAATTCGTATGGTGAAGTATCAGAAGATAGATGTGGAATTCTATTTAAAACATGACATACAGATAAGAGAGCTTCACCCCATAAAGATTTGGGTGCTCCAGAACTAATAAGCGAAGCAACTACCAATTCAGTAAGAGTCCTATTCTTTCTTTCAGCTTTTCCATTAGATTCAGGTGAATAAGGTGCAGTGGTCTCGTGAATAATTCCAAATGATGCATATAATTGTTTAAATTCATTGGAATCATATTCTGTACCTCTATCACTACGAAATCTCTTAATATTTCTTTCAAATTGATTTTGCACTTCAGTTACATAAGTTCTAAACATGTCAATTGCTTCACTCTTATGAGCCATAAGATAAACATGTGTATAATTTGAGTGATCATCAATAAACGTAATGAAATATCTTTTACCATTTCTGGTTAAGGTTCCATCCATCTCACATATATCAGAATGTATCAAGTCTAAAATTTTTGTTTCTCTAGCTACACTTCTATGCGAAGTTTTAATTATCTTAGCTTGACTACAGGATGTGCATTTTTCAAATTCATTTAAGTTAACTTTTGGTATCATGCCAAGTTTGCTCATATTATTTACCAATTTCTTATTAACATGACATAGTCTAGAGTGCCATAAATTAAAAGAAGACAAAGAGTAAACAGAAGCATTATTCTTATTCATTTCAATACTGAGTTTAAACATCCCATTACAAGCAAATCCCTTTCCCACAAAAATCCCATTTTTAGTTATAACATACTGGTCGGATCCGATGCTCTGATGAAAACCAGCCTTGTTGAGCAGGTATCCAGAAATCAAGTTCTTCCTCATATCAGGAGTGTGCAAGACATCCTTGAGGGTAACAGTCCTGCCAGAGGTGAACTCTAAGTCCACCTCTCCAGTGCCCATCACGTTGATACAGTGTGAATCACCAAGTTGCACTTTTTGACCTTCAGTCTCCTTATAATTTTTGAACCAGCTGCGCTCATAGCAAACATGCCTAGTAGCGCCCGTATCAGCCCACCACCCATCGGTTACACCGACCATGTTGATTTCAGTAATCATAGCCACTAACGGCCCTTCGATAGCATTTGCCTGTGGTGCAGGCGTACGCGATCGGCAGTTCCTAGCGATATGTCCAAAGCGATGACACTTCCAACACTCGATAGGATCTGTTCCATTGTTGTTGGTTTGGGCTTGCTGGTTATTTGTCTTATTCGGATTCTGACGTCCATTCTGACCATTCTGACGAAAGTTCGAATTGAACTTCCGACTAGCATTCTTCTTGAACAGCTTGTTCTTTGGTTTCAAATGGACCTTTGCTTTGTTCTGTTGAACAAGCAGGACTTCTTCTTTTTGATCTTGCTTTCTGGATTCCTCCTCAACTCTAAGCCTAGTTATCAAATTCTCCATGGTCAGTTCTTTTGATTTGTGTCGCAGGATGTTCTTGTAGTCTTTCCAACCAGGTGGTAACTTGTCAATCATCACAGCTACTTGAAATTGCTCATCGAGGGGTATTCCCTCTGAAATGATCTCATGAGCAATATGCTGTAACTCGTGTGATTGAATAGTTACCAGCTTGTCGTCGACCATGGTGTATTTGAGGTAACGACTGACTGCGAATTTCTTCGAGCCAGCCTCTTCAGTGTCATATTTCTTCTGTAGGGCTTCCCAAACAGACCTAGCCGTATCGGACTGTAAGTAATAGTCATACAGTTCGTCGGATAGTCCATTCAAGATGAAGTTCCTACACTTAAAATCGGCATCCTTCCATTCTGCTATGTCATCTAAAATTTGTTCATTATCATTGGCATCAACAGGTTCTGGGTTAGGCATTACAGGGCAGTCATGGGTAAGAACATGGGCAACTTCCTTCAGCGACAGATAGAAAAACATTTTGTTCTTCCATCGCTTGAAGTTCAAGCCAGCAAATTTTTCTGGTTTGTTGGTTTCATATTTGCGGTCAGAAACTAAAGCCATTACAGATTACGAAAATAGTTTCTTAAAATTGTTGGGAGAATTGGACCTGAGTGTACCAAGTGACCTTTCTGAAATTGATCTGCAACAGGAAGAAAGTGAGAAGTAGCTCGAGGCGTGGGTTGCACTTTCTTTAAGAAACTATTTGGCCGATTCTGGAGATGAATCGTTGATCACCAAACACTTCTCCCGGGATACAACGAGCTTCTGATCTACAGTGCTGCCTAATGCTCCAATAGCAGCACGTACCAACTTGCACCAGTAAAAACCGCAGAAAATGTATTTTTTGAGAAAATTTTGAATGATAGATTTTTTTTTTTTTTTTCTGTTTTTCTGTAGCTTTTTACTTCCCAAAGATAATCTCATCTTATAGGTTGTAACCAGGAGGCTATAATGTGTGTGCATTAATCCAAAAAACGGCTATATAATGAATACCATTTAATTTTTGAAACTGCTATAACATAAAGTCTATTTAAGTGTGAAACAGCTATATTTATTAAAAACGTTTTGAATTCTGAAAGTTCAAAAAAAAAGTTTCTGTTTTTTTTTTTTCAATAGACCCCAAGACCCCCAAGGCCCTAAGGCCCGGCCCGGTCATAGATATATAAATATATATATATATTATGTAGAATGTAGGAATTGAACCCCCAACCTCTTGTGAACTCAAAACTTTAACCGTTGGGCCATGAGACAGTATTGATAACAAGATGAGTGTTTTGAATGTATACTCAATTCCAACATTTGTAAATATCATTGATTTTGGGGCTATGTATAAATATTATAAATCCAAGGATTTAAGTGTGAAAGTGGATTTATGGGGTTTTGTGAAAAAGAAATGGGTTTTTTTTTTCTTCCCTTGAGTTCTCTTTCTTTTGTTCGGGCCGCCAGAAAGAAAGAAAGAAAGAAAGAAAAGGAAGAACACAGGAGAGAAAGAAGATTATGATGATGATGACGACGACGATGATGTTGGTGAACCATGGCAAAGCATTGAAAGAAAGGATTGGTTGAGAATGTCGTCAATGTCACCAAGTTAGATATAATCTTAGATTTCTCGGTTAAGGTGAGTGGTGATTTGTATGCCTTGCTTTTGATTTCATTTCTTTAATGATTATAATGATTTATGCCTTGTGTTGACAACTGATTTCTTTCGTGATCTAGTTATGAATATGAATTATTGATGAAAATTTTATTTATTTGGTTTATATATATGAAGGGTTGATGCAAAATTGTTGGAAGTTTTAGAATCAATTATCCATGTTTCTTTTAATATTTTCGTCATTGTTGTTGTGATGTATATTCGTTGATGAAGTTGTTGATTATGCGAATAAGTTTATTTTCGTGCATCAAGTGTTTGTTAGTCTTAAGTTGTGATGCATACGTTTTTGGCTTGGAAGCACTGATTCGGGTGCGGGGATGCGGGTGCGGAGATGTGGCAATTTTCAAAAACAGTGGGAAGCAAGTGCCGCTGAGATTCATCTAGTATTTAAATAATTATTTTATACAACAACAACAAAGCCTTTTTCTTTATTAGTTGGGGTTGGCTACAATGCTACATGAATCCTGGTTTTCTATTCTGCTCGGTTTAGCACAATATCTTCTGTAAGGTCACAAGCTATCATATCTTTTCTCACCGTTTTCACCCAAGTTACTTTAGGTCTTCCTCTACCCCTAACTCTACCGTCAATACTTATCAAATTACTCTTTTTAACGGGGGCACTACTAGGTCTACGTGTGACATGTCTAAACCATCTGAAACGATTCTCTCTTAACTTATCTTGGATTGGAACTACCTTTAGCATGTCTCGTGTATGCTCGTTTCTAATTCTATCCTTGTTTTACCACACATTCATCTGAGCATCCTCATCTCTGTTGAACTCATTTTTTGGACATGTTGTTTCTTTGTTGCCCAACACTTTGCTCCATACATCATTGATGGTCTAATAGCCCTCCTATAAAATTTTTCCTTCAACTTCAAAGGTATACGTTTGTCACACAAAACACTACTGACAATTCTCCACTTAAGCCACCCTGCTTGGATTTTATGTATAACATCTTCACAAATCTCCCAATCTCTTTGTATAATTGAGCCTAAATATCGGAAACGGTCTCTCTTAGGTACCTCTTGATCATCAAGCTTGACTACTTCCTCAGTTGTGTTCCGAATATCACTAAATTTACACTCCATATACTCTGTTTTAGTTCTGCTTATCCTAAAGCCTCTAGCTTCCAAAGTTTCTCTCCACAATTCTAATTTAGCATTGACTCTTGCTCTAGTCTCGTCCACTAAGATGACGTCATCGGCAAAAAGCATACATCAAGGCACCTCATCTTGTATTCCTCGCGTCAATTCATCCATAACCAAAGTAAAGAGGTAGGGGCTTAAAGCCGAACCTGGGTGTAAACCTACTGTAATAGGAAAATCACTGGTCTATCTTGTGGTTGTTCTAATTATGGTCGTTATCCCTTCCTACATATCCTTAATTACCTCAATATACCGAAAAGTTACTCTTTTATTATTTAACACCTACCATACTATGTCTCTGGAGACTTTATCATATGCTTTTTCCAGATCCATAAAAACAAAATGTAGATCTTTCTTATTCTCCCTATATTTTTTCGCAAGTCTCCTGAGTACATAAATTGCTTCCATTGTTGACCTCCCAGGCATAAATCCAAACTGATTCTCAGACACTGTAGTTTCTAGTCTCAGTTTATGTTCGATCACTCCCTCAAAATTTTTTATCGTATGACTCATTAATTTAATCCCTCGGTAGTTAGAGCAACTTTGTAGATCTCTTTTATTTTTTTATATAGATACTAAAATACTCATTCTCCATTCATCGGACATATTCTTAGTCTTCAAAATTTTATTAAATAATTTTGTTATCCAACCCACTCCTACATCCCCAAGACACTTCCAAACTTCAATGGGTATATCATCTGGTCCTAAAGCTTTTCCTATAAATAATTATTTTATATAATTATATATTTATATTAATATTTATATTTTTGTATAAAACACGAAACTTACCGTCATTCATCATTCATTAACCAAGAGATTCAAAATGACAATATAGCACAACATAGTTTTAAAACTCTAAATATAGTCATAAAATACTAACAAGTCTAATATAGTCATAAGGTCTAATATAGCACAACATAGTTAGAAAATTGGATCTGAAGAGAAAGAAAGGAATTGGGGATCCAGAGATTTGGTGGTGTTTTATTGAAACATGTTTCGGGGTTTGGGTCAAAAGATAATTAAACCTCCCCTAGAAAATCTAGACTCGTGTCGCGCCACACTCAATACTGCACCCTACCGCACCTAGCCACACCCTATTTTATGATTTTAATTTAAATTTATGGGACACACCCCTCTGCACCCGATACGTGTTCAGTTGCACCCAGCCGCACCTATGTCTGATATGAGTCTCGAGTGCGAGCGCCTCCGTGAAGAGTCCGTACTTCGTAGGTTTTTGGTGAAGTTTATGGATATTGGATATGCAATATTATATTTTGAGATTCTGTAAAAAAATTAAGTGTTGTATGCATCACATGCCAGTATACCGGTATATGAGTCAGGATTTTAAGTAACATCTTATGGGATCTCATGTGTCCACTCTATGAGTGATGAGAATTGCGCATTTTAATTGTCCCTACCACGGACCGTAGTGTTGTTTACCTTGTCAACCGGGATGTAAGTGTTGACCACATGAGTGGGGAGCGTACCTAAATTTCTTTGCATTCTAGAATACTTGTATCTGATCATTTATGTAGTATGAGATGCATAAATTATTAGACAAGTATCACATTAGGCATCCTGCATTGCTTGCTTGTATGATCGCCTTATTTGTTGTTGAATTTATATGTTGTAAGAGGATTTGTATTTGAAGTTTGCTTTCTAAGTTCTCATGAAGTTTTGGATATTTTATTTATTTTATGGTATATGTTGAACTCACTAGGTGAAAGCTTACCCCCACCACAGTTTCTTGCAGGATTAGGGTGTAGATTGTGGAGCATTTGATTTTTCTTGGATTGAAGGTTGGAAAATTATAATTGGTTTTAGTAGGTATTCATGTTTATTCGACGGATATTTGATTATTGTAGCGATATTTATCATGTGGTGAGAATTAATTTTGTGAAAGTTCTTTTGAAGAGATAATTTATATGATGATTTCTTATTAATTGTTGGCTAACGTTCCCTATTTTGAGTATTAGGGTTTGGGGCATTACTTAGGCAATTGATTATGATAGATATAATGTTTGGTAAGTTGTTATGGTCTTTGTCAAGCAACACAAAAATCCTTTCGACTGTATTGAGCAATTCTAATCTACTGCAATGGAGCAAAATAAATTTCTTGTCAATGTGTACCAACCAATCACAACTGAGCCCCTAGGTGGACGTAGTCAAATGGACATGTTCTGGTAAGTTGCTTGCGTATCTGTAAGACATGGTGGCTAAGCAGTTAAAATCCGATTAATCGCTAATTGGAGGCTAAGCAATTTTTTTTATAGTGATTTTCAATGTTTCAATAGTTAGCAATTTAATCGGGTATAATCGGCCGATTAGTGGTTAATCAGCTGTTTTTAAGGGTCCTATTAACTGATTAAATCCCCTTATTTAATTTTCATGTTCGTTGGCATTATTTGGGCTCAATTCAGCCCAAATTCAAATCCAAATCAAAATTCAAACCCCTTGTGGTCCTTGCAGAAATCCAAACCCGACCTCTCACCGCTCTCTTCTTCTTCCTCGCCCAAACCCAAACCTGACATGCCACCGCTCTCTTCTTCTTCCTCAAGCAAACCCAAACCTGATCCGATTGTTTTCGTTTGCTAGAACTTACTAGCAAACCCGACTCGACCCACATCCAGAATTTAAATTCAGCTCAAACCAAGTACTCTCTTCTTTTTCTCTATAACAATATGTTCCTATTTGATAATCTCATAATAGTTTTATGTTAGGGTTTAAGCTTGCTACATAATGATATTTTATTTTTTCACACACACACACACACACACACACACACACACATATATATATATATATGAGGTTTATTCCATTGCAAACGCTACTGTAGCGTTTGCAAACGTGCAAACCATTTAACCCGCTATTAGTAATAGCGGGTTAAGGCAAAACACAGAATGCGTCATTGGCAATGATGCGTTAAGTGGTTTGCACGCGTTTGCACAATATTTGCTTTTGCAATGGAAGATTGCTCTCTCTTTATATATATATATATATATATATATAACAATGCTCCATTGCAAACCACTGAAGCCATTGTTGGGAACAACTTCAGGCTTAATATCAGAACAAACGGGTCCTGTGCAAACGGGTATGCAAATCACTGAAGCCGTTGTTCTTATATTAAGCCTGAAGCTGTTGTTTCTAACAACGGCTTCAGTGGTTTGCAATGGAGTATTGCTCATATCACTGAAGCCGTTGTTCTTATATTAAGCCTGAAGCTGTTGTTTCCAACAACGGCTTCAGTGGTTTGCAATGGAGTATTGCTCATATATATATGTACACATGCACACCCGATTTTTTCGATTTAATCCCCGATTATTTTCCGATTAACCGATTAATCAGTTTTCGCTACTTGACCGATTAGTTCCTAAAACCGATTTTAACTATAGGGTGGAAGACTCAACCCATGAGTTCTTATGTACATTTGCATTTAAGATTATTTTAGTGAAAACCTTTCAGAACAAATATATGAATCTTTGGTTATGTGATATCTGAATTATGGACATTATGCTATATATCTTCTAACCAGGATTTTTTTTACCTACGTAACATACATCCTTCTCTTGCTCAGGGAAAATATGCAATTTTTATCGTGAATGCTATGCATGAGCATAACTTTCACTATTACATTCTGTATCATTTCAATAGACATTGTTCATGGAGTTCTATTTTTGGAGAATCTTCTTGTCTTGGTTTGAAATTAAGATTACCTTGTGCATGAGCCTGGATACATAAAGCATAAAATATTGGGAATTATTATATTTGACTAATCCTTTTAGGTTAGTGTTGAATAGTGTACTGTTAAACCTGTTCCTACAATGTACACAAGCTTACGCTATTGGTAGGCAATTGTTTTGGCATGGACTTGTATTGAATAGTTGATTAAGCCTAACCTGATAACCCACTTTGCAATGCAGCACTAATCACAGTTTAGTGGACTGTACCAATTACATTTGACACCTACTAATCCTATTTAAATCCCTATCTGATGGTCAAATCAACATCTTGAGCCTCAAGCTAGTGGCCCAAGATGTTCATTTTCAATTGCAAACCCAAGAAATTTAATTGTGGTCTCACTGACTGAGGGCATCATTGTCATCTTGGAGCTTTTAATTGTATTACTACAATGTTCAACTATGCAAGAGATTCTCTCAAAGTAATAGAACTATCAGAAGTATTTGTAGAAATGTTTTTTTTTTTTTGAGTTAAAAGGTGGAATAACACCACCCTGTTTCATTAATAAGAAATTAATAAACAACCCAGCAGAACCGGGAGAAAACAAAAGTGCAGTGCAGGAAATAAAACATAAACCCCCAACAGAACCCTGGGGGGTGGGTTTCATCGTCTAAACCTCAGTCAACAGGAAATAAAACATAAACCCCCAACAAAACCCTGGGGGGTGGGTTTCAATTTCTAAATCTCAGACAGCCAAAGTACAAAGATCGGGTGCACTCCTCAATCCATAGTCGGCCCGAACTCTATCTCCTCATCGTCGAATTCTTCCACCTGGAAGACCTGTGCAATCCTCCCTCTCGCTCCTGAGGCAGCAGCTGTAGCCCAAAAGGAAATCAGATGCATGATGAGAGTAAGGTTACCAGAAATAGAATTACATGAAGCACGGAAATAAAAATTGTTTCTATCTAGCCATAACACCCATGTGGTTGCTGCAATGGCAATATACCAAGCCTCCTTCATGTCGTGTCGGATCGATGCAAATCTGGGGCCAACCCATAGTTCCTCATACTCTCTTGGGTAGTCACTTGTACCTAGGGCTCTTAGGACTTCTATCATGATGGCCTTACTTCTTGTGCAGTGAATAAACAAATGGTTCAGATCTTCCGTGTGTGTGTTGCAAAAGCCACAGTCGGTCGCAATGTGAGGTGGCCTCTTGGCTAGGTTCTCTCTGGTGAGTATAGCATTGTTGAGCACAAGCCAGAGGAAGACTCTGACTTTAAGAGGTGTTTTTGCCTTCCATAACACCGTTGCCCAACTGGGTCTGCATCCCCGGTAGTGAATTCGGTGGTAAAGGGATCGCACCGAGAACATCCCCTTCTTCTCAAGTCCCCAACGCAACTGGTCTGGGCCTTGGGCACACAGCACCCCAGATTGGGTAATTCTTGTCTGTAGTTCACGCAGTTGCTGGCGCAAACCTGGTGAAAGCACTCCTTGGAACGACGGTCTCCAAGTCCCTCTTTTCCAGGCTTCTGCCACCGACATATTCGGTCGATTTGTCTTTTCATACAGCTCTGGGAAATTGTCCTTAAGAGCGAGTGGACCACACCATTTGTCCCACCAGAACCTGGTGGACCGTCCATTACCAATAATAGACGTTACTGCAGAATTGAACGGTCCACTGGCTTTTGTAATTCCTTTCCAGAAGCGGGAGGCTTTAGATCCCACTCGGAAGCCTAAACTTCTCGTCCCTTTTCCTCGAAGGTAGGGTTGAATAAAATCCTGCCATCCTTCCCCACAGTGGTGAAACACTTTCCACCACCATTTGCCTAGGAGAGCCAGGTTCATATCTCTAAGGTCAATGATACCTAGTCCTCCGTGTCTCTTCTTCATGCAGGCGATATTCCACTTAATAAGGTGGTAGCCCCCCTTATTTGAATCTGCCCCTTTCCAGAGGAATCTTTTCCGGATTCGGTCAATCCTTTGGATCACCCACTTTGGGAGCTCAAAAAACGACATGTAGTAAATGGGCAGGTTGGATAGCACTGAGTTGATGAGTACCACTCTTCCCCCGAGCGAGAGCGATTTGCCCTTCCACCCTGACAGTCTGTCTTCCACCCTGTCTATAATAGGCAACCAGTCAGCCTTAGTGAGTCTCCCTGGTTTGAGCGGGAGCCCTAGATATTTGATCGGGAACTCCTCCGTCGCGCAGTTTAGAGTGGTGGCATGCTCCCATGCTTCTACTTCTGATAGAGTAATTGGGACCAGCGCGCTCTTGTAGAAGTTAATCCTAAGGCCTGACCAGGCCTCAAAACAATAAAGAACCCCTTTAAAGCAGATTGTTTCAGTAATATAGCCATTTCCAAAGAGTAGGGTGTCGTCAGCATATTGTAGTATCGTGCATCCTTGTTTAGTGGGGCTGCTGGCCACAGGCGTTATCCACCCTTTTCTGTGACAGTTTTCCATCATTCCTCTAAGCACATCCGCAACAATAGTGAATAACAGTGGGGATAGCGGATCTCCCTGCCGGAGTCCCTTCTTGCAAGGAAACGATGGGCCAGTTCTCCCATTCACCGAGATTGCCGTTTTGCTAGAGTGCAAACATTGTTTGATCCATCTTATCCATTTGTCTCCGAAACCTCTCCCTCTGAGCGCCTCCAGCAAACACTCCCAATCCACGGAGTCATATGCCTTCTCAAAGTCCAACTTTAGGAGGAAGTTCTTGGAGTTGCTCTTGTGGCAGTGGTGGATAACCTGCTCAGCGGTGGCCACACAGTCCAGAATACATCTGCCCTTAATGAAGCCCGTCTGGGTCTTATTGATAAGACTGTCCATCATACTTCCCAAACGGATCGCTAGGACCTTAGTGATGATTTTCGCCGAGCAGTTTATCAGGCTAATTGGTCTGAAATCCCCAACGCATTTGGACTCCTCTCGTTTGGGAATCAACACCACTTCTGCAAAGTTGAACATTCCTAGTCTCAGATTGTTGTGATAGAATTCCTCCATTAGATTCATAAAGTCTCTTTAATTTCTTCCCAGAACACCTGGAAGAACATCATGGGAAAGCCATCTGGTCCAGGCGACTTATCTGCTCCCATCTGATTGACGGCCGTTTTGACTTCTATTTCTGAGAAAGGAGCCTCCAAAGAGGAGAAGTTTTCACCTGATTCATTCTGATACTCCTGCCAGTAGTCCTCGCTCATTGGGACCCTATAATCATTCTTCCTCCCGAAGAGATCCTTATAGAAAGTCTGAAAGGTCATGGAGATCACCTTTTCATCTTGTGATGTTCCTGAGTCTGTCTGAATTGATAGGATAAGATTGGCTCTCCTTCTAGCGCTTGCAACCCGATGAAAGTAGGCCGTATTCGCGTCTCCCTCTTTGAGCCACGAAATCCTAGACCTTTGTTGCCATTTGATCTCTTCTAATCTATAAAGATTGGCTATGTTCTCACGGAGTTGTAATAGTCTGTTTCGCTCATCCTGGGATAGGACTCTGGACTCTTCAATCCTTTCTAGCTCATCAATACCTTCCAAAAAGGATTCCTTAGCATGCCAGATGGTAGAGAACCTAGACCGGTTCCATCTTGCAAGCCTCTTTCTCAATCTTCGTATTTTTCCACACCAGCGAGATGCCGCGTCCCTGCCCGCTATTGGGAGTGCCCAGTTCTCCATAACCAAGTGATGGAATCCCCGAATTTCCAACCAGACCTTTTCAAATCTAAATTTCCTCGGTCTACGTTGTCCTCGAATTCCCGCATCGAGAAGGATCGGGGTGTGATCTGATGTTGGTCTAGGGATTGCTCTAGCCGACACTAGAGGAAATTTAGCTTCCCACTCCATGGAGACTAGAATCCTGTCCAACTTGGCCATAACCGGGGTCGCTTGCATATTAGACCAGGTAAACAGTCTATCATTGATTGGGATATCGATCAGTTCCAGTTCCGTGATCAATCTATTGAATTCCTCTCTGTGCCTGTCACTGGCTCCTCTCCCCTTGTGCTCAAAAGCAAATCTGGTGATGTTGAAGTCCCCACCCACAATCCAGGGTCCCGACCATTGTCGTCGAATGTCGACCAGTTTTTGCCAGAAGGCCTCCCGGTCCGTGGCCACATTTGGCCCGTAGACAACAGTTACCGTCTGTATCCAATCATCGGATCGTCGTTTCAGCCGGGCCGTAAAGGAGAACGTTCCAGCGTGTACCTCTAAACAGGAAAGGATATCCGAGTTGAAACCTATAGCTATCCCCCCTGAGGCACCTACTGACGGTCGCAACAACCATTCCTTGATTCTATTACCCTCAACTCTTTTGAGTTTGAGCCCGTGCTGGAGTTTGGTCTCCTACAGCCCAACAACTTCCGCCTTGGAGTTGTTAATGATGTCCCTTACCATATCTCTCTTCCCCCTATCCCCCAGTCCCCGAACATTCCAGAATAGTGTATTCATTGGGGAGTATCGTCATCAGAGATCGTTGGTGAGGGTGCGGGGCTGGCTACATCCTCGTGGATGATAGTCGGCCCAGCGCCGATGCTTAGGGCATTCTCAGAAACCTCACAGACACTAGGTTTCGCTCTCTCGGTTTCCCAACCCCTCATTTTGTTTAACAGGAACGCGTTGCGTTCTTTATCACACACTTCCAAACCACAGGTAGCAGCTAATATAAAGACTTCAGAGTCTGACATGAAATTTAAAATATTAGCAAGAAAAGTTTTTGTACCTCCGTTGACGTGTTTTGCCGCTTTGGCGGTCGTCGCTCTCTCCAGAAAGTCATCCAAGGACTCCGCATGAGCCCTCTTCGGTGAACGGAAAACTCTGCACCCAGCTGTCCTCTGAGACGTCCCTGAGCTTCCTCTGGGGGCTGTATCTGGCAGTGTGGACAATACCATATCTGGTGAACGCCCCCCTTGGGTGTCTGCAACGATGTTGCTTTTGCCATTACTCACATCCCTTACTGTTAATATTCACTCCCTCGCTGTATTTCATTCAACTACACAGCTGTTATATCATTCAGTTACCAATATTTATTATATTGCAGGTAATATTTAAAACTCGAATCTCCCATTGTAATGTTGATTCTTCTGGCAATGAAGTCTGGAGATCCTAAAGGATGGCTGGAGTCCTGCCTTAACAATTTCAAAGGTGTTAATAGCTATCAAAGCTATCTTCACCAATCCTGATCCATGGATGTTCTACTTTCTCCTACTCATGTCCTTTTAAGATTTACTTCGTTTCTTTTCTGTGTGGAGTTGTTTGAGAAGATGATAAGTGTTTATTATACTCCGTTTCTGCAGATAATCCACTTGTCTCCAGCTTTGCTCGTTTGTACTTAACTGATAGAGCTAGGCATGACAAAATTGCTTCAGAGTTTACTATGTGCTTTGCTCTTTAATTTGTCCCCAGGCAGATCGTATGGGAGGTAACATGAAAACATTAACTGATGCAGACTGCTTATAAATATAAATTTATGTGATTGGAGATAAACTTCATGCATCAGTTTGAGATAGAGATGATTAGATATCAGGCTGTTTGTATGACCTTTTCCAAATGGTTTTTTACCTATCTCGCTAGTAAGCCAATCTATTATTGTAATCTCTACCTTTGAAATTTCTTGATGAGGACATCAATTTTATTTAGTTTAGGATTTTATTTCAGTACCATATTTGTTTTTGGCAATTATAGCCATATGTAATCTTTTTTTATGAATTAAAATATTTTTGAGATCTTGAGAATATTCTGAGATTTGTATCTTGATTTGTTTTGAGCCTATATATAGGCCTTGAGATTAATGAGAAAGATATGCCACTCTTGATTAAAAATTATTGTATTGAGTTTTGCTCTTTCCGTCTCTTTTTGTGTGATACAATTGAGATTCAATTATTAGGGTTTGTGATAAATCCTAATACAATTTTAGGGTTAGTGATTAACTCTAAAATCTACCTCAAATTAAAAATCCCCCAAATAAAATCAACTCAAATCCTAATTCCCAAATCCAAAACCTTAATCTCCCGTTACTATTCTTCTTCTTCCTCCTACTTCCGACCCCGATCGAAACCCTAGCCCCTCCACTTCGCGATCTCGACAACACCCCCGCCCTCCACCTCCTCGTCCCGTCCCGTCGCCGCTCCTCGACTGCCTCACCGACCCCACAACCCTCCGACCTCACCCCCCATCGACGCCCTGGTCACCGTCTTCCCTTCTTCCTCTTGCGACGCCGCAGCACTCCAGATCCGCACCGCCGTTGCGACACCCTGTGCGCAGCTGAACACCCAGTCGCGCCTGCACCGCCCAGGCGTCCTCCCTGTCGCGACCCCACCGCGACCAGTCGCCGGTGCTTCCCCTCCTCCCGAGCGCCGACGCCAGCCTTTGCTTTTGCTGCTAGTGCTCTTGAAGTTGTTGCTGCCATTGCTGTGCTCTTCCGAGATCTACGCTGAGTTCTTCGAACCATCAGTATACTCTTTCCAACTTTCAAATATTTGTGTTATACTGCTTTCTCAATTATCATCTCTATTATATTATCTGATTTGCCTGTCGTCCATAAAAACAATTGAGATTGAGTGTTCCACTTGCTTGATTAGAGTACGAATCAATATTGAATCTTTTACTTGCTAAAAACACTTAGGGATTTAATTATTGATTGTTAGGATTGAATTATTAGTTGGGATTGTTAAACGTGATTTAGTTCTTGAACATTCATTAAACCGATTAACTGTTTAAAATTTCTAACTTTGATCCGCACTACTTGTTGGTAAAATTAATTCATTAAGAATCTTGAAAATTCTCTATTTAGGGTTAGTTTTACATCATTTCTGTTCTACTGTGCAGACCTGTACATAGATATTTCAACATGTAAACTGTAATGATCATCCCAATTGCCCATATTTGGTCAATTTTAAAGCTTATCTTCGACAATCAGTTACGTGTCCGGAATTAAATGAGTTGATCAATCTGTAGATGCTTTCATGGATTCATTCATGCTCCTGTTCTACCGAGGTTTTTCTTTTGAGGAGTTCTGTACTTCTGTATTGGGTTTCCAGCAAGATATTAGCATTGGTATCGGGTCGGGTCGGGTCGGGTCCTTCACTACCTGGATCCGGACCCGGTCCTTTATAGGTCCAAAAATTGGACTCGGACCCGGACCCGTGAGGACCGGTTCCGGGTCCGGATCCTATTAAAATATTCCTACATGTTCGAGTAGGAGCGGGAGTGTGAGCGGTGAGCGGAGGCGGCGAGTGAAGGATTTTAAATAGAGAGAAGAAAAATGCATGAGTTTTGAGTTTGGAGGAGGAAGATTTAGAATTGAGGAGGAAGGAGGAGAGGGATGAGGATAGAATATTTATTTTTATGTTAATTTTTGGAGTTTTTTTTAACGGGTCCGGGTCCGGGCCCGGGTCGGGTCTCTTTTGAATGGAACCGGACCCGGATCCGGACCCGGACCCGAAAGTACAACGGATCCGGACCCGGATAGGCTGGGTCGGTTCCGGTCCAATGCCGGATCCGGGTTGGGTCCGGGTCGGATCCAGGTTTCGGGTATTTATACCAACGCTAGATATTACACCACACATTGTACATCCTAAAACTTCGAATACAAAAATTATATTATAGTAGAAGAATATATATAAAAAATTGTAAAGTAAAAATATAGGTAGTGAAGAGAAGAGAGAAGAGGTTCAGATGGAGACAAAAATTGGAAGATCTGAAGTCTGAAGCAATACTGTGGAAGTGGGAGGGGAGAGCTTCGTTTTTAGCCTTTAGGAGCTGTAGCAGCAAAATCGAAGAATTACTTAAATTAAAAGATAAAAACATGATACAAATCGAGAAAATACAATGTTGTTTTAATCAAAAAAAAATAAAAATACAATGTTGTTAAATCATGAAGCAGGCTAATGTGCTTCATAAAGTTAAAGTGAAATTTGGTTCTTAAGGTGGTGTTTAAACGAGTTTTGCAACAATGAACTGATGAAAGGAGATGGAAGGACAGGTGAGACTAGTCGGAAAGATACAATAAGGTGTTCCTTCAATATTCAACTAGACATTAAGAGAAATATACTGATAAAGGAATGTAAAACCAATTGATGTTCACTGAATATCATCATTTATGTATATCTTTATACATACATGCAAAGTTGCAAAGCACAAGACAAACATAGCCAAGGACTTAGTAAGACCATCCTAACTTCTTGAGGCAAACTCTGTTCAAAATGTGGAACAATAATGCCTTTGTTGTTTTTTACATTGCACTCTCAGGTTCAACCTTAAGTTCCTTGTCCAAAATCCACAAATATCCAGCATCACGATGAACAGGGATTTACTGATTTTAATTACTGAGAGCGAGAACTAGCACTAATCTAACAATGCTTAGCGATAATTTTCAACCATACAAATATAGGCAAATTGGTTGTTAACCAATTGGAACATTGTCTACATGGGTATGATTGAGGAGCTTAAAGCGCCTCTATTGAATTCCTCTTCCTTCATTGCTTACTGTTTGTAGAATTTTGACATTTCTCATCTTAATTTTTGCTGCAGGGCTCGAGATCAGACCAATTCAATTCTCACTTCCATTTAGATTCAATCGTTGATCGTTGAAATTGACTTCCATACAACTGAAGACTGCTAGTAGTTTGCCCATCAATCACGAACAGAGTGGGCATGCCAGCATAGCAGCATGGTAACACAGCGACGGACAATGTAGCACTTGGCTCTCTGCTGCTTCACCACGAGCAAACACCGCTTCCCCAACCTCTCCAACCCACAGCTCCGGCTCCCCTCCATCACTCCTTATCTAACCGAATCTGGTTCTGCTTATTGCAGTTTGTGATAAGAAGAGCTAGTTAATTACAGCTATAGCAGAGCTTCATATTTATATGTATATGCATATAACAAGCAGGAAGGCAGCTACAAATACAGATATAGTAAGAGACACCAAATTGAACACGCTAGTCATATGTTAGATAGTTAGTTAAGATATGGTACTGGTGGGGACATCTTAAGTGTTCCAGATACTTTGTTCCAAAAAGTCTGCTTGGATTTTTGTTAGGTTCTTCAACTGTAGTAAGCATCTAAATATTTTTTTCCATTTCACAATGTTTGTTTGTTAGTGACTGCATGAGGTTTCTGGAAATGGGAATGTTGTCTTGTTGCTTTCTTGATTAACAAAGAATTTGACCAGCAGTGAACCTAGACAGGGGGACGTTGTATTTAACAAGCTCGTGTTCATTTAGGATAAAAAGCCTGTATGTGTTGTCTTCTAGATGAATTGACACTCAGTTGCTAGCCGGCAGAACAAGATTCGGTTGCAAGTGCTTTGGATGTGTGCTATGTGTAAATCCAGGTACAAGAACGTGAGAGAGATGGATTTCTGTTTTTGTTCCCTATGTGGATTCTACTTGCAGGTTCCATGTTAGGCGATTTTGCTTTAGGCTATTGTCCTTAAGAGCATCACAGTCGTGCATGCTAAAAAATGGTAAAATGGATAAATAGAAATATCATTTCGTTGTTTTGTTGTAGTGGCGAAAATGACAATATATAGCAAAGTTAGAGAAAATTTGACATTTCACTGTTATAAATTGATTTCTGTTTTTATTTTCTATCTCGCTTCTATGTGGCATATTGATTTTAGGTGAAAAGTACAGAAAAGTGGGGAAAACAAGAGAAACTCAAATGTAAAATAGGGTCTTTTCCCCCACTTCCATTCACATCTGCTTCAAAACCCATGTAGTATGAAGGGATGGGCTTGGCTAGAGCCATGTTGTAAAAGAATAATAACGATATATGATAAATATATAAGTAACAGTAATACACCATATAAGCCCGATCAAAAAAGCTTAAGACAACCCAAACACACACAAGACATCAGGATGGGCTTTTGACCTTTTGCTCATAAGAAAGGCCGAGTAAACAAGCCCAAGCCCAAACAGTATTCGTTGAAAGATGCCTCACTTTTTCGGGGTAAATTTCACTAAACTGTATCCATATTTTACCAATTACACTAACTATAACTATATCTCTTTTTAGCGGTTTGATGTACCAAACACGTAAACCTATTGCAGTTCACTGCTTCAGCGCTAACATTGTTAATTCTTTTACTAGTTTGATAGTTATCTCCTGCTTTGACCGGTTTAAACACTCTCTCTCCCACAACTTAGCTTTCTTCCAATTTTTTAAATAACTAAAATATACTTACCCATAACAACCCTATACCTTCTTTCTACCCTAATGAAGTTGCTCTCAGATCCTTAGATAGAGAAATGAGCTAATAAGCTTTGTTAATTAAGGAAAATAATTTTATTGAACAACAGTAGCAGTTAGGGGTGGCATTCGGGCCACCAGTGCCGGGCCGGAACTGTCCGGGCCAACCCAGGCCGGGCTCAAGCATTTTGCGGGCCGGGCCGGGCTAGGTGGGGAAAAGTCTGGGCCGGGCCGGGCACCAGCCCTAAGGGTGGGGGCCGGGCCGTTTTTTTAGTGTAAATTTTTTTAGATCAAGTATTAAATTGTAATTTCATAACAATTGCAAAGAACTAATAAATAAATAAAAATTAAAACAAAATTTTAATTGATTTAATAAATTACAAATTGTTAAATAAAATGAAGTTCATGAATAAAATTTCATACAAATTAGATCAAATTACAAAACAAGGGAATTATTTGAATTTAGAGATCGAGATAGCCTCTATTTAGATTGAAGAGAAGTCATTGGTCTATTGTCGCACTTTTACTTAACCTAAATATAGAATCTCATCTCCCTAAATTTTCCAATTATTTACAATATATTGTACATCATTTTAATGTAAATCAACTAAATCTAATTGTTCATTCATCGCTACTTGTTGAGCTAGCTTGTGCTTCATGTAAATCCTGGGTCATCTCTTCCGCTTTCATCCAATCTTCGGCGTATACTAGCATTTTCAAATTTTTGGGTGTCAATCGATTCCTATTCGGGCTCATTATCCTACCACCAAGAGAAAAAGCACTTTTCGATACAACGGTTGACACCAGTGTTGTTAGCAAATCTCTAACCATACGAGAAAGAATATTAAAAATAACTTCATTGCTCTTCCAAAACTGTAACACATCTACTACATCTTCAATTGAACTTTGTGCATTATACCAATTCAACTCATTTGGTGAATTGGTTCTTGGTTTTTTTTGATTTAATAAGATTTAAAACACTACTAGTTGCATGATTCTTTCCTTTTGATAATATGAAGAAGAAGAAGAATCAATATTTTGTGTTTGTGTTTGTGTAGTGTTAGATGAATAAAGTCTATCATAAGTATCATATAACTTAGTCAAAATATGCTCAAATTGACGAGTAAAAACAACATGATCAAAATCTTGTATTGCATCGTGTGAGGCACAAGTGTAAAAAATTTCAATTAAATTTTTGTGCCATCTAATTTAATCATGAGATTCATTACACTAGCTACACGATATAACATAGGGAGTGGATGAAAATATTTTAAAAATTTAATATATGCCGCATTAACAATATCCCCAGTAAAAGGGTCATTTTACAAATATTTAATTGTTGTCATCATAGTGACAATTTTAAGTAAAATACCAGTAGATGTAGATATATATGTTTTTGAAAATTGCAAAGTAGCATCGTTAAAAGGTTCTAAAAATTTATACAAACTATTGGCAAAAAACCAAAAATCATCATCTAACATACAATTTTGTATACCCATTGCAACACAAAAATCTCTAAGATTAAAACGATAATAAAGTACAACACCTAGTAAATCAAATGTAGAATTCCAACGATGTCTACATCTTTAGGAAAATGTTTATATACAATTTCCCAAAGTTTACACCAATCATGAAAAGCTTGATATATTAGATCACTCAATGTAATATAACGAACACAATCTCTCATTGCATCAAGTTTATCGTTTCCATATTTTAGTGCATCTTGTACACAAAGATTTAAAATATGACAAGCACACCTAACATGAAAAATTTCGGGTTCTATAGGATCTAAAGTAATTTTCAAACTATCAATTGCCTTAGTATTATGAGAGGTGTTATCAAAACCAATAGCAAACACTTTATCATAAATACTAAAATTATTACATGCTTCCATAATGTGTGTGACTATAATTTCACCCTTATGTGGGTACCTAACAAATCCAAATAAAATTATCCTCTTTTGAAGTACCCAATCTGAATCTATCCAATGACATGTTACACACATCATTGGAACGCCGTTTACTCCTACCCACCCATCCGATGTCAAAGAAACTCTAGTGCTTAGTGATATTAGTGTTGCTATCAAAAAATTCTTAGTCTCATTGTAAACTAACAATCACCCTTAACTACATTCCTAGCAATCTTTTTATAATGGGGGTTTAAGGAGGTTTGTGCAAAAGTCTCTACATACCTACTTTCACCAAATGAATATGGTAATTCACCCATAATTACTAACTTAGCCATTTCCCTACGAACGATATCGTGATCGTAGCTATGACTATCTACTTGACCGGTTCTAGGATATATTTTTTGTTGTGTGAGATTGTCTTTAGAAAATTCGGGTTGACATTTGTTTAAGTGACGTTGAAGTGTACCCGTGCTCGATCCTATTTTAAACTTATATGGTGTTCGGTACTTCTTACATATTTTTAGTCCTACACTCTTATCATTTTGTGAAGGGACAAAATTGAAATAATTGTGTACTTTGGAAGTAGTCCCTCTTGTTTTACGGGTTAGAAAAGGACCTTGTTCCGATGGTTGTGGTTCTACATGATCTTCTATTTCTATAGGATTTGAGTGTGTTTCATTCAAATCAGAAAAACTATCATATTTCATGAATGTTTCTTCACTATCTATATATGGAATTGGAATTGAAGGAATGTGACGACTAGTGGACTCTTGACTATTATGTCTACCACCGCGTGATCGATTAGAAGCCATTTAAATATTAAAAACTAGTGTATGTATAGTTAGAGAGAAAGCAAGTGTATGTTTTAAAATTTAAATTAAAAGAAACAACTAAATGTATGACAACTAATAATTTAAAACAACAAAATTAAATAAAAAGAAACAACAAAATTTAAAAAGAACAACAATCTATCTCAACGATAAAACATAATAATAACAAGAACTAGTGAGTAGTGTATGTATGTTTACCACTTTACCAAATTTATAAATAAAATCTAAAAAAATGAGAGGAAGAAGTTCAAGATAACCAAACTAATTCAGAGATATAGATGAGAATAATCAACTATGTTAAATCTACAAATTAAACATATACTAAAATACCGTATGAGTGTTTGAAGTTTGAAGAATGAAAGTTGGGAGAGTTGAGACTTGAGAGCTTGTAGTAATGTTGACTGTTGTTGTTGATTGTTGATCCTTGCAAAATGTAGTAGAAACTTGATTTGTTGAGAGATAGTGGAGAGATTTGAGAGATAGTAGGGCAATTTAAGTGAATTAGTGAAGAGAAATGAAAGAAATGATGTTGTATATATAGAATATGCAATTTTTTTGATTTCCTAAAGTACCCTCCAAAAGTAGCTAGTATAGATCAGTTGGGGGGCAATTTGGTAATTTTACATTTAAAAAAAATTTTGAACCCCCCCCCCCAAAATAAAAATAAAAAAAATAAATCATTTCTGAACCCAAGGTCGGCCTGGCCCGGCCCGGGCTCGGGCGGTCCGGTTCAACCGGTCCCGATCCGAAACCGGGCCAGGCTTAGCCGGGCTTTTCTGGCGAAATGGAGGACCGAACTGGCCCCTGGGTTTGGGGGGCCGGCCCCGGGTCGAGCCCGTCAAACAGCGGTCCGGGCCGGCACGGACCTGATGCCACCCCTAGTAGCAGTAAGGGTATCTCTAGAAGAATTGTGGCAAAAAATAGCAAAAAATTATCACATGGTATCACGTGACACCTAAATTTGATGAAGCAGAGTGATCCACACCAAAGATATAGATGAAGTATACCGAATGCCGAAAAAAAAGAAATGGATATAGTTGTCTGCAAATTGGTGAAACGTGAGTATAGTTGAGGGAAATTTACCCTTCCTACCAATGGCCCGACTCTAACAAGAATGATACGCTACAAGTTGATAAATAAATTGCTAATATAAAATTTGAACTATAAGAATTTGGACACAAAGGATAACGTGTATAAATTTAAATTGCAGATCTCATATGGACCCTGACATTCGTTTGCCTGATACTCTCTTACTAGTCCAAAAGTATTGTGACTTGCGTAGTTTCGTATAATTTTGCTCCGCACTGTAAAACCCAAGAGTTTGACGTTCTCAGTTCTTTTTATGCACATCAGCATAGAAATGCTTGAATTAAACCTCGTGTAAATCCATTGAGACTAATATGTCAAAAGTTGTCATCACATGCTATTGAAACTTGTATTTCACAAGCATGTTTGGAACGTTAGTAGCTCTAACAAATGCCTGTGGTAACATGAGAAGCTTCTTGGTCCTCCCAACATATGCACGCTTAGTCAAGTTATCATAATCATTTTCTTCAATGGAATCTAAGATCTTACTATACACAAGCAATGAAGCCCACACCTGCACCACAATGGAATTAATGAATAGTTAAAAACATGATTATCATTCCAAATTATATCCACTAGGTAAAGGGAAGGCTAGCTGCAATGAAGAATTATTGGCAGAGTGAAATAAAATTCAGTCAAGTTTTTAACTGGCTTATTTTTCTCTTTAATTTAATTTAATTTTATTTGTGGGAAATCTCTTTAAAGCTAATTAAATGATTTTTATACTATAATATGTTTGGAATGTGGTGTGTTGATCTTGAAGTCGATCCAGGCACAGATTGAGCCTCAAACTTTATGACAAACTCTTGTAATCTATAAATGACTGCAAAAATGTAACACAACTTTAACTATGAAGGATACGGTTAATTACCGGCCAACGACTAGCCTCATTAAGTCTTGATGCTCCCTCTTCTGCTTGAGCAAAGTAGAACCTTGCCCTTGCAATTTGCTCCTTCATGAACTCTCTCCACTTATCGGTTACTCTTCTTGAGTAAACATCTTCTTCTGATATCCCAAACTGTGCCAACTCATCTTGAGGTAGATATATTCTCCCTCTTGAAGCACTGTAATAGAAAAATTATATAAATTGATCACATAAGATATAAATCATGCCAAGAATAGAAGCATAAATCTCGAGCACTTAGTTCCTAGGTGACAGTTAGCTTGATTTTTCTCTTTTTTTGAATGGTAGTCTTCCTAAATGCATACAGTAGCATTACCTAATCTGAATTGTTTTTTTTTTCAATGAAGTATTGATCATTCTGAGAGGTACTATGCCTTGGATTGTATTCTTCATTCTACTTTGGTTAATTGTTTCGTTAATTTCTTATTAATGAAATACCCAAAGCTTTTAACCCACGGTTTTTATCAAAAAAGAAAAAAAAAGATGGTGATGATGTAGATGTCGGTAGATGAACATATCATGATAATGACTAGTAAGAATATATGACAATCATTTACTCTTCTCCGACATCTCGTAGAATGTTGGTGAGTTGATTGCCAATACCAAGGTAGAGGGCTGCATTATAGATGGTGAGAACTGAATCCTTAGACTCAGGAGCTATTCCCATCACAGGTACACTCATGAGGCCGACAGTCCCCGCAACATAGTAGCAATACAGATACAACTCTTCAAAATTCTTATATCTCCACTTCCTTGTGTCCATTCTCATCCCTTCTATCATGTCCCTGAATGGCTGCACAACAAGTTGAAGTTGGCATCTCAAGATGATAGGCAATAATCTTAGAACCGGATAAAAGAATAGGCATACATAGAGAAACATAAAGGGCCAGCTCTGTAAATTGTGTTACCTTGATGTCAATTGGAAAGTTGTAGACAGTATGAGTGAGAGCAGCATCGAGCATGTCATAGGGCCGGCCATGAAAAATATCCTCGAGCCGCTCTTCCCATCGATCAAGCACAGCTTTATTTGTGTGGGTTGCATTTGGACCATCTACTAGCTCGTCAGTTCTCCTGCACCACACTACAATGATGCTCTTTTCAAATCACTTATTCATCTGCTCAGCTTAATTTTGATTTCCATAATCAATACTAGATAATGATTCAATTCTTGATTGTTAGGAAAGTTATGGGCAGAAGCTATCCACAACTAAAGTAAAATTGAGAAAGTGAAAATAAAGTGGACACAAATATTTTATGTGGAAAACCCCCAAAGGAGAATGGGTAAAAGTCACGGACAAGGTAGTGTGATTTTACTGCTGAAAGTAGAGATTACAACATTCTCTCTAAATATAAGGAGAGTACAATTTTCACTCTCTTATAATAGGAGAAACATTGATGACTTTAAACGATACGTTTTATATGTTCTGGTCTTTAAATGATACGTTCTACATTACAGATTTTAGAAAAAAAAATAGTGGGAAGCCTTGTGTATCTGTGGAAATTGGTGAACAAATAAATAAATCGTCATTAATACAACACACTACTTACAAAATATTATTTGTTTCATAAGACTCATTGATTCCCAATTCTAAAAGTACAAGACTAACCATAGATAGCCCATATCGCTCTTTGTCGCTCCTCTGTCATCAACCGTGTCCCTGAGAAGAAGTTCATAAACAAATCAGATTTCACTTCTTCTTCCTGTTTCTTCTAACAATTATCGAGAAACATTTCGAGATTTGTGGACAACTATGTTGAGTAGATAACTCTTTTAACGGTTTTTTTTTTTTAAAACTTAAAAGTTGATCATTAAGCCTCATTCACCTATAATTAGTTCATAACAAAGTTAAATATAGATTGATGACTTCCAATCTAGCTGCACAAAGAAATTCCCAACGACATTAAAAACAAGGAAAAAGAGACATTCAGATAGCAATAGCTCGCAGATGACAAACTGAAATAAATGCTTGTCATCTTATATAAATCTATACTATTATAATTCAAGATCAGAATGCTAAGAACCTGGTTTCATATGTTCAATAACAGCACTTATTAGCAGCTGTAGCATGCATATGCATTGGATGTTCTTTTCCCTTTCTAATTTTGTTGCGAATTTGTAACAGGGAAATTGGTGAGAACACTATTACCTAGATAGAATGAAAAAGATGTGTAACTTACCTAGATAGAAAGTCTTTGCATACTCTGCACACACACATCGACACCTCTCGTAAGCATCCGCAAGTAGCTCCTCCTTAATCTCTAACCTCTTGAGCTTACTGCACCTAGACTGCCTTTCAACAATTTCATCAACTTGTAAGTCAGCAAGAGAAATCCCGGCACTCTTCGGCAACTTAGTTAGTAGAACATTACTGATCTGATTGCGAGTTCGTGGACTAGATGAGACCTGCGATTGGCATTTGATAACATTAAAAGGCTTTGCAGACAAAAGAGAAGACATTGTTTTTTACATCAAACCAAGGCTTCCGGCTGTCACAATATATACTTGTGGGAGGGAGGCTCTTATTCCCTGTTTGCATTCCTAAATGTTCTTCAGGATGCTGCATTTGTCTGCTATCATGTTACCCTCCCTAGCTTCCCTCTGTTTTGTATATAGCCTACTGGGAATCTTTTCGGCTGATTCTCTTTTGGGCAATCATGTAAGCAATCTTGTCATATCTTCACAACTGTTAATTAAATATCATTAAGAATTAAGACGTGACAGTAAGAAAGAAAGGATGTGTGCGTCTGATAATCATAGCATCCATCGATACTTTTTGTTTTTAGCTTCACTGCATATAAAAGTTGTATGTCATGTGATATAACTAAAAAATAGAATTAAATTGGGACCGTTCAAATCGAGCGCGAATCTTAAAGTTCTCAGGGGTAAAACGGTAATTTCACATACAAACGGATCTGAAATGGGAACTGGATCTTTCTTCAAAACCTAATAACCCATAAACGAATCTGTCCTACTGGGTATGGGTAGCGACCCAACGATTTAAACTCTAGATCTTATCCAAAAATACCGGAAAGTAGAGATAAATTCTTATCTCGAAACAGGTCCCTAAGGTGACTATAAATACCCCTCTCCCCCCACCATAACGAGCTAATCAATCTTTTTCTATCTAAAACTCTTGCTTAATCTTTCTGATTACTAACATGAGCGTCGGAGGGTTCGTCGCCGGGATTTATCCCGGTGTATCGAACATTGTGCAGGTTTGCGGCAGCGGCAAGAAACCAGTCAAACGTTAGTGAAGGTCAACAGGTTTGCTTTATTGTTTCCAAAAAGAATCCACGAATTCATCTGTTTGCTCCTACACCAAAATCAGCAGCAACAGATTGACGCCGTCTGTGAAAAACGAAAAAGCAAACCAATCTTACTTCATCAGCGGAAGTAGTTTCAAACTATGCATCCGAAAGAGAAGGGGAAGGCAGCGGCCTCTAGCCGAAGAGCCACTCTTCTTCCTCCTCCTCCTTTTCCAGTCCAAGATGTTCTTTCTCAGCAGCCTCCTCCTCAACAGCCCCTTCCAGGATCTCGGGGGGCTGCCCAGGGGGGCTCTAGTCGGAGTCCTCCAAAGCAGCATCCTCTTCATGACCATGTCGCGGTCCACAATCCTTCAGTTGACTCTATGGCTTCTCAAAACCCTCTCGAGCAGGATCTCCATCAAGTGATTGTCAATCGCCAACAGGGGGTCGACCTTCGAATTCGCCTGAATGGCGAGCTCTTGAGGAAGTCCATCAACCTGAGCACCCAGGGGTCTCGAGAGTCCGGACCCCCGCAGACCGAGGACCAGAAGATCCCCTCCCTCGAGGAGACGAAGAGAGTCCCCTCCACGTCGTTGGCAGAGAAGTCATACTCCAGTAAGCTGAGCCACACATAGGGACCGCCAAGCTGGAGGGGCACTAGTCATAAGGGCAGAGTTCCAGGATTTTTAAGAAGCCGTTCTGCGGGTGATGTGTCTAATTTATATACAAATATTTGTACTCATTTACCTATTAAAATGGCTTGTTTTCGCTGATATTGTCTATAATTCATCTTATTTCTATATGATTTCATTTAATTAATTATTTTTGAAGAAATAATATTTTTGATGCAAAAAGTAAAGAATTATGGAAAAAATCAACAAACAAAGTAAAATAATGGATTTATAAATTTTTATTGTTTTGTTGAGTTAAAAGTGCGACAAATAATGTTTAAAAAGATTTTTATATGCTAATATGATTTATAGTTAGTTTAATTTAATTTAAACTAATTAATTTTATTTTATTTAAAAATCCTAATTTCTGGTATTATTTTGTGTATGCAGAAGCACGTGGTGAGCAGAAGGAAAGAGAAACAAATAAAATTCTGCATTATAAAAGGAAGGAAATAAAGGAAGAATGTGGACTTTTCTGTAAAAGTGCGAACCCTAAAGCTTCTCTCCGTTTCCCTATAAATACAAACCAAAGAGAGGGTACAAACTCAAAAGGTGACGGCTACAAATACAAAAAATATATTAAACAAAGAAAAGTCAGAGAGAGAGAGAATTACTTCTCTCTGTTGTGCACGGCATCCAAGGGGGACAAGGAAGTACTGTGCGTGCAGTAGGATTGCTTCTTCTTCAGGAGCAGTTTTCGAAGTGCACCCGACAGCTGACTTGGACCCTGGTGACGTGGCGTTCTTTCTCCCAGCGTGCGGCTCAGAACAAAAGAAGAAAGCAGCAGGCGCACAGTAGGTGGGCGACCTCTTCTTCTTCACACGCGCGCGACACGTGCGCTACAGGACCCAGAGGAGTGCTGACCTGGCCTTCACTCTGACGCGCGACGCATTGGTGATTCTTTTGGGTTCGGTATTTTTGAGAAGGAATGCAATATCTATGTTTTATTATACTTGTTGTGTACTGCTTCTTCTTTAAACATTTTTTTTTAGATGAAACCCAAATATTTTATGTAGCCAAGTTTTGTAAGAACACAAATTTCAAATCCTTATCATTATTTTATTTTTCCTGATTGTGTTTTAATTTTTATTATTTATGCGTACAACATGGTGGATAGACATTTGTATGATTTTTCAAATTATAAAGAGACCGAACAGGTTATTTGTGATTAATAAAAAATTAAGACCGTATATTGGAGGACGTGACCGTTAAGAAATCCAATTTCTCGATTAATAATTTGGTGGATAGACGAATGATTAATTGAAAATAATTTTTAGACTACGTTGATAGAGTGGTTAATAATTTTAGGATTTTGGTCGACAATTTGGGAAAGATAATATTTTTATTTATAAGGAATTAAAATTTGTGTGTGTGATAAACGAGGTGAACCAAGAGCCCTAGAACTATTTTTAACATTAAACAAAGTACAAGTACTTCATAGTTTCACAGCCCTCTCCCTCTTCACCAATTTAGTTAGATTTAGTTAGATTAATTTAATTTAGTAATTTTATCCTTATAAAATTTGATCTTCCAAATAGTGATTAATCTAGTGATATCGGTACTCAGTAAAATATCTAGTCCCTGTGGGTTCGACACTCTACTCATCTATCTATATTACTTGTGCGATTTTGTACACTTGCAAATATCAACATCAAGTTTTTGGCGCCGTTGCCGGGGACTAGTTATTCTTTTATTGATATTGAAAATTGCTAGATTATTGCTAATTTGGATTCTTTGTAATTATTTTTATTTTATTATTATTTTACATCTTCTATTTTCTTTTGACTAACTTTTATTTTTTTTATTTTTCTTATTTTAGTTTTTTTTAGTTTTTCTATTTTTATTTTATTTTATTTTTCTTCTTTTTTCTTTTTCGATACGTACATTTCAGGACATATACGTACATTGCCATGGCGAACGATGAGAATAGGCCTTTGAGAGACTATGCTATGCCCTCAATTTATGAGTCAAGCATAAAGAAGCCGGTTATTGAAGCTAACGATTTTGAGATTAAACCGGCAATGATTCTATTGATTCAACAGACTGTTCAATTTTGGGGACTACCACACGAGGATCCTTACGCTCACTTTGCAGATTTTTTAGAAATTTGTGACACTTTCAAGCACAACGGTGTATCAGACGATGCAATTAGATTGAGACTCTTTTCTTTTTCCCTACGAGATAAGGCGAAGGCTCGGCTACATTATCTACCACCCGGTAGTATTACTACTTGAGAGGGACTTGCACAAAAGTTTTTAGCCAAGTATTTTTCACCAGCAAAGACAGCAAAGCTAAGAAATGATATTTGCACATTTATGCAATTTGAGACTGAGTCTTTGTATGATGCATGGGAAAGATTTAAAGAGTTATTAAGAAAGTGTCCTCATCATGAACTACCAAAATGGCTGCAAATTCAAATATTTTATAATGGTTTGGGAGTTACACATAGATCTATGGTTGACGTAGCAGCTGGTGGTGCACTGATGAGCAAAACTTACCAAGCAGCCTATGATCTTTTAGAGGAGATGGCATCAAATCATTACCAGTGGTCTTCAGAGAGAACGATGCCAAGAAAAGTGGCTGGAGTTTTTGAACTTAATCCATTTTCTACTTTAAATACAAAAAATGATATCTTATATAAACAAGTAGAAAATATAAATTTTAATGTTATGCAATCTAATATGATTTGTGATCTTTGTGCAGGAAATCATTCAAGTTCAGAGTGTCAAGTGGGGAACCCTTTTGCTCCATCAAATGCCGTAAATGAAAATTTTGTGTCAAACTTTCAAATGCAAAACAATCATTATAGAAACACATACAATTCAGGATGGAGAAACACCCCCAATTATCCATGGAACAACAATCAAGGAGCAGTTATACAACCTCAACATTTTTTACTGCAAGAAAAGAAGTCGACACTTGAAGACATGTTTGAGCACTACATGCAAAAGACAGATTTGGCAATTCAAAATGTTGCAAATTCAACTTCGGCTTCCATCCAAAATCTTGAGGTACAAATTAGTCAAATTTCAAATATTCTTAATGACAAAACTGCAGGAACATTACCAAGCAACACAGTTGTCAATTCCAAGGAGCATGTCGAGGCTATAACACTAAGCAACGGAAGTACAATTGAGCAACCACAAGAAGAAAATGGCGATGTGGTTGAAAAGCAAAGTGAAATTGAACAAATTGTGGAGGAACAAATTCAGAATGAACAAGTAATGTATAATGTTCTTAATTCCACAAATTTTCCTCCTGAAAAACACTCATCTATTCAAGTAAGTGAAATTGATTTAATTTTGGGCGAGAAACATAAGGCAAAATTTGAAAAATCACCAATCGAAGTATGTCCAACAAATTCAACAAATTTTGAACCTGAAAAAGAAAATATTTTTGAACATGTTATGTATTTGGATGCTGAACCTTCTATTTATTCATTTTTGCAGCATAAATTCAAAGAGGCGGGGGAATCAAAGACATCATCATCACGAAGGAAACGCCTCAAACTAGAGCTTGAACCAGATCCACACAAGAAGAGAAAAATTAGAAAGGATGTTTTAATGTTGTTGGATCTTGGCGTTACATAACCATCTCACCCCCACGTCTGGCTGAAGACTTAAAACTTAGCGCTTCTTGGGAGGCAACCCATATTTTATTTTATTGCATTTAGTTTTGATTTAACTTTTAGTTTATTTTATTTTAATTTTTGATTTTATCTTGTAGGATTGCACAAATTTTGAAAGTCGCCAGGCGGAGCTGTTTTGAACACCTGCATTGATGACTGTTTTTGAGCAGTATGAAGTCAGAATCTGGAAAAGTGATTCAAAGAGAAGTTGTAGACAATTGTCTTAGCTTTCCAGCAAAAAAAAAATTCAGCCCATTTCGACATCTACAGCTCCAGATATCGCCAAAATACTGAACGCTGCGCGCGCAGAAATTTAAAGACGAATCAGGGGAGATATTCTAAACTTTTTGCATTCTTTTTGTTTTTCTTTTTCTTTCCCATTGAGGACAATGTGATATTTAAGTTTGGGGGGAAGGTTTACAAATTTATTTTTTTTTTTATTATTTTTGAAAAGAAAAACAAAACAAAAGGATTATAATTGGGCTCACCATTACACTTTTGAGTTCTTTATGGTGATAAGCATAAAAGACAATTTTTTTTGGTATAAACAATTTTTTTTATAAAGCAATATTAAGCATACTTATTTACTTTAGGATTATTGAGTTTCAAAATTCCTTACAAGATTGTGTGAGTCATGCTATTATACATAAAAGACAAATGTGATGCTTTTTCTCGTGATTATCCCCTTTGATCTAGTCCTAAACAGGGTTTAAGTAAATAGAGTGATAATGAAAAAAAAAAAATTGTTTAAAAATAAAGTCAATCTACTCCAATGTTTAGAGTTGCTTAGTAACTAGGGGTATTCATCACAAATGTCTACACTTACGTAGAACGACAACTTGAAATATGAGTATGCAAAGCACTTTAAGTTTGTGACTTGTTGAGTAACCGGGTGAATTCATCACAAATGATTTGCATTCGCGTAAAAAGGCAAGTGACAACTTAGAGAAGAGACTGAAAAAAAAAAAAAAAAAAAAACCTCTAGTTTGCTACTCGGTTTGTAGTAGAGAGAAGGGATAATCACAGATTGAGTTGTTGCATAATATAATTACATTAATTGCATGAAAAATGCGATTGGGTTGGGAGTTATGAATAAATAATTGCACTAGAGAAAATGGGTATGCTTAGGTTGACTTTATTTTCAATTGTTTATATTTTTAATTGAAATTTTGATGCTTGCATGATAAGACCTTTTAGTGTGATGGGATGAGTCTACTATTATTATTCCCTTGTTCATAATTCTACTTTTTGCTCGAGGACAAGCAAAATCTTAAGTTTGGGGGTATTTTATGTGTCTAATTTATGTACAAATATTTGTACTCATTTACCTATTAAAATGGCTTGTTTTCGCTGATATTGTCTATAATTCAACTTATTTCTATATGATTTCATTTAATTAATTATTTTTGAAGAAATAATATTTTTGATGCAAAAAGTAAAGAATTGTGGAAAAAATCAACAAACAAAGTAAAATAATGGATTTATAAATTTTTATTGTTTTGTTGAGTTAAAAGTGCGACAAATAATGTTTAAAAGGATTTTTATACGCTAATATGATTTATAGTTAGTTTAATTTATTTTAAACTAATTAATTTTATTTTATTTAAAAATCCTAATTTCTGGTATTATTTTGTGTATGCAGAAGCACGTGGTGAGCAGAAGGAAAGAGAAACAAATAAAATTCTGCATTATAAAAGGAAGGAAATAAAGGAAGAATGTGGACTTTTCTGTAAAAGTGCGAACCCTAAAGCTTCTCTCCGTTTCCCTATAAATACAAACCAAAGAGAGGGTACAAACTCAAGAGGTGACGGCTACAAATACAAAAAATATATTAAACAAAGAAAAGTCAGAGAGAGAGAGAATTACTTCTCTCTGTTGTGCACGGCATCCAAGGGGGACAAGGAAGTACTGTGCGGGCAGTAGGATTGCTTCTTCTTCAGGAGCGGTTTTCGAAGTGCACCCGACAGCTGATTTGGACCCTGGTGACGTGGCGTTCTTTCTCCCAGCGTGCGGCTCAGAACAAAAGAAGAAAGCAGCAGGCGCACAGTAGGTGGGTGACCTCTTCTTCTTCACACGCGCGCGACACGTGCGCTACAGGACCCAGAGGAGTGCTGACCTGGCCTTCACTCTGACGCGCGACGCATTGGTGATTCTTTTGGGTTCGGTATTTTTGAGAAGGAGTGCAATATCTATGTTTTATTATACTTGTTGTGTACTGCTTCTTCTTTAAACATTTTTTTTAGATGAAACCCAAATATTTTATGTAGCCAAGTTTTGTAAGAACACAAATTTCAAATCCTTATCATTATTTTATTTTTCCTGATTGTGTTTTAATTTTTATTATTTATGCGTACAACATGGTGGATAGACATTCGTATGATTTTTCAAATCATAAAGAGACCGAACAGGTTATTTGTGATTAATAAAAAATTAAAACCGTATATTGGAGGACGTGACCGTTAAGAAATCCAATTTCTCGATTAATAATTTGGTGGATAGACGAATGATTAATTGAGAATAATTTTTAGACTACGTTGATAGAGTGGTTAATAATTTTAGGATTTTGGTCGACAATTTGGGAAAGATAATATTTTTATTTATAAGGAATTAAAATTTGTGTGTGATAAACGAGGTGAACCAAGAGCCCTAGAACTATTTTTAACATTAAACAAAGTACAAGTGCTTCATAGTTTCACAGCCCTCTCCCCCTTCACCAATTTAGTTAGATTTAGTTAGATTAATTTAATTTAGTAATTTTATCCTTATAAAATTTGATCTTCCAAATAGTGATTAATCTAGTGATATCGGTACTCAGTAAAATATCTAGTCCCTGTGGGTTCGACACTCTACTCATCTATCTATATTACTTGTGCGATTTTGTACACTTGCAAATATCAACATCAGCGGGCCCTCAATGTCGCTCCCAACCACGAGCAACGGGTGCCCAGTCCTCAACCTTCCCCAAGCCATTACCACCGCACTCTTAGTCCCCTTCAGCATGGGAAAGAGTCTCGGGGCTCGGCAAGATATGATCGAAGGAAAGACTCGGTCTACCGCCATCTCGGGGTTCTTCCTCATCGTTTTGAGAAGTTCACCCCCCTCAATGCTAGTATATCAGTAATTTTTATGGAGGCGGACAAGGAAGGGCTACTCCGCGCTTCCCCTAGAATGAATACCCCTGGCAAGAAAAGAAACATGGATAAGTGGTGCCGCTTTCATAGGGACCACGACCACGACACGAATGATTGTCGGGCTCTTAAAGAGGAGATCAAATAGCTCATACAACGGGGACACCTGGCCAAGTTTGTCCGAAAAGTCGGGGCCGATCTTCCACCCCGAGGAGCCTACAAGCGAACAGAGAGGCCCGCCGAGTTCCAAGATTCTGAACCTGGGGCCGTCCTCTACCTTATCCATGGAGGTTCAATGGGGGAGAACCAAACTCCTCCCAAGAGGCCTTCACCCTATCGTAGAAGTAGGTTTAGTTTTCAATAAGGCTGATGCTTGTAACACGGCCAAAAGCATGTAATAATGGCTCACCCTATTGAAGCGGCCACTTAGTTTGTTTCAATAAAACTTAGCATTTTTTCTATTAAAAATATTGCATTTGCCTCATTTCTATCTCTCTGGGTCACATCTACGACCCGTTAAATGGTAAGTTCAGAGTCCAGCTTGTCCTACAGGGTTGCTCTCACAACTGACTAAGCTCAAAAGATGAGTTTGAAGTCCAACACTTGGTTCGACGTTGCTTTAGCTGCTTGCAAACAAACAAGTGCGGGGCAGCTCACCATTCGGAATTGCTCCTACAACTCATTAACTCTCTTAACAACAAGTTTGGAGTCCACCACTTGGTTCGACGTTGCTTTAGTAGCTTGCAAACAAACAAGTGCGGGACAGCTCACCATTCGGAATTGCTCCTACAACTCGTTAACTCTCTTAACAACAAGTTTAGAGTCCAACACTTGGTTCGACGTTGCTTTAGCCGCTTGCAAACAAGCAAGTGCGGGGCAGCTCACCATTCGAAATTGCTCCTACAACTCGTTAACTCTCTTAACAACAAGTTCGGAGCCCAATGCTTGGTTTGATGCCGCTTTAGCAACTTGCGAACGAGCGAGTACAAAGTAGCTCACCATTCGAAATTTCTCCCACAATTGTTGAAACTCTTTTAAACAACAAGTTCGGAGCTCAACTTTTCCCTAGAGTTGCTCCTCAAACTTGTTTCCCAAACGACTCTCTCCTAGAGCTTGGTGAAGCTCTTTGCTCCGCTCGCCTCCTGAGCGGACATCTTCTTAACGAGTTCAGAGCTAAAACTCTCTCCTAGAGTTCTCCTCGAACTTGTCTCCCAAACGGCTCTCCTAGAGCCTAGTAAGGCTCTTCGCTCCACTCACCTCTAGAGTGGACCTCTTGTCAATGAGTTTGGAGCACAACTCTCCCCTAGTGTTGCTCCTCAAACTTGTCTCCCAAATGTAGGGATGACAACTGGGCCGAGTCAACTGGCGACCCACCCACGACCCAGTCCGCCAACCCGGCCCGTTTAGCTGCTTGGCGGGTTCGGGTCGAACCCGGTGAACAGTACCGGGTCGACCCGGGTCGCAATTTACGTGAATTGAACTCGCGAAACCCGGCCCAACTCGCGAATTCAACCCGCCAACCCGCAGGTCGACCCGCGGGTTCCGACCCGTTCAACCCGTGACGGGTCGACCGTTGACCCGTGGGTCGAACGGTCGAAATTTCCGCTGCTTGCGCTCTGTCTGGGACAGAGCCGTTTGGAACGGCTCTTTGAGCTGTTGGTTTGTTTTTTTTTGTTTTGTTTTTTTTGTTTTTTCTCACATATTTAGCTTATAAATATCCCTAAAAATCTCATAAAAAATCACACCTCACTCTCTTACTCTCTCTACTATTATACATCATTTGTAAAGAATTTTTGAACAATTGTAGTATTCATCAAACAAGTGTACAAGGAGGCATATACACGATCAAATTTCGGTCGTATCGGAATCAAAATTCAACGTCTTCAACGTCTTCAACTCTCTTCAACCCTTGTCAAATCTACTTCAACCTCTTCTCAACTCTTCAATTGCGGAATCGGCAAAGCGCTCCTCTATCTTTTCTATTCTATTCTTATTTTTACGGTTTTTTTTACATACGCGTATTCCACGATGAACGGTATCAAAATATCTCTGTCTTTCTTGTTAATTTTTTTTTTGCGTTGTGGTTAAAATTATTGTTCGTTTTTTGAACTTCTCTATCTCAACCCTCTTGTTTTTTAGATTTTTTTTGTATAATTCACCGATCCTACATTGTATATTTTTTTTTACATACTTTAGCATATTACTACATTATGTCTAGATCACGCGGTAGCGGTCGTAGCGGACAAGATTCCTCCTCCTCTTCACGTAGGCCACCAATTGTCCCAACTAGTGAGCCCGCCCAAGATTACATTGATCCTACTATGGAACAATGAGGTACACACGACGATGTTGTAGGTGACATACAATTAGAAGAAGAAGAACAACAACAACAAACCGAAACCACACAACCCCATAGTAGTAGGAAAAGTAGAGGAGAAACTAGCGATTGGAATAAGTTTTATGATTATATCCCAGACGAACATACTCCGGGTATAGGTTTGAAAGTGTGTAAAACATGTAGTAAAATATACAAATTTAAGAGGGGTGACGGCACCGGTACAATTAGTAGGCACATCCAACATAATCATAAAGAACTTCTTGATCAAATATAAGGCCAACAAAAAATCAACCCTAGGACCGGTCAAGTTGATAGCCACCCTTATGATCCCGAACTTGTTCGTCGGGAAATGGCCCGATTAGTCATTAAGGAAGAGTTACCATTTTCCTATCCCGAGAGTAGGAACTTAGAAAGTTTTAATCAAACGGCCTTAAACCCTCATTTTAAAAGAATTCCGAGAAATACTTGCAAATCGGATTGTTTTAAAGTGTACATGGAAATGAAGGATGCTTTGATTGCAATTTTATGGAGTTTAACTTGTAGGGTTAGTTTAACTTCGGATTGTTGGACGAGTGTCAACAATATTCCAACGATGAGAATAACCTGTCATTGGACCGACAATGATTGGATTCTTCAAAAAAGAATCATATCACTTGCGGCATTGCCGTATCCCCATAGTGGCGCTGAAATAGCAAACCGCATTACAGAAATTTGTGATGTTTTTCATATTTGCGATAAAATTATGGTTATTAGTTTTGATAATGCATCTAACAACAATGTAGCAATTACTACTTTAAAATCTGTATTAAACCCTCTATCTGACAATATTTTTCATGTTAGATGTGCATGTCATATTATAAATTTATGTGTTCAAGATGCATTAAGAATAGCTGATCCATATATAGTTAAAATTAGAAATTGTGTACATTTTATTGCATTAAGTCCAAGCATTTTACAAGAATGGAAAGCTTGGTGTACGGTTAGAAATGTTCCTTTTAGAAAATTTCTAAAGGATGTTAGACACCGATGGAATTCTACTTTTGATTTACTAAATGTTGTCACCGATTATAAAGCAGTTGTAAATGATTTTTGTATCGCAAAAAATATGCACAATTTTGAAATGACTCCCCACGATTGGTTTTTTGCCGAATCTTTGTTGAAATTTTTAGAACCTTTTAAAACTGCAACTTTAAAATTTTCAAAAACATATGAATCTACTTCTAGTAGCATTTTTATTGAATTAGTTAGCAAGATGCAAATATTTAACGAAATGTTAAATGATCCCTATATTAGTGACATTGTAAAACCTGCATTTTAAAAATTTTTGAAGTATTATTTTCCTCCTCCTATGTTGATTTGTGTTGCTACTGTTATGGATCCTCGTATCAAATTAGAAGGTACGAAGAATTTGATAGAAATGTTTTTTTGGATATTTAGAGGTAAATGTAGAATTAACAATTGATTGCGCTACTTTTTTAGTTCAGTTTGAATCTACGCTAAATAACTTGTATGATTATTATGATAGACGTTTTGCTTCTAGTAGTACAACTTCTGTAGTTAGTTCTTCTTCTGGTAGTTCTAAAAGTAAGGGTAAAAGTAGAATTGGTGATAGAACATTTAGTTTACTTGAACAAATTCAATCTAAAAAACCTAGGACTAATCAACCAAATGAATTAAATTGGTATAACCAACAGGATACTGAGCCTACTCTTTCTGCACTAGATATTTTACAATGGTGGAAAGAACATGAACACACTTTTAGTATTCTGTCAATTATGGCTAAAGATTTACTAACTCCTCCTGTCTCTACAGTTACTTCTGAGAGTGCATTTTCTACAAGTGGCAGGGTTCTATCTGATTACAGGAATCGCTTGAAGCCCAAGGCATTAGAGATGCTCGTTTGCACAGAAAACTGTCTGAAGGCTGAAGATAGGACACAAGGGAAAACACTATCAAGTTCCACAAGTAGGAGCAACTCGCCCGAACAACAACAACAACAACAACAACAATAGCTTTGCTTGTTATGTCGAATTAGAAAACTTGTACTCAATTAAAATTGTATATAAGAAATATGTTATTGTATAAAACTTATTTGTGAAAACTTGTACTCATTTCATTATAAATTGTTAAAATTGTATAACTTAAATTCATATGAATAATATTTCAAATTTTGTTGTCAATTTCACTCTTTCAATCTTATTATTATTTAGACTTTTATTGTTTATTAGTATTATTACTTACTTAGTATTATAATAATAATTATTATTATTTTAAGGCTTTAAGTTACCAAAAAAATAAAATAAAATAATATACATATACATATATATATATATATATATATATATATATATATATATATATATATTAAACGCGCCAACCCCCCGGGTCGACCCGGCCCAACCCGGGTTGAACCCTAAAGGGTTCACGGGTTGGGCGGGCCACCCAAACGAAATCTCAGCCCGGCTCGGCCCGGCCCGGAAGTATACGTGCCAACCCGTTCGAGTTGGGCCCGACCCACTCGACCCGTTCGCCATCCCTACCCAAATGGCTTTCTCCTAGAGCCAAGCTCTTCGCATCGCTCGCCTCCCGAGCGACCTTCTTCTCAACGAGTTCAGAGCTCAACTCTCCCCTTGAGTTGCTCCTCAAACTTGTCTCCCAAATGGCTCTCTCCTAGAGCCTGACTATTCTCCTCCCGCTCACCTCCTGAGTGGCCTTCTTCTCATCGAGTTTGGAGCTCAACTATCCCCTAGAGTTGTTCCTCAAACTCGCCTCCCGAGCGGCCTTCTTCTGAAAAAGTTCGGAGCCTAACTCGTCTAGAGATGCTCCCTAAACTCGCTTCCAAGAACGGACCTCCCCTAGAGTCATGCAAAGCTCTTCTCAACTTCGTGAAGGAGAAGATGTTGCAGTACTATCTTGACCTTGAAGAAGGATGATTCACTAACTTATTTCTGAAGAGAAATTGTAGATCTTCGAGATAGCTTCGAAACAAGGGGTTACATGCCCCAATCCGACCTTCGTAGCAGTGGGAATGTCGGTTACAATACAGCTGCACCAAAGCCTCCCTGGCCTTTGACACCTCTCACCGAGCGCTCTTGCCACCGACGTCCAAATGCGAGAAAAAGCTCTCTTGGACTTCGGCGACGTGTGCCGAGCACTCTTGCCACCGACGTCCAAATGCGAGAAAAAACTCTCCTGGACTTCGGCAGTAAGTGCAGAGCGTTATTTCCACCGACCCTGAAATGAGAGAAAAATTTACCAAAAGTCAACGGTCAACGTCGATTGAGTCAACGGTCAACTGTTGACTGTCACGTGTCAAGCCGCCGAAGCCCTCTCCTGGTTCGGAAATGCAACTCGAGCACTCTCGCCACCAGAACTCAAATTGGAGAAAAAATTTTGCCTCAAATTCGTGCCCAAACACGATCTGCGGCTCAAATTCGCCGGGAAAAAAAAGACAAAGGGGTCAACGGGTCGGGTTCGGACCTGTTAGAGACCCAAACTCGAAATTCCATACTGCTTCTTCTTCCCTATGCTTTGGCACAAAAAAAACCCCAACTCTCAACTCTGCCGAGCTCTGCCACTGAGCTCGACATCGACGCCACCCCCGCTATCCCCGAGCTCCCTCCTCTCGTCTCCACGGCGGGGAACTCCAACACCACCACTTCCAAGCCCTTCGCCAACCTCCCTCCTCGTCGAAACTGCTCGATGAGTCCACCGAGCTCCGAACTCCTCCAAACACGAAGCTCCCCACCTTCACCAACTTCACCAACTTCACCAAACTCTCCCACCGAAGCTCGGAGCCCCATCGAACCCAAAGCGCCGAACTATCGAGCTCCTCTCCTCCGTCGCTGACCTCGACTTTCACTGTCGAGCCATCGAGTTCCCCTCCTCCGCAAGCACCTCTGCTGGCATTGAGCTCCCCATGTCGAGCTCCAACGCCCACCTTCACCATGCTCGACGAACTCGCCACCTCTAACGAGACGCCGAGCTGCAATGTCAAAGCTCGAGCTCGCGAGCTAAACTCCTCATCTTCTTCGTCCCCTCTCCGAACCCATCACAAAAAACCAATCCCGTGCTTCCACTCCCATGCCGAGCTCCTCATCCGCTGTCGAACTCCGCAAGCTCCTCCACAGCCGCCTCTAATTGACGAGCTCCAACACTCACACCATTGGCATCGAGCTCCATGCCAAACTCTGTCGCCGCTGAGCTTCGCCACCAACACCTTCGATGAGCTCCGAATCACTTCGCCGAGCTCTGAGCTCCACGCTGAGCTCGACCCTTCCATCTCTATTGCCGAGCTTCCTCGTCGCCAAGTTCGCGAGCTCCGAACCCATCGCAGGGCCGCTCCTTTTTCCCAAAGCTCTGTCGAGCTCTTCTCATCGTCGAGCTTGCCCTTCGCAGAGCTCCATCGACGCCCACAGAAACGGAGTAGGAGTCAGAGTCGGAGGCGTGGTAGGAGCCGGAGACGTGGTCAGAGTTGAAGGCGTGGTCGAAGGCATAGTTGAAGTCGAGGAGAAGAGCTGAGGTCGGAGGAAGCCCAGGAGAGAAAGAAGAAAATAATAATAATAATAATAAAAAATTGGGGTCGGTTTGCTTCCGAGCACTCGTGCTACCGACCCCCAAATGAGAGAAAAATTGGCTCCTCTCGATGCGCGCTCGCCTGATCATGATCAACGTCCTTGATGGGGCCATGTGTACATGTATTTATTTATTTGAATTAATTAATTAAAAAATCCGAAAAAATTAATCAAACATCGAAAAAATTAATTACAAAATTCTAAAAATAATTATTAATTCGGAAAACAATTTTAAATTCTGAAAATAATAAATATTAAATTAGAATAATTTATTAAAATTTTCGACAATTGATTATTTAAATTCGGAAATTGAATAGAAAATTTAGGAAAATGATTAAAAAATTGAAAAAAATTCAGAAAAATCTAGAAAAAATCACAAAAATCCAAAAAAATCTGAGAATAATTTTGGGTATTTTACAAACTCAGATTAACACCTTTACACCTCGAGCAAGATCCAAACTCCCTTAAGAACTCTGATAAAATTCCGTATGCCATTGAAACAATAAAACTACTCCTCAAAGGCTGTTAAACTCAGTCTTCGGGAGTGGGGGGCTCGTGATATGGCTAAAAATAGGATTAAATCGGGACCGTTCAAATCGGGCGGGAATCTTAAAGCTCTCAGGGGGTAAAACAGTAATTTCATCTACAAACAGGTCTGAAATGGGAACTGGGTTTTTCTTCAAAGCCCAATAACCCATAAACGGATCTGTCCTACTGAGTATGGGTAGCGACACGTTACAAACCAACACAGTTCGATAAAGAGTAATTCAAATTCATAGTTATCTCTACAAATGATTTAAACTCTAGATCTTATCTAAAAACATCGGGAAGTAGAGATAAATCCTTATATCGAAATAGGTCCCTAAGGCGACTATAAATAACCCTCTCCCCCACCATAACGAGGTAATCAATATTTTTCTACCTAAAGCTCTTTCTTAATCTTTCTGATTACTGACAAGAGCGTCGGAGGGTTCGTCGCCGGGATCCATCCCGGTGTATCGAACTTTGAGTAGGTTCGCGGCAGCGGCAAGAAACCAGTCAAACTTCGGTGAAGGTCAACAGGTTTGCTTTATTGTTTCCAAAAAGAATCTACAAATTCATCTGTTTGCTCCCACACCAAAATCAACAGCAACATCATACATCAATAGCATGGATTGAAAAGGAAAACTCTACATAGAGTAACTTTGTAAGCCAACCTGCAACTACAGAATGATCGACATCTGGAATCTGAAAGAAATGGTCATCAAAATAGGATAATGAAACTAGTTCCGAGAAATCCTCCCTGGTCGTTGATACAATAAGAAAATGAAGATGAGGTTGCTTTTAGACTCTCGGACTGAGTAGGGTTCTTGCTTTTATTTATAGCAGGAACCTTACTCTGTCCTCTCTCTCTCTATATAGATATTGATTATGGGTCGGCATTTTCTATTAATAAGATTTTTAGCAAAACATACAACCAAAAGTAAGAGTATGATGTTCATGTATTCCAACAAGTGGATCATGAGACTCATTCACAGCAAAAAAGAGAACCCACACCTGTACACTAGAATTATCTGCCCCAAAATAAAACAACATACATATATAGAATAGCACAAGTCGGCGCGAGAATGCTCCGACACAGTCAAAAAGATCTTATACACCTGTATGTGGCCGAAGGTGCTCCGCCTGCTGATCACTCGTCATTTGATGTCCCCACCCTATCCCGGAGTCTGCCTCATATGTGGAAGTGGTGCCCTCCGCATATATCTCCTTAACCTTCTTCATCACCTCTGCACCCGTCGTTTGAGATCGGAATATCATATTAGCTTTAATCACGAATGATAATTGTTGATGCATGAGGTGCTTGTGTGTAGGCCTAAATATTCTATTGTTCATTTCTAACCATATAGCCTAACATGTGGCTGCTACCCCACTCCCCCATATATCAATGTTGCTTCTGCAAACATTTAATATATCCCTCCAGTTTCCCCAAACTGTGTGAACAGATTTTGGCAAAGGAGCATAAATACAGAATCTGCATATCAGATCCTCCCATAGTGGTATCGCAAATTGGCAAGTCACGAATAAGTGGTCCACAGTCTCTCTGTCATGGTTGCACTAGACACAATTGCCTGGACCTTGCCACTGTCGCCTAGCCAAATTGTCCCTAGTGAGTATCGCATTCCTAGTAGCCGGCCAGTTAAAGGCTCGACCCTTTAATGGTACCTTAATATTCCAGAATGGGTCATGCACCCGCACTCCCCCATCGTTTAGTAAGTCATAAGCTGATTTTACCGAAAACTTTCCATCCTTCCCCGACCCCTAGGCGAACGTGTCTTGGTGATCCTCACCGCTAGGCTTCCAGTCTTGTAAGAACTGAATAAGTTCCCTTCTTTGATTCCTCGTCCTTCTACTCAAACAACCATTCATTCTCGACCTCTAGGCTGAAACCTCGCACCGTCACTGTCTTGCCACCTAGTCGTTCTTATCTGCACCATACTTATAATCCTTAAAAAATTGTCTTTTAAGATTAATCAGGCCACACCATTTGTTTTTCAAAAATCAAATATTTGCTTTGTTTCAGATGGAGAATGTAATTCCTGCTAAAAATAAGTCTCTCCTGCATGAAACTGTTAGGAATTATGAGGATCTTATTGAGTTTTTGACACAATCAACATAAACCACCAATCACACCAAGCACACAAGAATTGTCCCAGTTGGGGCTTTCGTCTTAATTCGGGGGAGGAAGAACCGAGACATTATTTCAACTAGAGAAGATACAAGAATATTACAATTCTCCCCACGACCCTCTCTCAAGCCTAACCAGAACTTGATGCTGCTTACAATGGAAAAACTCTTTCACCCTCTCAGATGAAGTACTCTCTTCTTCTATTCGGCACTCAATAGAATCATATGGATCTATGAGCCGTTACAATTGTTTATATAGATCTCAATACAAACCCTAAGTTTATATCTTGTTATAATAGCCATTGGATATTACATAAGAGATAACCCTACGATAGGAGCCACACGATCTAACTTGAAAAGCAAGTTGGGCTTCTCACGAATTAGCCAGACTCAAGCCCGAAACCCGTCAGCGCCACGAACGATCGACCGCACCAACAAGTCGGTCGACTGTCCTCCTCTCTGGAAGACATCGTGCAGGGGTCGGTCGACCGCACATGCGGTCGACTGCAACTTCCTCTGTTGCTGCCGCTGACTGTTTCTCGCCTCCACTCCGTTTCCAATCGTCTCTATCCATCCATCGTCTTATCCAACCATCTGCACCATACTTAGAAGCCTCAAAAAATTGTCTTTTAAGATTAATCGGGCCACACCATTTGTTTTTCAAAAATCAAATATTTGCTTTGTTTCAGATGGAGAATGTAATTCCTGCTAAAAATATGTCTCTCGTGCGTGAAACTGTTAGGAATTATAAGGATCTTGTTAAGTTTTTGACACAATCAACACAAACCACCAATCACACCAAGCACACAGAATTCTCCCAGTTGGGGCTTTCGCCTTAATCCGTGGGAAGAAGAATTGAGATATTATTTCAACTAGAGAAGATACAAGAATATTACAATTCTCACCACGACCCTCTCTCAAGCCTAACCGGAACTTGATGCTGCTTACAATGGAGAAACTCTCTCACCCTCTCAGATGAAGTACTCTCTTCTTCTATTCGGCACTCAATAGAATCATATGGATCTATGAGCCGTTACAATTGTTTATATAGATCTAGAGACAAACCCTAAGTTTATATCTTGTTACAATAGCCATTGGATATTACATAAGAGATAACCCTACAATAGGAGCCACACGATCTAACTTGAAGATCAAGTTGGGCTTCTCACGAATCAGCCAGACTCAAGCCCAAAATCCATCAGCGCCACGAACGGTCGACCGCACCAACAAGTCGGTCGACTGTCCTCCTCTCTGAAAGACATCGTGCAAGGGTCGATCGACCGCACATGAGTTGTGGTCGACCACAGCTTCCTCTGTTGCTGCCGTTGACTGTTTCTCGCCTCCACTCCGTTTCCAATCATCTCTATCCATCCATCGTCTTATCCAACCATCTCCAACATCGTATGCAAGACATAAACCCAACAATCTCCACCTTGGATTGCATACGCATGAATCCATACCTGTATAATTTAAAACTCTTCTAGACCTTTCTTCTTCGTTTTGTAAACAACACGTTTCTATGGCTTCTTCTGCTAGTTGAACAAACCTCCACCTGTTTTCCTCCAGCTGTATGCCCCCTTAAGGGCACACCCCTGTAGATGTAATCATAGAGGAGCCACCCTCTACACGAACTCCACCTACATCAAGAATTTCTCCACCTTCCAATGATATTCGAACGTTGCAGTCTCGATTCGGTAATTCTAGTGATGGCTTACTAGATGATGCTTTAGGAACAATGGGCTTCCATACATTTGGCCGAGTTTTCCTGCTCCCACAAAGCTGATAGAGGTTGTGCTGACCCTGCCCAATTTCTCTCTTACCCTTCATTATGTTACGACGACTATCCCAAACTATCAAAACTCCACATCGAGCTGTGTACCTGCAGCCACGAGCATCAAAGTACCCAAGGATATAAGATTCTGCTATATCGAAGGAATATACATGACTTCTTCTAGTGCGAACCCTTTACCATCTGGCATCTCCAATTCAACTGTTCCCTCACCCACTACTTCACAAATCTCACCACTTCCCGTTCTCACACTACGGCCTGTTGATGACTTGTAAGTAGAAAACATCTTCCTCTCGGAGAAAATATGTGAAGAACTTCCCGAATCAAGATACCAACTTGAATCCACATCTGAAGAACTTAAAACAAGAAGACAATAATCGTCATTATTACCTGACTCAGTTGCGCTGACTATATGGGCTTTTTCCCCTTCTTTAGTAGCACTCTTCTGACTCAACCACTTGCGACAGTCTCTCTTGTAATGCCCAACTCCTTTACAATAGTGGCAACGAATCTTACCCTTGTGTGCTGCATCCCTTGCAATTGAAGTATCACCATTCACCGCAAAACACCCAAAAGAAATAGACCATCCTTTATGAGTCTCCTTTCTTAGTTCATCTTCCTTCAGACCCTCAATCACCCCGACTACAGTAAGTGTCTCTTTGGATGATTTTCCATGTAGCATGGTAGTTAACAAGTGATCATAAGAAGTTGGCAGTGAATAAATCAAGCTGAAAGCTTTATCCTCTTCGCTAAGATCATCAACAGTAATTACCTTCAATTCAGATATTACCTTATTGAACTCCACAATATGATCTTGAAGATTGGTACCTTCCTTCATCGAAAATCTAAACAACTTCCTCTTCCAATATATCCGATCTAGCAACGATGACCCCGAGTAGTCAGATTTGAGTCTCGTCAATAGACTTGCCGCACTTTTCTCCTCAAGAATATTACACTTGACTTTGTTCACCAATTGCAACCGGATTAAACTCAAGGCCTTCAAACAAATCTCATCCACTTCTTCTGCTTTATGTCAGATGACTTCTTCTTTCTAGGGCAAAGTGCAAGTCCTTCTGAACCAAAACATCATACATGTCCACCTTCCATAGATTGAAGTTGATCATACTGTCAAACTGCTTGATTTTCGTCTTTTGATCTATCATCTCCAAGGAACTCGAACAAACCCACGAACCTGATTGTTCTGATACCACTTGTTAGGAATTATGAGGATCTTGTTGAGTCTTTGGCATAATCAATACAAACCACTAAGCAAAACTAGATCGCACCAATCACACCAAGCACACAAGAATTATTCCGGTTGGAGCTTTCGCCTTAATCCGGAGAGGAAAATCGAGATATTATTTCAACTAGAGAAGATACAAGAATATCACAATCTCACCACGACCCTCTCTCAAGCCTAACTGGAACTTGATCTTGCTTACAATGGAGAAACTCTTTCACCCTCTCAGATGAAGTACTCTCTTCTTCTATTCGGCATTCAATAGAATTATATGGATCTATGAGCCGTTACAATTGTTTATATAGATCTAGAGACAAATCTTAAATTGATATCTTGTTACAATAGCCATTGGATATTACATAAAAGATAACCATACGATAGGAGCCACACAATCTAACTTGAAGAGCAATTTGGGCCTCTCACAAATTAGCCAGACTCAAGCCCGAAACCCATCAGCGCCGCAAACGGTCGACCACACCAACAAGTTGGTTGACTGTCTTCCTCTCTGGAAGACATCGTGCAGGGGTCGGTCGACCGCACATGAGTTGCGGTCGATCGCAACTTTCTCTGTTGCTACCGCTGATTGTTTCTCGCCTCCACTCCGTTTCCAATTGTCTCTATCCATCCATCATCTTATCCAACAATCTCCAACATCGTATGCAAGACATAAACCCAACAGAATTACCCTTCCAAAAGCCATACATTGATGCAACATTCTTCTGCTTTCTGTGCCAGCTTCCTTTTCTGATATACACTGTCTTAACAAGCGATGCCCATCTTGCCTTCTTCCGTAAATTGAGTTTCCACCACCACTTACATAATAGCAGTTGATTCATTTGTTGAATATTGATAATACCCAATCCGCCGAACTCCTTTCATCTACAAACCACCCCCACTTGACTAGTGGGTATCCTTTCCCATTTGTCCCTGACCCGTGCCAAAGGAACCATCGCCTTGGCCTATCAATCCTTTTAGTAACCCAAACCATTATCTCAAAGACCAATAAGAAGTATAGCTGTATTGAGTTGATCACCGAGTTCAGCATGACCAGACGGCCGCCAAAGGACATCATCTTCCCCATCCATCCCTCTAATCTATTAGCGATTCTCTCTATAATTTCATTCCAGTCTTCCCTTTTTAGGGTTCCGCTTCTTATTGTCAAGCTCAAATACTCTAGAGGCAGGGACTCTATAGGACACTTCATGATAGCCGCCACCATAGGCCCATTCTCATGTGTCCAAGAAGGTGATAGTGCTTTTGTGAAAGTTTTTGCTTAGCTAATTAGACTTTAGGTGATCACCGACACCATCACCATAACTCTAGAAGAAGGGTTCTACTTGTTGGATCAATTCCATACCTTACCAGGGAAATTTTGCACTGAATCCAAGCAATTACTTATTACTTTAGGATACTTTTTTTGGAGGGGGGGGGGGGATTAAAACCGTGGTTTAAAAGCCCCCAGTGTTTCATTAATAAGAAATTATCAAAACAAATAACCAAAGTACAATGGAGAATACAATCCAGCGCTTAATCCTTATACAATAAACTAAGCGCAACAATGTTTCATTAATAAGAAATTATCAAAACAAATAACCAAAGTATAATGGAGAATACAATCCAACACTTAATCATTATACAATAAACTAAGCGCAAACCCTAATATATAGTTGACACATTAGCAAGTACAAATGATTTGTAGTTTGGAATTGAAAACATTGGGCATATCATACATAAGAAATGTTCAAGTATTCAAAGATCATGCCACACATTGCCTTTGCCTATGAGGGTGATTGCCATGTGGATTCTATGCACATCCACTACAAACCGCCAGGCCTTTCGCGGCGTTTATATTAGGCTATCCCAGTGTTTCCTGATGCCGCAATAGAACATAGTGGCACTTCTGGAAACGCCACCAGAAGCACCGTTGTAACAAGCGTTGGGACAACTTCACGGGCTATCCCGGCATTTTTACAGCTGCAACTATATGTATAACACCTATAGCGGCGTTTCTAAAATGCCGGAATAGGTGGATCTTCGTTTCAGTTTTTGGAAAAATAATGAGCTATCCTAGCGATTATAAACGTTGGGATAGCCTATTTAAAAATAAATATTTTTTTATGAATATATTATATATATTTTTAAAAATACCATATCCCGGCATTTTCAAAATGCCGTCATAGGTTAAATTATTTCAAAAATATTTTGTAATGATTTAGGCATTTAAATAAACACCCTATATCGACGCTTTAAAATGTCAGGATAGGTTGAAGTATTTTTTTAAAAAATATTTTGTAGCGAAATTTTTGGATATCTATCCCGACGTTTTTTAGGGAAAACATCGGGATAGATATCCTGCCCCCCCCCCCCTCCCCCCCCCCTCCCCCCCCCCCCCCCCTTTTCCCCCGATTTTCAAATAAAAAACCATGTAATTAACCACATATTACAATATCCTGTAGTCACATCAAATTTAAATGCTTAAATCTTAAAATCAATAATAAAACACAAAGAAAGCTATCAAGTGGCTCTCCTTCAATCCCCCCAAAAATCAAACGCTCAGATCTTACCTTACAAAACATATTTCCCCCAAAACTCAAATTCAAATCTCCCACACAAAACAACTCCTATATTTATTATTATTATTTTTTTTCTCTCTCTCTCTCCCTCTTTTATTCAAAAAATTAAGAAAATAAAAATATTAAAATATTAAAAAAATTTAAAAACTTTAAAAATAATTCAAAAAAATCAAATAATATGTTTTTTGCTCTATGTTTGCTACTTCAATTAATTTGATGGACCTCCGAAACTATTTTATATAATCAAATAAGGTGTACCGTTCCGAAGACGTGCCGTAGGCATGTGACAACGGGCAAACCTGGTAACATGATAAACTACCAGAATTCACAAACCACAATAAACAACAATTCAATAGAAAACAAAATAATCTAACATACACAAACTACCATACAAAGAGTCACAAATATATAAGTTGTACAACACATAGTTATTACAAAATATAATTAAAGTTCCTACAAAACATTTGAAAAAGAAAGTCCAAATCCAACAAGCTATGGCGAGGGAGTTTCCTGGTGTTGCTCGGCGTTGCTTCCAATTCCATCAAAATTTCATCCTGTTGTATATGCGTGATTGAAAACCAATAGAATTCGCTGTCCTGTATAATGTACAATATTGTCAAAATTAAATAACATGAACATGCAAAGTGATATATTATAAAATAAGTAAACATGACATTGTCAAATATTGTAATAATAATAAAAAAAAGAGTTATAAAATATTGCAAAGTTCGAAAATCTTGTAGTTGGATATTATTACTCGTTATGCATATAATTCATACATTTTTTTGAGAAATGACATGCTAACGCATGGGTTCAGCATGTGGTCAGTGTAAAGAATGGCTGATGCTTTTAGATGATTAGATGTAAAATACAAAATGAAAACATAATGAATTGAAGTCAGTGCCTTAACAATAAACTATGATAATTTTCATCTATAGATTTAAAATATCATGCTATGATTTGATTCTTTTCCATACCCATGTGAAAAAAATCTCACAGTGCACCTGCACATGTACCCCACTTTGTTTAAAGGTGTAAGAAATGAATGCATGCATGAGTGATGCCCTTGGCCCCTTGGTTGCTCATTTCTCCGTTTGCCAGGTTCACTTCCCTTGGCCCCTTGGATTACAACATTAATGCTTGTCTTAACATATAATTAGATATCGTTGCAATTTTATATCAGTCTTGTCTCTCTTCAACCAAATAAAAGAACAAGAAGAAGAATTGTTAATCTAATACTTCGTATGAATTAAAAAGGATACAATCTATAATTTTTTTCGACTGATATGAGTTCCACGACAAAATTATGTAGCTGGTTCTTGTCCCTTTATTATTGTGCTGTTAGTGTTAGTTCTTGTCACTTTCTAACTGTGCTGTTAGTGTTTTTTTTTTAAGGGTAAAGGTGGAATAACGCCATCCTATTTCATTAATAAGAGATTAATAAAACAATCCCGACATATCGGGGAAAAATACAAAAAGTAACAGTGCAGAAAATAGAACATAATCTCCCAACAATACCCTGGGGGGTGGGTCCAACCAAAAGTACAAAATTACAACCCAAGGTAAAATAGACCTAAACAAAATACAAAATAGGGCTACCTGCGGACTGTGGGCTTCCCAATTGTATCATGTTCCCTGTGAGTATCAAGGGCGCCTACCCCTCAGTCCAGTGTCGGTCCAAACTCGACCTCCTCATCATCGAATTCCTCCACCTGGAAGACTCTAGCAATCCTCCCTCTTGCTCCTGTAGCAGCAGCTGTGGCCAAAAAAAAAAAAAGATGCATGATATGAGTAAGATTACCAGAAGTACTATTACATGAAGTACGAAAATAAAAATTATTTCTATCTAGCCATAACACCCAAGTAGTTGCCGCAATGGATATGTACCAAGCATCCTTCATTTCGTAGCGAACAGAGGCAAATTTGGGACCAACCCACAATTCCTCGTATTCGCTGGGATAGTCACAAGTCCCTAAGACTCGTAATACCTCTACCATAGTTGCCTTACTCATTTGGCAATGAATGAAAAGGTGATTCAGATTCTCCGTATGTACGTTACAGAATTCACAGTTGGTCGTGATCTGGAGTTATCTTTTGCCAAAGTTCTCTCTGGTGAGGATTGCATTATTGAGTACTAGTCAGAGGAAGACCCTAACTTTAAGGGGTATTTTGGCTTTCCATAACACCTGTGCCCAACTGGTTCTACATCATCGATAGTGAATGCGATGATACAGAGACCTAACAGTGAAAGCTCCTTTGGTTTCTAGTCCCCAGCGCATCTGGTCCGAGCCTTGAGCGCACATCATCCCGTTCTGTGTAATGTGTGTTTGCAGTTCATTCAGTCGCTGCTGTAACCCTGGGCTAAGAGGTCCTCGGAAAGACGGTTTCCAATTGCCCCTCTTCCATGTCTTGGCCACAGATATATTCGGGCGAGTTGTTTTCTCATACAAATCTGGAAAAGTCTCCTTAAGGGTAGGGGCACCACACTATTTGTCCCACCAGAATCTGGTGGACCGTCCATTACCAATAGCCGATGTAACCGCTGAGTTGAAAGGCCCGCTTGCTTTGGCAATCCCTTTTCAGAAGAGAGAAACTCTAGACCCTACCCGGAAGCCTAAACTTCTCGTACCTTTCCTCCTAAGGTATGGTTGAATGAACTCCTGCCATCCTTCCTCGCTGTGGTGGAAGATCTTCCACCACCATTTTCCTAGTAGGGCAAGGTTCATGTCTCTCAAGTCGATGATGCCTAGCCTTCCATGTTTCTTCTTCATGCATGCAATACCTCACTTGATCAGGTGGTATCCCCCCCTATTTGAGTCCGCCCCTTTCTAGAGAAATCGCTTTCGGATTCGGTCAATCCTTTGGATCACCCACTTAGGTAGCTTAAAGAACGACATATAGTAAATGAGCAGATTAGACAACATCGAGTTGATAAGGACCACTTTACCCCCGAGGAAAAGCGACTTTCCTTTCCATCCAGACAATCTTTCCTCCACCCTGTCTATGATAGATAGCCAGTCCGTCTTGGTAAGCTTCCCTGGTTTGAACGGTAGACCTAAATATTTGATTGGAAAATCGTCTTTCATACAATTCAGTATGGTGGCATGGTCTTGTGCTTCTACATAGGAAAGTGCAATCGGAATCAAAGTACTCTTGTGGAAATTAATCCTGAGACCTGACCAGGCTTCAAAACAGTAGATGGCCCTTTTAAAGCAAACTTTTTCTGACTGTTCCCATTACCAAAGAGGAGGGTGTCATCAGCATACTGAAGAATCGTGCACCCTTGGTTAGAGGTGCTGCTAGCCACAGATTTTGTCCAACCTTTTCTACGATAGTTCTCTAACATGCCTCTCAGGACGTCTGCTACGATAGTGAATAGAAGAGGTGACAGCAGATCCCTTTTCCGAAGACCCTTCTTGCAAGAAAACGATAGTCCCGGCCGCCCATTAACCGAGATTGCCATTTTACTAGTGTATAAACATTGTTTGATCCACCTGATCTATTTAACCCCAAAGCCTCTCCCTCTGAGAGCTTCCAGCAAGCAATCCCAGTCGACGGAGTCATATGCTTTCTCAAAGTCCAGTTTGAGGAGGAAATTCTTAGAATTGCCCGTGTGGCAGTGGTGGATAACTTGTTCTGCGGTAGCCACACAGTCCAAGATACATCTACCCTTGATGAACCCAAACTGGGTGTTGTTAATTAAACTGTCCATTATGCTTCCCAGATGGATGGCCAGGACCTTTGTGATGATCTTAACCGAGCAGTTTATAAGGCTAATAGGTCTAAAATCCCTCACCCGAGTAGACTCCACCCGTTTAGGTATTAGAATTACTTCTGCAAAGTTGAACATGCCCAGTCTGAGGTTGTTGTGGAAGAATTCATCCATCAAAGCCATAATATCCCATTTTATTTCTTCCCAGAAAACTTGGAAAAACATCATTGGGAAGCCGTCTGGTCCAGGCGACTTCTCTGCTCCCATTTGAGTGATGGCCTTTTCCACTTCCATTTCCGAAAAAGGTGCTTCCAATATGGATAGCGAATGAGCTGACTCGTTCTGGTGGCCCTGCCAGAAATCGTCCCTAAGTAGGATCCTGAAGTCATTCTTCTTCCCAAAGAGGCCCTTGTAGTAGTCGTGAAAGGTTTTGAAAATCACATTTTCGTCTTGGGATGTTCCCGTTTTCGTTGTATTGATAAGACTAGATTGGATCTACGTCTTGCGCTTGCCACTCGGTGGAAGAAGGCCATATTCGCATCTCCCTCTTTGAGCCACAAAATCCTCGACCTCTTTGCCATTTGATCTCCTCTAGCTTATAAGATTGGCAATATTTCCTCGGAGCTCTAGTAGCCTGTTTCTTTCGTCTTGTGTCAGGACTCTCGTTTCTTCCAATCTCTCTAGCTCATCAATTCCTTTCAAAAAGGAATCTTTTGCATGCCAGATAGTCGAGAATCTAGACCGATTCCATCTACGCAGCCTTTTTCGCAATTTATGAATTTTTTCACACCATCGGGTTGCAGCGTCCAATTCAGTAGTTGGGAGCACCCAGTTTTCCATCACCATGTGGTGAAAGCCCTGAATTTCTAGCCATGCCTTTTCAAATCTGAACTTCCTTGGCCTTTGAAATCCCTGTGCCCCATCATCAAGTAGGACCGGGGTATGATCCGACGTAGGCCTAGGAATAGATTTAGCGGTTGCCAATGGGAATTTAGCCTCCCAATCCATCGAAACTAGGATCCTGTCCAACTTGGCCATAATCGGGGATGCTTGCATGTTTGACCAGGTAAACAGTCTGTCATTAATTGGGATATCGATCAACTCCAGCTACATGATCACCCTATTGAATTCTTCTCTGTGTCTATCGCTCGAGCCACTTCCTCTGTGCTCGAATGCAAATCTAGTTATATTGAAATCTCCCTCAACGATCTAAGCTTCCGACCATTGTTGTCGAATACCGATAAGCTCTTGCCAAAAGGCATCTCGATCTGTTGCCATGTTCGGCCCATAAACCACCGTGATCGTATGCACCCAATTGTCAGACCTTCGCCTTAGTCAGATAGTTAGGGAGAACATTCCACTATATTCCTCGAAACAGGTGAAAATATCTAGGTTGAACCCAATAGCAATGCCCCCCGAAGCTCCTGAGGATCGGCGTAGCACTCATTCCTTAATTCTATTGCCCCCTACTCTTCTGAGTTTAAACCCGTGTGCGAGCTTGGTCTCCTGTAACCCTACCACCTCTGCCTTGGAGTTCATAATGACGTCCCTAACCATATCTCTCTTACCCCTACCCCCCAACCCCCTAACGTTCCAGAATAGTGTATTCATTGGGAAACCGATTCTAGGTTGATCGTGTGTGTGGGACGGGTGTCTTCCTCGAAGACCTCTGTCGACACAGAGGAGGACCCCAGGTCCTTCCCTCGTTCAATTTTCCAACTCCTAATTTTATTGAGAAGTAGAGCATTACGTTCTATGTCACACACCTCTAAGCCACAGGTTTGAGCTAGGATAAAAACATCAGAATCTGACATGAAATTTAATATAGAAGCTAAAAAACTTCTCGTACCTCCGTCATCGAACTTTGTAGCTTTGGCCGCTGCAGCCACCTCCAGATAGTCATTCAGGGACTCTACATGAGCCCTCTTAGGCGTCCTTTGTACCCTGAACCCAACTGTCCTGCTTGACGTTCCAGTACTATAGCCAGGCACTGATTCTGAAAAGGTGGATAAGACCATATCTGGTGAGATCTCTCTCTGTGTATCAGCAACAAACTTAAAGTCCTCTGATTCCTCATCCGTAAATGAGAACTCTTCATCCAAATTTAAGCGCCCTTCCAAGTCTTCATCGCTATCTGCGTACTCAGTAACAACATCCTGAGCAGCCCCTATCATGGGTCCCTGCAGCTGTTGTTCATTGAACCCTTCTGTTGGCCCATTCCCCATAGATGAAACAAGATCCACAAGTGGTAGTTGGTTGACAGTGTTGGACCCCTCTATAGGCCCAATCTTTCTCTGAGTCACGACTCACATATTGGGCCCAACACACATATTGGGCCCATTCTCATCCAATGCAGACTCCTCTCGCATAGGAATGCCTCCCTGGGGATGCGTCGCACACTTCGTTTCTGGCGCCCCTCCACACGTCACTCCACAATTGGATGGCATTTCGGTGGAGACCGCAGGCGCTTTGAAAACCCCCTGCCTCTTCGAAAACTCCCCCTGCCTCCTTGCTCGCTGTGATTGCTTCGAGCTCTCCGCTCATCTTCCCATTTTGGATCTGCACTGCGTCCTCTTCTCAAAAGCTCTCCACTCCCAAAATTCGGAGCTTTCCTTTCTGAGCTCTCACCTCAAACACCCCCCTCTCTTGAGCGCTGCAGTCTCCTTCTTTTGGGTCATGCCCGTTGGCTTCTATTGTCGACTCTCTCCCTTCGAAAACCTTTCCTCTTTCATGCTCCCCCTCATTTGGGGTTGGGACAAGCATCTTTTTCGCTCCGCTTTTCACCTTCTCCTGTTCCTCTTCCTCAGATCTTGCCTTTCTGGTGGGTGACGCACTCGATGCCAGAATCTATCCTCTTTGTACACTTGAAGCCTGCCCTCTGGTTTTAAAAGCAAAACCTTTCGTCTTGTTCCTCACAAAAGATCCCAAAGATGCCATCTCTAGACTGTTTTGACCCATGGGTATTGGTTCCTTTCTATATTCAGCTAAGGTGGTTACTTTCTCTGTAACCTGCTCCTCTCTGGGCGTTCGGACCCTATTATCTAGGGTTTGACTTCCATTTTTTGCTTTGTTGGTGGCGAGATTCCCAACGGCAGGCTCTGGGGCTACGAAACTTTCCATATTTGGCTTTCGTTGCCGACCGTTGGATTTTCTGGTGAAGTTTCCTTCTTTGTCTCCGCGGAGCGGAGGAGAAGTTTGGGCTTCGCCGTTTAGCATGCCTGCCTCCTTTCCCCTTGCAGCTAGGATGAGCTGACGGTGCGCTCTCTCCACCTCGTAGGCGCCATCTAGTGTGAGCTCCCATTCAGGCGCCGCCACCTGCAAGTAAGAGTGCCCATTTCTGAGGGCAGAGGAAGGGGGACTGGAGCTCCCTAGACTCCGGTTCCTTTGGCTTATCTAGGACGAACCTAATAAGGTATGAATCCTCAAACGAGAATACCTTAGCAAATCTGGGCATGAGGGCGATGTCGGTGCTCCGGATAAGAATCCTAGGGGAGACTAATTCCGACCTCCGAATCGTCTTGTCGTCGATGTCTTCTATAGAACCAAAATCCGATATGACTTCCTGTAGCGCTTCCTTTTTCCAAAAGTGTAATGGTACGTTATGTACCCATATCCAGAAGAGGTCTCCTTCAGTAGCTCCGCCTCGAACCTCGGCGTCCAGAGGAAGAATTCCAATTTGAAGTGGCCGAAGTCTACAACGCCCATATCTGTCACCTTCCTCATCTTTGGTGGTGATGGGAATGATACTAAGAATTGCATATGACACAACTTCTTTGCCACCCAATCCCTGTGTGTTGCCGTAGGCCATTTGGCATTCAGTTCTTGCAAATGTGATTCTCAGATGGGTGACCTGCTCTGACCTTTGCTATGGCACACCACTCCCACAGCCACTTTTCCTCAAGCTTGATGGTCGCAAGACTGTTGGCGAGGCAGATGAGCGTTGGGCTTTCAGCAGACCTGCCTCTTCTGACCGGCCTGTCGTCATCGTTGGTGGAAGAGGTGACATTCGTGCAGACGTACGAAAGGTGCCCCTACTTCATACACTTTAAACATCTCACTTCCTTCGTGCAATCTTGGCGAAAGTGACCCAAATCACCACAGTTAAAATAGGGAGCTGGTTTGCGCTTTCCTCTTCTTTGTTTCTTTCTGTTGTCTGTTTGTGGAATGGGGGAGGTGCTATGTCTATTTTTGTTTTTGTTTTTGTCTCTATTAACTACCTTCCACTCCGACGAGTCCCCATCAAGGACTGGAGACACTCCTCCTGATGATGCGTGGTTTGGACCCCCCTCGTGGGCCCACCCAATACTGTGCTGTTAGTGTTGGTTCTTGTCCCTTTCTTACTGTGCTGTTAGTGTTAGCTTCCTCAATTGTCATTTCACCAATAAGAATAAATGCATTTTAGTTTGGACATCAACCTGTACTAGATCCATATTAGTACTTTTAAGTTGCTAAGAATAGTAGTAATAGGGCCGGCCCTGGCCCTGTGCAACCTGTGGGCCCCCTAATGATGAGGGCCCAATGGAAAATGACGCCACTATCTGCCCAACACTGCAGCTAATTAATCTACATGTCAAAATGATCAACCTACCCTTTATATTAATTAAGAAAAGATCCTAAAATGAAAACAATACTTCATTCTAAATTTCTCACCAATTCAAAAGCGACAAAAAAATAATAAAAAATGTGAGATTTTTAGGGTTTTTCTTTTTTAAAATCAATCCAAATTCCTCTTCCAATCTCAATCAAAACCGAAATCTTGAACTCAATTAGGGTTTTCCAACCAAAAAGTTAGTAACTTTGTTGTCAAAATTTATTCTTTTTGTTTACTACAAGGAGTTGATGGAGAAGAACAAGCAGTATGTGGTTGATCCACCAACGGTCCTAAAATGCCAGGACTTTCGAAGAAGGTGTTCTATACGTGGCTCGCGATGTGAGATTGGTTGATAAAGTTGTTTCATTTGTCTAACATTTATGATTTTTAGTTGTTAATTTTGTGATTAGTTAGTGAAATTTTTAGATAATGCATATGTGTTTGACAGATTGGCATTTGCAATTGGAAGAGTTATGTATGTTTGTAAATGGTTAGTTCGTTGTTTAATCAATATTTTATTTGGAATTGGTGTTATTGGAGGTCTGTTGGGATACATAGTGTTGAATGTGGTTTCGTTTGACCAAAAGATATGAGTCCGATTAATTTTTAAAATGATATGAGTACCATATGATTTTGCATCTAAACATGTGAGACGATCAATTTTTAAATGATACATTTTGTTGTTGGATTTGTCGGTTAATGTATAATGTATTTCTTCTACTGGTATGCATCTAAACTAATAATTTTGATATTTTATTGCTTTGTTTTTTTAAGGTTTTCTCATGGAATTCCTACAAGATGCTGGAATTTTAGAGAGATTGGAGATTTTTGAAGATATTAAGATTTTGCAACTATGAAATGTATTTTAAAATGAATTCATATAAAATTTTGATTGATATAGAATGTACGCTACTCATATTTCTCAATTGAATTCATATAATATATATATAAATATATATACATAACGTCGAAACAAATATAAAGTAAAATTAGTATTCGAATATGTAAAAAAGGCCCAATTTTTTTTCCTGCACAAGGCCCTAAAAATCTCATGACCGGCTCTGGTGGCTACGGCCTTGTGTGTGTGTGTGTGTGTAGGCCATATACTCCAAGCATTTATATTTAGTCTTTTTGAGTTCAATTGAAGTTGCTATATTTATGTTGGATTTATGTCTTGCATACTATGGTTCGATATGAAGAGAAGATGATGAAAGAAGAAGAGGTTCGAAGAGTCATTGGTAGAAGAAGAAAGTGCAGCAGCAGCAGACAACACAACAACACCAAGGAGGCAGTAGTATTGCAGTCGACTGTCACTAAGGACAGTTGACTGCTATTGCCCTCTGACTTGGGGTCGGAGCATTGCAGTCGACTGTCGCTAAGGACAGTCGATTGTTATTTCTCTCTAACTTGGGGTCGGAGCATTGCAGTCGACTGCACCTTAGGGCAGTCGACCTACGGCTGTTGTAGCTGCAAACGGGTTGGGTCTGGGTGATCTGTTTCGAGTCCATCTTCCTCTCCAAGTTAGATCGTATGGTTCCTATCGTGGAATTTTATCTTCAAGGTATATCAGATGACTATTGTATTAAGAATACAACCTAGGATTTCTCTAGATCTCTATATATGATTGTAACGACCTCCTTTGAGATTCAAGAGTGTGTAAAGAGCATAGAGAGAAAAGAACTTCATTGAGAATTCTCTATTGTAAACAACAAATTATATTCCAATGAGGCTTGGGAGATAGATATGTTCTTAGTGAGAGTGTGTGTAACTCTTGTATCTCCTCTAGTTGAATAATATCTTGGTTATTTCTTCTCGGGATTTGGTTTTGCCCAAACCGGGACAAAACTGTATGCTTTGTGTGTTTAGTTTGATCTACTATTGCTTGGTGGTATGTTCGTAGTGTTCAGTTGTCGCAAACTCAGCAAGAATTCCTAACAGTTCGTATCAGAGCTTTAGGTTGTAAATTTTCATAGTTTCAGGAGTTGCTCGAGTTTCTTAGAGAAAGTGACAGATCAGAGTTTCACATAGATCAAGCGGTTTGATGGTAAGATCAAATTGAATATCTTAAAGGAGGACATGCACGACACATCGGTTCAACATGGCTTGGATCTAGCCCTAGAAAGAGATATATGGAGACCAATCGACAAAAAGCAAGTGTATAGGGAAGAAATTTGTGCAGAAACCTTGGGTTTAATCCAGATGTTTTCGGTGAACGACGTCAAGTGTAGAAGCACAGCGAGCCTGTGGGCAAGACTTAGAACTGACTACTCAGAATCTTCATTACAGGATCAGATGTACTAGAAGAGAAAATTGTTCAATTACAATGAAGGAAAGTACCGCTTTTGTAGATCATATACAGGAATTCAATTCGGAGTCATCTGAATAAAGGGCCAAAAACATAGATAATCTAAAATCTTTCAACTTGATAAATTCACTACCAGATTCTTACAAACATCTGATAACCCCCATGCTAGACGGAGAGTCTGCCATTGAGAAGTTTTCGGTAGCAGGTGTGATTGAGGGTTTGGAGGAGGATGAACTTAGGAAGGAGACTCAGAGATTGGTGTCTACTTCTATGAGTTGCATCGGGGTGGATGGTACTTCAAGTGGAAGGAAAAGTGCACGTAAGTGTCAGATCCGTTGCCACCATTGTAGAGGGATTGAGCATTACAAGAGAGACTGTCGCAAGTAATTGAATTAGAATAGCACCGACATTGCTAGTGTTTCTACTGGCGTTGAATCAGGTGATAACTTAGACTACACTCTTGTCTCAAGTTCTATAAATGTGTATTTTGGCTGGTTTTTTTATTCGGGTAGTTCTTCTCATATTTGTTTGAAATGGAGATATTTTCTACTTACAAGTGTACATGATATCGTTGTGTGAGAATGATGGTTGGTGAGATTCGTGAAGTAAATGGATGATGGAACAGTCGAGTTGGAGACATCAAATGGAAAAGGGGTACACACTAGATAACGTCATGCATATTCCTTTATTGAAATGAAACCTTATATCCTTGGAAACTCTGGAAGCGCAGGGCTGCAGGTACACAGCTCAACGTGGAAATCTATCAATTTGGGAAGGTCGTCGTAAGGTGATGAATGGAAGGAGGAGTGTTCAGCACAACCTCTACAAGCTTTGTAAGAACAGGAAAACTCGGCTGAGTGTTTTGAAGTCCATCCTAAATAATTATCTAGTATGTCATCACTACATCCCATGATTCTCATGTGCAGGGGTCAATTGATAAAAAATAACAGGTTTTTAAGTATCACTTTGTGGTAAGATACTCTTCACTCTTCTGTCTTCTCTCGTCTACCAAATCCATATGGTCTTATAAAATCCAAAGACAGCTTTATTGGAGATATTCATCTAATCCTAATAAAGACAGTGAATCATGGTAAACTAGTAGTAGCTCTTTCCTCACTTTTCTTGGAAAATGTCATTGGAAAAACAACGCAGTACTCCCTATTGGGTTTATGTCTTACATACTAAGTTCGATAAGAAGACGATGAAGCGAAGGATGTCGAACCGACAATAGGATGGAAGATGAGAAGCAACAACAGCATGGCAGAAGGGTGTGCGGCCACCCCCTCGGGTTTGGCTGGAGTCAAACACAATCGATTGCACTTTGGGCAGTCGTCCGAGTTGCGGCTATTTGTGTTCGGGTGCGGGTCTTAGCGATTTGTTTGAAGCCCGACTTCTGCTCCAACTTAGAATGTACGGCTCCTATCGTGTTACTTCTTCTTCAGAAAATATTGAATCACTATTGTATCAAACTAGGGTTTTTGTAGATCTTTTTATATTATTGTAATTGGCCTCCATTCAGAGCCAAGAGAGAGAGAGAGAGAGAGAGAGAGAGAGAGAGAGAGAGCAATTTATTGAAGAGAGTTTGAGAGGTTTTCCTATTGTAAACAACTAGTATTTTCTAGAGAGGCTAGAGAGAGGGTCATGGTAAGAATTGTAATATTCTTGTATCTTATCTAGTTGAATACTATCTCGGTTTCTTCTCCCCGGATTAGGGCTTGCCAAAACTGGGACAAATTCTGTGTGCTTTGTGTGTTTGTTGTGATTTTCTATTTTCTTGGTGGTTTGTATTGATCGTGTCGCATAACTCAACAAGATCCTATAAGGGCGATAATTCTCCAATAATTGGTATCAGAGCTTCAAGTTCATGGGTTTGTTCAAGTTCCTTAGAGAAGATGGCAGATCAGATCATGAAGATCAAGCAGTTTGACGGGAAGATCAACTTTAATCTCTAGAAGATGAATATGTATGATACATTGGTTCCAAAGGGCCTGAAACTAGCCTTAGAAGAAGATAAAAGGAAATCAATCGGCATAAAATAGGAGAATTTGGAGAAGATCTGTTTAGAAGTCTTGGGTTTAATCCAGATGTCATTGATGAGTGAAGTCAGGTGCAACCTCATAGATGAACGAAGCGCTGCGAGAATGTGGGCAAGCCTCAAAACTAACTACTCTGAATCGCCGTTACAGGATCGGATGTACCAGAACAGAAAATTTTTGGGTTTCTCAATGAAGGAAAATACTACTTTTCTAAATCATATAGTAGAGTTCAATATAGAGTTATCTGAACCAAGGGTGATCAATGCAGATGATTAGAAATCTTCCAACTTGATAACCATGCTAGACGGAAAATCTAACAAGGAGATGTTTTCGGTAGCAAGTATGATCGATGGCTTGGAGGATGATGCACTTAGGAATGAGAGTCAGAAATTGGCATCTACTTCTGTGAATAGCTTGAAAGTGGATGGTACTTCGAATGGAAGGAAAAGTGCAATTACGAGTAGGATTCATTGTCATCATTGCAGAGGAGTTGGACATTACAAGAAGGATTCTCACAAGTGGTTGAGTCAGAGGGGTGCCAAATCCAGTGCTACTGAATCAGGTGATAGCTTAGAACATAAATTTGATTCAATTTTTTATAGATGTGTTGTAAGTTGTAACGCCCCGGGTCCGCCTGATCGTGGGCATGATTTGGAGGCCTAGCGTGCTATGCTTTGCACGTGTCTAGTTTTTGCTAATTGTCTTCGTATATGGTCTTAAGAATCTAACCATATGCATATATCACCTAACCACGACCCTACCACAGGGCATAGCCTCACCAAAAGTGTTATACTTTAGTTGGTACTCTTGGATCATGAGAAACCTAATATATGCATTTACTCATCCTATTTTACCATCTATGTGGGACTAAATCTTTTCTACTACTTCCTATCTTTCATTTAGGCATTTCATCGACTACTTCATATGCTTACACATTCATTCAGATATTTCATCAAACGCCTTGTGTGCATTCCATGTATGCACACCACCTATCGAGAAAATTTGGGGTTCGTAACCAATACAAGATTGCCTTTCTAGCCGTTGTGATACACATGGATGCCACTTCTGTCCTGACCTTACTACCACTGTGGCACCACCATCGATTTCAAAAGTCAGCTCTGATACCAAATTTGTAACGCCCTGGGTCCGCCTGATCATGGGCATGATTTGGAGGCCTAGCGTGCTATGCTTCGCACGTGCTTAGTTTTTGCTAATTGTCTTTCTATATGGTCCTCAGAATCTTACCATGTGCATATATCACCTGACCACGGCCCCACCACAGGGCATAGCTACTCTTGGATCATGGGCAACCTAATATATGCACTTACTCATACTATTTTACCACCTATGTGAGACTAAATCTTTTCTACTACTTTCTATCTTTCATTTAGGCACTTCATCAAACACTTCATATACATACACAATCATTCAGACATTTCATCAAACACATTGTGTGCATTCTATGTATGCACCCACCTATCTAGGAAATCTGAGGTATTACATGTGTACTCTGTTATACCCCGAATTCCAAATAAGTCTGAATTCGAAGTTCCACAGGATCTTTACACTTCACTTCGTACAATTTTACAAGAAATTTAAAACTTTTTATACAACAATGTTTTTATCAATGCAGTGGAATTATAATTACAACATGATACATGAAATGAATAACAATTTGAACATTTCTTTAAGCAACATTCCTTCTTTAGTCTTTTCATTCATTTTATCCTGCATAGAAATCGTGGGCACGTCAGTTGCATACAACTGATGCTAGGATATAATACATCAATTTCTCTTACTTGGAAAGAACACACTTGATTACAAACAAAGCTAAGGGGGACTATCTTATTGATGTTGTGTGTGATTGTGCACTTAGTCTTAAATGCAATTACTTATTATTTCATGACACTAATGCGCACTTGTTTGAACTTATGCATCACATTCTACATAAATCCAAGGGCAAGCCCTTAACCGTTCTTCATCTTGTAGGGTTGGATCCCTCGCTATGAGTTAAACTACTACGGTAACTACAAAGTATCCAAAATGTTTTATGAGTTACGAGCCCATGCCCAGACAGCCTGAAAGAAAATCCCACGTCATGACATGACGCATCATGTAGACAACCTATGGACAATTCGCCTCCATCATCAACGATGACACTCCTTAGTCACCAAGCACCCCACAAGCGTCACCACGGTCCCAATAATTCCGGAGATGTATCCACGTCATGACATGACGCATCATGCAGACAGCCTGTAAACACTCTCACACTATAGATCCGAGGCCCTCATACTTGTGTTTTTCTCTTACTTTCATCACATCTTCACTATAGTGTAGTCCTTAGATATTTGAATCATGAGTAAAATTAACACCCTAGAGTTAGCGTTACCTCTACACCGGTCTTAAACATCAATTGTTAACCACGACCCAATCTTGGTCTTTTTATTATCACATTTCTCTTTCAAAATTTCATTCATGCCGATGTAAGGATTTAGCTAAACTCTAGTTTCAATCTCTTTTCATGTTCACCAAAAATGAGTGTTTATACTCACAAATTTTCACATTTCATCATGCTTTTTTTTATTTCATTTTCCATGCACACTTGCATATATTAAACATCAAATTTCATATTTAACTTACTCAAATTTTCCATGTCGAAAATCTCATTTTTAATCTCTACACAAAAATTCTTTACACTCAAAATATTTACTTTCTTTAATTAATCAAAATCATATTCTAAGAAAAATTATCAAGTTTTTTCTTCCCAAAATTACTTCTAATTCTCATTGTAATATTTCAAATATTGTAGAAATAATTTTTATGAAGTCTAGGTAATTTTAGAAGAATATTAGTATTTTTCTCAATTTTTTTATACTCTTAAAACTATTAGAATACTAAAAAAAATCATAATATGTTCAAAAAATCAGAACCACAAACAAAGTGGCAAGGGTCGGATTCAAACCCAGACCAAACATCTCCGCCCATGAACAGTAACAGACCCAAAACGCACCCAATGACTACTTGGTCCTGAGTGACTAACCGATATGAAGTACACTTAGTTTATATTTAAAGTATGGTTTCGGGATTTGATTAAAAATTGAATTTTCAGTAAAACAAAGCCCCTTGCAAGACTCAAACCCAAGACCAACTCCCCCGCCGTGCTACAGTAATAGACCCAAAGTGCACCCGAAGACGATTAAGTCCTGAGTGACTAACCGATATAAGGTTGGTTAAGTGCTTTTTGTATAGACCATACTGTATCTACTCTTCCTTTAGTAAACTCGATTTTCAATCAATTTGTACTAATTCAAAAATTTAAATCTTTTTCCAGAATGTTTTTCTTTGAAAAAACAGTGTAGTATATTTATCTAATTTACAAATTCTTATTTTCAAAAATATAATAGAACTATTCTTCTTATTTCTTTTGAAAAGTGGAGCATTAGTATATTTTTTCGACATTGAAAATTTCTATTCTAGATGAATTTTTTAGCAACTTATTCCCCATTTATTCACAATGTGTTTATATAATTTTTCAGTCTTTAACATAATCAAAGCCCTTAAGTTAATCTTATCTTTACAAAACTAACTCATTTTCTTATGTTTCAAAGAGACATCATAATTGACAATTTAGTGAATATAATATTACTCATACAACATCATTAAAAGCAACACCTATTGCAACTTTCTATACTCCTCAATTAATTTCACAATTCATAGGTGCTATTTTACATTCTACAATTTATTCACAAGCACAATTTCTCATACAAGCATGGTCCATTAAATTGCATATTCTAGCATGACAATATACTAATAAAGCATCATAACAAGTCTAAATTAACAATTTTCAATTCATTTTACAAATTTTCTCATGTAGACAAACAAGCATTTTTTCTTTCTTACTAGTCTTTTCAAGTAAGTAAATGGCAACTTTTCTATTTGTTTCTAGCATGTTCATAAATTAGATTCCTAGCATGGTATCTACATTAGATGTAGAGAAATCACCCGCCTTTTGAAGAAACAAATGAAAAGCTCCTAAAGAACTCCTTGAAAGCACGATCGTCTCCCTTCTCCTCCTAGTTTGTGCCACAAAAACTCGAGCTTCTTCTCCTTGATGGTGCCACCGGGCCTTCTCCTCCTCTTCTTGCTTTGGCCGGCCTCCAATGGAAGAGAACACACACTCTCTTTCTTTTCTCACACAAATTTCTTTTCTCACTCAATCTTTTCCTCACAAATGTTTTTTTCTTTCTCTTTCTCTTTTAAATTTCTAATGCAAGTGATAAAGAAAGACAAGGGAGGGGTATTTATACACATTTCAAGAGTGGATGAAGGGTTGAGATGAGTTTGGATGAAGGGCTAGGATACATTTGGGAGTTAGAAGAACTACCCATCATCAAGTAACCAACACTCCACTCTTTCCATTTCTCCCACTCTATGAATGGCCGACCACTTCTCCTTGTTCCATTGCACGTGCATGTGCAATGCACCTGCCAACACATGCACACTAGTTGTTTGTTCACTTAATTGTTAATTTATTTGTTACTTGATCAAGTATACCCTACAAGTTGTCTTAATTAATATTAGAATTAATTAGTGGGCTAGTTTAGGTGGGCTAAAATCCATGGACTCTTTAATAAATTAATTAATTAATTAATTTTAGATAGGCTAGAATTAAACTATTAGGCCTAAGAATTAATTATAGGCTTTTTAAATGAGAAGAAAATATTTGTTTATGACATAAGAATAATTTTTAAAGCCAAATACATACATTAATTTGCACGTGCAAAACACATGAATTTAAATAAAAATTTAATTATAGGAAAATTCAGGATGTTACATACTCTGACTGGTTTTCTTATTTGAGGAGTTCTTCTCATATATGCTCTGAGTGGGAGATATTTTCTACTTACAAGCTCACAAGAGATCATTGCGTCAAAATGGTGGTTTGTGATATTTGTGAAGTAGTGGGTGAGGGAACAGCCGAGTTGGAGGCACTAAACGGAAAGGGTTACACACTAGATATTGTTATGCATATTCTTCAGTTGAAACAGAATCTTGAATCCTTGGGAACTCTTGAAGCATGGGGCTGCAGGTACACAGCTCAATATAGAGTTCTATCAGTTTGGGAATGTCGTCGTAAAGTGATGAAAGGAAGGAGGGTTGTTGAGCACAACTTGTACAAGCTTTATGGGAATGGGAAAACATGTGCAGGTGTTTCGAAGCCCTACGTTCCTAAAGCACTATCAAGTTTGCCGTCACTAGAATCATCTTAGCGAGACTGCGAGGTTCGAATATCATCGAGAGGTGGAGGGTGTCTCGGGGTAGGTGGAGATCGTGTGTAGGGCGGCGCCTCCATGTCAACACCTACTAGGGTGTGCCTTTAAGGACTTGCCAGCTGGAGAAAAACAGGTGGAGGTAGATTCAACTAGCAGAATAAGCCACCGAATCGAATTGTTTGCAAGAGGAGAATAAAAGAGTATAGAAGATTTAAATCACACAGGTTTGAATTCATAGTATGCAATTCAATGTAGAGATTATTGGGTTTATGTCTTGCATACTTAGTTCGATAAGAAAACGATGAAGCGAAGAAGGTCGAAGTGATAGTTGGATAGAAAATGAGAAGCAATAGCAGCATGGCAGAAGGGTGTGCAGTCGACCGATGCCCCATCGAGTTTGGCTAGAGTCAATATAGTCAACTGCACTTTGGGCAGTCGACCGAGTTACGGCTATTTATGTTCAGGTGCGGGTCTTGGGAATTCACTTGAAGTCCGACTTCTTCTCCAAGTTAGATCGTACTGCTTCTATCATGTTACTTCTTCTTCAGGAAATATTAGATGCATTTGTATCAAGATATCAGATTAGGGTTTCTCTAGATCTCTATATAATATTGTAATTGGTCTCCATTGAGAACCAAAAGAGAATACTTCATTGAATAGAGTTTGTGAGGTTTTTCTGTTGTAAAAAACTAGTATTTTTTTGTGAGGCTAGTGAGAGGTTTGTGGTGAGAAATGTAATATTCTTGTATCTTCTCTAGTTGAATAATATATCGGTTTCTTCTCTCCCGGATTAGGGCTTGCCCAAACCGGAACAAATATTGTGTGATTTGTGTGATTGGTGTGATTTTCTATTTGGTTGGTTGTTTGTATTAATCGTGTCGCATACTCAACAAGTAAGGGCGATAATTCCCTAATACTCCAAAGCTAAGATTCTGGCAAGATCAATCCTGGCTTTTCTCATTTCCTCAAACACATATATATACCTTTAACATTCAACAATAATCCATAACGGACAAGGCGAACCGCTCTCCCTACTATTATTCACTATTGTGGTAGACGTACTCAAATCCATGATGGACAACTGCCTGCATGCGGGTTGGATCACTCCACTGGCTAGAGGAAGAAATCGATCAGGATGTACGATTCTGCAGTACGCTAATGATACCCTGCTATTTGGAAACGGGAACATGGGAGAAACAATCGCATTTAAGGGAGCCCTCTACTGTTTTGAGGCATGGTCCAGACTACGAGTGAATTTTCAAATGCCCTCATTCTTATTGCGATGGAAGAAAATGAAGCCAAAGCTCATGCAGACATCCTAAATTGCAAACTTGAGAACTTCCCTACAAAGTACCTAGGCTTACTTATTAGGTCGGGCTAACTAGTGTAGTCTGAGAGGCTGATACTTTTCGACAGAGTGGAGGCTAGACTAGCAGGTTGGAAAGGGAAGTCACTCTCCTTAGGAGGGAGAGTAACTCTGATTAATGCAGTACTGTCCAACCTACCGACGTATTACATATCACTCTTTGAACTCCCTAAATGGGTGATCCAGAGGATTGATCGAATCAAGAAAAGATTCACGTGGAAGGGTGCAGAGATGAACAGGGGGGATACCACTTAATCAGATGGGAGAAGGTTTGTATGAAGAAAATACATGGGGGCCTGGGTGTTATAGACTTGAGAGACATGAATCTCGCTCTCCTTGGCAAGTGGTGGTGGAAAGTGTATCATCCGAACAGTGAAGGATGGCAGGACTTTGTTTGATCCTATCTGCACGAAAGAGGGATGCGTATTCGGGGCTTCCGGACAAGGCCGAAAGTATCATGGATGTGGAAAGGAGTGTCCAAAGCTCATGATACATTCGATAGCTGTGTTACATCCTTCATAGACAATGAGTTTACAACGAAGTTCTGGTGGGACAAGTGGTGTGGGGCACATTCGCTAAAGGATTTGTGCCCAGATCTCTACGATCAGTCATCCCTTCCCCATGCCACGGTAGCCCAGTGCTGGAAAAGACATTATAGACCTTCCTTTAAAGCGTGACTATCATTGGACTCACTAGCGAAGCTAGTGCAGCTGCATACTTACATTGCACAATTTGGGCAAGATGCTCTCAAGACCCCGATCGCAAAGCCTGGGAATTGGAAAAGAATGACTCCTTCTAGGTACGATAACTGTACAACCGTATACATTTCAGAGGATGTACTACGAGCTGGTCAGCCGTCCTCTGGATTAGCAAAGGCTCCCCTTAAAGTTAGAGTCTTTCTCTGGTTGGTCCTAAATGATGTTATTCTTACATGAGAAAATCTCGTTAAAAGACAGCCGCACATTGTGACTGAATGCAGTTTTAGTTCTATACACCTGGAGACTAGAAACCACCTATTGGTGGAATGCCCTAGGAGCAAAGCGGTACTAGTAGAGGTTCTGAGAGCCCTAGGAACGAACTCCTACGCACAAGTGTATGATGACCCGTGGTTTGGTCCACGATTTGCTAATGAGAGGAGCAATATGAAAGAGGCATGGTACATTGTCATCGCAACTACCACCTGTGATTTATAGCTAGACAGAAATAACTTTTACTTCCATGAGGCTCGTAATAGTATTTCTGGTCATTTAACTTCTATAATGCATATGATCTCTTTTTGGGCTAGTGCAGCGGCACCGGGTTCTAGGGACAGAATTGTCAGAACTTTCCAGGTGGACAAGTACGACGACGAGGAGATTGTAATCGGTCCTACGGTGGATTGAGGAGCATGGCTATTCACATCTATGTACTCGTTATGTAGTTTTTACTGTATGACCATTGGTCCCACCCTAATATGAAGGTAGAGGTTTATATTTTATTTCCTGCTTATCTTCTATGTACATTTTCCCGACTCTACGGGACTGTTTTGTTAACAGCTTATTAATGAAACATGGTGGTCATACTCCACCTTTTCTTAAATTAAAAAAAACAATAATCATGTTAATTATAAACTTGATTAATCAATCGATTATCACAAGCAATGGGAATTGACTGTGACATAATCGCCCTCACTTCCATTTGACCACCATCCTTCGGTTTTCTGGTTGCATCTTGTCCATCCTCTATAGAGTACAGACTACAAGTCAATAATGATGATACTCTGCATTGGCTCCATATGGAGAAAGGCTAAATCGTCATACTAACATATACATATAATTAACAAAAACCCTTACCACACTTAGGTACTGTTCTTCTTATAAGAGGTTACCTCTTATAAGAGATTTACAGTAAGAGCCTCTTGTAAGAGCCTCTTTTTGAGGTGTTCTTTTTATATAAAAATAATCTCTTATAATAACCTCTTATAAGACATTTTTGTTCTTTTTTCACCTCTTACAAGAGCCTATATTACCCCAAAGTCTATATTACCCCAAAGTCTATATTACCCCAAAGTATAAAAATAGTGAGATGAAGGACAAGAAAAGAAGGAAATTTGAGATTGAATGTGGCGTTCCAATAAACTGAATATAAAAAAAAAAGAAAAAAAAATTAATTAATAAGGAATACATCACAATCCTCAGAAGGTATGCAAGGGTTGGAGGCAACAATTTTATCAGTGCAATACAACCTCAACAACACTATAGAAGGAAGTTAAATATACAGCATTAATATAATATAGATAGTAGCTGCTTTTAAACGTCTAAATCATTTACTTATATATGATGCTGAAATGAATGTGTATCTACACTTCTAAATCAATTACTTATAATTGACAGGCCCCATCTAAAGTAAAATCAGCAACATTGAATTCAAAAATATTAGAGGTGAGCTAAGAAGTGGCAGTCAGATTGAAGAAGCCATGAATTACAAATAATCAAAACATCTAGACGGAATCCTATGATGACAATTGTGATTCTAACAGCCACTACTGTGCCATTTGAAAAGAAAATAATGACATAAGCAAAGTATAAAAATAGTGAGATGAAGGAAATTTGAGATTGAAATTAGTAACAATTATAATATAGACTTTGGGATAATATAGACTTTTTAAGTGATAGAAGTCTTATAAGAATTTGAAAGAGGCTACTAGAAGTCTTTTAGGCTTATAAGAGATTTTGAAAAAAATGTCTTATAAGAGGTAAAAAAAGAACGCTAAAAAAACTCTTGTAAGAGGTGGACCACCTCTTACAAGAGGTAAATCACTTATAAGAGGAGAAAAAGAACACTACCTTAGTTACAACCAACCACACTTGGCGTGCTGGAAGGATGATACACCCAAATTTTTTTCTGAAACTAGTCCATAGCCACTCACCCACCAGACACACCACACAAAAAGAACATAACAATTGTTAATATACTCATACATATATTCTTTAAGCATTTGAATTTCATAATATGTAAACTCGATATTTATAAACAGAGTATTGAACCACCCATGAGGAAAAATGACTTTCGACATCAACATTCCAATTTCATGTTGAGGTTCCATATATAGGAATAGAGAGCGAATATAGGAAACTGCTCTTGGATGACCATAAACAAACATAATTCAGGCTACTATGAGATTGTGAGGTCGCATGCTCATATGAACAATTAAGAGCAAGAGACTGGAGTAGTTATCCAACTCAATATGATATTCAATAATGGAAATGCTGGCTATTCAATTTCAAGTAGTCAGGTCTCGATGATAATCTTAACTCAGAATTCACATGAAAATTTCCACCTGATTCATACTCCTGGTTCATTTTAAACAGTAGGAACAGCCAGTAAGATAAAATATGTTTGAAAGTTAGAGTTCAGTATATGATGTCCTTTTTCTATGTCCCTTCGTGGGTGATCAAGAGAGTTGATCAAATTTGAAGAAACTTCTTCTGGTCGGGTTTTGATAACTATAGAACAGGGACTCATCTCTGCAACTGCAAAATAGTTTGTACTTCTAAGTTAGCTGGGGCCTGGGTGTCCTTGACTTGAGGAACCAAAATTTAGCTCTTCTGGGTAAATGGTTATGGAGAATTTTGAAAGATGACAATTTGCCCTGGGCAAAGCTGATTATTCATAAATGTCATTCTCGACACAGAATTTGAGAATTATTCCCGTCTCTTTCTTCAGCGGCTTCTCCTTTCTGGAAGGGGGTGTGGAAAGTTGTGGAACCTTTTCGGTGTGTCCCTTTTAAGGTGTGTGCCTCTGGCTCTAAGACTAAGTTCTGGACCGACCTTTGGTTTGGTAATTACAAGTTTGCTTCAGTCTTTCCGGATCTTTTCCGGCTTGCCCTTAACCCTCTCGCCGCTGTGGCAGAGTATCTCCACTTTCTTAATGACCGTAGAGAATGGGTAATCCCTTTCAATACTGCCCTTCCTTCTGCTTTACAGCCTCAATTCATTCAACTTCTTTCATGTTTAAGCAATTATTCCTGGCTTCCTAGGGAGGATGTCCTATGGCGCTGGTCTAGCTCCGGTTCTTATTCGGTTAAATCCTTCTATAATTTTCTTAACCACGAAGGTGTCAATTCCCCTTTTGCAAAGGTTCTTTGGAGTTGTTGTGCTCATTTGAAAGTTAAAATTTTTGTTTGGCTTTCCATTAACAACAAAATTCTCACTGTTGAAAATCTCAACAAGAGGAACTTAGCCTTAGACCAATCGTGTGTGCTTTGTCTTTTCCATCATGTAGATGCGGAACATCTTTTTTTGCATTGTGATTTTATTCGACCCCTCTGGACTGGACGATTAGTTTGGATACTTGGCTTGTTCACTTTTCCCCACCTCTATTCTATCTTGGTGGACAAGTTAGAGGTCCCGTTTCGTTCAGAAAGTATTTAACGCCTCTTGGGACCTTACTATGATGGCGCTCATCTAGATCATTTGGAAAGAAAGAAACAATCACATCTTCTCTCACACATCGCACCCTATTGGCAGCCTCATTGATGAATTGGTTTTCTTCACCAAATTTTGGTCTTCCACTCTATCGCATGATATAGTGGAGGCCCTTCGGCGCCTCGAGGAGGCGGCGGTTTTATTTCGTAACTTTATTTTTCATCCTCCTTGATTTATGGTTTTTATTAATCCTTTTCTTTCTTTTGTTTTGTTTTTGTTTTGTTTTGTTTTGTTTTGTTTTGTTTTGTTTTGTTTTGTTTTTTTTTGTTTTGTTTTTGTTTTTTGTTTTTTGTTTTGTTTTTGCAGTTGTGAGTATAGCAGCTTCCATCACTCCTTTACTGCTCTCCTCTCTGGTTGTCTGTGATGTGGCTTCTGTTGTGCTCTGGCACAATTTGGCTTAAAGCTTTTTGATCCCCTCTTTTGGTTGCAGTAGCTTGCTCTTGCACATTTCTATTATCAGTCGCTACCTTTTCGGTTCTTTTTGAAAATACTAAGCTTATTTTGGTTGTTTACTGCAACTTGACTAAGTTCATGTTCTCATTTCCTCCTTTTCTGTTTAGTATCTGTTGTCTTTCTTCTTTGGTTATCTGAATTGTAGCAGTTCAGCAACTTTACTATGGTTATGTTCTCTATTCCTATTTATTTTGATTTGTATCTATTTTCGTTCTTTCTTTGGTTATTGGCCTGACGAGCACTTTTTACGGTCTACGGCTGTTTCTTAGCTTCAGGTGTTTTCTGTTCTAGTTGCTTTAGAGCAACTTGCTAAGCACGGGAGTGTTCTCATGGTTTATTCTGGACTGTTTTTTTCCCCACCTCAGTGTAGGGGAGTTGGGTTTGCAGGTGCATTTGTGGGTGTGTCTGTTATTGCTTATGGTCTTTACAGCCCGGGTTGCTCTTGAGAGTGGTGATCACCGTAGGAGGATCCCTTTCTCAACCACAACTTTATTTTTTCTTGCGAGTGTCGTTGCATTTGGTCCATTTGTTTGGCTACGCTTCCCGATTGAGGTTCTTGAGGCGCTGCTTGTGCCTAGTCTGTGCCTATGCTCTTAGCCTAGTTGGTTTCGCTTCTGGGCTGATGCTTTGAGGTCTCCTTTGGGCGCTTTTTCTTTGTGCCTTTTCTTAATCATACTCCCAGCGCTATCTGAGTTTCCCCGAGCTGCTCGTTGACCACTCACAATCCGTCTCTTGCAGCGATGGCGGTTGTTTTGAGTTTTTTGTCTTAAGGCAATGCTCTTTATTGCTTTTTTGTTATTAGTGTTGTACTTTAGTTTTGTTTTTTCTTCCGTTTTACAGCGTGTAAAATTTTCTGTAGTTGTTCGTATACTCTCCTTTTTATTAATATATTTGGGCTAGAGTCGTACGACTCTATCCTCGTTATAAAAAAAAAAGATGTTCAGTAATTTCTTGCTCATTAGATTCACAGGAATACATGTCACATTGAATATTCTCTTTATTTTCTTGTAGATAGCAGACCTGCGAAGGATTAAAAGCTGTGGTCGGCCATGGTAAAGACAAAACTAGAAAAGTATTGTCGATTAAGTATCAGCATGAACTAAAAGTAGTCGTAACCTAGTTATGCTCGAAGATAAACCATACATAAAATGGAAATAGACACTGATGTTATCTTTCGAATAACTCATCATAATTGATAAATTAAACCAGACATGTCCAGTGCCATCTTCTTTCTCTTGACTCTCCCTCTAAACCCTCTCTCTCTCTCTCTCTCTCTCTCTCTCTCTCTCTCTCTCTCTCTCTCTATATATATATATATATATATATATATATATCTTTCTCTAAGATCAGGAAGTAGTATTGAGGAGCTTCAGATTTTCTCCAACTTTAACATAGTAAGCCCCTTATTATATCTATCTGGAGTTTCTCTATCTAGATTTCTAGAGAGAAGCTCACCAAACAAACCCAAAAAAAAAAAAAAAAAAAAAACCCTAAAAGCCAGATCGGGGAGGGGGGAGAATTCCCTCGCCACCTTCTCCTCCTCCTCCTCCTTCCCCTCCTCAACTCTTCACCCCGTCACCGGAGCAGAGGTGAGCTCGTCGGAATCTCTGACATGGTGTTTAGATGTGGGTTCTCTTGGGTTTTTTGATGGATAGAGGCGGATGGCGCGACAAAGAGGATCGACGGCAAGGTGGCTGACATCGAGGGTGGGGCTGCGCCGTCGGGAGCGGCGGAGCTACTGGATATCGAGAGCGGTGTAGACTACGTGAGTTAGATTGGAGTCCGCCAAAGGGAGTTGACGACATCGGGGATGTGCCGACGTTTCGAGGCTGCCATAGAAGGGCATGTCTTAGGTGGCGTCCAGGGTCAGAGCTAACTCGGCGGGTGCTCGTCGACAGTTATGACAGCATTGGAACTTCTGTAGACAGCCGGATTTGACGCCATCGGAAGATGGCATTGTGGTGGGATGGCCTGGGAGAGGTGGACGACGACAACATCGTTGGGGAATAGATGAGGGTCGCCGGCAGTAGACGGAGCGTATGATGGTGTTGGGGTGAGATTTTGGGGTGGAGGGATATTTTAGGAATAATTTGAATTAGAATTTTGAATTTCAAAATTTAGGGTTTTTGAATTTCAAAATAAATTTGAGTAGTTTGGAGGGGGGAAAGTGATTGTTTTGAATTTCAAATTAGATTTTTGAAATACAAATCATATTTGGGTTTTGAATAAGGGAATGTGTGAGGAGATTTTGAATTTCAATTTTGGGTTTTGAAATTCAAATTCAAATATGATTTGGAGTGTGGATGGGAAAAATTCAATGAAATTAGAATTTCAATGTAGATTTTTAAAATTCAAATTACAGATTGGAGAAGTGTAGAGAGATTATTTTGTTGTAATTTGAATTCAAATTAGACCTTGTTTGAATTTCAAATTACAGATGGGGAACGATGGGCGTGAACAAGCGACACTTTTGATAGGCGGTGGTGTTCGTCGGTGGAGGAGTTCGTCGGTTACATTGGCATGTCAGCTATGAACAACGACAACTATTGAGGGCTAAAATTGATGCAATCGGAAGACGGCGTCGTGAAAGGGTTGGTTTGGCGGATACATGAAGGCAACGTCGATGGGTGAGGAGTTAGCATGCCAGCAAGATATGGTGGCTGTGGTTGTTTCCATGGTGGACATTCGGGAGAAGGTGGAGAGGTTTCTCTGATGGAATTTGAATTTCAAATTAGATTTTTTGATATTCAAACTACATGTGGAAGGGATGGGTGGGAGAACATAGTGCAGAAGCTTCCGTCTACAAATTTAGCTAGGGGAGGGACTAGTTTAGTGCGTAGACTTAGCTATGCATTTGTGTCTCACTGTTCCATTTTTGGAACAGATATATGTATATTTATTGTACTACTTGTTTCGTTAATAATTATTAATGAAGAAAAACCCAAACATGTCCAATATGATCCCTACTCTTTTAAAAAAGAGAAATGGTAAAATTTAAACATCACAGAACAAGATGAGTCTCAACTCCTTTCTGCAGTAGGATCAACATTACCATTCCCGGCACAATTAAGCAAACAGAATCCCAGAAACTATCAGAATCAGCGTCTCCAGTATTCAAAATTCGACCATGTTTCCTCTCCCCACTAGGGATGCAAACGAGCCGAGTCGAGCCGAATACCTTGAGGCTCGAGCTAGGCTCGTTTATGTATTGCGCTCACTTTCTGGCTCGAGCTCGACATGAGCCAAGCTTTGACTGAGCTTTGACCGAGTTCGAGCCGAATACTCGTGAGCTTCTGCCTAAAACCCATGTACCTTCAAGCTCGAGCTCGGCTCATTTACTATCGAGCTCGCTTTCGAGCTCGAGCTCGACTCGAGCTCTACACGAGCCGAGCTTTGACCGAGCTTTGACCGATCTCGAGCCGAGTAGCTCGCGAATAGTTCGGTTTGTTTGCAGCCCTACTCCCCACTCCCTAAATCTATACACCTTCCAATGAACAGTGGAGCTTCTGCACTCTGCCCAACTCGGTTGAATAATTACCACATAAATATATGCAATTACCTTTCCCTTTGAAACTGGACACTCGCATGGAATGATATGAACACTTGGCAACAAACAACACCCCAGTCCCCTAGCTAGGTTCTCCACTCTCACCCACCTCCTCCTTGAAAGATGAGCCCTCCAAACACGGATCTCATTAGTGTAGTGCCCCGAAGTTGGCCGTGACCAGTAACACCTCCCCATTGCATTCTGCCAGTCCTACCACGAAAAAGGCAAGCATGGGAACCTCGAATTGCATCTTGAAGAACTTGACGGTGGGCAGCACCGGGGAATTTTTTCCCAAACTGTCCCAACTTTTGAAAGTTTTTTCCCAAACTGCCCTACTTTTTTTAAAAATTCCCAAAACGCCCTACTCGCTTTCTGAAAAAGCGAGTTTGGGTAAATCCTCATTGCTTTTTCAGAAAGCGAGTGTTAGGCTTAGTTTTTCACTTGCCTACACTCGTTTTCTCAGAAAGCGAGGGGATTTATCCAATACTAGCTTTTTGAAAAAGCGAGTGTCGATTGGGTCTTTTTAGCCCTCACGCTCGAAATCAGATCTCACTTTCTCTTTCACTCTATATCTTCCTCCTCCTCTTCTAACCCCGAAATCCTAACCCATCTCTCATCTCATTTTCGTCCAATAACCACAAAAATTCGTCGATTAGCCCATAAAATCGCTCTGAAAATCCTAAACCCATCTTCCGAAAGATCCAAATTTTCAAATTTTGATAAACTTGAAGAGGATAGCAACTTCAACTCTTCTACCTAAATATCTACGGCTATATCCTTCCGAATAAGCTTGTGAAGGTATGATGCATATTGGCCTATTATTTTGTACATTTTCATAGGTTTTGTTTTTGGGTAAATAATAACTCGTATATTCGTATAAATATACGTAGGTATGGATTACGATACTCCTATTTGGTTATACTTTGGTGGTGAAATAATTCGTGATCCAAAGATTGGTTGTTGTTATAGTGCGGTGGATCCTAAAATAGTTTGGGCACCTCGTACCATTACATTGGCAAAATTTGTTGAGAAAATTTATAAAGTTACTAATTGGGATAGGGATCAATGGAATGTGAAAATTTTAGCTCGATACGCAGCATGAAAAGGAGATGGTCAGTATTTTATGACAGTGCCCGTTTCTACTGATAATGCTATAAAGTCAATGATTGCTAGGATACTTGATCCCAATTGTACTTGGTCTGCATTAGAGTTATATATTCAGTAAATTCAAATTTTGAATGCTCAGCCACATGATATTCCTAGTTCAAGCTTCGTACGGGTAGTACCGACACAGCAGATGAGGTCTAATCCCGTTCAAACTTCACAAGCAATCCCACTGTCCCCACAAGAAGACACCTTCACAAATACAACAAACCCGGATTCTACAGAAGTTGAGTTGTCACGTCAACCTAGTTCGGTTCATGTTTATGTTCCAAATGACACTTTATTTGAATTATTTCAAAATGCTACCATTAACAACGACTTATTAGACAATGATGAAGAAGAGGAAGAAACAAACGATGAAGTTGATGAGAGTGTAGAAAATGATGATGGGGACGACGATGATAATGTAGCAAATGTAAATCCTACGAACATCAGTTCTAATGAAGTGAGGGCTATTGATAGCTATGCCAATGTTAACGCTCATGTTACCGAGAAGATGACACAAGGTGCTAGAGTATATCATGTTCCACAAGAGTCGTCTGGTTCATCCAATGTAGACGAAGTACATTGGATAGGAGTTTGTAAGTAAAGAGTCGATTCAGCGGGCTGTGAAGCTGTATTCTATCAAGAAACATCGTGAATTCGTTACATTGAATTCTTCACCGTCACTGTACACTGTTAATATAAAATGGCACCTAGAAAATGTACAATTGAGAAGATGGTGCAAAGTCCCCTAGTAGTAAGTGATGGTGGATGCACTTGGAGATTACAAGCAATTGTTCCAAAAGACGGGACAAATTTCATGGTGAAGAATATAGTTGGGTCTCATACTTGTACGAATCCCACGTTAAATCAGGACCACTGTAAAGTTGATTCCAACCTTGTTTGCAATTTGATTGTGAGTGTGGTGAAGTCTGAGATAGGTTTAACACCACGGGCCATTATTGAGATAGTGAAAGTACAATATAATTATCAGATTTTATATAAGAAAGCTTGGATTGCAAAACAAAAGACAATTGAGAGGTTGTTCGGTACATTCGAAGAAGCATACACGAAGTTGCCTTTTCTACTATCAGCAATACAAGCAGCAAATCCAGGAACCGTTGTCCATTGGGATAAATATCAGTCTAGTCCTTGCAAGAAAACATTCAAGGGAGTATTTTGGGCATTTTGGCATTCGATTGAAGGTTGTAAGTCTTGCAGACCTATTATTAGTGTTGACAGAACTCACTTGTACGGTAAGTACAAGGGCTGTTTCTTAATTGCTGTTTTTCCAGATGCGAATGGTTGCTTATTTCCATTTGTATTTGCATTAGTTGATGAAGAAAGTATAAATATGTGGACATGGTTCATGAGTTGCATTCGGTATTTTGTCACCGATCGTACTGAGTTGTGTGTTATCTCTGATCGTCATGCAGGTATTTTTTCTGCTATGGAATTGCTAAATGGAGCTTAGAATGAACCTAATGCATATCATCATTATTGTATGCGTCATTTCGCTAAAAATTTCTTCAGTAAATTTGGTAGCAAGGCATTGCGGAAAAAGACCAAAATTATAGCGTGTCAAAACCAACCCAAAAGTTCAGGACCAAACTCGCTAAACTGAAAACTGTCAATGTCGAGGCGGCTAATTGGTTGAAAGAGAAACCGGTTGAGAAATGGGCACTTTATGCAGATGAAGGTCAAAGATATGGCATAATGACTACGAACCTATCAGAGCAAACCGTGAGAGAGCAAACCAACATGAGGTTACAATGTTTCATCATGAACCTGGAGTTTTTTCGTCAAAACGGGTCTACGCATGGTAAGTGGAGAAAAGAATGGTGGAAACTTGCACACTGTTAACTTGGGTACCAAAACATGCACATGTATGAAATTTTAACTATATCATATTCCATGTTCTCATCTATTGGCAACTTGTGCATATCGTGCAATCGATCACAAACCTTTTGTTGATAAATTTTACCATGTTACTTCATTAGCACAAACATGGGCTCGCCTCTTTCATCCAACTTTAGATCCAGCATATTAGCCTACTTTTGATGGACCACGACTCGTACCTGATGCTAGTTTGCGACGTTCAAGGAAAGGCAGGCCTAGATCTACGAGAATTCGCAACGACATGGATGTGAGAGATAGGTCTAGCAGGGGTACGGGAATGAAATGTTCAAAATGTGGGTTGCATGGACACAATAAGCGGCGATGTATTAATAGAGGATCTCAAAACATTTAATTGTACTATGTTTGTAATTGTACTATGTAATTTGGACTTTGTACTAATTCGTATGAGTTTAATTTAGACTTTGGACGTTGTAATAATTGTACTATGTAATTTGGACTTTGTAATAATTGTTATGTATGAGTGTGATTGTTGCGTGTTGAGAATTGCTTATGTATGATTTGGTTGAAGAGTATTGTAAGTAAAACATTAAGATATCATTTTTTAAGCCTACACTTGCTTTTTCAGAAAGCGGGTCTAATATAAAGCTCTTCGCTTTCTGAGAAAGCGAGTGTTGAGCCTGAGTGATCAGACTTAAGAGTCGCTTTCTGAGAAAGCAAGTCTAGGTGAAACCACATCGCTTTTTCGGAAAGCAACTGTTCAGCTCTGGAAAACTATCTACTCAACACTCGCTTTCTGAGAAAGCGAGGTGGTTTCACCTAGACTCGGAACATACATTACAAAACCATTGAAAACTTCCAAATTTATAACCACAACTTCACCAATTTACCAATTACCAACTTCACCAATTCTTCATCAACTCGCAGCATTACCACAAACTACTCCACCAATTCACCAATTCTTCACCAATACGTAACACAAAAACACAATCGTTCAAAACTTTTAAAAAATGAAACCATCACACACTCACACACCCCATACGAACTTGCATTGCTTCATACATTCCAAATTTGTAGCGTGTTTACAACATCGAAACATACATTACAGAACATTGAAAAATTAATACAAAAAAGCCTCACGGTTCGGGTGTGAAGAAAGCGGAGGTCTCCTTTGCCTTTTACCACGTTGTGGAGTGGCCTGTGTGACACTGAACATCGAAATTGGGTCCTCTTCTTGTTGTTGTGTCCCCTCAATATTTCCTTCTATCTCAGCCTCTTCATCCTCTTCATCGGACTCGTTTCTAGGACGACGTGGGGGTCTGTGGATAACTTTTTTCCTACGAACACCACGTGCACTTGTTCGATGTGCGGGAGTGGTTAGTATAGCATCTAAGGTTGCTCTCTCGCCCATAGCATCAGCTTGTGCACGACATGACGTCAACATCTCGCATGTAAAGTCCTTCACCGGATCCGTGACGTTGCTCCTCAACACAGCAGCACATTGTTTACCCATAGTCCAAGTCTGGCTCATCTACAAAACATGAGAAGTTGAAATATTAAATATAGTGAATGTATATGTAAACCAAAACACTAGAAATTTTTTTTAAAATACAACAAAACTTAAAAACTTACAATTGTACGAAGAGCCAATGCATTCAGTTGGAACACAGGCAAATTCATCGAATGTTGATCTGCTGGTTCGGTTGCTGGTCGACGAATTGGGACTACCACACCTATAGGAGTCTGCACTGTCTGAGATATATAGCATCTCGTCACCCTCTCATACCAGGCCATGTAATTCGCATGCACCGATCGATCAAACAGAAGAATGTCACCAATGATTTCGTCGAACGGTGCTGATTCCATATCTCACCATATGTAGAAAAGCTTGCGGCCCAATTATATCCGGGTTGTCGACCCATTCCAGTAATAGAATGCATATCGACATTGAACGATTCTGTAACCCTTGTTTCCCATTTCTTGTATTTTGGGTGTATTTTCTTTTTCCATGTATTTCTGTATTTTGACTAATTATAAAATCATTTTTTTTGTTTTGGAATTGTTTCGGATCTTTTATTAAAGCGTTTTCTAATCAAAAACTATATTTTGTTCGAATAATGGCATATTTTAATTTTTGTTCCTAATAGATCGGTTATTTGTATTTTTACTCAATTTAAATTTAAATGTATTGTTTCTATTTGAGTTATTTTGATGAATGTATATTTTGTTATATAAATCTTATTTTTACTATTATTAGTAGTATGATTTTTGTAAAGCCCGAATATGCTTATTTAATTGCATTTTATTATTTGATTTGATGTATGTTTATATGTATATTTTAAAAACCCTATAATGCTAATTATTTTTTTTCTCCTATTGGATCTTTTAATTAAACCCAATCCTATTATTTATTTTATTGGATTTTAAACCCTATAGATTTTAATACCCAATAACATATTCATTTACCCTAAACCTTATTATTTGGATCCATTAATACCCAGACCCGTTATCCATTAACCCCATTACCCAATAACTCTCACCCTATACTATATATAAATACCCTAGCTAACCCTAACCTACCATATTACTGTGCAAACCCAAACACCCTCTCTCTCTCTCCCCGACCTTTCCCCTCCTCCCCGTCATCTCTCCTTCCGTCCTTCGAAACCCATTCCGCCAACCTCCCTGCCTCCCTACCCTTCGACCCCCCGGCGCTCCTCCGCCGCGTTGCGAGCAGCGCCAGCCCTCGACAGCCCGACTCTCCGATCTGCCCTGCACTGGTCGACAGCCCAGTCGCGACGTCCATGTGTGTTGTGCCTCCACGACACAACAGTTCAGCCCGAGCACAAGCTCCCTGTGCTCTTCCGCCCTGCAGCATCTGAGCACCAGCAGCCATGACCGTCAGCGTCGACAGCCAGTAGTCCAGCCCTCTTCGCCTTGCTCCTCCCGAGCACCAGCACCTCCCCTACGTCCCCTTGCGCTACTCAGTCCTGACAGCAGCGATGCACTCCTCCTGCAGTGACCACCATCGCGATCAGTCCCCGTCGTGCTGCCGCCAGTCTCCACCATCGGAGCAAAAGCCAACCATGGCATTTGCTGTTTGCTTGGGTTTGATCGCTTTCAAATCCTGGCCGTACGATTGGATCTTGATCATCATCAAGATCTTGATAATCAGATCATCTTCATTATCTGATCAGATCTGAGCCATCCGCTTGATCTTCATCTTGATCTGTGGATCTTGACCATTGGATTTGCATTGATCATCATTATCATCAAGATCTTGATCTCGATCGTCGGATCTCTTTCAGGGGCGTAGCTGCCCCATGCCCAGGGGGTGCAGCTGCGCCCCCTGAGATTTTAAAAAAATTTCAATTTTTTTTATATATTTAGTAAAAAAAATTAATAAAGATTTGTGTAAAATTTCCAACCCATTTAGTCATTTACCGATTTACTTTACTCTTTCTTCTTCCACTCTTTTGTTTCCACTCTACTGAACCCAAACCCACTTCATAATGAATTTGTAAGAGTGATTAAAATCTACAAGTGATTAGTTGGGTTTGTAGAGGAGGTCAGAAGAGAGAGAGCGAGGAGTCGATCGATTCCAAACCCTATTGTAAGTAAATATTTTTGTACATTTTGATAATTAGGGTTCATATTCTGAAGTTTCGTGAATTCATAAATGATAGGATAATTAGATTGCTAATTTTTGTTTCAGTGTTACTGATTTGTTTGAGAATGGACTGAATTAGTATGATATGTAATCAAATTAGAACCCAAATGGGTACAGATTATAGTGTTAATTTCTGTCCCAATTTTGAGCTAATTTCCGAAGTTTTTTATATTTAAACACATGGAGTTTAGAGTTGAAATTTTTATATGCGTATCTTATATATGTGAACAACATTTCCACAAATTTTCATGATATTTGGAGAAAACCCAGGTTCAAGACGCTACATTAAATTTGTACTTCACATTCTTCAATGCCCAATCTGGTTATTTGTACAAATATATACTATTATGATTCGCCTTCATTCTCTTTCTCTTTTCCTCTTTTGAATTCAACTTACAAATCTCATCGTAAATTCAAAGGAGACCTAAGAGGAGTTCGAGAGGAGTAAGAAATAGTTCAAACAACAAACACAAAGTGAATAACTAATTCTAACCATTAGTTTTTACTCTTTCTGTGCATATACTTATGAGATGAACATCTAATGCTTGATGCACTTAATTACTTTGAGGTAGACTGATGATTGAAGTTGGAAATAGAGAATATTTAACTACTAGTTTATTTTAATGGCATTGCTATTACCCGTTGCAACCACAACAGTAGAGAGAGTATTTTCTGCAATGAAAATCATCAAGACTTCATTACGAAACCGATTGGGAGATGAGATGATGAATGATTGTTTGATTGTATATATTGAAAGAGATGTATTGGATGCCATTGACAATGAAGATATCATTCAATATTTTCAGAATATGAAATCTCGAAGGGTTTTATTGCTAAAGAAAAATGCTATTTAGTGATTGTAAGTTTGTGACATTTGATAGTAATATATGATATTTTGAGGCTTGCAAATGTGTTTTTTATAATTTTTTTTAATAGTAATTGTCGCGCCCCCTAGATGGAAATCCTGGCTACGCCACTGATCTCTTTTGATCATCGCGATCGTGATCATCATCTTGATCTTGATCTTGATCTTCGATCTCAGCTGTCCAATCACCTGTACATGGTTCAAGTGAAATTGGTACTCATGACTTTCTCGAGTTATAGCATATAAAGTCTCGTGTGATTGTTTTTGTGGAAGTTGGTTGACCGCTTGCAACCAAGCAGGGGTTGGGTGGCTACTCAAAATGTTAATCTACCATCACTTAATTGTGAGTTTGTGTTGTGACGATGAATTGGAGCCTTCCTGCATCTCATTTATCAGTTCACTGCTCGGAGTAGTTGGTGTTTATATCTGACGGGGAGTCCTAGGCAGGGATGTGGGTTTCCAGATTTGGGGAGTAGGAAGCCAAAGAAGTAAATTCGGAAGATAAACATTTATCTTCTGAAATCAAACAAGGCTCCATGGAAAAATATCATAGCATAAAAATTGAAGATCAATGCTATTGTAGGCTTATGGTGGAAGTAGGATTTCTAGATTCGAAAAATGTAAGGAAGCTCCTGACCACTTTTATAACTGATGAGGACGCCAAGAAGAAGAAAAAGGCCGCTAACATGTGTAAAAGCAAAACAAACTAGACAGGAAAAACACTACTGAAAAGTTTCATCACTTTCAAACACCACATGATCCACATCCGTCAGTACAAAATCACAACTTCAGAATCAAAATCGTTTACTGGTAGTATATTACAAAACTTTATAGATCTAAACATCCCAAATGAACATTAGCAAAACCCACATTCAAACCCGCGGAACTGAATTCTTCACGTTCTCATCAGAATAGTCTGAAGCCTCTGAACAAATCACCCTCTGCTTGTTGCATACAAATGTAATTTCAATTTTTTTTTTTTTTTGCAATTCAAGGTATTTGCAATTTAGTTCTCCAAATTAGCAATGGTATCGGGTCAGGTCGGGTCCTTCACTACCCAGATCCGGACCCGGTCCCCTACAGGTCCAAAAATTGGACCCGGACCCGTGAGGACCGGGTCCGGGTCCTATTAAAAATTTCCTACCCGTCCGGATCAAAAATTAATTACTTCCATCTCAAACGAGTTCAATTTCTTCTTGTGGGCAAAAAATTTTCTCCTAAACTTTACGTACATCTACATATTGAAATACAGATACAGTAGATTTATATGCATAAACCACTAAATATCAAACACTCAGTCATCATTATCATGATTCGAGAAACTTAGTATCATATTAGTAAGAGGAAAGAGATTTGAACGGGTCCGGTTCCATATCATATTAGTATCAAAGTCCATATCTTTCCCGGTTTTTATGTATAATTATTTTTTTTAACGGGTCCGGGTCTGGATACGGGTTGGGTCTATTATAAGCGGACCCAGACCCGGACCCGAAAGTACAACGGGTCTAATTTTGGGATCCGGACCCGTATAGACCGGGTCGGTTCCGGTCCAATTCCGGGTCCGGGTCGGGTCCGGATATTAGGTATCTATACCAGTGCTACTACAAATCATAGCAATTGCAATTTAGACCCCTAAATCATAAAGCAACATCGGTAACTGAATCTGCTAAATTCAACTCAATTTAAATTCAAATTAGAGTAAGTTATTTAATGATGGTTGTATTAATGCAGTTGAATGTAAGTTGAGTAAAATTTTCTAGATTTAACTAAATAGAGAACTAAATTGCTGAATGTGTTCTAATTAAGGGACTACATCGAAATTGCTACACAATTTAAGGGACTAAATTGCATTTGATATATGATTTGAGAGACTAAATCGCAATTTCTATACGATTTTATGGACTAAATTGCAATTGCTATGATTTGAGGAACTAAATTGCAAATATCCATCAATTGAGGGACTAAATTGTAAATAACCCATTTCAAAATAAACTAAAGAAAAAGAATTTTTTTAATATGCCGATTTTCAAAACTATTTGCATAAAGAGGACAGTTGTCAAAGTATTTGTGTTCGTGGACTCAACAACTAAACTCGCTGTACCCAACGGCGAGTTTAGTTATTTCATGTTCGCCGTTGGGACACGGCGAGTTTAGTATTAATATTTTTAGAAACTCGCAAATCCTAATGGCGAGATCAGTTTAAAATTTTCAATGAAAACTCGTTGTTCCTAATGGCGATGACATTTACACTAGACTCGCTGTTGGGAATAGCAAGTTTAGTTCAAAATTTTCAATAAAGACTCGTCGTTCCCAACGGCGGTGACATTTATATTAGACTCGTTGGAAACGGCGAGGATGTAGGAAATTTCACAAATAGTGAAACACTCTGTTGGACTTGGTGAGTTTTCGAAAAAAAACTCTATAGAAATTTAATTTGAACTGAACTTATCGTTCCCAACTGCGAATTTAGTGTAAATGTCATCGCCGTTGGGAACGACGAGTCTTAAAAAAAAAAACTAAACTCGCCGTTCCCAACAGCGAGTCTAGTGTAAATGTCATCGCTGTTGGGAACGGTGAGTCTTCAAAAAAAAAAAATTGAACTAAACTCACTGTTCCCAACAACGAGTCTAATGTAAATGTCCTCGCTGTTGGGAACGGTGAGTTTTCATTGAAAATTTTGAACTAAACTCGCCGTTTCAACAGTGAGTTTCAAAAAAAAAAAACAAAAACAAAACTACACTCGCCGTGTTCCCACGGCAAGCATGAAACAACTAAACTCGCCGTTGGGAACAACGAGTTTAGTTGTTAGAGTCTACAAGTGCAAATACTTTGGCAATTGTTCCCTTTCTGCAAATAGTTTCGAAAAGTGGCATATAAAAAAAAATCCAAGAAAAAGCTAATAAGAGCATCTTTTGTGGTTATCTTCAAATATGGAGATTTGACAAAATTGCAAATAGCGAAAAGGGGTTTGCATGTAGTGGGAAAACGCTAAATTTGGAGAAGAAGAAAAATAGACGGACAGGACATGTTCCGTCCCTCAATTATTTTTTTTATTTTTTTTTTAATAATTTGGGGGGACGGAACATCCTCTCTCGTCCCTCCCTTTTTTGAATTTTTTGTTATTTTATAAAATGGTGGTTACTTTTCCACCGAAAGCTTCCATGTCCGACACAATTGCTTTTGGAAAAGAGATTCTTTAAATTGGGGACGAAACATCTTTTTTTCGTCCCAACCCAAATTTTGAGGATTACGTTTTTGCCCATGGAGTCTTTTATTATAAATCTCACCCCAATCCCCCTGATTAATTCCACATCAAACTAAGTCATATTCGACCTTCATCTCACTACCCAAAATTTCATACTCACTCTTTCATTCTTCTTCAATCCCACCCCAAACAACGATGTTGTCGACCAAAAGATTTATTGGTAAGGTAAAATCAAGACGTCAACACGGGTCAAATCATGACAACACAGGGAGCGAAGCTCAAGCGGAGAATCCTTGTGTGGATCATGACAACATAGTAGTTAATGGGCACACTCAGTATAATCCAATGAAAACGAATATGATATACTCACATAGGAGACGTCTCCGTGCAGCTCAAACGAGAAAGATCAATGCCCCAAACTCCTCGTAACTATACCTCTTGAAAAATGTTGTGCTTTTACTACAGGGTCGCCATGCATGGCAGGCATGTCAAGGCAAGGTTGTGTTGGATACTGCGACGGCAACCAAAATGGGGGTTCTGCATAAGGCAATTGAACAGTAGGATAACTTATGCTAGCTTGTCCTATGAAATCGACATTTGCTGCATGCGAGAAGGTCGGCATAATAGCACCTACTGATACCTGAACCCAATATTGATCGTATATGCTCTGGTAAAGGATGTACCAATTGAGAAGCGTCGATAGGCAGACAGTAATCTTGCGGCCTCATTCAAAACATGACAGGAGGTGGGTCTTTTGAGGTAGCAATAATCTCAGTTAGTTGGCGATAACAACGATCACCAAGATACCATATACCGTATATCATATGATTACGTTAGCGCACATGAAAATGTTATAATAAAATACGTGCAAATTAACTAAATATCTTGAAGAAAAAAACGAATTTCAACTCTAACCTGCTCGCAATACTGAAATATAAGTCGAAGATAAGAAAAGAAGTTCGCAATTCAAATATCATGCTCGTCCTCATATGACGGATAATGATATGGCTGCCAAATTATAAAGGCTGGGGTCCTCATCTCCAACTGATCCATGACCATGAAAATATACCTAATCTTATATGTTCTACCCGTATCCAAATGTTCGCAATTCCAGTGTGCAATTTTGGGCCGTTTGTCGGCAAAGATGAAACTCGAAGTCCCTATCACTTAATGGAACACATACACGTGTAGCCCAATACTAAAAAAACTGAGTTAAATTAGTTTCCAACAAATATTGAAAAATTGTATTACTTGGGAAAATAAATAACGAATACATTTAATGTTACCTTCAATACTTGTCAAGGTCCATTAAATGCCTTTACTTCAAGTCTGATGCATGAGTCGAGTAACAAATACAGCAGTGCCAATGCTGGAATTTCCCAATCATATGTGGGCAAGCAAGCCAGCCACATCTAATTACGGAAGCAACATTGGAGAAAAGAAACTCACCGAGGAATTATATAAAGAATGCTCGTGCAATCTTCATCACTATAACATTATTCACCAGAGCCGCTTCGATCATACTGTTGTTGAAATATTTTTTTACGAAGGAACAGTGTATTCCATGAGACTTCCAATCATCTTCAGTCCTCAGGAAAGAAGCGAGTATGTACAATTTTCAAGGGGGACGCCTCATCGTTATATGGAGGTGTATCATCGATTCCGATGGATTACCCGTTAGCATTGCCCAATCCAACGGGGTGAATCACAACTCACTGCATGGCAGGTGAAAAGTGTGGATCGTATCCCACCATCTCTCAACCAATACCTCGACAAGCAACATAGACGACTTCTCCGTATCAATCGTGAGAAAACGGTGTCAGTCCGCCTGCTCGACTAATCACCTAATTAGTGGGACACGGGAGCAGAAATGTTTGTACATTTTGATCAGACCCATCCATTTTTTCCTACATGTACAAAATCCAACAACATGATGGACAGTAATATGCTATATGCATGATCTGTATCATCGACTACCCTTTTCAACTCGGTTGGATCGTTGTAATCCACACTGAGTCTCCGCTTGAGCCTCGCTCCTTGTGTTGTCATGATCTGACCCGTGTTGACGCCTCAATTTTACCTTGTTTTGGGTGGGATTGAAGAAGAATGAATGAGTCAGTATAAAATTTTTAGTGAGATGAAGGTCGGATATGGCTTAATTTGGTGTGGGATTAATCAGAGGGATTGGGGTGGGAATTATAACAAAAGACTTCATGGGCAAAAACATAATCCTCTCAAAATTTGGGTCGGGACCAAAGAAGATGTTTCGCCCCGAATTTAAAGAATTACTTTTCCAAAAGCAATTGTGTTGTTCCGTCCGACATGGAAGCTTTCGGTGGAAAAGAACCACCATTTAAAACAATAATAATAAATTCAAAAAAAAGGGAGGGCCAAAACAAGATGTGCCGTCCCTCCAAAAAAAAATTTGAAAAAGTAAAAAAAAGTGGAGGGACATCCAAATTAAAATAATAATAAAAATTGACGGCTCATTTTTTTCCAAATTTTAGCATTTTCCCACTAGACACAAACCCTTTTCGCTATTAACAAATTTGCCAAATCTCCATATTTGGAGAAAACCAGTACAGATGCTGTAAGGAAGGCATTTATATTGCCAGTCAGTCCCCATATTCATTGTCAAATTTCGCATTAGCCATACATCTAATGCACAGTTGCACACAAAGAAATATAAAGCCAAATCATAACTAATACTTCCCCTGTAATAACCCCAGAAATTCAATGACTAAATGTACACGTAAGCAAATGTAAAGCCAAATTTGCATACAAATGCACATACAAGAAAATGTAAAGCCAAATTCTTAACTCAAACTACCCCTTAGAGCATCCACAGTCATTTTTTTCATATGCTATAAAATGGCAGCTACAGTAATAGCAATTGGGAAACGATCGTGCAGCGGTCGTTTGCTATTTTTTTCTCATTTGCCTGTTACATATTAAAAGACCAAATTACCCCCTCCTACGACGTTGAAAGAATAAGGATTGAAGGGCAATTTGGGAAAAAAACCAAAAAAAAAAAATTTAAAAAAACCTTGGACGGGATAACATCTCGCGGACGGGAGATGTTTCCCCGTCTGAGGTAATTTTTAAAAAAAAATTAAATAAAAGGGAAGGACGGGGTAACATTCCCCGTCCGACCCTTTTTAAAAATAAATAAATAAATAAAAACCTTAGACGGTATATGATATCCCATCTCACTCGATTAAAAAAATATAAAATCGGAGCGACGGTAAATGTTTCCCCGTCCTTTATATTTTGAGAATTGCTATACTGGTTTCTCATATATGAGAAACCAGTATAGCAAATATGCTATAAAATGGCATATAGCAAACCACTGCAGCCATCCGTTTCTTATAAAATGGCAAAATGCCAATTATAAGAAACGACTGTGGATGCTCTTAGTTAACCCATATGGTTAACTAGCTGACAGGACACCTAAACCTACATCACTACATATTGCTCCAAAGATGAAGAGTCAAAATATCATAGGTATTAAGAATTAATAGCAAAGAATTTAATGAATTATAGAACAGGTCTAAACATACCCCCTCCAGACTTCTCCTATTTATAGGAACCCCACGTACTCATTGATGATGGATAGGTTACTCTTCTATCCATTTGTTTCGATGAAACAAATGAATAGTAGAGATAACAAATTGGAATTACAGTAATTTCCCGATGGCTATCCGCAGTCAAGCAGGATGCAAAAGGTACCGAAATGCTACTCACTAAAGGAACTTCCTCATACCTTTTAGTGTGTCCATGGGTAGGATTTGGTATCGGTTCTAAAACCACTTGTCCTCTTCTAAGAAGAGAGACAACTGCAGAGACATAGATGATAAGATTCATGAGAAAGAAAATGCTTTGGAGTATGGATAGCGTCCATTCGACACAATCACCACTGGTCGCCTATAGGTACTCAACTACTTGGTTTTTTCTTTTAGTCGATATGTTTAAAAAGAGTGATACAGTTTTTGTTAAGTATTTAATTCATTCTTATATCCCAGTGTTGCATATATTTGTTGGTCATTGTGATTTTTTAGATCAATTAAAAAACTGTCTTTAGATGCCCAATATTTGATTCTATGATGTCGTAGCTGGAATCAGCTATGGGATTGTTATTCTTGCATTAAAGATTACAGTCCAGGGATATGTAGATGATATTTTGTGAAAGGACAACTTAGTAACTTGCACTGAAATTGATATTGATCATTTGAAGCCTCCAATTTTGCAGAGGATTGAAAAAACTTTCTTTGTATAACATGAATATTAATATTCCTAGTTTGTTTTGTGCAGTTTACTGACACTTTATTGGCAGGCCTTTCCTTAATTACTGTTGTGTTTCACCTATCACACTCCGGAAGTACTCCTAACCCCTAGTTTTGATTATGTTAATGGTGTAGCATTTGGCATAGTATTATCTAAATAACTATCAGCTTTCTATTAGCAGTTAAGGTATATCCTTTGCTTTTTAAATAGAATCATAATGCCATGATGCCATTAATCTTGATGCCTTTTATGATACCCACAGGGTGGTCACTATTAAGGAAATTGAGCAACTATGGAAGATAAAGATTGTATAGAATCATAAATTAAATATCAGAGAAACATCTTATCTTAGGGAAACATAAATAACTAGTATAAAACAATTGTTTACGCTTAGTTTGAATATGCAAAGAGCCAGAATGTCCTTAAGAAACTAACATGCCAAACAAACTGAACCCCTTGTTTTCATCCTTCGGGAGAAAGGTGTGTTTAGCAGTGATTTCAGTGGTTTTCAGAATTCAAGTACTTGTACTCACATCGTGTCCAGCAAATTTACCTTCATTTTCACCATGAGGATATTCATCTCATGACCTCAAATGTTGCTTATATTCGCGAAACAAATTTTCAATTGATATTCCTAAAATACAAACTGTGAAGTTTGGCAGTAAAGTGGTTGCTGTCTGATATATGCAATAATCTTTAATACATCCTTATTTCATCATCATGTTATATCCCACAGCTCTAAATGAATCTGATATTGGTAGCTAATTAGCTGCTCAATGTGTTGTACATAAATTTATCCACTGGTTTATATAATAGTCCTTATTGACCTGTTGTAAGTATGATACAAATAGATGAAAATTTTGTACCATGAGCATTGCATTCATTCTATAAATACCTAGTTGTTTGTCTTAGCTACAAATGTTGAAAGAAGGTAACAAGACGAGGGAAAAAAAACCCTTAATTGTGACTTAAAGTTCAAGATGTCATTTGAAATCTAATTTGCTAATCTACCAAAAGCAAAATAATCTTAACCAAAAACACCACTAAATACATTCATCATTTTCATATATAAAGCAGATAGATTCTAGTAAGCATAAACAACTGTCTGAACTGAAACCGAAAAGGATAAACCATACATCTAGAAGACTATAACTTACCATAAGATAACTAACTAGACTGATATACTAACCTCCAAAAGAAAAGTTCTAACTTGACAAAAACAGATGAGTCCCAGCTCCTTACTACCACAGGATCAGCATCTCACAGCGTCGGCACAACCCAGCAAACTGCAGACTGAGAAAAATCAGATTCAGACTCCATATCCGGTAAGAAACCTCTGCTCACCCTCCTACGTCCGATCTCAAACACCCTCCAATGAGCCCGCTTGTATTCCTCAGCAGTGTAACCAGACTCACCACAGAGATAAATGCAGCTACCTTTCACTTTGATATCCGATGCTCTCATCGAATAACAACACCAATACGACTTGTTAATCAACAGCACCCAATCCCCTATGCTTTTCGCCAACACCCACATCCTGTTCCCAAGATCCGCTCTAAAAACAGTGAACCTCTTTGCGTAGAAATCATAACTAACCTCCTCGTTAATCAGCAAGACCTCCCCATTGCATTCCACCAAGTACCTTTTCCAGTTCCGACACCCTCCAAAAGGTGCATCCGCGTCGTAGTCGTCGTACTCGATCTTTTCCACTGGACGGAGGGGCGAGCCTACGAACCCCATCTCGACCAACTCAACCGTCGGCACTGCCGGGTCAGGATCAACAACAAGCAGCTCGTTGTTTCTACAGTAGCAGTAGAATTTCCCTCCACAGTAAACGGAATAAATTACGGAATGCACGATATATGGATTCGGAGGAGGGATTTCGATCCAGTCAGAGTCCCTGAGACGATGCAGACAGAGCTTATCCTCAAACCTGCCGCAGACAGCTCCCTCTGACACAGCAGGGAAGATGTCCCACTGATTAAGCACGGGACGAAGCCGGAACGGAGGGAGATGGGTTTTGAGTCCGGTGACGACATTAAGAAAATACGGAGTGAACACGGGGGCACCGTAAGGGGCATTGTTGTCGAAGTCGGAAATAAGTAAAGACCCACGATAGGAAGCGAGGCTGTCGTGGAGGGTTCGGAGGGTGAGAGCAGGGAGGTGGTGGTCGTAGAATCGGCGCTCGAAAGGGCTGTAGAAACGAACGGGATCATCGCGGGGGTCATGGTGGGACCGGTCTTTGGGCAAGACGATGAGCCAAGGGAGGGGAGGAGGGTGGGCGGAGTGGCGTTGGCGGTGGTCGACTTGGATGGAACGCCATTGGGGGCATACGGCGGGGAAACGGATGTAGTCGGGGAGTGGGAGGCGCTCCAAGATGCGCTCGGTGATCGGGATTGGGAGGTCCAGCCATGGCGGAATGATGGGTTCGGTGGTAGGCATGGATGATGATGATGATGATGGGTCGACTAAGGTGGTGGATTTTTTAGGTTTTTTCTGATAATGACGATCATCATCAAATCCATCATCGGATTCTTGACAGTAATGGTGGTGATAATCGTCGTCAGAATCAAAGGATGAACAATCTGACGAAATGTTGCCCATGGAAGGAAGAAATCAAGGGGTTTAGGGTTAGGGTTTGTGGAATTTTGGGGAAATTTTGTACTGCAACTTTGTACCGTGCTGTAACTTGCACGGTTTTAAGAATTTTTAGCCGTAAGAGCATCATAATGGTTTGCTCTATGTCTCGAGCGATAATTTGCTAAAATTTGAGAAAGACGATATATATTATTTTTTTTTACAGTTAATTAATTAATAATTTGATGTTAAAATTAGTTAATTAAATCAATTTAATAATAAAATATAACCTAAAACCTACTTAATTCTACACTAAACCTACTTTTACACTAACCTAATTCTCCATGTTTGCTGGATATGTTCCGTTCATGCAAAAAATGCTTGAAACGGGACAACATGTCTCGTTTCAATATTTTTTTTATCATTATATTTTTTAGACAGTACATGTTGTACCGTCTGATTAATTTTTTAAAAAAATATCAGACGAAACAACATGTCTCGTCTGATCCCATTAAAAAATTTTAAAAAAATAGGGGACGGAACAACATGTTAACAACATGTTCCATCCCCTATAATTTGAGAATCACAATTTCGTTTCTAAAAAATGAGAAGCGACTGTAACGAATTTGCCATTTTATGGCAAAATAGCAAACGACTGCAATACCTTGTTTCTTAAAAAATGAGAAATTGGCAAATATAGCAAACGATTGTGGATGCTCAAATATATGGCAAATGAGAAGCTAGCTACACTGGTTCGTTTCTCAAATTTTGATAAAGAAATTTCTTTTTAATTGAATGGAACTTGTTGTTCCGTCCAAAAGTTATTTTTGTAATTTGTAGTAAAATTAAATTAGTGTTAGTTATTAAATAGTGATTAGTTAATAATTATTAATCAAAATAATACTAAATATTTATTAAATGATTCCTAAAATGAGATTAGTGTGTTAATTAATGGGTTAAACTTGTTGAAAGCGACATCTTGAATCTCAAACGGGACATGTTGTTTCGTTTGTCCATTTTTTGAGACCGGACGGGACAACACACTAATCTCAAACAGAACATGTCCCGTCTGATACATTTCTTTATTTATTTTTATTTTTTTTATTTTGGGACGGAACAACATGCTCCGTCTAATACTTCAAAAAAAAAGTTATAAAAAATTCGAAACGAAACAACTTGTTTCATCCGATGCCATATATATATATATATATATATATATATATTAGGGTTGTTTCGTCCCCTATATTTTGATAAAGAACAAATCGTTTCTAAAAAATGAGAAGCGGTTGTAACAACTTTCTCGAAAAATGGCAAAAAATAGCAAACCGTTGCAGAGTGTTTTTTGCCAACATATGGCAAAATGGCAAACCGTTGTCGATGCTCCAATAAACAACTTTTTGAAAATATTTGCAATTATGGCGGAATGATGGTTTCGGTGGTGGGCAATGATGATGGGTCGTTGACTAAGAGCATCCACAATGGTTTGCTATTTTTGCATTTTTGTCATTTTTTAACAATTGGCGCTCTACAGCAGTTTGTTGTTTTGCCATTTTTTTGGCAAAATATAGGGCTGCAATCGAGCCGAGCCGAATACCTTCAGGCTCAAGTTCGGCTCGTTTACAAAACGAGCTCAATTTTGAGCTCGAGCTCGGTTCGAGCCGAGCTTTGACCGAGCTTTGACCATATTCGAGCCGAATAGCTTGCGAGCTTAGCCTTAAAAAAAATAAGGGCAAAAGCCAAAGTACCCCCCAACGTTTGGCCTAAGTACAATATGCCCATATAACGTTTGAAAAAATACACTAAACCCATTATTCCGTTAACTTATTCCGTTAAGTTAGAATTATTGAATTACCTTTCTACCCTTACCCTTTCATATCTCAATCTCTTCTTTCTTCCTTTCTTCGTTCCTTTTTCCTTATTTCATTTTTCTCTATTAATAACGATTGATTCGACAACGATTTCTTCGGTCCACGAACGTTTTAGAAGAGTGGGATGCTACAGTAGTGTACACGTATTATTGAATGAACAAGATTAAACAAGTTAAATTTTCACATGAATATCCGTTTGTAAAAGGAACAGATGAACCATGCAAATTGTTTCATTGGTCATGTAATGATCCACGAACATTTATGAAATTGCCTGTGCCAGTTTAAGAATTAGCAAGTCATATCACATGGAACTTCTTCATTTATCAAAAGTTCTTGGTAATCTTAGAGGCTTCGTTTTATAACAACTATAATTTTGAAACGAGGGAAAGGGTTGTTACTTTCAGATTGTCCTTTACAATTTGAATATCCATAGTATAAATGTTGATCGTGACTTGAATTTGATTTTAAAAAAGTTTCTAACCAGGTGTGGACCTTCTTCCAAATTTCACATTATGATATCAATTTTGATGAATATAATGTCATTAAATAATTAGACAAATATGTCAATCCAATTATGAATTTGGGGTGGGATATGTTAAATTATTTAATTTGATATTTTATTTTGCCAAATTTTTTGTGATTAGTTTGAAATTTGTAAGAAGTTTTACTTGATCAAACAAGGGCTCTTCTTTTTATTAAATTAAATTTACTGCAGATGTTTTCTCTGTTGATATTTGAATTTTAAGGACTAAAGTTAAGATCTTGGTTTTCTAGTGTGCAATGGTTTCATAGAACTCTCTTCATGTACTTTGTCTCAAAGAAATCGTTGTCGAATGAATCGTTGTTAATAGAGAAAGATGAAATAAGGAAAAAGGAATGAAGAAAGGAAGAAAGAAGAGATAGAGATATGAAAGGGTAAGGGTAGAAAGGTAATTCAATAATTCTAACTTAACGGAATAAGTTAAGTTAATGGAATAATGGGTTTAGTGTATTTTTTCAAACGTTATATGGGTATATTGTACTTAGGCCAAATGCGGGGGGGGGGGGGGGGGGGGGGGGGGGGGGGGGGGGGGTTATTTTGGCTTTTGCCCAAAAAATAGTAATAAAGCTCGAGCTCGGCTCGTTTACGAAACGAGCTCGGTTCTGAGCTCGATTCGAGCCGAGCTTTGACCGAGCTTTGACCGAGCTCGAGCCGAATAGCTCGCGAATAGCTCGATTCGTTTGCAGTCCTAGCAAAATAGCTATAGTATAATGCTATATTTGGCAAACGATTTGACAAAATGCATGTTTCGTCCGTAATATTTATAATATTTTTAATTCATCGGATGAAACATCAATAGAGGAGCTTTTTAATTTAAAAATTTCCGTAAAGAAAAAAAATTTCTCAAACTAAACATGATGTTCCGTCCATGAATTTAGAATATTTAATATGTTAATTAATTAATTTATTAGTTAGTTATTTAATTATAATTAGTTGAATAATTAGCAAAGTTTAATAAGGAGTTAGTGGGTTTAATAATATGTTATTGGGATTTAATTAAACATGAAGCTTTTAATCTGAGCAAATGTCCCAGGCGGAACATCATGTTTCATCCGAGACATTTTGCAATTTTGCAAATAAGTCCAGACAAAATATGATGTTTCGTCCGAGTGCTTTTTTTTCTGTCTCTGACGAAACATTACGCAAAAAAATAGTAAAATATACAAAATCAGCCAAAAAATTATAAAAAATTAAAAAAAAAATTCGGACGACACATCATATTTTGTCTGTTCGTTTTTTACTCTACTTTGCTATATTTTAGCATTTTAGAACTGCATCAAACATCGCCTTTGTTATTGCTATTTTGCCATTTTGTCATTTTTTAGCATGCACCGCTACAGATGGTCTACGGTGGTGGATTTTTTAGATTTTTTCTGATGATGAAGATCATCATCAAATCCATCATCGGATTCTTGATGGTAATAATGGTGATAATCGTTGTCAGATTGAAAGGATGAAGAATCTGAAGAAATGTTGCCCATGGAAGAAATCAAGGGGTTTAGGGTTAAGGTTTTACTATTTGAGGAATTGGGTGAAATTTTGTACTGCTGTAACTTCCGCTCAGGCATTGATAACCCCAACTCCAATTATGGCGGACTTTGAACGACGCTTCAATATGTGTGCGATGATCAAGGCGCGCACAGGAAACCCATCGGTAGATGAAATTGAAAAACCATTGGAATCTAACACCACCACTGTTCCTAACTGGAATTGGAACATGCAATGGCTATCACAAGGCACCTTCTTCATGGACTGCCACAATGAAGAGAGAATTAATGAGGTGATAGCCCTTAAGGGTTTGGAAGGCGATGATTGCTACAACACCATTGTTCAATGGACGCGCGACATAGGTGTTCTTAAGGTAGGTTGTCTACCATCGGTTTGGATTAGGGTTTTTAACTTTCCCTTCCACTGTTGGGTTCGTTCAGGGTTTCAGAATTTGGTAAGGGGATTTGGGTTCATCATCGACATCAATAGAAATACTACTGGCCAAAGCCGTAGAGAGTACGCGCGCCTACGAATAAGAGTGGAAGAGCTTGCATCAATCCCTTCCATGATTCAGGTGGAATTCGAAGACAAAGTATATGATGTGAAGGTGATTACAGAAAGGAAAACGAACGTCTCATTCAGGGGACTCATGGCACGTGAGGGAGACGAAGTAACAGGAGGTTCGGAGCATTCAGATGGGGAAGAAACACATGAGACGTTGGATCAGAGGAAAGTTAATCAGGAACGTCCAAGCAAAAATACTAAGAGTGGGAAATCTCAACCATTTGGATGGAAAGGATGCGGAGGAGAACCGTACGATGAAACAACCTAACATTATTGGGGTTAGTAATGACGATGGGCCCAGGCAACATGCTAGTTGTCTTGCTTCAGTTGGTGCGGCGATTGGAGAGAGAAGTAGGTGTAGGCCAGTGGGTCTGTCAGATCGCAGTATGGTGCTACGTCGCAATCAGAGTATTATGTTGGACAGTAGAAAGGGCATTCTGAGAGCATCTACAGTCGTTTGCTATATATGCCATTTTGCCATATTATAGCAAACGAATCTCTGCAATCGTTTCTCATTCTGCCATTTTATAGCAAACGAACTATTCTTGTTTCTCAAATATGAGAAACGAAATGCAGTTTCTCAAATTATAAAGGACGGGATATCATATCCGGTCCCTCCGATTTAATGATTATTTAATCGATTCAGATGGAAGATCATATCCCGTCTTAATAATTTTAATTTTTTTTTTAAAAAAAAAGGTCGGACGGGGATACATACCCCGGACGGGATATGATACCCCGTCTCTCCCCTTAAAAAATAATTTTTTTTAATAATCCCTCAGACGGGGAATGATACCCCGGCCGGGGTATCAAACCCCGTCCCTCCCTATTTCTAAATATATTTTTTTTAATCTTTCCTTAGACGGGGATACATACCCCGTCTGGGGTATCATTCCCCGTCTTTGGAGATGTTATTTTTTTTTTTCTTGTTTTTTTTCCTAAATTGCCCTCCAACGGTTCTCTTCAACGGCTCTTCGTTCTCTTCAACGCCTATTTTTTCGTATCTCAACGGCTATTAATTTGACAACGTCTATCAAAAAAATCAGTATAAGTAAGACTCCGGGGTGTAAAAAATTTAACAGCAAAAATCATAACCAACCAAACTAGTCTTCCTACTTCACACCGAGAGCTAATCCTGAGAAAAAATTTCTTGCAACAATGGCAGCTCCAACCAGGGGATCAAGAGGGAGAGCCTATACAACAAGTGAACATGTTATTCTTTCACAGAGTTGGATAGCAACTAGTCAAGATCCAACAGTTGGTGTGGACCAATCGGGTAGCCAACTTTGGGATCGTATATTCAACACCTTCAAAGCAATTTTAGGCAGTCCGACGGATCGAACGTCGGCATCGCTTACTAGTGTAGATTTCACATTATTTTCAAAGATGTGTCGCTATTTACTGCTAAATTGGCGAGTGTTACAAACAGAGCAGCGAGCGGCACTACGGAGGCTGACAAGGTATATTTATTTGAATCTTAAAATTATTGTTTTTTTTAATGCATTGTTATTAGAGTTTTTAAATGAGTGTTGTTTTGTTTTTCTTTTTTCTAGATACGGGAAGCAAGAACGGAATACATGCAATCTACTGGTAAAGCTTTCTGATTTGAAGAATGTTATCAATTACTAAAAGATTTTCCCAAATTTTCTCTACGTACGACTACTGTCTTCGAGTATGGCATTGGAACACAATCACCTGATGTTAGTAGCAGTCAACATATGCCTCTAAATGTTGACTCTCCCAACTCCGACGTAACGGCGGGAGGTGAATCCTCTACACCACTGTCCCGGCCACCCGGGCGCAAAGCAGAAAAAAGAAAAGCGAAAAATAAAGCCGATGGTACTGACGAGGCTATGCTTGAAGAGACGAGAAGATTTAAGTCCTGCTATATTGAGACACAAGGACGTAGACTAGAAGCGACGCAATTGAAACTTGCTTTGAAAAAAAAGACCAGGATATGAAAGAGCAAGCCGAGGAAGATCGAATAATGGGGTTGGATCTGACAAAATATCCTGATGAGCAACGTTATTATTTTATTTGTAGACAACGTCAAATCATGGAAAAAAGAGGTTTCATTAGGGATTAAAATGTAAGGCTATTTATTTCTGTAAGAGTTTTAAGAAGTCAACAATTTATATCGTCAATTTTACATTAATTCCTATTTCATAATTTACTATCGGCGTATTAAGTTTTAATTTTAATGTATTAAATAGGTAGTTTCATGTGTACAGATCAATAATAACAATTTTACCAGCATGCAATTCAGAACAATAATGCAATAAATTTCAAAGGACATTCAAGTTAGTATCACATTGGAGAAAACAGAAAAATAGACCATTCATAATAAGAAAAATTACAAATCTAAATAAACAATTTAGAAAGTACTACATTTTATCAATCAGCTTCCCCAAATTCGTTCCAAATATGGTCAACCAAATTTTGTCAAAGCGTATGATGGCGCTGTCGATCATGTAAAACAACGCTCCGTGCAAAACGAGCTGTCTGTTCTGTTGGAGAAGTTGTATTAGGTGTTACGAATGTAGTTGATAAATTTTGTTCGTAGTCATAATCATGTATACCTTCGTCTCTTTCATCCTCCACAATCATATTATGTAAAATAATATAAGTCTTCATTATATAAGACAGATTATCTGCATCCCACATTCGAGCTGGCCCTTTTACGATCGCAAACCTAGCCTGTAAAACTTCGAATGCTCGTTCAACATCTTTACGTGCACCTTCTTGCATTTGAGCAAATTTTTTTTTTTTTTGTGTCTCAGGTGCAGTGTAGGTTTTGACTATAGTAGCCAACGGTGGGTATATTCCATCCGCCAAATAGTACCCCATGGAATATTGATGATTGTTTATAACATAATTAGCAGGAGGTGCACAACCATTAAGAATATCATTAAATAATGTTGATCGGTTAAGTACATTCAAATCATTATTGCTTCCCGGCATGCCAAAAAATGAATGCCAAAACCAGAGATCATAGGACGCAACTGCTTCAAGTATAATTGTTGGTTCACGGGCATGACCTGTGTACTAACCATGCCAAGCTACAGGGAAATTTTTCCAAACCCAGTGCATGCAATTTACACTACCCAACATACCCGGGAATCCACGATTTTTATTCTTTTCGAGGAGTCTGTTTACATCATCTGCGTTGGGTTTTCTTGTATATTGCGGACCAAAAATATTAACAATTGCTAAACAAAATCTACGTACTGTGTTGAGTACTGTAGTTTCCCAGATTCTGACATATTCGTCGACTGCATCAGCAGAAGATCCATATGCTAAATACCGCATTGCAGCTGTTAATTTCTGTACTGGTGACAAGCTAGGGGCGTTTGTAGCATCTACTCGTTGTTGAAAATATTGATCATAACCAATGCATGCTTCAAGTATCCTCATGAAAAGAGGCCGACGCATTCGAAATCGCCGATGGAAAATAGAATCGGGGTAAATAGAGTTGGCGGAAAAATAATCCCGCATCAACCGGTTATGGCCTTCAACTCTCTCGCGGCGAATATAACGGCGATACAAATCTCGTTGTGAAGCGAGATTACCCAAAGCTCTTTGTTGTATGCGCCTGTTGAACATGATTGCCACATCGTCTTCTTCATCCCATTCATCGGAGGAGTCAGTGGACGTTGAAGAAGAAGAGAATTGAGACATTTTTGAGATGATAAGAATATGTTGAAGGAGTAGAGTTGTAGGGAATGATGGTTTCTTCTTGCATTCAAAGATTGGAGTTTGTTAAATAGAGAAGAATGTGGTACCCTTTCACGTGAAAATGTACCCCATACAACATAATTTTCAACAAAGTGGTACCCCTTCAATTCACATGAAGAAATTGTGTATCAATAGTGAAAAAGAGGCATGGAATCTATAGTCTTCTCCACTTCATGTGAAAAAGAGGCAGTGAAAAAGAGGCATGGAATCACGTGAAGAAATGGTTGGCGTGCATTGACCATTCTTCTCCACTTCATTAAGATTAATTACCAAATTAATTTTAAGATAACATTACATGTTTCGAAGAGACCCATACAACATAATTTTAAGATAACACAAACTAATAATAACACAAACTAATAATCATTTTGTGTGTTTGGCACAAATGAAGGAGTTCGCGTGGATTCCTCCGAACCATCTGTCTGCCGCGATGTGGAAGGGCGATGCCTCGATATCGATTGCCTTCCTGATGTTGCTATCGGCGGAACTGATTCTCGTAGCACCATTTTGTCAAGAATAAATTTTCGTAGTAGACAATTATTTCTCGATAGTTCCTGGCATTGTCTGTACATCTCCTCCTACAAATAAAGTAGAAATATATAATTAAACAAAATATTCATAAACTAGCTGCAGATTTTACAAATTGACTCATTTTCTTACGTATGATTGATCGCCACGTAGTTGAAACTCAAAAGTATCCTGACTAAGATTTTCTGTTATTGTACTGCCCGTGAATATGGGTGCTTCAACTAAGGGCTGACCAAACAAGGCTGGTCTCTCAAGCACCGGTGGTGCTATATATTGTGTGGGCATATAATAAGGAGGTGCTGGATATGGCAAATGGGTTGATGGATCGCTGCAACCAGCTGCTCCTATGAAATCAACGTTAGCACCATGCGACAGTTTAGGCATAATAGGACCAATTGAAACCTTCGCCCAATACTGATCATATAGCCTTTGTGGAACAAGAGAGACCAGTCTAGAAGCATCAATCGGCATGCAGAACTTATGTGCTTTCATTCTAGACATGGTCTTAGGAGGATTTGATGGGATAGCAATAATGCCATTTACTTGCCGGTAACATCAGTCACCGAGGTACCAGACACCCTGCATTTAAACTATAATTAGTGCTAAAAAAAATAAGTTAAGTAAGTATTAATTGAATAACTGTATATATTATTACCTGACTATCGTGCATGAAGATACAGCGGTTGCGGGATAAGATCATCGCACATTGAACATCATACTCGTTCTCATATTTGGTTCCATCATAGGGTTGCCATATAATAGATGCTGATGATCTCATCTCTAGCTGACTGCGGACCATTTGTATATTGTAACGTATCAGATCACAACTTGTTTCATCCAAATTACTGCGATTCCAACGTGATATTTTTGGTCGGATATCCGCATTTTGCAAATGGAATGCAAAGTTTACGTCTCGCTTACACATTGGTGTACAAATGCTTGTGTATTCATATGCCCAGTACTGAAACAAACACATATAATAATATGTGACAGATTAAAAATTAGAACATTATTATTTTCAATTTTAAATATTGTAACAAAATAAAGTACATTAATTATTAAGAATACCTCTAGTACTTGCCACGGGCCTTTAAATGATTTCAATTTAAGTCGGCTACAAGCATCCAAAGATATATATAGCAATGCCAGATATGGACTACCCCAATCATACGTACCAACAACATTCAAATCTTCAAATGCAGTAAGGAAACCACATCTCACTGCACCGGACGCATTGGGTAGAAGAAACTCACCCATAAAATACATGAAGAAAGCCCTGCCAACTTTCATTGCCACTGCAGAATCGGCTATAGCTGCATCTATCCAATCTTTCACAAAATACTTCTTTAGAAAAGAGATACGTATACCATGAGATTTCCAATCTTCCGGTGTAATTTCTGGAAAGAAACTAGACTGGACAACCTCAAAAGGATATGCATCGTCATTACATGGCGGCAACGGACCGATTCCAATAGATAAACCCGTTAGCATTGCCCAGTCTAACGGGGTAAATTCCAACTCACTGGCAGGAAGGTGAAAAGTGTGGGTCGTGTCCCACCATCTCTCAACCAAAGCCTCAACAAGACGCGTAGACGACTTCTCTGTATCAATAGTAAAAAAAGGGGACCAACCCGCATTGTCGATGAGATGCTTTATTATAGGAACATTGCAAAGTATCTTGTACGCTTTAATCGGTCCCTTCCAATTGCCTCTGAAATTAACAAATCCACCTATAGGTTCATCCGTAATCAGTTTGTAAATGTGTCGTCCATCATCGAAAACTTTTACCCACTGTGATAGTTCGCTGGCATTGATAGGCGCAGTTGTTTCTTCTTCGTTCTTGTTTTGTGATTGTGCGGACTGTGATGATGCGGACTCCGACGAACGCTTTGATTTAACCTTTCCAATAAATCGCTTGATTGAAGAAGACATTCCAAACTTTATGAATCATGATTACAATAAGTATTAAGAAATTTGAAGAGGAGATTATAATAACCGAGAGAAAGCAAGAAATTTTTTTTTTCAGAAGATTGCCGAGAGTAAAGCTTGATGCATTCTTCCATAGTCATGTAGCCAATTTATAGTGTTCTTCTTCTTGAAAGCCATGGGGGTATTATGGTCTTCTCACACCAAAAGATCCAACATAATGATCTACTTCATGCCCACGCCAAGAATTTATTCTTGCTTTCGGCCGTATTTTAAGGACGGGGTATGATACCCCGTCCGAAGCTTTTCCTATTTTTTTTTTGTTGAGCGACGGGGAATGATTCCCCGTCCCGCCTTTTTAAAATTAAAAAAAAGAGGGACGGGATATCATATCCCGTCTCTAATCTAAATGAGAAAAATATAGCAAAGCACCACTGCACGATACGCATCCAATTGCTATTACTGTAGCTGCCATTTTATAAGAAATGAGAAAAACGACTGTGGATGCTCTGAAGGGTCACGTTGGTGAGGGACCCGAGGTATATGCGCCAGGTCGGCAGCATGGAAGAGATATGTTATCTCTGTCAACCGCTAATTTTGAGGAACCAATCTGAATGGCTGTATTGGAGATTGCAAAAAGCATTCCTGGGCTTGTGTGAGGCCGAATGGATGAAGTTAGAGGTAGGCCTTTTATTAAGTGCCCACAGATTAATAAAGAAGTGGATGTGGGCCCTAATTGCAGCATGACTAAAGAAATAACCCAAGATAGTGAGCATTCAGGGAACAAGTCAATTATTGACTCAATTGAATGAGTCTTTGGAGGAGGCAGAGGAGAGATGTATGGTTGTGGCTGTTGATAGGGTAATTTCTGGGGATGGAGATGAGGAGGAACAAGCTGATTCTACTAAAGACAATGGGAGACTGATGTCGCGCCCCGCTTTCCAAAAAGGAATATGGAATACGGATACGCGACAAACTCCAGCGAATGGCTTTCATCATTCATAAGCTGTAAGGACATTTTCAATAAACAAGAAATAAGCAGGAAATCATCAACAACACATGCATGAATCAAATTTTTAAATCAACATAATTTACTTGAAACAAAAATACTTAATCTCAAATAAATCAGATCTGGAAACAACAAGTAATAAGTTCTAGGACAAAATGCCCAATACAAGATCCAAGTAGCAATAAATACAATTTATTCAAAACAGGAAATAACTCAAGCAGGAACTCTAGCCAAGCCTAGAACACTTGGTCACTTACTCCATCGGGCAGCTGGTCACCGAAATCTGCAAATTCAACAATTTGCAGGAAAAGAGAACAGGAAACAATACGCTCGTTAGTGCAAGTTACGGGCCACATATAGTACAAGCATCAAGTACGGAAATAGATAAACAAAATACAGAGTAGCAACAAGAAGCAAACATTGAAATAAGCCTAGAAGGAATGTGACAGTAAAATCGAGTAGCTAACTCTAGAACCAACGAATAGAATCAAGTGATATGATTAGATAACAGGGTACAAGTAACATGTAACAGGAATCAAGTAGCATGCAAGCAGGTAAATAAATAACATGTGTCAGGCAGCATGTACATGTAAACATGTAATAGGAATGTGCGAGTAATCAGGTATTCTCAAGTCTTGTATTTAATTCTATCTAGATAGCACTTCATGCGTCCCAAATTTTACCACACTGTTGCTACATTCAAACAATTTGTGTTTAGATATCGTAGTGGATTATATAGGACCGTGTACTCAGGTATCAAGTAAACAGGTAAACAGGATCATATATCATGTAATTATATAATCATATAACAGGTATATATGTATCAGGTAGGACCTACGGGTCCCCTTCTTATTACACCTTTCTATACGGAAGTGTGTAGCCAGGTAATCAGGTAAACAGGTAATCAGGATCATATATCATGTAATCATGTAACAGGTGGGAAACACGGCTCCCCTTCAAAGTACACATTTCTATATTTTCCACCACTAGATCTTTCCCTTAATCCCAGCTTGATTACTTGTCATTATTACTAAAGCAGGCATATACGTACACAAACAGGGCAAGATAAGCATGGAAAGGAACAAGTAACAAGCTCAAGTTGGATGGAAGACATGATCGGGCAACAAACAACTTATAATAGTTAGGATAACGAGACTTTCAATTCTGGACAGCAAGACGTTGTTGCACTAAATCTGAGATTCCCGTTGCCACAGGAATGCAAATTTGGATCCGTCATAAAATCTAGAAACTAGACTCTCATCCAAATCTAGCGCATATACACAAGCCATATAACAACTACAGCAACAGAGTTCAAAACAACATTTTACACAAAATTTATGTTCAGCCAGAAATTGTAAAGTTTTGTTTAGAAGCATGAAAATGGTATAAAAACACACTAATTAAATCTAGGAAAAATATGGAAGGTTCCCTAGAATTCCTTGTATCAGCACATAAAATTTCATAAAATTCCATTACAAATAGCATAGTCAATTTAATTTGAAAAACAGAAAGATGCGGCAAATTTATGAATTTGAAATTTTAGGCACAACAGTACTAAAACAGTGATCACAAAATACAACTCGGAATTCAAATCTGCCAAAAGGGTTGTAAAGTAGACATACTATGCTATATTTCATGTTCACAAAGTTTTAATCAAAAGTGACTGCAATCAGGTTGAAAATAGAGTTCTTTATTGAACAACATGCAGTTTGACAATTATATGATTAGTTTCAAAAGCATGAAATAAGTTATAAAATCATTAAACAATTCCACAAAAATTAGGGGTTGATCCGAGTCAGGTCTAGACATACCCAGAAAAAAATACTAAGTCCAAAATTTACTTTTAACATAATTTTAAAATAATAGATCGTGTAACGATCTTATAATTCAGAATCTGGAAATTACGACATAGCTGCAGTAAAATAGCAATAACTCACACATCAAAAATCGAAATTAAGATCCGTCGAAAGTTCTGAAAAATAGATACCGAGGCCTATGAATCATTTTCACAAAAAAATTTATTTTACTGACTTAAACAGGGTCTAATTTGCTGTACCAATTTAGGGCAACAGCAAAAACGAAATTTCTTTCTTGCATTTAATCAAACAACTCATCTACGATGGATTCAAATTAGAATCAAATGCAAAACATGATATATTGGAAATTCAAATCAACATGGCATGAGTATTAACTAGTCCACAAAGAGATAACACATCTATCACATTAATCATGTAACAAAAATCCACAATATACAATAGATCACGAATATATATATATATATATATATATATATATATATCAAGAAATCTATCTAGATTTAATTTATTTTCATGTAGTGTGATGTGTGTGTGTGACAACTTCATGTGATTGATCATGACTATGAATGGATCAACGAATGAGATCAAGATTTATCAAGGAATAATCATGAGGGTGAACACAAAAGTGAAACTTAGACCACATGTGGTATTTGAACTTGTATAAAGAACAAAAATAATATACAAGCTACTTGCCTTGGTGAAAATGACGAATCCGACGGAAAAGAATAATGGGAATGGATCTCGGGCGACGAACACTAGCACAAAGATCACGAACAACGGGGGAAGCTTGCGGGATGAAGTTCGACGGCACAACGGACGGCAGGATGGAAAGTTGACGACGGGAGGACGGTGGTGGCGCAACGGGATTGACGGCGATTGGAGCACGGCGGTAGAAAAAGATGCGGGTGATGATGGAGGGCGTTCGGGTGGAGGCTTGCGGGATGATGGCGGTCAACGTGGGCGTCGACGGTGATGGCCGAGGTGGGGATGCGGCACAGGGCGTGCAACGACGGCAGTCAGGTGCAACGGGCGGGGGAGTGGTCGACGGTCATAGTAAGAAGGAGGGAGAAGGTGAGTTGGAGAGAGAGAAAGAGAGTTGTTGATTAGGAGATAATAACTGTAGGGGAAAGAGCAACAAATTTGATTGTGATTTAATGAGAATTTGGTAAGTTAGGATTTTAGGAATCAAGGAGGAGATCACGGGGGAAGTGATCTACTTGTTAGGCAGATAGAGGTGAAGTGAGGAGAGATTTGAGGGAGACTAGGTAAAAGAGGGTATTGGGTAATGGGGTTAGGATCCAATAGGGCAGATTATAGGGTTTTTGGTCTAAATAGGGTAGATTAGGTTAGAAATCGGATCCAAAAGGTGGAAATCAATTAATAGACAATTAGGCCATTAACATATAATTTAGACTTAAGAAAAAACATTCAGAGATTAAATATTGACAGAAGAGTTTAAATCAAAAGATTGAAATTCCAGAATTCAATCGACGGGGAAGAGAAAGAAAAATAGTTTATTAAGAACGAAGAAAGATTACACGGTTCAGAACGGACAAAAGAGTACAATCAGAATAAACACCAAGAAGAAAATAAATACGTACAAAAGTACAAGAAAGGGAATACAGGGGTTACAAATCCTACCCACCTAACAAGCAGAATTTCGTGCTCAAAATTCAAACAAGAAGTACATAGGGTAACCCCGAAAAGAAAAGAGTAACAACAAAAACAAAAGCTACACAAACAAATGAGGGAACTTCTGCTGGATTTCCTCCTCCAATTCCCAAGTCGACTCGCCAGGCGAGTGAGGATTCCAAGAAACCCGAATCAACTGGATAACCTTGTTCTTCGACACCTTCTCCCGCCGGTCCAAGATGGCAACTGGCGGGATCTCACAAGACAGATCCGGATGCACGGACAACTCTGAGTAGTCGAGCACGTGGCTGTCATCACGGATGTACCTTCTGAGTTGTGAAAGATGGAAGATGTCGTGCACCTCAGATAAAGCCAGTGGCAATGCAAGACGATAGGCCACCTTGCCTACTCGTTCCATGATATCAAACGACTCGATGAACCGGGGCCTAGCTTACCCCCACCACCAAACCGAATGACATCTCTCCACGGTGATACCTTAAGGAAGACATGGTCACCCACCTCAAACTCCGAGGCTCTCCTATGGACATTTGCCCATCTCATCTGCTTGTCTTGTGCTGCCTGGAGATGCTTCCTGATCTGAGTTACCACATCAACAGTCCTGGTGATCAACTCCGGACCTAAAAACTTTCTTTCACCAATGTCATCCCAGCACACTGGTGATCTGTACTTCCAACCATATAGTGCCTCGTACGGTGCACCTTTAAGACTGGCCTAATAGCTATTATTGTACGAGAACTCTACAAGAGGCAAGTGGTCCTCCCAAGATCCTCCAAACTGTAGCACACAGGACCTCAACATGTCCTCCAGGGTCTGGATGGTCCTTTCTTACTGCCTATCTGTTTGAGGATGAAAAGCTATGCTGTACTTCAGTTTACTCCCCAGACTACTCTGAAGACTCTCCTAAAATTGAGATCTAAACCTCGTATCCATGTCAGATACAATACTGACTAGAATCCCATGAAGCATGAAAATCTATTGCATGTACTTCTCTACTAGATTCTCAGTAGACGGCCCAACTCTGAAGGGAATGAAGTGAGCACTCTTCGTCAGTCTGTCCACCATCACCCAAATGGCGTTGTGACCCTTGGGACTCTTTGGCAAGGCGGTCACAAAATCCATTGTGATGTGTTCCCACTTCCACTCCGGAATGGAAAGAGGTTGAAGAAGCTCGGCAGTTCTCTGATGCTTTGCCTTCACATGCTGGCAGATCAAGCACTGAGACACAAATCTTGCTATGGCCCTCTTCATACCATGTCACAAGAAGTGAAGCTTTAGGTCACGGTACATCTTAGTACCACCGGGATTAATAGAGTACGACGACTAGTGGGCTTCCTCAAGTAACTTCTGACGGACTTCACCCTGCGGAACACACAACCTGGACCCAAAACGAAGAGATCCATCTTCATGAATAACCATATATTTCCTTGTACCTACCTCAACCTCAGCTCTGAATCCCTGCAACTGCTCATCATCTGCCTGTGCCTCTTTAATCTGCTCTACAAGAGACGACTGCAGCTGAAGCATCATGCAACTCTGATCAGAACTCGGCAAGATCACTCCCAATTCCAACCTCCTCATCTGCTCAACCAGTTCTCTCTGCTGAGTTAGGAACTGTAACACCCTAAACGTTCATTTTAATGGAAAATGTTGATTTTCACGTTTTTGTGCACGTGCAAATTTTGTATGTATATTTATTTATTTATATAAAATTTCTTTTGTAGTATGAACAATTATTTTTTTCCTTTATTTTTCTAAAAGTTTATTTTATAAAGCCTAAACATTATTTTCTTATTTTGAGCCCACTTTAATAGCTTATTATTTTATTATTTTTGGCCCACAAGTCTAAGCCCACCATTTGTGAAGCCCACAAATTTAATTAATCATTTAAATTGTCACACTTGTCATGTAGACACAAATTGTGAATAATTGATTAATTAAAATTGTACAAATTTCAAATGGGGGGTACTAGAAGGCACGTGCATGCACATAGTGTGCAATGCACACCTTTTTTAGGCCGGATTATGCATGGGAATGATGGCGAGTGGGTGTGTGTGTGCATGGGTGGTTATGTGATTATGGGTGGTTGCTACAACCTCCCCTCCTATCTTAGCCATCCATCTCTAACCATCTATTAAAATCCTAGCCCTCCAATCCATCCTAAAACTAGTATAAATACCCCCACCTACATGTATTCTACACTAAGAAATTATTCAAAGAAAAGAATTTATATAGGAGAAATACATTAGAGTGAGTGTGAGTTGTGTGTGTGTCTCAACATTGGAGGCCGACCCATCCCTTCCCCACAAGGAGCTCTCGGTTTTGGCAAGGAAGCAAGAAGGAGGACTTTTTACATCACAATCTAGGAGGAGAAGGCTACTCTCGCGCATTCTAGGGGACTCTAGGAGCTTTTAATTTGCTTTTCTCCAAAGAGGTGGGTGTTTCTCATAACTTCTAAAGTAGAAATCATGTTAGGAATGAATTGAATAGTTATTAAAAAGCAACTAGTTAAAATTTAAATCCATGTTTGAGTAATTAGAGGAGAATTGATAATTTAGTAGATGTGTGTTAATTTGGTTGCTAGATTTATTAATTATGGATGAAAGTGGGTAATTCTCATTGCTTCTAATATTAGAATGCATGCTAGGTATGTTTTGAATGAAATTATGTGAATTAACTAGTAAGAGATTGGAACCATGTTTGTTTAATTAAAGTATTAAAGTAGAGTGGTATATTAGAGATGAATTGATGGAATGATTACTAAGAGATGATTATTAATTGTTGTAGTAGAATTTTCCATTTTTATATGTGCCATATGAGTGTTAGAATAAATGAAAAGATTGTATTTGCAAACAAATGATTGAATGCATCATGTGTAAATTAGTGGATAAAGATAGAAGTTTTATTCGTTAGAAAAGATGACTTTGTGTTCTAAAAACATAGTAGTTGTAAATAAGCAAGAGAACAATAATGTAGTGATTTTTTTTGTGAGAACCTATCTTAATTATGAAGAATTATGCTTTAGTTCTCGAATGTCAAAATTATGATCATGGAATACACACTAGGGCTAAAATGCATGTTTTTAAAGAGTTAAAAATACTTATAAAAATACCGGTTGCTGTAGATTTGAGTGTATTTTAATTCTGAAAATTTTTGTTTTCAAAATAGGAGAAAAAGAGACAATTTTTGTTTTGAGACTTCATGAATTATATATATGAACAGAGAGCAAAATCAAAACTCAAATTAATCACTTTCAAAATGAATTGGCCACTTAGACCAACTGGTCGGTAGAGCTTTCGGCCGCTACAGTAGGGAGGAGGTCTCGGGTTCGATACTGAGGCTTTGTTTTTATTTTTCTGTTAAAAACCCAAATAGCCGAGAGTCGATACTTAAGGATTATAACCCCTAGTTATATCGTTCAGTGGCTTTGGTGTGTTGGTCTTGTGCGCTGTCTGTTGGGCCGCTGGTTGTGGGTTCGAATCGGTTGGGGGTTTGAATTTACAAAAATGTTTTTTTGGGATTTTAATCGATTTTAGTTTTGAAAAAAATAGATTAAAAATTGGAAAAATATTTATTAATTACTGAAAATTATTTGGACTTTATAAGAAAAATTTATATAACTTTTTTATAAAGTGTGATTAAGAAATTGGGGCTTTTTGCAAGAACGGACTTCTTTTTGAAATTAAATTGTATTTTTAAATAAAGAAAAAATAAATAAGTTTTCTTTTGAAAGTTGTGATTGGTGTGATTAAGTGGACTTATAAATTGTTCTTGTAGTATGGGTTGAAATGAGAATAATAGATTTGTGTAATAAATGAATAACGGATTACTACTTGTTGAATTTTATTCTTACGCATAAATTGCACGTGAAGTGACTTAATGATTGCGATGAGTTATGAAAGATGTGAGTATATGAATACTATGCCTATGAAACATGAATTGTGATTGATCATGAAAAGACCATATGAGTATGAAAAGCTCGATATTGTAATTATGAGTTGAAATTGAGAATTAGGGTATAGCCAAGCCTTATACCGGCAATAAAAGAAATGTGAAAATGATATTTGAAATGAGAAGACCAAGGTTTGGGTCATGTGAAATAAATGAATAAGACAGATATAGTTGGAGTGCTAAACTCTAAGGGTTTGATTTTATTCATGATTCAATTAAACTAAAGATTAGATACATAGTGAAGATGTGATGAAAGTAAGAGAAAAACATTGAGCATGAGGACCATTGGATTGGCGGCATGAGAGTATTCACATGATGTCCCATGATGTGTCATGATAGTGCGTAGATACTGCTCTAGAGTACCGTCCCGGTGGCGACGCTCGTGGGGTGTTTGACGACTGCGGGTGGTGTCATGTCTATGATAGGAGCTGAATTACCACAGGATGCCTGCATGATGAGTCATGTGACAATGTGTTGGGATTCCCTCCTGGGCGCCTAAACATGAGTTCATTGGTCAGAAAGCATCTAGGATACTTACCGTAGTTACAATAGTAGATTAAGTCATGGTGAGGGATTGAACCCTACAAGATGAAGAACGATTAAAGTCTTGCCCTCGGACCTATGTAGTATGGGCTGCATAGACTCTGAACAAGTGCGCATTAGTGTCATATAATACAAACAATTGCATTAAGGACTACGTGCACATCCACAACACGACATCAATAGGATAGTCCCTTTAGCTTTGTTTGTGACAAGTTTGTGGTTTGCTAAGTATTGAGAATCGTGTTACTATTTCCGGCATAGAAAGGATGGCCGTGTATAATATTTCGTCAGTTGAATGAACTGACGCGCCCACAGTTTTATATGCAGGGTAAAGAGGCTTGACAAATTAAAGTATACATGCTGCTCAAGATTGGTTTAAATGTTGTTTCATGTAATTTATTGTAAAAAATTGCTTCTGCTGTAATGATGTAAAGGTGTAATGTAACTCAAATGAAAGAAATGTTTTTATTTCCTTGTAAAATTGTACGAAAGAAGTGTAAAAAACCTATGGAACTTCGAATTCATGTGTATTTTGGAATTCGGGGTGTTACAGAGTGGCATCAGAGCCACGCTTCTAAGTAGTACAAGTTTATAAGGAACGACACCCTAGAAGTGGACATTAGAGTGTGTGTTGAGTCTACAGATTTAAATGTAAGTCACTTACATTTGTATTGCTCTATGATTTATGCTTCTTCCTCTCTATCTTAAGATGGTGGACCACTTCGACCCAGCTGGAGATGACAATTGGCACATCATTGAGGAAGATTACTACCCCGGGCAAGCTGATTCCGATGAAGAAGATCCCGAAGAAGTGGAAGAGGAATGGCCTGAGTCCCGAGAGATCACTCCACCTCCGGATTCATCTGATGATTCTTCTGACGAAGAAGCACCAGTTCTGAGTAATCTCATTGTGTCTCTTCAGAGGCAGGTAGAGACTCTACGGGAGAGAGTTGGACTACTAGAGGCTTAGTTGGCGAAGCGCAAGGATGATTTTACAGTTCTCAGTCATCGTGTTTGGGAACTTGAGAAAAGGAAAAACATGACCGGTGTACTGAAGAAGGAAGTGGAGGAACTACGGGGAGAGCTTTGTGAAGCCAAGATGAACCGTAGGAGTTAGACCGTTGTATCATCTACTGCTTTCATTCTGATGTCAGAAATATTTTAAATTCGAATGTATAGAGTTTGAAATTTAATGAAATGAAAAGTTGACTTAAAAGTTCATATTGATACTTCGAATTTAATGGATCTTTGCATCAGAATATGGCTGGAAGACGTGCTCAAAATGGTGAAGGTCTGGACTTGGAAACGGAGCTAGCGAGGGTCTATCAGACACTCAATGCCATTGCCATGAATCAGAAGCAAGGAAGGGTGCCTGCGAATCCAGTACCCGAAGCAATCAAACTCGTGGAATCATTTAAACGGATGAAACCACCGGTGTTTGAGGGAAAGTCAGACCCTGACATGGCTGACAATTGGATCCGACAGGTAGAGACTATCTTCGAAGTCTTGGAGACTCCGGAGGGCAACAAGGTAAAGTTGGCGACACTGCAGTTCGAGAAAGATGCGGCTGTGTGGTAGTAGTCGATGAAGCGGACGATAGGAGACTTGGTTCTTGGCTGGGAGGAATTCTTGGAGGAATTCCGCAGTCATTATTTTTTCTCAAACGTCCAGGAGAAGAAGGCCATGGAGTTTCTATCACTGCAGCAGGGCGGCATGTCGGTTAGGGAGTATGAGACCAGATTCACTCAGCTTTCAAGATATGCACCCGAATTGGTGATGAATGAGGCGAAGAAGGCTCGAAAGTTTGAGCATGGTTTGAGGCCAAGTTTGAGATCCATAATGATACCCCTCGGTATCAGGAGATTTGACAAGCTGATCAAACGAGCGGCAGCCACGGAGGCAGATATGGATCAGTTCCACGCTATTCAAAATCGGTGGAACAACTGGAATGTATGAAAGAGACCCGCAGTTGCTGGCAATGTCAGGGGACAACCACCGGCTCAAAGGTTCAAGCCTATGGGTGCGAACGCTGTTCAAGTGGTAGGAAGACCCGGGAATACTTGGGCGAGACCTCCAATGACTTGTTTCAACTGTGGAGAGACATACCACTACAAGTCTCATTGCCCCAAACTACAAGATGTCTTCCGTAATGGACCAACTCAGCAGACCGCGAAGAAGCCGTACCAGCAGGGGCGAGTATTTGCCTTGACTGAAGCTGACGCTGATGAGGTGGATCACGTCATCACTTGTAACTCCCTGTTCCAGTTGTACGTATTTTATTACGTAAATTTGTGTACTTCAATTTTCAAACCAATTTTATTTTTCTCTTTGGACTCTTTATTTAAAGCCAGAATATTTTTCTGATCAATTCTATAATTTTGTGATTTTTCGACCGGAGTTTAAATACAAATTTTAAACCCTGATTAATCATAATCCTAATCCTAACCCGCTCCCGCTAATCACTCACTCAGAGCCAAACCACCCTGCCTAATTCTACGCCTAACTTTCTCATTTTTCTCCTACTCTAATCTACCTCCACCACCCTACTACTCCTAATCCCCTCTTACGTCAACCCCCTATTCTGTAATCAGGTTACATTTTTCTACACTAATTCTTCCATCCCTCTTTCTATATATATATTTTATATACATACATCCACTCATTTGCAGCCAACCTTTTCTCACTTTATCATTATATTTCCACATACAAACAAACAACTCCTACTCTTACTACTATTACTACACATATATATTATTATATATCCCTAATTATACACATGCATGCACAATTACTTCATGACTCCATATACAACCAACCAACTCTCTCTCCCTCTCTCCTTGTTTAAATCTATATATATGCATACACACACACACATGCATAACACATCAACCCTCATCTCTACGTCTCCTTCTTCCTTTTTTCCTCTGCCTTCTTCACACCCGAGAGCCCAAGCCAACACTCGAGCTCCACTTTACCCTCCACCTTCGAGCCGACGACTCTGCTTCTGCGATCCTGTGAACCCTGAAAAACAACCCGACGCCGCGCCATCTCCTCGTTGTTGTTGTCGCTCATTACCGTCGCACACCGTTGCTACCGTTGCTCTCTCACTGCTGTCTTGCGGCCATTCTTACCGCCGTTGTGCCGCCATCCGTTGTCGATATCGCTTCTTCTTTCCGTGGTTAACACCACCACCGTAATCGTCACGTTATGAGACAAGTACCTTGTACACTCTTTTTGTTCTCGTACAAGTATTTTCTCTGGACTCGTGACAAGTAGTCTAGTTATCATCATGTTTTATTGTTAAATTCCGTTCTATTCACTTGTTTCATATATCAACTCAAGAGTGAACCGTTAACATATTTCGAATCGTGTTATCGAATATCGAATATTCAACCTTACTATCTCTAAATTTCTTGACCTTGCACTAAGAATTTGACCATATTCCCGATACTGGATTAAAGATTTTCTACGTGAAAATTGTAGCCCATCGAGTCCCGAACCCATAACATCTTACGGTTTCTCAATCGAATGTATAGATTGTGAGATATCGCGATTTTAGTACTGTCATATCTTGAATTTCTGAACTTGCACGGGATCACTAACCGGTCTCTTGTACTGAGAATTTGACCATGTTCCTGACTCTGGATCGAAAAACTTTCTACATGAAATTCGTAGCCCTTCGAGTCTAGATAGCCGGAACAACCTACAGTTTCTCAATCGGATGTATAGATTATGAGATATCACAATTCTAGTATTGTGACTCTGAATTTTCAGAATGCACGTGAAACATCGAAATCAGCGAAAAATGAATTTGTACGCATAGCTACTGCCTCTAGAATGTATCGTGTGAATATGAGTTGGAACCGGAAGAGAGTCTACTTTCTAGAATCCTTAACGGAATCAGATTTGATTTTTTGTAACAATGGAAAAGTGAATTTGAATGCAGATATGTCAAGTTGTCTAAAAATCCATCTCTATGTTTTTGCATATAAACCCGTTATTTTTTATATTTAATGAACTGAGTGTATTATTGTTCTTGTAATAATAACTTGCATAGATATTATAGGTTGATAGCATGTATTTTATACCACTTGATAATTTATAATAACTACTCTCGATACATGTACCCATTATATCTCATATAATGATTACTGCCCGTGATATTTTTCTAGATTAACTGTCTTGATTATACCGTTTCACTAGTCGTACCAACTGTATGTTCATAATTAATTACAAAAGAATAACAAGCCGGGGTTATAAGGGTACGACTTAATAGTGGACAATGTAGGGGAGTATACTCGGAAGGGGGCCCGTGTTTCCCGAAATAGTGATTCTTGATTCTTGATTCTTGATTCTTGATTCTTGATTACACAATTTTTGATTACATAATTCTCGATTACATGATTCATGATTACATGTCTTGATACTATCACTGGAAGACCCGAGTACATAATCCTATAGAATTCACTACTTAAGTCTAAACGTTACATGATTGTTATGCACCGAACTTGTGGTATGGGACACAGGATTGCGTGCATTAGATAAGTTAATAAAACAGATAAACTTGAGATCTTCACTAAGCATGATTCTTGATTACATGACTCTTCATTACATGACTCTTGATTCTTGATTACATGATTCTTGATTACATGACTCTTGATTACATGACTCTCGATCCTTGATTACATGATTATCGATTAACTGAGCCTAGGTTATCAATTGCTTATACCTTAAAGTCTTGAATATACTAGTTACAGTTATTCCTTACATGATCATATTGTCTCAGTTCTTTGCTTCCTTCTATATTGTATTTGCACTGCTATTTCTTGTTTCTTCCATATTATATCTTGTTATATTATTCCTTTTTCTACTTGTTGCTACTTGCTGCCCGAAACTTGCTCTAACGGGTATTTTTTTTCTATTTTTCTTTGAGTTAATAATTATACAGGTACTGATGGACCCACAGAGCAGGCTCTCTAGACGATCGTTGCTGCTTACTACTTCATGTTTTTGTTTCTTTCGGTCTCTATTTTATCTAGTTGTTATAGCGAACCGCTTATCGTACTATTTTAATTATGGCACCTTGTACTCCCGGGCAACTTGACCCGATGTTGATGTATTACCTGGATGATGGTGATTTTATTTTCAGCTCATGTAATCATTATATTTGCCTGCGTAAATGTGTTATAAATATCTTGTTGAGTTTATAATTGTACAGCTTATGGATGATGTATATCATTCACTGGGCCTCTGTTGTGTGCATGTATTTCCGTATAGTGGGAAGCGGGGCGTGACATCACTGGTATGAGATGTTTAGAGTGTTTTCTATTATCTCTTTTCCCGCTTAATTAGTGAACTGTTATGTGACGAGTGTATGTTATGTAACATGAGAAGTTCTTTTGAATGGAAAGAAAGCTGTTGTTTTGTTCGATATTGGGTCCTCTCATACTTTTGTATCACCTAAATTTGCTAAAGTTTTGGGAGTCGAACCGAAGATATTTCCAAGCAAGGTTTTAGCAGTAGCAACTCCGTCAGGGGAGACTCTAACCACTGATCGGTATTATGCTGACTGCGAGATCGTGATTGGAGATCGAATTTTTGGGATCGATCTGATCGAGTTGAATGTTTTGGGAGTCGATATTATCATTGGCATTGATTGGATGTCGGTGTACAGTGCAAACATCGAGTGCAAGACCAAGACAGTAACAGTGAAGGCTCCAGGTGGACCTGAAGTCACTTTCCAAGGGAAGAGGAGATGTTCTGGTCTGGTGGCAGCTATCTGCAAGAAGGATGTTCCTGTAGAGGTGCAGCAAATTCCTATGGTTCGGGATTATCCGACCATGTTCTTGAAAGATTTTCCTGAGTTACCCCCGCATCCTGATGTGGAGTTCAGCATCACTATTCAGCCAGGAAGTGCACCAATTTCCAAGGCACCGTATAGGATGGCGCCTGTAGAGCAGGATGAGATCAAACGGCAGATTGAGGAACTGTTGGAGAATGGCTTTATTCAACCGAGTGCGTTATCTTGGGAAGTGCCGGTGCTTTTGGTAAAGAAGAAGGATGGTTCGATGAAGATGTCCATCGATTACCAAGAGCTGAATAAAGTCACTTTTCAGAATAAGTATCTGATTCCACGAATTGATAACTTGTTCGATCGTCTACAAGGAGCAGCTGTTTTCTCCAAAATAGATCTTCGATCAGCATATCATCAAGTTCGAGTGAAAGATAAAAATGTGCATAAGACTGCGTTCAGAACTCGACACGGGCAATAAGAATTCTTAGTTATGCCGTTTGGAGTTACGAATGCGTTCTGAGGCCGTTCATTGATTCTTTCGTCGTAGTATTTATCGACGATATTCTTGTGTACTCCAAGTCGGAGGATGAGCACACGGAGCATCTGGCAGCAGTTTTGAGTAAGCTTCAGGAGCATGAGTTGTATGCCAAGTTGTCCAAGTGTGAATTCTGGAAATCTGAAGTGGCATTCCTAGGTCACATCCTTTCTAAGGAGGGAGTGGCAACTGATCCTCAGAAGATAGAGGCAGTGAAAGATTGGGCAAGGTCTACTACAGTAAAGGAAATCAAGAGTTTCCTTGGGCTAACTGGAAATTACAGGAGATTCATCCAGGGCTACGCTCAGATAGCCGTGCCACTCACTGGTCTGACCAAGAAGAATGTGAACTTCAAGTGGACCAAACAGTATGAGGCAAGCTTTCAGGAATTGAAAGAGAGGCTGACTACTGTACCCATTTTGGCTTTGGCTAGAGCAGGTGTTGAGTATGATGTCTACAGCGATGCTTCACATCGTGGGCTTGGTTGTGTCTTAATGCAAGAAGGGAAGGTAATCGCTTATGGGTCTAGACAACTAAGACCCCATGAAAAGAATTATCCGACTCAGGATCTGGAGTTGGCTGCGATTATCTTCGCCTTAAAGCAATGGAGACATTATGTGTATGGTGAGAAGCTGAAAATGTATACAGACCATAAAAGCTTGAAGTACATCTATCAGCAGAATGATCTAAACCTGAGGCAAAGGAGATGGTTGGAGGTACTTGAGGACATTCGTCCAGAGATTAAGTATCATCCTAGGAAGGCTAATGTTGTTGCTGATGCACTTAGCCGCAAGAGCAGTCTGGCAAGTTTGATTACAACTCAGAGGCAGCTGGCAGAAGAGTTGGATCGGGCTGGTATTGAAGTTGTTCTGCAAGGCTTGAGATCATCATTAGCTTAGTTGATGCTTCAACCGACGCTGAATGAAAGGATTATTGCAAGTCAGAAGGAAGATGCAGAGATTCAGAAGATCAAGGAGCAGGTTGGTGCTGGCAAGTTACCCGGATTTCAAATTAGGGATGAAGTGCTGTGGTTTGGAGAGAGGCTGTGTGTTTCGGATCAGTCGGACTTGAAAGAAAGTATTCTTCAGGAGGCACATGTCACTCTTTTGTCAGTACATTCCAGAAGTACCAAGATATACAAGAACATTAAACAGCATTTTTGGTGGTCAGGTTTGAAGCGGGATGTGGCTGAATTTGTGTCGAGGTGTGAGATTTGTCAGCAAGTCAAAGCCGAGAATCAGAAACCCGGAGGTCTATTGCAACTGTTACCTATTTCAGAATGGAAGTGGGATAACATAAGTATGGATTTCATCACGAGTTTGCCTAAGAGTCATAAAGGCAATGATGCGATTTGGGTCATAGCAATCGACTAACCAAGTCCGCTCACTTCTTGGCAATGAAACTCACTGGTTCGATGGACAAGTTGGCTGAGATGTATGTTGGTGAGATCGTCAGGCTTCATGGTGTTCCACTAACCATTGTATCTGATCGAGATGAGCAGTTTACTTTGCATTTTTGGAGAAGTCTTCAGATAGCTTCGGGTACCAAGACGGATTTCAACACTGCTTTTCATCTCCAGACCGATAGGCAGACTGAGAGAGAACCGAATTCTTGAGGACATGCTTCTGTGCTGTGTACTAGACTTTGGAGGCAGTTGGAAAAGGCATTTAGCTTTGGTGGAGTTCGCCTACAACAACAGTTTTCAGACTAGCATTGGGATGGCATCGTACGAAGCTCTGTATGGCAGGAAGTGCAGGACGCCTGTCTGTTGGTTCAAAGTTGGGGAGCGTCAGATGTTTGGGCCTGAGATTGTGCAACAGACCTCTGAAAAGATTGATCTGATCAGGAAGAGGTTGGTGGATGCTCAGAGTAGGCAGAAGAGCTATGCAGATAGCCGGAGGAGGGACCTTGAGTTCGAGGTTGGTGACTTTGTCTTTCTGAAGGTATCTCCCAGCAAAAGCGTGATCCGATTCGGCAAGAGTGGAAAGTTAGCCCCGAGGTTCATAGGCCCGTATAAGATATTGAAAAGGATCGGAAAAACTGTTTACCGGCTTGAGTTACCCGAAGAGTTGTCTCAGGTGCACAATATCTTTCATGTGTCTATGCTGAGAGGTTACATTCCAGATCCAAGTTATCATTTACCCGAAGTACCAGAGGGTTTGCAGTTAGATTTGAGTTACATTGAGCTTCTAGTTGAGATTGTTGATTGTCGGAAGAAAGTCTTGAGAAATAAGACGATACCGATGGTCAAGGTAGTTTGGAGAAACTAGTTGGTTGAAGAGGCTACTTGGGAATCTGAGGAGAGAATGATGAAGAATCATCCTGAGCTCTTTGCTTGATTGTATTTTCTTATTGTGTTTTGTTTTCTCACTATTTAATTGTAGTTCCGGAGATGGAACTATTCTAATGAGGGAGTGTTGTAACACCCTAAACTTTCATTTTAATGGAAATGTTGATTTTCACGTGTTGTGCACGTGCAAATTTCGTATGTATGTTTATTTATTTATATAAAATTTCTTTTGTAGTATGAACAATTATTTTCTTCCTTTATTTTTCTAAAAGCCTATTTTATAAAGCCTAAGCATTATTTTCTTATTTTGAGCCCACTTAAATAGCTTATGATTTTATTATTTTTGGCCCACAAGTCTAAGCCCACCATTTGTGAAGTCCACAAATTTAATTAATCATTTAAATTGTCACACTTGTCATGTAGACATAAATTGTGAACAATTGATTAATTAAAATTGTACAAATTTCAAATAGGGGGGGTACTAGAAGGCACGTGCATGCACACCTTTTGGGGGCCGGATTATGCATGGGAATGATGGGGAGTGGGTGTGTGTGTGCATGGGTGGTTATGTGATTATGGGTGGTTGCTACAACTTCCCCTCCTATCCTAGACATCCATCTCTAACCATCTAGTAAAATCCTAGCCCTCCAATCCATCCTAGAACTAGTATAAATACCCCCACCTACATGTATTCTACACTAAGAAATTATTGAAAGAAAAGAATTTATATAGGAGAAATACATTAGAGTGTATGTGAGTTTTGTGTGTGTCTCAACATTGGAGGCCGACCCATCCCTTCCCCACAAGGAGCTCTCAGTTTTGGCAAGGAAGCAAGAAGGAAGACTTTTTGCATCACAATCTAGGAGGAGAAGGCTACTCTCTCGCATCCTAGAGGACTCTAGGAGCTTTTAATTGGCTTTTCTCCAAAGAGGTGGGTGTTTCTCATGACTTCTAAAGTAGAAATCATGTTATGAATGAATTGAATAGTTATTAAAAAGCAACTACTTGAAATTTAAATCCATGTTTGCCTAATTAGAGCAGAATTGATAATTTAGTAGATGTGTGTTAATTTGGTTGCTAGATTTATTAAATATGAATGAAAGTGGGTAATTCTCATTGCTTCTAATATTAGAATGCATGCTAGATATGTTTTGAATGAAATTATGTAAATTAACTAGTAAGAGATTTGAACCATGTTTGTTTAATTAAAGTATTAAAGTAGAGTGGTATATTAGAGATGAATTGATGGAATGATTACTAAGAGATGATTGTTAATTTTTGTCGTAGAATTCACCATTTTTATATGTGCCATATGAGTGTTAGAATAAATGAAAAGATTGTATTTACAAACAAATGATTGAATGCATCATGTGTAAATTAGTAGATAAAGATAGAAGTTTTATTCATTAGAAAAGATGACTTTGTGTTCTAAAAACATAGTAGTTGTAAATAAGCAAGAGAACAATAATGTAGTGATTTTTTTTGTGAGAACCTATCTTTAATTATGAAGAATTATGTTTTAGTTCTCGAATGTCGAAATTATGATCATGGAATACACACTAGGGCTAAAATGCATGTTTTTAAAGAGTTAAAAATACTTATAAAAATACTGGTTGCTGTAGATTTGAGTGTATTCTATTTCTGGAAATTTTTGTTTTCAAAAGATGAGAAAAAGAGACAATTTTTGTTTTGAGACTTCATGAATTATATCTATGAACAGAGAGCAAAATCAAAACCCAAATTAATCACTTTCAAAATGAATTGGCCACTTAGAACAACTGGTCGGTAGAGCTTTCGGCCGCTACAGTAGGGAGGAGGTCTCGGGTTCGATACGTTGGGGGTTTGAATTTAAAAAATATATTTTTTGGGGGATTTTAATTGATTTTAGTTTTGAAAAAAATAGATTAAGAATTGGAAAAATATTTATTAATTACTGAAAATTATTTGGACTTTATAAGAAAAATTTATATAACTTTTTGATAAAGTGTGATTAACAAATTGGGGCTTTTTGCAAGAAAGGACTTCTTTTTGAAATTAAATTGTATTTTTAAATAAAGAAAAAATAAATGAGTTTTCTTTTGAAAGTTGTGATTGGTGTGATTAAGTGGACTTATAAATTGTGCTTGTAGTATGGATTGAAATGAGAATAATAGATTTGTGTAATAAATGAATACCGGATTACTGCTAGTTGAATTTTATTCTTACACATAAATTGCACGTGAAGTGACTTATTGATTGTGATGAGTTATGAAAGATGTGAGTATATGAATACTATGCCTATGAAACATGAATTGTGATTGATCATGAAAAGACCATATGAGTATGAAAAGTTCGATGTTGTAATTATGAGTTGAAATTGAAAATTAGGGTATAGCCAAGCTTTGTACCAGCAATAAAAGAAATGTGGAAATAATATTTGAAATGAGAAGACCAAGGTTAGGGTCATGTGAAATAAATGAATAAGACCGGTATAGTGGGAGTGCTAAACTCTAAGGGTTTGATTTTATTCATGATTCAATTAAACTAAGGATTAGATACATAGTGAAGATGTGATGAAAGTAAGAGAAAAACATTGAGTATGAGGGACATTGGATTGGTGGCGTGAGAGTATTCACAGGATGTCCCATGATGTGTCACGATAGGGCGTGGATACTGCTCCAGAGTACCGTCCCGGTGGCGACGCTCGTGGGGTGTTTGACGACTGCGGGTGGTGTCATGTCTATGGTAGAAGCTGAATTACCACAGGATGCCTGCATGATGAGTCATGTGACAGTGTGTTGGGATTCCCTCCTGGGCGCCTAGACATGAGTTCATAAGTCAGAAAACATCTAGAATACTTACCGTAGTTATAGTAGTAGATTAAGTCATGACGAGGGATTGAACCCTACAAGATGAAGAACGATTAAGGGCTTGCCCTCGGACCTATGTAGTATGGGCTGCATAGACTCTGAACAAGTGCGCATTAGTGTCATATAATACAAACAATTGCATTAAGGACTAAGTGCATATCCACAACACGACATCAATAGGATAGTCCCTTTAGCTTTGTTTGTGATAAGTTTGTGGTTTGCTAAGTATTGAGAATCGTTATACTGTTTCCGGCATAGAGAGGATGGTCGTGTATAATATTTCGTCAGTTGAATGAACTGACGCGCCCACAGTTTTATGTGCAGGGTAAAGATAGCTTGACAAATTGAAGTATCCATGCTGCTCAAGATTGATTTAAATGTTGTTTCATGTAATTTATTGTAAAAAATTGCTTCCACTGTAATGATGTAAAGGTATAATGTAACTCTGATGAAAGAAATATTTTTATTTCCTTGTAAAATTGTACGAAAGAAGTGTAACGATCCTGTGGAACTTCGAATTCAGTTGTATTTTTGAATTCGGGGTGTTACAGAGTAGTATCAGAGCCACACTTCTAAGTAGTATAAGTTTATAAGGAACGACACCCTAGAAGTGGACATTAGAGTGTGTGTTGAGTCTACAGATTTAAATGTAACCATTCATTTACTCAACTGTTGTTAGTTACCAAAATACCCTCAAAGTAAAAATTTATTTACGACATAATTATTTATAAAGTGGCACTCATATAAAACAAAAGTTTGTACCACTAGGGGTAATTTGTAAGAGTATATGATGAGTTAAGGGATGTCTCATATTTAAGGTCAGATTTCGTCTTATTATTACTATATATTTAAAAAAATTAGAACGTGCATTACACGTACAGATTACCATATTAATTGATAGCATCAGCATGGTTTGACATAAAGAAATGAAATTGAAGGGCACTCGCAGATTGTGTTTGCTCCGTAAATAAAGAACACCTTCCATTCCTAAATTTCATGATGATCAGAAGGTCCGAGATCTTCTATAGAATTAAAGTAAGTATGCCCAAGTTATAACTATATATATCAAGTAACAACTTGTTTTATTACCTAAAAATATCACCCAATTAATACAAGACAATATTTTCCGTAGTGAAGCTTCCAAATAAATGCGAACTTGCATCCAGTAATTTAAATTAAAGTTCTCTAATGTTGTCTTCTTTAAATATTTGTTTGCATGGAAGGAAAAACAAGCGAACTACCAGAACAAAGTAGAACATTTAACTAAGGTTGCAAGCTCTTGTATAAGGTTCCAGCACATGATTCCACATAATCAATAAATCAATTCAGTTGAGAACTTGAGACTAACCTTAGATGTTTTTTTTTGTTGTTGATAAAAATGTTACCTCGTCGCCGCTTCATTAATTAAGAATTAACGAAACGAGTAGTACAGATAATAACATCTATCTATTCCAAACGGAACAGTGAAAAACAAATACAAAGCACAGCCTATATATCTAACAAGTCCCTCCCCTAACTAAACATGTAAACTTGCCATTTGCACCACGTTCTCCCACCAAAACCTCTTAGATGTGCTTTAAATTCCAACCAAAATCAAATTTGGAATTCAAACTTCATCGACCTAGCTATCCACCCCGAAGACTCCTTGACCTTTCCCCAAACGTTCACCAGGCAACAACCACATCCATCGTCTCTTGCTGGCATACTTACTCCTCTCCACACAACGATGTCGTCGTGTATCCACCAGACCAACCCCACCGCGACGCCTTCTTTCGATTGCATCAAATCCAGCTCTCAACAGTAGTCGTGTTTCTTGACCGAAAATGAAGACGTTTGCACTCGCCGATAGCTCCACCAAATGTACTTTGGATTACAACCAAAAATTCAAATTACACAAGCGTATTCGCCTCACACTTCCCAACTAAAATATGAATTTCAAAAATCTGTATTGAAACTCAAATCTCAGTTAATCTCCCCCTCCATACTTCTAATTCAAATTTGAATTTCAAAAACCCTAATTCAAAATTCGAATTTGTACTTTACTTCTCTAACTCAAAATTCGAATTCGAATTTCAAACCCTATTTTGAAATTCAACATTTTACAAATCAATCAATCAATTTTCTGTCAGTCAATCAATCAATCGTTAGCCAGCTCCAAGGGACCTCCGGTATAACACTCCGCTGGAGCAGCAACTGATCTGCGTCTCATCTGACCCCAACTTTTGTGCATTAAACTGCTCCCGTGAGTCAGCAGACTGCTGTTTTATCGTCTCTCTCTCTCTCTCTTTCCCTCCTTCAAACTCTCGATGTATTCCAGATTTATCGCCATCTTCTCTCTCCTAGGGTTTTGATTGCATTGTGATCCTCCTTTGATCCTCCACATCGACAATACAATCTCCCGCTCTTCGAGGATGTCCGCCAATCAATCAAACTTCCCCCCCTTTCCTCCTACCTCTTCTCCGACCACTCCCAACCACATCGGCCAGTCAAGCCCTACACCGCCGCCCGTCCAGTCAATCAATCCTACTCGCCTATGACCATGGCTGTCGTCTCTCTCCTGCCCCTCTCCCCACCCCCATTGCTCTCGTCATGTGCCTCCGTCGACCTCCCCCGACGTGCTTCCCCGACGTCGTGATGCTCTCTGCGTCCGCCGTTGAGCCAAGCCCTACTCTGACCATCGACGATCCAACCCTGTTTGGATGCTCAATGACGCAAGCACTCCTCTGTCGGTGTTTTCGACCACAACGCCACTCCGATGAGCTCTGGTTGAGGTTACGACGGGCCACTCCTCGACGATGCCCATAGACCCTCCAATTTCCCTCACCGACAGCCATCGACGCTGTCGACAAGTCACCATCTCCAATCGAAACCCCTTTCAACCGTCGTCTCCCCCGCGCTTTACTCTCTACCGACATCAGTCAATGACATCGATGAGGCACAGGCCCAACCTTCTCTGATTACTCGCCGTACCCGCTCACCTCTTCAAGTGGCACAATCGTCTTCTTCGCTCATTGATGCGTCGAAGCGCCGCTACCATCTTCGACGCCTTCTATCTCTGCGTCTAGCCGCCCACCGCGCCATTTACCTCTAACCTCACTCCTCAAATGGGAGAAACCCAAAATTTAAACTTCAATCCACATCAGAGCTCTGACTCCAGATCACCTTCGCTCCAGTAGCGGGGTGATGGATGGGGGGAGGAAGACGAGGAGTAGGTTAGAGGGATCCTCCCCCCTCCCCAACGGGCGATTCCTTGCTTCTCTCTGGCTTTGTTTGGGTTTTTTTGTGCTTCTCTCTCTAGAGTTTTCTAGAGAGAGAAACTCTTTGAGTGTTACTAACCTTAGATGTTAATTTTTTAAGACCTAATAAAGTATAATTTATAATGACATTTGGGGTAGATGGAGGGACATTCCCATTAGGAAAGAGAATAGGGGGATTTGGGACATTACGGCAACTGCTATTATTTAAATCTTATGGCTTGATAGAAATAATGCATGTTTCCATAATACTCATTATGGATTTTTCATTATATTTTATAAAATTTTGGAGTTGATCAATTTTTGGGGCAGGGCACTTGGGAGTGAAGAAGAGGCTACGCATTGAAGAGGAGTAGTTTCGTTGGTGGTACCGGTCGGTGCCTATCTTTCTCGCTTCTTCGGAGATTTAGGCATGTTAAGATAAATCAGAGAAATGAAAACAATACTGATTATTGAATTGAGAAATAACTGAGTACAATATTTCCTATATATAGGAGTAAACCAAATACAAAACTAGCACAATATCCAATGTGGGACTATAATATCTAACACCCCCTCTCAAACTCACGTTGGGTCAAACAGTGTGAGCTTGCCCACTAATTATCGAAATCTCAGAACAGTATGAGATTTGGTGAAGAAGTATGTTGTCTGCTGTAAAGATGTAACAGAATGAAGTGAAATGATCCCTGCTTCAAAGCGCTTACGAACATAATGATAATCAATCTCTATATGCTTCGTTCGTTCATGGAAGACCGGGTTGCTTGCAATGTGTAGTGCACTCCAGTTATCACAATAAAGAGGAGTAGCTCCGAAAAGAGCGACACCCATATCTGATAACAGCCAACAAGCATGAACAATCTCTCTAGTAGTAGCTGCCATTGCTCTGTACTCAGCTTCGGTCGAAGAACATGTAATAACTGCATGTTTCTTACTTCGCCATGAGATTAGCGAATCACCAAGAAAAAGACAGAAACCTGTGGTAGACCGTCTGGTAGTAGGATCACCTGTTCAATCTGAATCAGAATATGCACTCAACTTTAGTTTGGATGTAGAAGGCACGGATAATGAGTGATTAATAGTGCCCTGAAGATATCTAAGAATCTGAAGAAGAGCACCGTAGTGAACTGACATAGGAGCGAAAATAAACTGACTAACAACACTGACTGCATGAGCAATATCGGGTCTGGTCATGCATAAGTAGACAAGTTGTAAAACAATCTGTCTGTATCTAGTGTGATCGGAAGGAGCTCACCATCAGTGGGACGAAGCTTCACATGAAGCTCTAAGGGTGTATTGGCTGATCGACTGTCAGAGAGGCATGTAGCGGAGATAACATCTGATATGTATTTTGTTGAGAAATGAGTATCCCACGAGATCCATGAGCAATCTCTAGACCCAAAAAATAACGTAGTCTGCCAAGATCTTTTATATGGAACTGCTGGTGAAGGTATTTCTGGGTGGATGCAATGCCTGCGGAGTCATCCCCAGTAATGATCATATCATCAACATAGAGTAGTAGAAGTACCCTCCCTTGCGGCATAAATATAGAATGGTCCTGGGAACTCTGACTAAAACCAGCCTTGGTGATGACAAGATGAAAACACTCAAACCAGGCTCGAGGGGCCTGCTTCTGACCATATATAGCCCGACGCTGCCAGCAAACATGACGAGGAGGAGTAGGGAGGCCAGGAGCAGGATCCATGTAAACAATCTCAGATAAGGTACCATGAAGAAAGCATTCTTCACGCCAATCTGGTATAACGGCCACTGACGGAACAACAAGGAGAGTGTGAATAGTAGTCACCTATGCAATGGGAGCAAATGTCTCATCATAATCAATGTCATGCTGCTGAGTAAATCTTCGGCTACTAGACGAGCCTTGTGCCGCTCAATAGATCCATCATGTAGATATTTGACCTTGAAGATCTACTTGCAGCTAATAGGCTGAACGCCCTCTGGCAGAGAAACGACATCCCAAGTGCCAGTCTGATCAAATACAATGAATTCCTCTGCAATAGCTTTTCGTCACTCGGGATATTGAATTGCGTCCTGATAGATTCTGGGCTCACGTGTAGAGTGTATAGCAGTGAGATATGCATGAAACTGTGATGAGTAGAAAGCTAGGGTGGCAAAATCAAACTAGTCAGAAGGACCAGTGGCATCAGGTGTATAACATGTCGAAGGGATACCAGAAGTGGAAAGTGTAGACTGACAAAGCAGTGGTGGACTGACAGGGTGTGGGGGTGAAGACGGTGGAGTGGGTGCATGTGTCGGTGGGGAAGTAGGTGGGGTGGGTGCTGGCAGCTGTGGGGATGCAAGTGGTGTTTCGGTAAGGGGAACAATAGGTATAAGGACTGCAGGAGATGTGAATGGAGCCAGAGGAGTGGGATCAAAAGGAATGTGGGAAGGTGAAGTCGGAGGGCTAGCAACAACTGGGGAATCGATAAATCTAGCATCCTCGGGGAAGTCAGGTAGTAAGGAGAGTCTTCTACAAAGGATACATATCGAGAAATGCGGACACAACCCGCCGATGGATCAAAACAACGATAACCTTTGTGTTTGGGACTGAGACCTAGGTGAACGCACTTAGCAGCACGAGTGGAGAGCTTTGTGCTCTCAGTATGAGGGAGAAGGACGTAACAGGTGCACCCAAAAGTACGGAGCATACTGTAGTCGGAGATGAGTGATAAAGAGCCTCATAAGGCGTCGTACCAGCTAGGCTGACGAGGGAGTAATATTAATGAGACTAACAGAGGGCAGGATAGCTTCAGCCCAGAAAGAACGAGGAGCGAAATAGGAGAGTAAAAGAGCGTGAGCCGTCTCAAGGATGTGACGATGCTTGCGTTCATTTACACCATTTTGCTCATGTGTGTGAGGGCATGATTGCTTTAAAAAGGTGTCGTGAGACTGAAGGATCGATCTCATAGTGGTGGAGGTGTACTCACGAGCAGCGTCCGATCAGATATTCTTGATGCGCACACCGAACTAAGTGTGAATCATAGTCGTAAAGAACCTGTAAATATCAGGTATCTCAGATCGCTGACGCATAAGAAAAACCCAAGTATGTCTAGTGAAGTCATCGATGAAGGCAACATAACAGAGATAGCATTTTCACGAAGGTACAGGAGAGGGTCCCCATATGTCAGAGTGAATAAGTTGAAAATGATGGGTGGTTTGAGAAATGCTTTTGTGACAAAAGGATAGTGCGATGTGTTTGGCCAAATGACAATCCTGAAAATCAGATAAATGTTTAAAAGTAAGAGAACCAATGGCACCACTACGGGCTAAAGTCTGGAGACGAGACACATTAATATGACCGAAGCGTCTGTGCCACAATTCAGCATCAGAGGAAACAATACCGGCAAAACTAGAATGAGAGTGATATGCACGAAGAAAATCTAGATGATATAGATGACCTTGATGACTAGCATGTCCAAACTCCTCACCAACAGGTTGGGTCATGGAATTCATACTCCTCAACCAACAAACAAAAGATACAACAAAATCTAATCCTATAGATCGGCGGACCTCGCCAGAACAAGTAATCCCCAATCTTAAACATCACAATCTCGCATTCATTCTTTTGTCGTATAAACTAGCTAATATTTCTTGTCAACTATGGAGCATCCCAAGCTTGCTTGTTGAAGATTAACTTTAATGGTCTTTTTTGGCGCATTACAGCAGGGTATCGGTTTATCATCAAAGGGATGTTTTCGGATCGGATACGGATCGGATATTGGCTATACCAACATCCGTATCCGCAATCCAAAGACGGATTCGGATACGGATACGGATATGATTCGGAAAATAAAAATCATATCCGTATCCGCAATTTTCGGATACGGATGTGAATCGGATACGGTCTACCGGATAACGGATACGAATTCGGATAACAAATATAAAGTTTTTGCTATTTATTTTTCTTAACTAGTACTTATACATGTATATCACTGAATTGTGAATATCGATTTTCATATCTAATAACAAAATAGAAATCAACAGAACAAAAAAAGAGAATGAAAATTTATTTCAAATATATACGACTCTTATAAAAAAATGAATATAATACGCACTTACTTGTCTATGTTGCATTGGTTTGAAACTGACTCTTTTAACTTCTTTTACCAGGATGGTGTGGCAAATATGCATGGCCTTGTTCATAGGAGGCGGACCACATCTCAAGATCTGCAATTAATATAGTAATGTACCATATACTGTTTATCCACACACAAAATCGCTCAATAGCGCATATGAAATAGAGCAACAATAAATTGAACAGTTCTTTTGTCTAAACATTACATACCTGGATGTCAGCGAGGGCAAATGAGACTGAATCATTTGTTTCGAGACAAAGCCAACACCACCATTCCATAGCTCGGGAGGCTGTTAAGAAGGATGCAAGTGTCGTAAATCATCTGATAGCGACATCTTCTATGGAAAAAATAAGTTTATAGATAGTGGTCCAAACAGTTTGCCTATGTTCCTCATATGAACATTGTTTTTCTTTTCACAACAAAGTATGTATTCATGTGATTGAGAATACAGAATTGGCTTGAATTGTAAAACTTCTAACAGTAAGCAGAGTATACAAATAAAATTGAGTTCTTAAGGGCAATCAAAATTGAGAGAGGAGAGGAACCTGATTCAACACATAGTATATTTGAAAGCGGCCTGGATAACAAGGCCTTCCAGCTCTTCCTGCATGAAGAATAACATGTATCAGTTGACGTGGACTAGATTTCAGCTGAATTTTCCAACTAGTAAGCCACAAATTAGTGACCAACATGAGTGTCTCCTACTAGTATCATCGTTGGAGACCTTAAACTAGAGCTACATTACATATCGCAAACAAATTCCTGATTCGAGTAGGAGCCACACCCATTTTTGAAAAAAATAATCCGCTACATGCCGTGGCACCTTAGGTGGCTTCAATGCAAATATCAAGACTACCCTATGTGGTTTAAATTGGTTGACTTAAGGCAAATATAAGAAATAACTGATCCATGCAGAGCTAGATAGATACATGTTTCAGTAATGTAGTTTCACCTTCACTTGTAAATGTGAAGTGAGATAATTGAAAAGATAATTTTCTCCAGTAGGCAATATGAAAAAATGGTTCTAATCAAGATCCAACTCAGAGAACTATAAAGTAAAATCAGATGTGGTTCTAATCAAGATCCGACTTCAGTGGTAACAAGGCCATGCATATTGCAGATCTTGAGATGTGGTTTGAAACTGACTCTTTTAACTTCTTTTACCAGGATGCTCTAATCATCTTGAGATGTTTTCAACCATGCATATTTGGCAAACGACTTCAGTGGGATCTCATATATGAATTTAAAAGAAACAAGATAAAACTACAAACCTCAAGAGTATTAAGGCATAACAGAATTCATGCTTTCTCAGAATGACTTATTAGCAAGTGAAACTCTTTAGTCCTTCCTAAAAAACCAGGGTTAAGAAATACCTCATATGCATTCATTCAATTGCTTTAGTGCTAGTCCTATCTACTTCATTCAATTCCAATATGAGCTAAAATAAAAACCTGCAGTCAATCATTGACACTTATTAAATCTAGAGACTACATCAAAGGGATATGAAGACAGATTTAAACAAGCCAGATTAACAATTTTCGTTGATATATATCTGCAATAAGCATCCAAACTCCCATTCCATTAACAGACAAGAACTTAGCTTCCTCATCTGACTGAGATGCAAGTAATGTAATATCTAACCTTAATCACTTAATGTTCTTAATTTTAAAAAAAATCCACGTTGTTGTTTAATAAGGAAACACAAAGCAAATTTCCTTCCACTTACCCAAAACTAACAACCTGGAAAAATCTATTTCAAATTCTTAGCCCATTTTGCCAACACTAACAATCAAGTAATAAATAAATGAGAAGTTCATAAATGAGATAATGACTTGAGAGACGTCAATCAGCATAGGCACCACACTCACAATGAGATACAGAATTCATGCTTTTAACTGTAAAGTATCTAGACATAACAGAATAGACTCATCTGATAATTTTACTCATGTAGCAATAAAATTATATTACCATGAATTCATCTAGACATAACAGAATAGACTCATCTGATATTACCATGAATCGACGGCAGACAGGGGGAGGCACGGGACGGGGATGACGGCTGGGCTGCTGCCGTCGACTCTGGCTGCAGGAGAGGAAGGAGAGAAGAGGCGAGGGCGTGGCTGGCGACGGGGCGCTGGCGACTGGGGACGGGGCGCTGGCGACGGGGCTTCGATCTCTCGACCTTCTGATCCCGTGCTTCGATCTCTCGACTTGCGCGCCGTTTGTGTTCTCGAGAGCGGACGCGATGGAGACGGGGGATGGGGGAGAAGAGGAAGACGGGGGAACGCGAGGTCGATGTGGAGTGGAGTTGGGGATGGGGACTGGGAATTTGGGATGGGGACGGGGAGAAGAGGAAGACCGGAGAAGAGGATTGTGGAGTCGATTTGGGATTTTTGATTTTGGATCTACTGAATACGTAGGGTTTAACTTTACTCATTGATATAACTATTAAATATATATATTAAATAAATAGATATTAAATTAAGCGGATATCCGTATCCGAATCCGCATTTTTAGTAATATCCGTATCCGTATCCGCATCCGAATTTTTTTGGATTTGGATATCCGAATCCGTATCCGTATCCGTCCGGATAAGAATTTTTCATATCCGTATCCGCAAAAAAATCGGATTCGGATGCGGATCGAATCGGATATATCCTTATCCGAAAGCATCCCATTCATCAGGGATAGTGAAATTCATTTGATGATAGCTGGTGGTAATCTTGTGCGATCAAGCTCTGTAAGCATTCTTTACTGATGGGGTGTTCCGAAGGAGCTTAAAATGCCTTCACCTCACTCGCCATTACTGGACCTCTGTTTTCAAGGAAGACTTGTGATTATCATGCACATTAAAACTCTTAATTGTTTTCTTGCTGAACTCTTCTCATCATCCCATAAGATAACAATGCTGCATTTTGAATTAATAGTCAACATTCAACTCAAAATGACAGGAAGAGAGTCTAATAAAATAATTCAACATGAGAGAAGAAGAGAAGGAACAAGTCAACCAACCGATTACAAAAAATTGTAAGAAGCTGAAGGGAATTAGTCCAGGATTAGGAGAGTAAGTCTACACAATAATCAAACATAACCATCTCTCATCCATCTTCCCCTATAAATAACCCCACTTACTTTCTGCAATCTTCAAATTTTAGTAAACATAGCTTGATAATACCTCGAAAAATAGAGGAGCAATCTTTGCATACTTTAGATTTTCTTTCCTTTCAGTTTTAGAGACAGAGATAGATAAATGGAAACCAGCAGCATTCCATTATGGGAACCACTCTCCCTCTCCTTTCTTCTAGGATGGCTCTTGCTCTCTTCGTTTTTCAATCTAACTCGAAGGCTGAGATCCTTGACCCAACCTTGGGTCACCAAAAGAGTTCAGTCTGATACTCCTTATATCTTGAAGATTCAGGTACCTTGAAAGATACCCTTTTTGTTATTTTGGTTTGATTCTTTGGATTAACAAGGAATTTGTTACTGACTTTGGTTGGTTAACAGAGCAAGCACAATTTGTTGTTGGATGGTTTCTTCTCGATACTCTCATGCATCGTGTCTGTCCCATTTTATACAGGAGTTCTTCCTCTTCTCTATTGGGTATGTGTTAATTCCTCTGTTGCTTAACAGTCTTTCAACCGATAACTATTATATATTGAACTTCGTGATAGTCCAACTCGCTCCAAGTTTGCCTTCAAAATATTACAATTTTAGTTAGAAACAATAGTGATTGATTTTGTTTTTTGTAGAGTGGACTCAACAAATTGGCAAGAGAGATAACAATCCTGATGGCCTTCAGTGATTATGTAGGCAATGCATTAAAGGTACGAGAAAGCTACTCAGTAAGACAAATTTCCCTCGATGATTTATAAATTTAAGCAATTTTTCTTACACCTTTGTTTCTCTCTTTAATAGGATTTGGTATCAGCTCCAAGACCTAGTTCTCCTCCTGTGAGGAGAGTGACAGCCACAGATGACGAGAAAGAGAACGCTATGGAGTATGGATTGCCTTCAGCCCATGCTCTCAATACTGTTTGCTTTTGGGGGTTAGTTGTTTTACTTCTTAGTTTATACTTTTCGTTTATATGTTTTTTTTAGGGAATTCGTTTATATGTTAAAATAATATATATCTTACGCAAGGGTTTGGTTTAGTGTTTGTTAATTCTTCTTCCTGGGTGTTGCAGGTATTTGTTGTACTATATTCTGGCACGCGGTTCTGAAAGAGATAGCATCACGATTCTCGTTGGGGTTACTCTAGTTTTATCACTTGTAATGTTGATTGCCATAGGTGATTTTCCACTTTTTGTTGTCTCTTGGTTAATTCTCTTCTATATTTGAAGAGTGGTTTTTCAAATGTCTTATATTCGACACCTTTTTTTTTAACTTGATAGGAAGGATATACTTAGGCATGCACAGCTTGATTGATGTTGTAGCTGGGATCAGCCTTGGGGCTGTTATACTTGCATTTTGGATTATGGTTCATGAATATGTTGATGATTTTATCGTAAATGGACAAAACGGTAAGCAGAAATGTAGTTGCAGATACTGATCATTTGTTACCTCCATATAAGTTTGCAGGACTTCTCTTTAAACACAAATAATCGATCGTTATATGATCCATAACTTGTTTTGTTTTGCAGTTACACCTTTCTCGGCAATCCTTTCTGTACTGTTGTGTTCTGCCTACCCTACACCGGAAGTCCCAACCCCTAGTTTCGGTTACCACACATCCTTTAATGGCGTTGCATTTGGAATTGTAAGTACCTAGCTACCTTTCACCTTTCTCTATTCCAATTACTTGATCGATCCTCACATTTCCCCTTTTCTTTCTATCATCCAGGTCATCGGTATCCAACAAACTAACCTTCATAACCAGCAGGTCAATGTTCCCCTCATTTTTGGCCCCCAACTGTCCCCTGTAGTATTTATGGGACGAATATTGGTTGGAATTCCTACAATACTTATCGTGAAGTTTTGCAGCAAAGCTATAGCTAAGTGGTTGCTCCCTATGGTGTGTAACACTCTTTGTATTCCAATTACATCATCGTGTTATATCCCAACCCTCAAGGAATCCGATAACAGCGGCAAAAGCAGGAATGATGACAAGAAGTCCAGCATTACTCAAAAGCTTCTTTCTCTATTCTCTCAGAAGGTTTATGATGTCGACACTGGAATTAGGTTACTGCAGTACGCTGGTCTTGCATGGTCTGTGGTTGACCTGGTTCCTTCTCTCTTCTCTCATCTCGGTTTGTAGTGTGTATGTAACTGCAGAATTTTCACCTTAATTTGTTCTTGTGCAGTTACTTGTACATGAGATCGTTCATTCATATTTTTTGTACTTTATTCTTTTCTCCTCTTTGTATTATGTATGATCAATGATAATTGTGTACCATGAGCCTTCTGTTCAATGTATGATTGTTCGTGTTGACTCACTCTGGATGGTTGCTTGTTTTCTATGCAAACGAGTTCAAATAGAGAAACCAAAAGGCAAAGATTTTGTTTATTCCTAGTTCAAACAAAATATTACCCTAGCATATTGAATTAGAAGAATAGAAATAATTATATATGCTTGGGAATTTGAAAGTGGCTCTACATTTTATAGTGCAAAAATCAAGATCAGTCAGGTTAGTGACTAAATATTTTGAACCTAATTTCAGTACCCTAACGGTATGATCTCCTTTGCCGATCATGCTTCTTGTAGTGGAATATGGAGCAATGAAGAAGACGTTGGAATATAATTGATAGGTGGAAAAACATTGAGAACAGCTATGTGGCTTTGCATTTGAAATCTTACAGGGTCAGAAGGAATAGATAATGTCTTTAAAATTGCCTGGCCAATGGGGGAGGATGATGCGCTCCTGCCAGAAATGAATATCCTAGATCATTCGCTCGTTTAGAAACAGATGTTGATGGGGGGTTAAAATCACGGCTAATTAGGACCGTACGATCCTCGCACGAAGCTCGGAGATCCCGATAGGCAAAACGGTTCTCTCATAACGAGTACAAGCCCATAGTCCAAATATGGACCGACCTCAGGTCCACAATCAGAAACTATAGCCCAATTAGAGAGGATTGACCAGTCATTTATGGTTGGCAATCAGATCTCTGAAATCAGGAAAATAATTAACATTTCGGACCATTAATCAAATGGATCAGTTCAAATCAATTAAGGGATTCCCCCAAACTACTCCCCTATAAGTATAGAACTCCCCTCTCAGTTACCAGGTAATCACAATTTCAGTAATTAAAACACAGCTTTGACTTATGGTTACTGACTTGATCGTCGGAGAGTCTGTTGTCGGGATCACTCCCGATATTTCAGGCTGTTCTTGCAGGTTTCCAGCGGGACGTCAGTCAGTGCAACTCGGGTCGGCCCTGAGCCTATGCGACTAGTGCGGTCGCACAGGGCCCACTAATCAGGAGGCTTGTAGACATCAAATGTAATTAATAGAGTTGCTATTCTAATTTTAGCACAAAGGCCGATAGTTTTGAAATTTGTTGGGCTCTGCCTGCGTGGGTTCAAATTGACCTTGTTGTTGATATATATATATATATATATATATATATATATATATATATATATATATATATAGAAAGTTCTTAATGATTTCTATGTTTCTTTCGTTAATTGTTGAGATTGACTTAATACTTGAATCTTTTTTTAATTGTGTATTTCCTGCATTGCAAGAATATGGAGATCCTTAACAACATTTATACTATTTCGTCTTAATTGATGAGGCGACTAATTCAAGATATCAATCAAGTCCGTCTCAGGGATTGGAGCATCGAATGATATAAAATTTAAAAGTTATTTTTCGAATGAATTTATATAAAAAAATTAAGATATAGAATGTACCCTACTCATAATTTTCAGATGAATTCGTATAATATATATAGATGATATTAAAATAAAAATACAATATTAATAGTATTAGAATATTTAAAGAATGCCCAACCATCATAACTGATATGGCTAAAAATGGGGTTTAATCGGAACCGTCCAAATCAGGCACGAATCTTGAGACCTGAGGGTAAAACAGTAATTTCACCCACAAAAGGACCAAAACGGATATTGGATCTGCCCTCCTAGGGCCCAATAATCCGCGAATGGATCCACCAACAAGAGGGTGCGGGTCTCAACCCGCTGCGCACCCAATCCAACAAGATAGGGTCAGGGTCCCTGGTTAAACACGATCAACGGCCCTGATGGACATCTACCTTTTCACGGGGGATTAGGGATTAAATTCCTTATCTGATTACAGGGAATATATCCTGTCAGATTACCTTCCTCATCTGATTATGGGGGACATTCCTTATCAAATCACGGGGATTACATTCCTAATCCGTTCCCTAAGACGCCTATAAATACCCCCCATCCATCTCCATTAAAAGGTAATCAACTCTTCACCAGTTTTTGTGCTCATTCGTAGTCTTCCTAGATTATTGACTTGAGCGTCGGAGGGTGCGTCGCCGGGAACAACCCCGGTGTCTCGCACTTTTTACAGGTGCACGGCGGGAGCGACAGACGACGCCCCAGGAAACAGGTACGCAGGTCTTCCTATTCAGTTTCCCCAAGAATCCACAAGTTCTATCTGTTTGCCCCCACACCAAATTTAGCGGCAACAGATTGGCGCCGTCTGTGGGAAACAAACGAATAGAGACCTCTCCTCTTCCCGGTGAACAGGTTTTCTCCTGCCATGCCGCCTCGCAAAGTTAGATCTAGGGGCTCCAACCGAGCGCCCAACCCTGACCAGCAAGAAGTCCTTCCTGATCCCGCTCAGCAACAAGGGCAACTCCCTCCTACCATGGAAGAGCCGCTCCAACGGAACCCTCCACCTCCTGATCCAAAGGGGCCTAACCCCCAGAAACAGCCTCTTCACCAAGAGAATATCTCCATCCACAACGCCTCCAGTGCTTCCATGGCCTCCCATCATCCCCGAGCCTCTGGTCGCCACAATGCCCCTCCCAAACGCCCGGAAGATGATGACCTTCGTCGCCATCTGGATGAAAAGCGGGCTCGGGGGGAAGCCTCCCGCCAGCAAGAGCGATCCCCCCGTCACCGAGAGCACAGGAGGTCCCCCATCCGAAGAGGGAGAAAGGACTCTCCCGATTATTACCGAAGAAGGCACTCTCCCGCAGGTCGGCAGCAGCCTAGGAACAATGAGGCACCCATCACCCGTGCCGAGTTCCAGCAGTTCCAAGCAATGGTACAACAGGCCCTCAACCTCCGTCAAAATCCCAATGAGCCGAGGGCCCCATCCCCTCCTCCGGTCCGAAGCCCTCGCCAACGGTCCCCCTCTCCTCGTCCTGCACCAACCAACTCCCGGCGCACCCCGAGTCCTCGTCGTTCCCGAAGTTACCGCCACCGCAGCCCTCGCTCCCCCTCATACGAAGACGAGTCCCGTGGCCCGGCGGATTACCGTCGGAGGGATGACATCATGGACCGCCGTCTTAACGAGGTGGAAAAGCTCCTGGGTCAGATAAACCGAGAAGAGGAACTCAGGGGAAGGACCCTACGTCCTAGCCGGCCCCCATTCTCCCGAACCATAGTGGATGCCCCTGTGCCGTTCGGCTTCAAACCTCCCCAATTCGAGAATTACACCGGGGAGACCGATCCAGTTGAACACATCGAAAGCTTTAAGACTTTAATGCTCCTCCACCAAGCCTCCGATGCCCTCCTCTGCAAAACATTCCCCGCGACACTCAAAGGCCTGGCTCGAGAATGGTACTCTCGTCTTGCCCCGGCGTCGATATTCTCCTTCGAACAGTTCGAAACCCTCTTCATCACCCACTTTGTCAGCAGCCGAAGGACCGAGAAAACCAGCATCTCACTATTGCACCTCCGTCAGCAAAAGGGGGAAAAACTGAGGGACTACGTGAAGAGGTTCACAGCTGAAGCTAGAACCATTGCCTCCCTCGACCAATCGGTCGCTACCGCAGCATTCCAATCCAACATTCTCAATTCCAACCTCCGCTCCTCCCTCGCCAAGAAACCCCCACATGACTTTTCCGACCTTCTCCTTCGCACCGAAAAGTACATTCGGGCCGAAGAAGCCGAGCAACAACCCAACTGGGAAGTGCCCGCCTCCGGGCTTAAAAGGAAGGGGGCAGAGGAAGAAGGAGCCAAGAAGCTCCAGAAGGATAATGCCGGCCAGCGCCGACCTCCCCCTAGATTTGAGAAGTTCACTCCCCTCAACGCAAACCTCTCAGCCATCTTCATGGAGGTCGAAAAAGATGGGGTCTTGCCCCCGGCTCCCAAAATGAATACTCCCGCCAAGAGAAGAGATAAAGAGAAATGGTGCCGCTACCACCGGGACCATGGGCATGACACCAACGACTGCCGTGCTCTGAGGAACGAGATCGAAGCCCTTATCCAGAGGGGACAGCTAACGAAGTTTGTAAAAAAGGACCGAGCCGAGCTCCCTCCCCCGCCTCAGGGGGCTAACAAGCGTCCGGAAAGAGAAGAGACGCCAGACTTCGAGGAAGAGCGAGTCCTCCACCTCATCCATGGGGGTCCGATGGGAGGCTCCTCGAACTCCTCCCGGAAAGCGTTTATCAGAGAGGTCAATTCAGTCCGAACCATGCCTCCTCCCAAAGGCCTCGGAGTGCCAGTTACCTTCTCCGACGAAGATCTCGAGGGAGTTCGTATCCCACATTGTGACGCTCTCGTCATCAGCCTCCACATGGCAAATTTCAAAGTGGAGAGGATCTTAGTTGACAACGGCAGCTCCGTCAACATCCTATTCCTCTCCGCTTTCAAAGGCCTAAAGCTCTCCAGAGACAGACTCAAGCCCGCCGGTTACACTCTCCATGGGTTCACGGGGGTTCCGGTAACTATAGAAGGGGTGATCACCCTCGATGTAACTGCCGGCCAAACCCCTACCACCAGGACGGAGCCGATGGACTTCATGGTAGTGGATGTTCCCGCTGCCTACAACGTCATTTTGGGCAGGCCCGGCCTCGCGGCTCTGGAAGCAGTTCCCTCGGCATATCATCTGAAGATGAAGTTTCCCACCCGATCCGGGGTCGGAGAAGTAAGGGGAAATCAGGAGCAGGCCCGAAAATGCTACATGACGTCGACCCTTGGGCCCGTCCTCTCTTTAGAGACCCTGGAGATTCCCCAAGATTCCACAAGACCGACCTCCGAGCCAGCGGACGAACTGGAGGAGGTGCTCTTCTCCGAACAAGAGCCGACCCGCAAGTTCTTCGTAAGCAAGACCCTCCCGTCCGCCCTATACTCAGATATTGTGAAATGCATCCGAGCCAATCGAGACCTCTTCGCATGGTCCGCAGCTGACATGCCCGGTATCTCCGAAGAACTCTTAGTCCACCGCCTGAGTGTTGATCCGGGGTCCAAACCGGTTCAGCAGAAGAGGCGTAAGTTCGCCCCCGAGCGACAACTCGCTATCAAAGAGGAGGTAGATAAATTGCTGAAGGCCCGATTCATACAGGAAGTAAACTATCCTGAATGGTTATCAAACGTAGTAATGGTGAAGAAGCCCAACGGAACTTGGAGAATTTGCATTGATTTCACCGACCTCAACAAAGCCTGTCCTAAAGATCCCTTCCCTCTACCGAGCATCGACACTCTGATTGACGCAACCTCGGGACATGAGCTTCTAAGCTTCATGGACGCTTTCTCGGGTTACAACCAGATAAGGATGTTCCCGCCGGATATCCCGAAGACGTCTTTTGTGACCGACCAAGGCCTTTATTGCTACAGGGTCATGCCATTCGGCCTAAAGAACGCAGGGGCAACATACCAGCGCCTCGTCAACAAAGTTTTTCAGGCTCAGATCGGCAGAAACATGGAAGTGTACGTCGATGACATGTTGGTGAAAAGCATCCGAGGTATCGATCATGTGACCGACCTCCAAGAAGCATTTGATGTTTTAAGAAGGCACAATATGAGACTCAACCCGAACAAGTGTGCGTTCGGCGTCTCATCAGGCAAGTTCCTCGGCTTCATGGTTAGCCAGCGAGGAATAGAGGCGAATCCAGAGAAAATCAAGGCCATACTGGACATGGCCCCCCCTAGAAATGTCAAAGAAGTTCAGAGGTTGACTGGTCGCCTAGCCGCCATAGGGCGCTTCCTGTCGAAGTCCGGGGAGAAGTGCCTCCCGTTCTTCAAAGCCCTCAGGGGGGCTAAAGGATTCGAGTGGGGGCAGCAGCAACAAGACTCCTTTGACCAGCTTAAAGCTTACCTCGTCAATCCCCCTCTCCTTAGCAAACCAGTACCCGGCGAACCGCTCTACCTCTACCTTGCAGCTTCCGAACAGACGCTCAGTGCGGTCTTAGTCAGAGAAGAAGAAAGGGCTCAGAAGCCCATTTACTACGTCAGCAAGGTACTCCGGGATGCCGAACTCCGGTACCCGAAAATTGAGAAAATGGCGTACGCCTTGGTAATGGCCGCGAGAAAACTTAGACCCTACTTTCAGTCCCATTCGGTGGTCGTCCTTACCGACCAGCCGCTGAAACAGATTCTTCACAAACCCGAGACTTCAGGTCGCCTCATGAAGTGGTCGATCGAGCTGAGCCAGCACGATATAACTTATCAGCCTCGGACTGCAATCAAGGCACAGGCGCTGGCCAAATTCATAGTTGAAACTACGATCCCCGAGTCTAGCCAAGCAGCAAAGGGGCCCCCCGTCTGGTCGGTCTACGTCGACGGATCCTCTTGTAGCGAGGGAAGCGGGGCAGGAGTCATCCTGGCAGGACCGGATGACTTCATCCTCCAATACTCCCTCCGGATAAATTTCAAAGCCTCGAACAACGAGGCCGAATACGAAGCACTGATAGCCGGACTTCGAATGGCCCGAAATGCTGGGGCGAAACGGCTACAGGTCTTCAGCGACTCCCAGTTGATTGTCAACCAAGTCCTCGGCGAGTATGAAGCCCGCGACGATAGGATGGCTAAATACTTGTCCAAAGTAAAGAGCCTCATGGCGCTGTTCGACGAGGCTCTCATTCAAAGGATCCCTCGAGAAGAAAATGCTCAGGCCGATGCCCTATCCAAATTAGCCTCCTCTTCCCTCCAAGGTCTGGAACAGACCGTTTTGATAGAAGTCCTCCTGAAGCCGAGCATAGAGGACGAAGCGCCAGACTCCGCTGAGACATTTCCCGTCCTTCTCGAAGATAATTGGATGAAACCCATTGTTGAATTCTTAAAGGACGGACTCCTCCCTGAAGACCCGAGGGAAGCGCGAAGTGTCAGGACCCGAGCCGAGCGTTTCACTTTGATCGAAAACATCCTATATAAACGCTCCTTCACCCAGGCGGACGGTCGGCCTTACCTAAGGTGCCTGTCCCCTAGCCAAGCCGACTACGCCCTGCAGGAACTCCACGAGGGCATCAGCGGAGCTCATTCTGGGTCCAGGGCTCTAGCGCGCAAAGTGTTGAACTATGGATATTATTGGCCCACTCTACTGCGGGACGCAGAGCGACACGTTCGGCAGTGCAGCTCCTGCCAAAAGTATGCAGACATCCGACGCCTTCCGCAAGCACCGCTAACCTCCCTATCAAGTCCGATCCCCTTTGCTATGTGGGGAATGGATTTATTGGGACCATTTCCACCAGCTCCCGGGCAGCTGAAGTTCCTAGTCGTGGCAGTCGACTACTTCTCTAAATGGATAGAAGCCGAGCCCCTGGCTACAATCACTGAGCATAGAGTAGTTCAATTCTTCTGGAAAAATGTAATTTGCCGCTTTGGTGTCCCCCGAGTCATAGTCACAGATAACGGGGCACAGTTTACTGGGGCCGCCTTCCGAGCCTTGTGTGAAGACCTCTCCATACAACACCGATTCTCCTCCGTCTCCCATCCCCTGTCGAATGGCCAGGTCGAGAACGCCAACCGTCAGATTCTTGCGGGGATCAAGAAGAGGTTAGACAAGTGCTCCAAGGGGCTATGGGTCGACCAGCTGCCAAACGTACTCTGGAATCATCGCACCACCAAGCGGACCCCAACAGGCGAGAGCCCATTTAATCTCACCTATGGGGCCGAAGCCGTCATCCCCCTAGAAGTCGGGATACCCTCTCCTCGCCTGATCGCTTATGAAGAAGAGCGGAATGCTAGAGAACTCAGAACAAGCCTAGATCTGATAGACGAGATCCGAGAGAGAGCTGCCATATGCCAGCAAGCTTACCGAAGAAGGATCGAGCTAGCATACAACAAAAGAGTCCGCCCGACAGACCTCAAAGAAGGGGATTTAGTCCTTCGGAAGTTGGCCATCTCGTTCCCCGGACAGAAAAGCAAGCTGGCCCCGAACTGGGAGGGACCGTACAAGGTCTCGAAAGTAATCTGCCCCGGTACATACAAGCTAGAGGATCTCGAAGGCAGAGAAATTCCCAGGACTTGGAACGCCGACCATCTTTTGAAATACCAAGAGAAGGCAACTACGTCTCTCCAAGTAACTCGAGATGTCGAACCGTCCCCTTCCTTTCTCTAATCATAGTTTGTCCTTTTGTTCATTCTTTTATTATTGTAATAACGGCTAGCAACCTTAGAAGCAGCCGATCATTAGATGTTAATAAATGAAGTTTCTTCATGTTTTCGCTACTATCACATCCCTCTGCTTGTAACTCTTTAATGTCACAATGGTTCCGGAGTCCAACACTTGGCTCGATTCTACTTCGCGAGCTCGCTCCTAAGCGAGCTAGAAGTAGCTCGCCATTCGGAAATGCTCCCACAGCCGTTGAATGGTACGGAGTCCAACACTTGGTTCGACCCTACTCCGCAAGCTCGCTCCCAAGCGAGCTAGGGTAGTTCGCCATTCGAAATTGCTCCCACACCCCTTAAACTGACAATGGTTCCGGAGTCCAACACTTGGCTCGATTCTACTTCGCGAGCTCGCTCCTAAGCGAGCTAGAAGTAGCTCGCCATTCGAAAATGCTCCCACAGCCGTTGAATGGTACGGAGTCCAACACTTGGTTCGACCCTACTCCGCAAGCTCGCTCCCAAGCGAGCTAGGGTAGTTCGCCATTCGAAATTGCTCCCACACCCCTTAAACTGACAATGGTTCCGGAGTCCAACACTTGGCTCGATTCTACTTCGCAAGCTCGCTCCTAAGCGAGCTAGAAGTAGCTCGCCATTCGAAAATGCTCCCACAGCCGTTGAATGGTACGGAGTCCAACACTTGGCTCGATTCTACTTCGCGAGCTCGCTCCTAAGCGAGCTAGAAGTAGCTCGCCATTCGGAAATGCTCCCACAGCCGTTGAATGGTACGGAGTCCAACACTTGGTTCGACCCTACTCCGCAAGCTCGCTCCCAAGCGAGCTAGGGTAGTTCGCCATTCGAAATTGCTCCCACACCCCTTAAACTGACAATGGTTCCGGAGTCCAACACTTGGCTCGATTCTACTTCGCGAGCTCGCTCCTAAGCGAGCTAGAAGTAGCTCGCCATTCGAAAATGCTCCCACAGCCGTTGAATGGTACGGAGTCCAACACTTGGTTCGACCCTACTCCGCAAGCCCGCTCCCAAGCGAGCTAGGGTAGTTCGCCATTCGAAATTGCTCCTACACCCCTTAAACTGACAATGGTTCCGGAGTCCAACACTTGGCTCGATTCTACTTCGCGAGCTCGCTCCTAAGCGAGCTAGAAGTAGCTCGCCATTCGAAAATGCTCCCACGGCCGTTGAATGGTACGGAGTCCAACACTTGGTTCGACCCTACTCCGCAAGCTCGCTCCCAAGCAAGCTAGGGTAGTTCGCCATTCGAAATTGCTCCTACACCCCTTAAACTGACAATGGTTCCGGAGTCCAACACTTGGCTCCATTCTACTTCGCGAATTCGCTCCTCAGCGAGCTGGAGATAGCTCACCATTCGAGTCCGAAGCTTTAGAAGTTACGGTACGGCAGACAACGATCGCGAGAACAAGGCACACAAGTTCGACAATAACGCTTTTATTAATGAAACAGATGTGGTACAAAGGCAAACACAGTAGATGTACAACTCATCAGAGAAAAGTTACAATGCCGACTTATTACACTTAGCGAAAAACAAAAAAAGCAAAGAACTCGCAGAATCAACCACTTCAGCGCTTCTTCGGAGCTGGAGCGTTCCGCTTCAAGGACACTCGAGAGTGACGATGCTTGTCCGCGGAGCGCGACCCCAAGCCGGCGAACTGGGACGTATCCTCGGCACCGCTCCTGGTAGCTACGCCGACGGACGCCCCGCTCGAGGAGATTGCCACCGAGCTCTGCGCGTCCCCCGGGCTTGGTTGGCCGATCCGCTGACGGGTCGCCATCCCATAGAAGGTAATGCCCCGCTCACTCTCAGCACGAGTGCATGACGTACTTCGAACGTTGATCGGCCCTGAATGTGGCTTCAGACGAGCCACTTCCGCCTCCAACTCCGAGATCCTGTCCCGCAACGAGTCGTCTTTGACGTCGACTTCGAAACGTGGGGGTATCGCGGAGTCCGGCACTCCAGATCGACTAGCGACGAGGCGCCGAAGGTGGGTAACCTCGATGCTTTTATCCACCGTCGCCCTCTTGAGCGCTTCGACTTCGGCAGTCAACTCGACTCGTTAAGTCGTCAACTTGGCCACCTCGGCCGTCAGCCCCTCGCCCTCACTCCGGAGCTTCGCCTCTACGGACTGCAGACGCTGTATCTCTGAAAGCAACTCGTCCTTCTCCGCTGTTATTTTGGACAAGTTATGACGAATGCACTGAACTCGAATCTCATTACTGAAATCAGTTGGCAAATGTTCACCTTCGGGTATAAGCTCGGCGATTCTGCTTTCCAAACGACGAATCTCGATGTCTCGCCGTCCAAGGACGAGCTGGAGATGCCTCCTCTCGCTTTCAGCTCGGCGCAATCCGAGCTCGACCTCGTAAAGTTTCTCTCTACACCTAGCCAGACACAGCCTTGTCGCCCCTAGGCCGGCCTCGGCTGGAGCTTCCTCGTCCGGGCGAACAAGCTCGACGTCTTGGGCAATCACCATAAGCTGCAAGGAGATCAGAATAATCAGCACAAACGCAGAACATGGCCGAAGCGCCACACTTGGAAAAATTTTCATCTCTAGAAACAAAAGAAGACAGTTCGGCAAAAGAAAATGCGTAACACAAAAACTTCCGAACATCGACACTTGCAAGAAATTTTCCTTTCATTAAACGTCACAAAAAGCGGTGGCCAGTCCGCTATTAGGCATTACAAAGTTCGAAAGGAAAGACAAAAAAAAAAAATCAAAAACAGCAAAACGAAAGGCGGATTCAGGGCCCGACCTCTTTCCCCGGGCGACGAGGCGGAGTAGGCGTCGACTTCGCCGAAGGAGACGCCGCCGCCAACGGAGTGGCCGTTGTGCTCGGGACCTCGCCAGTAACCCCGGCGTCGGCATCAGCGTCGCCCCCCTCCTCCTCCTCCTCCTCCTCTTCCCCTTCGGACTCGGGGTCGAAGCCCTCGACGTGTCCGGGGAAGAGTCGCCATCCCGAGACGTCCACCCCGGGGTATGCCTCCCGCACCCGGTCGAGGGCAGTGGCGAAGGCCTTCGCCATGTTCTGCGCGAGGTACCCCTGGGCCTTCTTCAAGGTGGCGTCCTCCGCCTCCTTCACGGCCGCCGCCTGCTTGGCCTCGGCCTCGACCAACCGGTTGGCCGACCCCTCCTTCTCCCGACGCAGCTCGTCCTCCAGCCTCTTCACTTCGACCTCGAGGTGCTGGATCCTCGCAGACCGACCTTCATGCTCGACCCGGAGTTTGTCGAGCTGGTTCGACATCCGAGCCTTCTCGTTCCGAGCTTGGTCGGACTCCTGCTTCAGCTCCTTCTCGAGGGCGGTCAGCCTGTCGGTGAGGTGACCGAAATGGACGACGATCTACAAAGGAAAGAAGAAGAACTCAGAGAGTTAGAAAAATTTTGTGATTTAAGATGAAACGAACGAAGGGAACTCGGAACTTACCGATACCGCCGAGCGAGCGATCTCGATCACGTCGTCGCCTTCCCTCCCCGCGTCCATGGCGGCGCGGTCCTTCGGGGTGGTGAGATGCTTGACGGCCTGCATGCTCGCCAACGAGTTCCCGAGGAACCCATCGTGCCTCCGGACCTGCCAGTCCGGAATGTGGATCCGCTTGTGCTCCTCCATCAGGAGCTCCTCCCCTGCTACGGTCAGCGGCGGGGTCGGCATGGCGAGCGCGGTGGCAATGGGGAAATCCCCCACAGGTGCAGGAGCCGAAGTCCCCGCCACGGTGACGACCGGGTCGTCAGCAACCTCCACCACCTGGTCGGGAGCCGCAATCCTCGGCACCTTCGAGGTCGAGGGCAGCTTCGACGCAACCCTCTTGCGCTTCCTCGGCGCCTTACTGGCGAGCCCCGCCCTGAGCGCCAACACCGCCTCGTAGTCCATGGATTCTGCATCAAAAGCAAAAAATGATTAGCACAAAAGAAAAACAAGGCAGCAAGTACGGAAAAAAGAACTTGGCGAAAACCGCGTACTAGGATCTACGCGGCAGAGCCCTCCCCTGTAGAGAACGTCTTCCGTCAGATCCTTCCAATCGTACTTCGGCCGATCGAGGAGCGTCCGGACCGCCGCTTCTTCCTCCACCGTAAGCCTCGGCAACGCCGTCGCCCTCTTGGGCACCCCTTCTGCCCAATTTGTGGGGATCGGCCATGCTTCCCGACTCCGCATGACGACCCACTTCTCTCGCCAGTGCTTGATAGAGTCGGGGCAGACGACGAGCCTGCCGCCGTGCCTCGGAGTCAGATAATACCGGTACTCCGACTTGTTCCCCTGGTGGAGCCGGTATATCGTCCGAAGCACGTTCAGCTGCGGCTCGATCCCTGCGGCCTGGCAGTGGAGAACGAAGCCATTAATCACTCGCCACGCGTTCGGCATGAGCTAAATGGAGCAGACCCCGTACCAGCTCACCACGGTAACGGCGAACGCGTGGAGAGGCAGCCGAGCACCGGCGATAAAGGCATCGACCGGCCAGCAACACATGGTCACCGGCAGCGGCGAATTAGCCCTAACCCCGGGACCCGGCAGCATGATTTCGTACTCCTCCGGGATGAAAAAAGAGTCCCGGATCGCAGCCAGTTCCTCCTCGCGCAGGATCGACGCTGCGTCGTCCGCCTCCGTCGTCTCCCTTGCTTCGTTCTCCTCGAAGGACCTCTCCCTCCCATGGACGATCCGCTCGGCCTGGTCCTTCGGGAGCTCCGTGACCCTGTGCAGCCCCGTCAGCGGACCTGGTAGCTGTCCGAACTCCCCCATCCTCTTCGGATCCACGACGATGGAATCCTTGCCGAACACCTTCCCCTTGGGTGGATTCGGACTCGAGGCCTCGACGCCTTCAAGGGAGGGCTCGGACCAAGAGACTTCATCTGAGACAGAAGCTACAGACATAATTTATAAATTACCTTAAGAGCTGCCGAAAAACCTTGCCTGAGTCAAACGCCGGTCACCGGAAAACTCGCCTGAAGCACAAGAGAACGCCTGAGCAAATGGGGGAAGAAATGAGAAATGAGAAGGGGGGGAGGATTTATAGAAGAGGGACACACACCACGAGGCTAATGGGCCTGCACGACCGGCCCATCTAAACCAAGCGGCGGAGCGATCCCAATCGTCACCTCGATAACTTCAACGAATCATGAGTTGCATTTAATGCGCACTCCATCTGACGGAAACCCAAAGGTCACTGCAATTAATGAACGTCCCATCTGTCAGGGTTGTCAGAATTGTCAGAGGTGTTAGGGGTTCAAATGGCGCACAGAAAAGACAAACCCCCAAAAAACGACAAGTCTGGGAGCGCGGCACCCACTGCCGAGCATTCGTGACACCGACCCTGTTATAGGGGAAAAAACAGGTTCGGCACCACTGCCGAGCGTTCGTGGCACCGACCCTGTTATAGGGAAAAAAGTCACGTTCGGCACCCACTGCCGAGCGTTCGTGACACCGACCCTGTTATAGGGAAAAAGTCACGTTCGGCACCCACTGCCGAGCGTTCGTGACACCGACCCTGTTATGGGGAAAAAGTCACGTTCGGCACCCACTGCCGAGCGTTCGTGACACCGACCCTGTTATAGGGAAAAAACAGGTTCGGCACCACTGCCGAGCGTTCGTGACACCGACCCTGTTATAGGGGAAAAAACAGGTTCGGCACCACTGCCGAGCGTTCGTGGCACCGACCCTGTTATAGGGAAAAAGTCACGTTCGGCACCCACTGCCGAGCGTTCGTGACACCGACCCTGTTATAGGGAAAAAGTCACGTTCGGCACCCACTGCCGAGCGTTCGTGACACCGACCCTGTTATAGGGAAAAAGTCACGTTCGGCACCCACTGCCGAGCGTTCGTGACACCGACCCTGTTATAGGGAAAAAGTCACGTTCGGCACCCACTGCCGAGCGTTCGTGACACCGACCCTGTTATGGGGAAAAAGTCACGTTCGGCACCCACTGCCGAGCGTTCGTGACACCGACCCTGTTATAGGGAAAAAACAGGTTCGGCACCACTGCCGAGCGTTCGTGACACCGACCCTGTTATAGGGGAAAAAAACAGGTTCGGCACCACTGCCGAGCGTTCGTGGCACCGACCCTGTTATAGGGAAAAAAGTCACGTTCGGCACCCACTGCCGAGCATTCGTGACACCGACCCTGTTATAGGGAAAAAGTCACGTTCGGCACCCACTGCCGAGCATTCGTGACACCGACCCTGTTATAGGGGAAAAAACAGGTTCGGCACCACTGCCGAGCGTTCGTGGCACCGACCCTGTTATAGGGAAAAAAGTCACGTTCGGCACCCACTGCCGAGCATTCGTGACACCGACCCTGTTATAGGGAAAAAAGTCACGTTCGGCACCCACTGCCGAGCGTTCGTGACACCGACCCTGTTATAGGGAAAAAGTCACGTTCGGCACCCACTGCCGAGCATTCGTGACACCGACCCTGTTATAGGGAAAAAACAGGTTCGGCACCACTGCCGAGCGTTCGTGACACCGACCCTGTTATAGGGAAAAAACAGGTTCGGCACCACTGCCGAGCGTTCGTGGCACCGACCCTGTTATAGGGAAAAGTCAGGTTCGGCACCACTGCCGAGCGTTCGTGGCACCGACCCAGTTATAGGGAAAAGTCAGGTTCGGCACCGCTGCCGAGCGTTCGTGGCACCGACCCCCTTATAGGGAAAAAACAAGTTCGGCAGATTGCCGAACTCACTCCTGACGCTCGCAGCCCTGCCGAACTCGCTTCCCTCTCTGGAAAAGTTCGCCGAACTGCACATGGACTTCGGCCCCTTCGCCAGCGAACTCTAGGAGGGTCTAAAGCGTGGTCCAGGTATACAAGACCCCCGAACAACGAATTGGTACTCCGCAAAAGTAAAAAAGACGTCCCCACAGTAACGCCACATGACCATCAGAGTTCGTGAGCAGCTCGGAGTTCAACCAACTTGAAAAATCGCCACACTACCTCCTTCAAGATTCAAGAACCTTCCATTTGGGCTCAGATACAACTCCGCTAGCCATCCAAACAGTAAAACTACTCCTCAAAGGCTGACCAAGCTCAGTCTTCGGGAGTGGGGGGCTCGTGATATGGCTAAAAATGGGGTTTAATCGGAACCGTCCAAATCAGGCACGAATCTTGAGACCTGAGGGTAAAACAGTAATTTCACCCACAAAAGGACCAAAACGGATATTGGATCTGCCCTCCTAGGGCCCAATAATCCGCGAATGGATCCACCAACAAGAGGGTGCGGGTCTCAACCCGCTGCGCACCCAATCCAATAAGATAGGGTCAGGGTCCCTGGTTAAACACGATCAACGGCCCTGATGGACATCTACCTTTTCACGGGGGATTAGGGATTAAATTCCTTATCTGATTACAGGGAATATATCCTGTCAGATTACCTTCCTCATCTGATTATGGGGGACATTCCTTATCAAATCACGGGGATTACATTCCTAATCCGTTCCCTAAGACGCCTATAAATACCCCCCATCCATCTCCATTAAAAGGTAATCAACTCTTCACCAGTTTTTGTGCTCATTCGTAGTCTTCCTAGATTATTGACTTGAGCGTCGGAGGGTGCGTCGCCGGGAACAACCCCGGTGTCTCGCACTTTTTACAGGTGCACGGCGGGAGCGACAGACGACGCCCCAGGAAACAGGTACGCAGGTCTTCCCATTCAGTTTCCCCAAGAATCCACAAGTTCTATCTGTTTGCCCCCACACCAAATTTAGCGGCAACAATAACCTCCATCAAAATCCACAAATACCAGTGTCACATCCGGAGCTGATCAAGTGCTAAGATCTGAGCTTTCCACAAAAATACAAGAACTCATTATATGTTGATGCCCCACGGAAAAAAGCAGCATTAGATGTCATCAAGCAACAAGAGGATATTTGGTGAATTTTTTTTCCGTACTTACCCACTTTTTCACCAAACTTACCCACTTTTAAAAATATTTATCCAATTGATCCAGTTTTGGACACGTCAGCATAACACGTTTTTTTTAAGAAAAAAAAGGCATAGGTTAATTTCATACCGTTCTTTCAAAAACGGACATCAGTTTTTAAAAAAATTAACATGCCGCTGTTTGAAAAAACGGCACTGGTACATTTCTTACAAGTGTCAACCTTTTTACTTGAAAAAAATTTCAAGTGCTGAAACAACTTATAAATAATGTCGTTATCCCCAAGATCGGCATTCGCATTACTGATGTCGTTGTTGGAGATAACGGCATCAGTTATAATACTCATTAAACTCTCTTCCTCCACAATCGTTCTTCCAAATAACTGCATGAGATAACTGTTGTTCTTAGAAACAGCGACAACAGTTCACAAAAATAGATTAACCAAGTATAAGTAATAAAATGAATTGTTGTCGTTGTTGCAAACAACGATATCAGTTATCACTAACAATGAATATTATAACTGATGTCGCTATTTCTAACAACTGTATCTGTAATGTGAATGCCGTTGTTCGGAATAGCGGCAGCAGCTATAGGATTTTTTCACACTTACAATTTTGTTCCAAGTCAGAGAGTACACGATTGGTAATAAGTAAACTGATGTCGTTACTCCAAATAGCGGCATGTGAATTTTTTTAACAGTTATCGCTATTAAAATTAACAGTATATAAATAATCTACGACGTTATTTTTAATAGTAGTTGATGCTGACGTATCCAAAACAGAGTCAGCTGGGTAATTTTTTTTAAAAGTTATCACATTGCTCAATATTTTCAAAAGGTGGGTCAGTATGGAAAAAAAAATTCATATTTGGTAGGGAGATGCACTTCAGATAGAGTACAATGTCTGAGTGCTAACTGATGTTAGAAACATACTGATGACTCATGAGGAACAGAACAAATCAGAAGATTCTCACCCTTGCACGTCGATGACAACTTCAATCATCTCTGAAGGTCACTACCACGTAAACTGCGCTGAAATTTTAAATTATTGTCACCATACGAGCTGCGCACACAAAATCTGACGATCATGGTTATTACTAGTAAAATACATTTATCGTTTACAATGTGACACCTCTAGTTATCATCTAAATTTTGATTTCTTATTTTTTGTGTTTAGAAAAATATATACTTCTTCTTTCACATGTTTTAGACTTCTTCAGCATCACCCATTGACAAATTCAAGCCCGCGGGATTATGAAATTGACATTACAAGTCTCAATTTTCCTCCTCGGCGCTTTTGTCAACATATCGTAGCAAAAGGAAGCTTTAATGGGATATTAATATGATCAAGGCCGGCCCCCACCTTGAGGCAGGTGAGGTAGCCGCCTCAGACGTCCAGATTTTTTATAATTTTAGAGGCCCCAAATTTGTATTCCCCTCATAAATATAGGCACGTTTTTTACGCATAAAAAAATTATATTGTCATTAGGCCCCAAAAAAATAATTATTTGGGTCTTTCGCCTCGGACCCCCAGGAACTCAGGGTCGACCCTGATTATATGGCCATGATTTTAGTTATTTGGAAGGAAAAAAACCAAAGGATCTTTTGTAAAAAATCAGTTGATTTCAATAATATTAATGTGGCTATTCAACATTTTATTTCTTCTTTTTCTGTTTCAGCCAAATCTCCAGCAGTGGGTCTTAGTTCTGAAGGGTCGCAGGGAGCAGCTCTTCCTTCTACTCCAGTGAATTATATTTCTGATATGATGTGGTTGTGGCTAAGGGTGGCAATTGGGCCGATCGGGTCGAGTCAGGTCGAACCCAAGTCTTGGTGGGTTTGGGTCGGGTCGAATGCTTAGCCGGACCAGGTTGGACCGGATTCGAATTTGGTATTGTCGACCTGATCGAGCCGCGAACCGGTTACTGGTCGATCCGGGTCGTGGGTTGGCCTGGTTGAGCATTTTTTTCCAACTCAATATATATATATATATATATATATATATATATATATATATATATATATATATATATATGAAAATCTTTCGTTGTGCATATATATATATATATATGAAAATCTTTCATTGTGCATCACCCCTCCGCAGGGGCGTAGCTACCCTATGCCAGGGGGTGCAGCTGCGCCCCCTGGGATTTTAAAAAAAAATCAAAAAAATATATATTTAGTAAAAAGAAATTTAATAAGGGTTTGTGTGTAAAATTCCCAACCCATTTAGTCATTTACCGATTTACTTTAGTATTTCTTCTTCCACTCTTTTGTTTCCACTCTACTGAACCCAAACCCACTTCATAATGAATTTGTAAGAGGGATTAAAATCTACAAGTAATTAGTTGGGTTTGTAGAGGAGGTCAGAAAAGAGAGAGAAAGCGAGGAGCCGATCAATTCCAAACCCTACTGTAAGTAAATTTTTTGTACATTTTGATAATTAGGGTTCATATTCTGAAATTTCGTGAATTCATATATGATAGGATAATTAGATTGCTAATTTCTATTTCAGTGTTACTAATTTGTTTGAGAATGGACTGAATTAGTATGATATGTAATCAAATTAGAACCCAAATGGGTACAGATTATAGTGTTAATTTCTGTTCCAATTTTGAGCTAATTTCCGAAATTTTTTATATTTAAACACATAGAGTTTAGAGTTGAATTTTTTATATGCGTATCTTATATATGTGAGCAACATTTTCACAAATTTTCATGATATTTGGAGAAAACCCAGGTTCAAGGCGCTACGTTAAATTTGTACTTCACATTATTCAATGCCCAATCTGGTTATTTGTACAAACATATACTATTATGATTCATCTTCATTCTCTTTCTCTTTTTCTCTTTTGAATTCAACTTACAAATCTCATCGCAAATTCAAAGGAGACCTGAGAGGAGTTCAAGAGGAGTAAGAAATAGATCAAACAACAAACACAAAGTGGTAACTAATTCTAACCATTAGTTTTTACTCTTTTTATGCATATACTTATGAGATGAACATCTAATGTTTGATGCACTTAATTACTTTGAGGTAGACTGATGATTGAAATTGGAAAGAGAGAAGGTTTAACCACTAATTTATTTTAATGGCATTGCTATTACCCGTTGCAACTGCAACAGTAGAAAGAGTATTTTCTGCAATAAAAATCATCAAGACTTCATTACGAAACCGATTGGGAGATGAGATGATGAATGATTGTTTGGTTGCATATATTGAAAGAGATGTATTGGATGCCATTGACAATGAAGATATCATTCAATATTTTCAGAATATGAAATCTCGAAGGGTTTTATTGCTAAAGAAAAATGCTATTTAGTGATTGTAATAGTTTGTGACATTTGATAGTAATATATGATATTTTGAGGCTTGCAAATGTGTTTATTATAAATTTTTTTAAGAGTAACTGTCGCGCCCCCTAGATGGAAATCTTGGCTACGCCACTGCCCCTCCGTGTGCACTCGTGTGCACTCGGCCTTCCCAGCTTCGTATCGACGATCTGAACCATTCACATTGATCTACACATCTAAATTAGTCTAAATATGTAAAATCAAATCATTTGAAATTCATTTGCCCATCCATCATGTGACTATAAAAAACAATGATTTTCAACCATACAATTTTGTAACACTTCAATGGATGGGCAAATAAATTTCAAATGATTTGATTTCACATATTTAGACTAATTTAGATGTGTAGATCAATGTGAACAGTTCGGATCGTCGATATGAAGGCGGAAAGGCCGAGTGCACACGCCGTGTGCACCATAGGTGGTGCACAACGGAAGACTTCCCTATATATATAAAAGAGTCAAAGAGTGAAAGTGTAAAAGAAAATTGTATATATTATTCATTTGAACTTCTATGATTTTTTTACAATTTTTTTACATACAATTTGCTAGCTAGATGTTGTTGGTCTTCAGTTTGCTAGCTAGATGTTGTAGGAAGAGGACTAAAACACTTCAAAAATTTAGTGTATGCGGGTTTAATAATATGACCAATGTAAATGTCATCAATCATTTCTTGAAAAGTTAGCATCATAGTAATTAGTGAAATAAAAATCCTACTAGAAGTAGAATCAAATAGATTTTGAAAATTTCAAAATTGCCGTTTTAAAAGGTTCTAAAAATCGTACAAATATTCGGCATAATACTATGATTATTCATTCATTAAAAAAATTCCATATATTTTGCAAGACAAAAATTATTTATACAAGTTTTATATTGAGTAACAACATTTAATAAATCAAAAATAGAATTTCATCAATGTTTAACATGCTTAGGAAATTTTCAAAAATATACATCATTAAGCTTACATCTAGAGCTGCTATCGGGCCTTATCGGGTCGGGTCCTCCACTACTCGGACCCGGACTTGGTACCTCACGGGTCAAAAAATTGGACCCGGACCCAGACTTGCGAGAATCGGGGCCTGGTCCGGGTCTGGGTCCTAATTAAAAAATCTACCCGTCGGGTTCGGTAGCGGATAATAAATATTTGCACTTAAGTATTTTTGCACCCGATACCCTACGGTTTCAACAATTTTTGCAGTTAAGTACATGAATAAATATTATATTTACACATATATCTTCAACAATTACTATTTACATGTATATCCCTATAACTTTATTATTCAAATTTCATATTTTTTGGGGTATTTTTTAACGGGTACGGGTCCAGGTCGGTTCTATTTTGAGCGGACGGTTCTGGTCCAATGCCGGGTCTGGGTCAGATCCGGGTATCGGGTAAATGTGATAGTGCTACTTACATCATTCTTTAAATTGTTGAAGCATAGAGCTACTTAAGGAAATAAAATATACATAATTTCTAATGTTATGCCCAAATAATTCGGCTATTTTAATGCATCTTGAACACATAAATTTAAAATATGACATGCACATCTAACGTGAAAATTTTCTAAACATGGAGGAGCTAATTGTATTTTTAATGTACTAATCGAAGCATTATTGTTAGATGCATTATCAAAACTAATACAAAATTTTTTATCATGAATATGAAAGATATCACAAACTTCTAAAATACGATGTGCAATTACTAAACCACGATGGGGATATGGCAAAGTCGCAAGTGATATGATCCTCTTTTGAATCATCCAATCACTATCGATTAAATGACAAGTTATATCCATCATTGGAATATTGTTATCCAACAATCGGAAGTTAACGATACTATACAAGTTAAACTATACAAAAGTGCAATTAAACAATCTCTCATTTAGTTGTAAATTTTAAAATAATCGGATTTGTGTGTATTTCTAGGAATTCTTCTAAAATATGGATTTAGTGCATTTTAGTTAAATTTCTCTACGTTCCTACTCTCAGAATAGGAAAAAGGTAATTCATCCTTCATAACTAGACGGGTCATTTCCTGTCGGACATTTTCGGGATCATATGGGTGGCTATCTATATGTCTAGTCTTATGGTGAATTTGTTGTTGGCCGGGTCAATTTTCTAATAAATCATTGTGTACATTTTGTATGTGTCGTTCAATTGTACCCGTGTAGCGCCCCGAATCCAATATGATATCTTAGAAATACGTGGCACAATTTTCCGCATCAACTTCAAATGTAATATTAAACACAGCCCAAAATACCAGTAAAATTTTTCTTAAAATTTTATTACAATAATATTTACATAGCACATCGGAATACATACACCTTGAATTACAAACTCTCTTTCTCTACAACACTTTCTTTTACAAGATCACACAATCCATTACATAACTTTAACTCAAGTATCCAAATCCCAAGCTATAGGTAATCACCTGTAAAATTTGAAGCTACAGGTAACTCTAACCCCCAAAACTAAAGGGGTCAGCCATAACGGTGTGAGTGACATATAAACAAACAACATAAATAGAGTATAGATTCATCAACAACGGGAAATAAACAAGAGAAAGTGAATTACGAAAAGTCACGAAACACGAAACTCATCAAGTGAAGCTAGACTAAGTATTAAGTGTAGAAACCGAGAACACATGCATAATACCAAGTCACAAAAACATCAATGCTATATGCTGACTCTCTAATGCGTACTTGTCGGAGTCTATGCATCCCACTCTACATAGGTTCGGTACATGCCTTAACGTCTCCACTTCATAAGGTTTAATCCCCCGCTGTGCAACTAATCCTACTACGATGACTACTACGAAATATAGATAAATTGTGAGTATTAGCCCATGCCCCAATAATTCCGGAGGTCAATCTCTATCCACAGATAATTCCGAAAACTATTTCACTCACACCTAGGAATTTTCAAGAATGCCCCACACCGCATCACACGAATACCACATGTGCGTCGCCTCGACCCCGATAATTTCCGAGACTATTTCACTCACACCTGGATAATTCTGGAGATTATTTCACACCGCGAGCCATATTGAGGTCCATAACCCATGTTCTCATTCATCATATCACCACTAGTGCCTATCCTTATTATTTAGGTTATTTAATTACTTTACGGATCTCCTAGAGTTGGTGTACCCCACCGGACTTAACACAACAACTGATCAACTAAAATGCCTCAACAGGCCCAAACATAAATATCTCAACTGCCGGTACACTAGGGTCACGTGCATCCTTTAGAGACACACCCAAACATCCAAACCAATCTTCCAACATAAATTGCTCAGTTAAAACAACTTGAAAACATTTGTTCAGTAGAAGATAAGGCGTAGAATAGTAAGTTATAGATTAAAACATTTAGAGAATAAATCATTTAAAAGAACATTTAATTATATGAAGATATATCAGTATCAGTCGACTATAGACAAGCATCGGTCGACTGTCCAGAGAGAAAAATCCAATAACTTTGAGAAAATAATTCTACGTATTAGAAGTTGACTATAAAAAATAATCGGTCGACTGTCTAGAGCGAAAAATCCAAAACGTCAATAAAAATAATTCTAAGTAATATCAGTCGACTGTAAAAGTCATTAGTCGACTGTCCAGAACGAAATTTCCAGAAAACTAGAGAACACAGCAGCCAGGTCGCGACGGTCGACTGTAAAATTTCATCGTTCGACTGTCGACCTGCAGACTGCAGATTTTTGGTTGTGCACATTTCAACCGATACGAAGTTTTACTTTATGAAAACGATTTCTACAAAAATCATATTTCTTATATGTTCAAATACAACTTATAGGATATATAATAGTCCATAAAAACTAAATCAAAACTACTTAAATTTATAAAAATAGCGATTTGTTGATTTATTTCAATTAAAACATGAATTGTGCATATAATCAAAATATAGTTTCTAAAAAAATTAATTATTCATTGAAATAGCTTCATATTCAGGTCCAAACCATATCAATACCACAATCTCAAAAAAATCCCCAATTTGGATATATTTTCTCAAACTCAACTCGATTCTAAATTTCGATTCTCAAGACATGATCTTTTGATTCATAAATTCTTTCTCCAAATTTCTCAAACTGATTCACCATTATAACTCATAAACATAATCAATTTATAACATTACCATGTCAAGTTTCATTCAACCAATACTCAAAAGTGATAAAAATCTCATCTTTATTAAATTATGCACGAAATTTATCATATTCAATCGATCCAACATTAATCCAAAAGAAATAGCTTACCCATGATCTCCAATAGGTCATTCATCGATCTTGAATTACCCACATACAATTTCACTCATAAATAACTAGGGTTTCACAAGATTCAATTTTTATCATCAATCCAACATACATATTCATACCCAAACCCTAGCATGCTTTCTAGGAGATGAAACACCATATACAACATTCAAAGAATAAACAAAATAATTTATATTACTCACATACAACATACACAAAACAAAATAAAACAAAACAAGTCACTCACCTCGTTGAAGAGATCGAACGAAAAGGAATAGAATTTAAGAAAGTCCCTCTTTCCCAAGAAATCCAAAGTCTCATCCTTAGAACTCCAAAATAATAAGAAATAAGAGATCTCCTGTGTTGTACAGCAAAAGACGGCTGCACAAAACCCTATATAGTCCGGGATTTAAGTTTCTAGGGTTTTAGAAAATATTTGCGAAATACTCCTTTTACAATATATCTTTACATAAATAGACCCCCTTTATTAGAAAACTAGTAAAACCCAATTTAATCAATTCAAAATCGAAAAGATCCCCTCTAGCATCAGCCGGCACTGTAGAAAAATCCAGGAAAACAGTTTTGCACTTTCACCCCTTAAAATAGCAATTTTGCGAAAAGATCCTCTTTTATCAAAACTTATAAAATAAATCGAATATGTTGAAATAAAAGATAAATTCGTTATACCTGAATTGACTAGGTAGTATATCCAGCCTAAAAATCTGAAAATCTAGAGTTTTCACCCCCATTTGGTAATTTTGCACAAAAGTCCTTCTTTTTGAAATATTTGCAAATAAGTCCAATAATTATCAGAAAAATCTAGAAAAATCACGAATAATCTCAAATAATAAATAATGAGTTTTCCCAAAATAATTTTTGGTTTTAAGCTTTCATAGACAACATTCGCACGTGTTTTGCAGGTGAAAAAGATAAATTTCTAAATGAACATTTATTAAATCACCAAAAATCATTTTAATTCATTTTCAAATCTCAAAAAATAGTATTTAAAAATACGGGGTACTACAACCCATTCCCTCACCCTTCCTCTATTTGTAACTCTTCAAACAAGTTTTACAAACCTTATGTCCTACATCCGGATTATCCTCTTCATAAATATAGTCATAATAATTGTGTCAATCAATAGTTCCCCCCTAATTTTTCTACTACTAGTGGGTTCGGTTTGTTGTGTTTGTGTGTCAACATTATGCATTTTTTCGTTTATGTCGTATGGAGGGACATCGTGAGATCCTACCATAGGATGCGGTATAAATTCGGGCTCTACCTGTGGAACTATTTGAGGCCGACGTGAAGTACCGGTGGAATCTTGTTCATTTTGGCTACGGCCGCTACCTCGTGATCTAGACATGGTAATAGTGTATGCGAAAAATAAATAATTTCTAATATTCTAATAGTGTATGTGGAAAATAAAAAACAATCTATGCGATATATGTATTAAAAAAATCTAAAAAACAATAGGAGAGTTCAGAGAGAAAAATCCAAGAAAAACCAATGAAAAATATAATACAAAAAATTAGAACTACAATAAAAAATAAAGAGCTGAGAAGGTTGTAAATTTTGTTTGTTGTGGCTATATGCTACATTTTGCTACAGCCAGTGATGATATTAGCTGTATGAACTATTTTCTGGTTTTTATGGTTATTGGCTAGAATCCCTTAGGATTCTATCCTTTGTTAAAAAAAAAAATAATTAAAAAAAGATAAAAACTCAAAGTAGTAAACCTCAATAAAGGTTTGGCTTTACACTGGACTAGTATTTTTCACGTGCAATGCACATTTTGATAAGAGTTGGAGGATTTTCACGTGCGATATATATGTTAAGAAATAATTTTGGAGTTGGACGTGCGTTGCACGTAATTGAAAAAAATATTTTGAAGGAAAAGCTACAATTTGTACGTGCAATGCATGTGTTTATAAGTAGAATTTCACTTGTACGTGCAACTTATGTATATGTTTAGTGTTAAAAAAATATTATAAAATTGATTTGCACGTGTGTTGCATGTTTTAAATAGGTGGAAATTTTTTATTTGTTTGTTTTTATTGTAATTAATGGGAGAGTTGGAGTTGCACGTGCAACACACGGGTTTGTATGTTGACAAATGACAACCCCAACTCTCTCATTATAATATTATAGTATAATGCACGTGCGATGCACGTCTAAAAAAAAGTCTAGTCATTAAATTAAATGAATTTGTATATTTTGATTTGACGTGCTTGGCACAGGGATGTTTAGTGGATATAGTTTGAACGTATATTGCGCGGGTTTGCTCAGTTACAAAATTAGGGTTTGTTTGTTTACAACCCCAACTCTCCCATTAAAATAGTAGAGATATTAGATTAGAGATTAGAGATTAGAGATAACCACCTGATTCTAAGGTCACATTATCTTTTCTGTTGTGACTGCACTGAACAATGATTCATAATTCACCATTTACGAAATTAAAGGCAAGCCACCATCAATGTGCTTCGCCCTAAAAAACTGAGAATATCCTGCAAATCGAAGTTGAGGGATAAGACTAGCTTAACCCTCTTGGTCATTGACATTTTCAAGCCTGTAATCAAACTTAAATGTTTTATTTCTGCCTCAGTCAGCCAATGACCAATAAGACGTGGCGTGAAACTACCAACAATTGAAATTTGAAACGGTCTAAAATGCCCGACTTTCTTTGACGTCAACCCTATATTGGATTCTCCTCTAAAGAAATCGCAGGTGTCTCAGCTGATAAAAGTTCATTAGTTAAAATAAGGAAAATGTTGACAATACGAATAAATAATATACTTTTTTAGATATAGAAAAGAACAGGCCAAGCTGACAAGAACAAGCCCTCTCTTGCCGCATCAGTTTACTACAAAAATTATCATTATTGGCTCACTAAGTTCGACACTTTACTACAAAAACAGTGATTGACTGTAGTGAACTTGATTAGAATAGATTTCATAGGAAACAAATAAGAGTTGAGCGGTGAAATAACTTACAGGTACTTTGATCAGCAATTCAGAAACAGCGTGAAATCAAATTTGAAAGTGCAGAAATTTGACGAATCTATCAATATGTGTCATACCACTAATAACGAACCACCACGAATATTCATGTTGTTGATCAACCAAGTTACTCTCAGGGCCGAGTTAAGCCATAGCTGTTTGGCTGTTTAGAAGCTCAATAGTAAAGTACTAGAAGAGAGAGTGAGATTTGTTGCTCAACCTGGTTGGGGTTATCACTAGCGGCATTGTGCAGCAGCCTATCATAGTGGTGCTGAATTTATACTTGAATGACAAATATAATTTGGAACGTGACATTTAGAAATATTGATTCGACCTGAACAGCGGCAATTCCCCAAAAATATACTTATGAAGAAACAGAAACACAGGTCAAAGGTTCTAACTCAGATGATTTGCAAGGAGATTGTCAATAATAGCACACAACAAGGCACAAAATTCAAGGTTTAACGCACTAAGTTATTTCTAATCAATAGACAGACTTTAAAAATGGTATCGTGACACATACACAGCCTACTGGTTCGCATGTAACTTCGTTACGCACAGAAAACATGTTACATACATGTCACGCCAACTCACAAATCCAAGTAATTATCATAGACTGAACATGTCGGACAGAAGCTGCATACACTCGACGAAGAATGAAACTGATATGAGACGAACAACAAACTAAGTCCCTGATACAGTTATCCAAAGATCGTACTTTAATGATGATACAATATGAACAATCTGAGAGAAATAAACCAAGCATTCGCACAATTAGATGAACAAATAAACAAAACGGCCAAGACTTCAGGCCTATTAGAATCAACAAGTTTAACACAAAAATCGACCTTACTGACAAGAATAAGTTGTTGGCATGCATAAAATATTTGTATTCCAGGAAGCTTTTTGACAACAGTATACATCCAACAGAGTTCCAATGGATATGGGCGAAGAGATTGGAGACTGACGCAAAAAGCTTGAAAGTGAATCACCATTTCAAAATCAGCATCAGTTGGCAAAAACTCAAATAACATTAAAAGTTTTCTTCAAAACAGGGGAAAAAACATTATAATACAACCCAAAACACAATCATAGGGTGGAGAGAGAGAGAGAGAGAGAGAGAGAGAGAGAGAACAAGCCAAAGGGAATATGAACTTACAAGTTCTCTTGGAAACAATACATGTTGCTGCTAATTGCCACCAACCCTATTGCTTACCAACACTAAGAACCTCAATTACAAAAATATGAAACTTAAATGATATCTTAAAAAATCTTCCACATTATACATGCTTATCACCAAAGGCTCAACTTCAATAACAATGCCAGTCCAATAATTAGGACCTCGGGAAATATCTGCAATCACTACCTCAATTAGAAAATTATGCGTTCTTCTAATATGCTTCCCCACAAATGGCTGCATTAAAGGAAATAGTCAGGTGTTCTACGAGTTACATCCGGTTCACCTCTCCTTGGTGCAGGTTCAAACTGCATAAAATTACAAGCCAATTTGAGCAAAAAGAAGAAAGAGAAGATAATTTGGCATAGAAGGATGTGTATCTGTATGTGGTGAGAGAGAGAGAGACCTGGATAAACGTGTGGCCCCTGCAATCATCAACTTCCAAGATGGAAGCCATGTTTCCACAACGGTAGCAATAATTCGGTGCACTAAATATGGTTACCACCTTTTGTTCCTGTTCTCAAGACGATTATTGATAAACTTGAAGGATCTTATATAGAGGAAAATGTTTATGCATAGAAATGAAAAGAAACATAAATGAGTACTAACATGTCCCCAGTTATATCCCTCCATAACTAACTGGTGAGCTCTCGCTATCAACTTAAGATTGTTCTTATGATTGAATTGCTCCGATATATCCTGAAAACAAACCGGCTCGGCTAAATTCAAGGCAACTTTAAATGCACAATTACGAACTCATGGGTCAAGGTATACCTGGCCAAAAGTATATCCAGCACCACGAGGAGAAATCCCCCAACCACATCTATCATCCGGGTCGGACCATAAGAGATCACACATAGGACCCTCATGAGGAACTTCTTGAACACGATCAAAGTTGCGTACGTTATCAAGGGTGTCAATAGAAGGCGACAAACCGCCATGCAGACAAAATATTTCTGACTCAACCTTGAAAATATTAGGGAAAATTCAGAAGATGCTAACAATACTAATTATGATTGCGAAAAAAACAAAAAAAAATGAACATTTTTAAGGATATGACTAATCCAAAAACCCAAAAAACAAAAACAGCCAAACTAAATTGTGAGAAATCAAGTATTCAGCCCAAGAATAAGAAAAAAAATTCCCAATGAAGTATTCAACTTCTGTTGAAAGTGATTTGCTGAAAATCTCAGATGCCGAACTATTTGGAAAATTTTCCTAATCAAGTATTTAACTTCTATTGAAGATTAGGAAAATTCAGAAGATGCTAACAATACTAATTATGATTGCGAAAAAACAAAAAAAATTGAATATTTTTAAGGATATGACTAATCGAAAAGCCCAAAAAAAAAGCCAAACTAAATTGTGAGAAATCAAGTATTCAGCCCAAGAACAAGAAAAAAAATTCCCAATAAAGTATTCAACTTCTGTTGAAAGTGATGTGCTGAAAATCTCAGATGCCGAACTATTTGGAAAATTTTCCTAATCAAGTATTTAACTTCTATTGAAGATTAGAACCTCCCGGCAAATCAAGTATTTAATTTCTATTGAAGGTGATTTACATTTTCAACTAGTTTTCCGTTTGCATGAACATCCAACAATTTTTCAGCAAGTTTTCCATAGTTAATATATTATTTTATTAATATTAACTCAAAAAGAACCACACCTAATCATAAATTACCAATGAACTTCATCTCGTATATGATTATTATGAAATAAACATAGTGTCCTTACTTTTAAATGGGAATTTTCAAAATTTCAGAATTAAAACTTGCACAGTAAGTAAAACTTTCCCAACAAACTTAAGAATTTCCCCCATCAAAATGGAGTTGGGGATGAAGCACAAGGTTCCAGTAAGGTTTTTCTTCTAAATAACGACTGGTGGTTGCTGCTGCCATTTTTCTAAAGTGTTATTTCCATAGAAGCCACTCACAATTTTGTTAATTCCAAATAACCCAACCACAATTCTCTATTTCCATAAACACCACTAATAATGTGGGCCCTACTTCAAAATTGAATTAAATACAAAATTATGAATGATGTAAACATGATCATATTGGTGGTGTTTAGATCAATTCGGATTATTAAGTAAATCAATATGAAATAAGCTTAAAAGAACTCGTATAAGTACTTTTTGAAGCAGAACATATATTGTTGGTGCCTTGGTGGTGTTTATGAAAACTGAGATTTGTGAGTGGCTTATTCGGAATTGTCAAAATTGTGGGTGGCCTCTATGGAAATAACCCTTTTCTAAAACATCCCGACTTCTGGAGTAAATAGACGTTTGAGTTGGGACATAATTAACCTTAGGTGCTAGTCATAAAGATTAGAGTGTAGAGACCAGGCAAGGTTTCGAAAGGCATGAAAGTGTAGGAAAACACATCCAAAGACACAGATGATAAAAAATTTCACATTATGAAGGTACGCATCACTGTCCCCACTACCAAAAACTAATCACTTTCCAGTCACCTGACTAGTCAGCAGGATTTTTAGAACCAATGCAACAAAGTGAACAGGGAAAACCATTGAAATTTATAGCAAATCCATGTGAAATAAAAGTACCATAGCAGATTAGCCTCAAATCATTAATGGAACTTAAAAAAAAAGTATTGGAGAAAAGAGGAAAACACGGATTTATAAGTACAAAAAAGAATGCATGGGGACATGCTGAAAGCACAAACCAATGCTGTCAATGGGAAATAGTCAAAGAGATCCGTGAAAATCTTCCAAACATTAGCATTTCCATATCTGCCATCAAAAGATGCAATTGAGTGTTAGAAAAACTTTACAAAGATAAAGCACAAGATCAATAGAATAGAATGGACCCCAAAAATTGGTAACCTTCCGTAACATTTATTGAGAACCTTTAATAATCAGGCGTCAGTAAGTTCACTGCCTACACAAATATGATCACATAAACAATGAGGCCAAATTCCAGAGCTGCTTCTCAGACTGAAAATAAATTATTCATAATGCAAATTCCACATGGAAAAGACAGCGGGGTCTTTTACTTTAATAATAAATACAGGAATCCATCTCCAAGATTAAACTATGTGCTTGTTTGTAGTACACTGCAGTGAGACAGATTCTCATCTAATAACCCTATGTCTCATTCACTGTTACATAGGCTGTCCTTATAGCTCTACGAATTGACTTGCACAATCTTCCTATATACATCAACTGATACACTAAGAAGATCTAGTACTAGGCATTGTATAGGCAGAAGTCTTCCCTGTATTTGACTCTTAAGATGTCATAACTCATAAGCTTAGCCTTCCATCATCAAGGAAACTCTGCAAGCATGTATGAAAGAACATGCTCAAGGCCCTACTTAACCTAACAGTTTGAAGCACATTTGAAGAACATAGGCGAAATAGTCTTCTTTTATTTTGTACTGTTTTAAACCTTAGTTAATTTCTAAGTTATGATTTATGAGCCTTGTTTTTTGCTCACATTCTTTTTATTGTGAATTTCTTGACTTCTTTTTACATTTTTATTTTGTTTTGTTTTGGAAAAGTCTACATGCATATGGCCGCTAAAGCATCCCAAATCTGATACTAGTACACTCCACTTTCTCTGTCATTCCCTTCAACAGGCTACATTATATGATCCCACCTGGAACTGAGCATCAGAAAGCTTCACTATATAATTAGTTAATCACTGCTTCACATGCACAAAATCTCAGTTGATTGTATGCATTCTACAAGATTGTCCAACTTCGGAGGATCATCTAGTGAGCAATGTATGAAATACTCTTATAGACCATGATCTCTCGAGTAAAAGTTAACATTTGATTATCTAATTTCAAATTAGAATACTTCAATAAATCTTTCTTATTACTCTAAAAAGGATCATTAACAATGAACATTAAACAATCTGTGTTGTATCTGCTACACGAATAAACAGTTTGCTAATTCCATAATTGGTTGAAGAATATTCTTTTCATGAACTAAACAAGGTTTGAGAAATCGGTCTCGGTTACGGTGTCACTCAAAATAACTCATTTCTGAATGTATCAGAAAGTCCTGAGAGTATTTGTATAAGGTTTGGTTTCGGATTCTTGAAACTAATGTGTAATTGTACACAAAAAATATAAAGAAACTTAGCTTTCGTTAAAAAAATTATACCAAAAGATAATAAAATTACAGAATTGACTATACATTTGGTGTAAAGTTCCATTACTCTTGACGGAGCAAATGCAAATAGGATCATAGAACTGATGGTAGCAAAAGACCCATAGCCCGGTTCCCCTCTTTAATATATTAAATGGGTTTAGTTAGAAATGCTTATAAAATCCATTTATTAACTTATGTTTGGGTTCAGATCTAGACCCCTAACCTAAATCCCATCCAAACCAGCTTTCCCCTCTTATACTATTAGGATACATCCATCATTGCCCTAATTGTTGAGATGCAGCAGCAGCAAGTATAATGAGTAGCTGGGAGAAGATCGGAGAAGAAAGAAACAAGAAAAATGCTAATTTCAGGTCAGCTCTACCTAGCTTTAAAAAACTTTTGAAAGTCATTCTCTTTTATGACAATTTCATGGTTTTAGGGGAGGGGCTTTACAAAACCAATGATTTTTTCTAGCTTTTCTCTTATCATGAGTTAAAGTTTCCTTCTTATTAAAATGGTTGTCAACCAAGGTTAGTTTTTTTTTCCAACTTTTTTGCTTATTGCTGGTTTCAGACAAAACTGATCTTTCTACCACTGTTTCGGGTCCTGAACATCTGAAACTGAGGTGTTTGGATTGAATACTAATGATCGGCGAAGAAGGATGAGGAACTAATAGCCTACATCCCCGGGTTTAATCATTAAAGATACTTTAATCATGTAAACTTATTAATTTTGGTATTAAAATTTTAACTAAAACTCGACAATTTCTTTATTTTTTGTATATATAGTAATAGATATTAGTTTTAAAATAAAGAAAATCCCAAAACCCAAACTTGTACGAGACTCTTGGAAACTTTCTAATAGGACCAATGCCCTGAGCGACTATTATTTTGAGGGACAACAAAACTTGGACCAAGACCGTATCCTCAAACCTTGAGATGAACTAATTTAGAAGATCATGCATATGCACCAGCAAATTTATTCCCCGCAGATATCAAGTTACTGTAAGAAAAGGAGTCCACTTGACAATATATGCTCAACTTACATATTAGATCAGCCTTGGCTAAAGGCTTTGCAAAAGCGTATGTTCCAGACTTAGACTTATACTACTGATAAATCACTTTGACACTATATCATGTCTAAAAACTAAAACAATGCAAAACATGTAAGAACTAAAAATTGTAAGATGCTAACAAGGAACTCACTTTCGTAAGCACTCATCATAGAATCCATAAACTTGTGTAATCTGCAAAGTAAAAGATAATTGTTCAGTACAATGTTGGGAGTGGCAGATCGTCAATAATGGATAGCTAAAGTAGTAGCGCACTGCTAAAGTAGTATCGCACAAAATGAATTCCTTAAGGTCAAATGGAAGACTTGTAGGCTATATAAATGAGACTCTAGTTAGTAATAAATATCAAACGAAATTTTAACCTAATATAGGCAGGAAATTGATGGAAAAGCAGAGCATGTTAACTAAGTGCTTTACCTGCCGACTTTCATGGTTTCCCCTGAGAATGGTAATTCGCTGAGGATAACGCACCTTGAGAGACACCAAGAGCTGGTCAAAGTGAAACCACTTTGTATTAATAATACAATGACAGGCATATACTAACATTATTAACACTCTCATCATAGAAATAAAATGAACATTGTTAAGAGAAAAAAATTGTTGCAGACAACAATTATGAGAATCATGTCATCGTAGATAAATCCGCCCTAACCCATAAGTTGGTGGTTAACCATCTTTCTTGATTGTCACCATGGTGGTTTACATTTTTTACTTCAGGCTTTACCAGTCCACTAGTCGTCAAAGTACATAACAAATCAGGAAGTGTGATGATTCAATTTTGATTATATAAACAACTTCCAAACTAATACTAAGAATGCTGACCATATCCAAGATGAAACAGTACTATTACTAGGACAACTAACAAAACACCTTACTTTTGCTAAAGTCGAAGCGATCAAAACTAAAAACCATCAGGAGAATGAGGCCCTCAAAGCACTTACAGGAGTACAATTATACATGAATACTGGAAAGTTTATTAAGAGTTCAATTTCATATGAATACAATTCAAGCAACAAACCCTGAAACTATTTCATAATAAAATTCATTTACTCCTGCCATGTGGTGACAAGCATGGCAAATAACTTCCCCACACCTTACTGAAACAGTTTCCCAAACACAACATGGCCCTCGCCTATCATAAATCTTAACGAAACTTAAATTTTGTATGGTATAGTCTATGCTATGTAAAGCTTATAAATATGGTATCTGACTTCTAGTTTGTTTTTAAGTGATAACTTTATTATATAATAAAGATTTATTTATATTTACGAAATATTTTTAAGCATTTTAGTATCTTATAGTCACAGTAGTGGTTTAACCTACAAAGCATGGGTACCTCATGTAACTAGCCCTACTCGTACCAGGTACTTGTACAGGTACCCATCTGCATGGGTACCGTACCGAGTACGCATGCAAGTATTGGGGTATTTTTTTGAAAAATAACCTTATTGGGTCTGAAAAATAATGGTTGAACTGTACCCAATTATAAGAAAAACCTTTACTGGTGTACTTTTGTATGGATTATGAAGTCACTCATATTTTGTAACTATATAGACATCACTAGGAGTGTAAAACTTTTGTTACGATTAGATGACTTATTTTCAAGAGTTCAAAATTTTAATGTTGAATGCATCTTGGTTTCTCTTTTTTTTTTTACTGTATGGATTCTCTTTTATGTTGATTTTGATATATTAAATTATAATTTTAATTATATTTGAAATAATATAGTTGTACCCCCGTACGTTACTTTTCACATGTTTGTCGTATCCCCATATCCACACCCATACCTGTATCCGTACCTATGCTTCATAGAGTTTAACTCATGTCGTATCATGCTAGATACAATATCAAGTTCTATCCTATTGTGAGACTGGATAATTCAACATCAATACAACAGAGACGTTCGTGTTGTGCCATGTAGCCCAGTTGCGTGATTTTCTCATGCTGAGCATACCATGCAAAAGATCGGCATGGCTCCTTGGCATCTCCTTTAGAACACTAGAGGACTAAGAGGAGAACAAAAACTTAGGATGATCATGAGCAGACTGTAGGAAACTAGATCATGAGAGAGTGAGCCAAGGGGAGTTTGTTACTCAAAATGGAGGATTCCCAGGAATGAATTGATTCTTGAGAATGTGAGATTCCTCGGTATCCTTCCTTACTATGTTTGGTATAGCACATTGTACTTTTGGGAATCTTCGTCCACTTTTGTGTTTGAACTTTTACCAAAATAACCTTCTGATAATGGTTGAACAAAGAGTATACGAGATACAAGGGAAAGGGTAGTAATGGTTAACTAGTGGCGACGACGGTAGAGATGGAGGTAGGGGTGAGGGGTGCTTGTAGTGGGGGCGCCGGCAGTTATGGAAGGGCCATGGGAGGAAGTGGTTGTGGTGGGGGAGTGGATGCAGCGATGATGGAGAGGGCAGGGGCGGCAGCGGTGGCAGTGGTAGTGAGAGCGGTGGATGAGACAGTGGCAGTTGTGGAGTGGCGGTAGTGGGTAGTGGGCAGCAACGGGACGGGGCTGGTAGAGGAAATGAGAGAATAAATTAGTCTTTTATAGTTAAACTACCAAACAAAAGGGGGGAGTAAAAAAATTCCAAATTTCATTCCCATACGAATCCCGATTCTCTATGCTTACACCAAGCAAGGTTAATCCTGCAAGGAATCCCAGATTCCCTTGCAAATTCCCGCATACCAAATTAAACACACCCTTAATACCTTCAAACATAAGTGGGGGGATTTAATTATCTATGTAATTGAATCAAAAAAGTTGGAAGGGAAATTTAAATTTTCATTTTCGGTTGCAACTTCATTGCACTTTGCATCTCAAATTAAACACACCTTTAATACCTTCAAACATAAGGAGGGAATAAAAATCTCAAAATTATTCCCATAGGAAGCAAATTCCTTCCAAACAATACCTATGTCTACCCCAATCAAGGAAATCTACAATTCCCTTGCAGATTACTCCATATCAGACGCCCCGTGGGAAAACCGAGCATAGCAGGGTTAAGAAAGAAGAATAGGGAGGTTACTAGATAAAAGGAAAATTAGCAAGACAAAGAGGAAATAGGGAGATACTGGAAATTTTCCAAGGAGCACCCAAATAATTAGATTATCACTATCAAATCATTACACTGGAAAGCATAACATTTCATAAGGAATAATCTTAAGGCCTAAGAAAACTTCAATTTCGGGTGTTCCCCACACACACAATATAAATACTATCTAGGTAACCGAATCAAAAAAAAAGGAAGGAAATTTGAATTTCCCCTTGAAATTGCAACTTCACTTGCACTTCGTATCTCAAATTAAGCACACCCTTAATAGTTAATGAACCAACTACAAAGATAAAAAAGGAAAAAAACTACTACTCTTTCCTGCCGTAATAAACCTACTAGCAGACTAGAAACGAAATAACCAATATAATCCAAATTATATTCCAATGATAAATATTTTAAGTTAATCATCTTTGAAATACAAACTCCCAAAATCCTTCCATTTGGGTACCCCACTTTTGCAGCTGAAATAGTGCTCCTAAAATCATCACCCCCCTCAAAAACAAAAATTTTTAGCTTCCCCATTTGATTTCTTTACTATGAATGATTTTTTACAGCCGAAATAGTGCTCCTAAATCCCCCCACTTAAGTTCACCATCGAAGGGAGAGAGTTGTGCTGTGCATGTGTAGAAGGTAGGATCAATTTAGTATGCAATAGGGTTGTTAATATCACATACACAGCTATCCAAGGCCAAGCAGACTACTACAACAGGTATAGAAAAGAACAATTACTCTCCAAAAAATTTGCCAGGATAATTTGATTAGTTGGATATGTATGCCGGTAAATGCTCAGCAATCCCTTGACATGGTGAATTTCCACTTCACCCTAACCCCAGTATCACACAAGACCACCACAAGGCAACCCAAAATGTTGGTTAAATATGTTGGGAACAGTAATTGTCTTCAAAGAAACTTTTCATGACATATTTAATACTTTATTCAACTCATTTGTGCTAAGAAAACAATACACAAAAAGATAATCAGTGTAGTAAATGAGAACATACAAGTAGCTAATAATAACCTAACTCAACAAGGAAACAAGATATACATCGGAAACACTCGCAAATCACCCAAATTCTTTGGAATGAATCCAGAAAATGTATGGTAAAGATGTATAATCAAAGAAAAGATGAACTCTCAATATGGCAAACAGCAAGATCTATATCGACTATAGTATTGCACATGTCTAGGTTTCTAACAATATAGATATACATTTTATGAGCAAGTTCCAAATGTGTAGCTTGGATTACTGTTGTAACACATCTGAATGGGTCAACCGCAGTCCTATAGAATGTCTTTGAGACAAGTAATCCCCCTGGAGAATGTGTGCTCCAGGATTTAAACTCTAAATGGGAAGAATATGTATGTAATCATTAATTCAATATGCATATCAGTTGATAAGCTTGAAACATTATCCTTCACGACACCACCAAAAAATTGACTGCAAATTTACTCAAGAATACTTAGAAAATGCACATCAAGTACATAGTGCACATTAATCAATTAACCTTCACTGCATACCATCTCCCACTCCTCAACACAGATAAATTTAACACAGCCTACTAAAAAGGGTGATGCTTAAGTGACTCAGTTAAGTTATAGGAAGAATAGTAACCTAGAAGTTCATACATGAACCATCATGCACAATATGCAGTAATAAATTACAATTAGAAGCATAAATTATTAAAATTACTAACGACTCTTCGCTTCAACTTCTGAAAAAATTCCAAAAGACAACTTCCGCTTGGGTGCTTATAGTTTACATCTGACTGCCCATTTTTCTTGAATCAAAACCGAATATTCAATACACAATGACTACATTTAATTTCTCTGTTAACAAATTTATTGTTCAGCTAACAACATACATAAGGTTTACCAAAACAACCAGCAAAGCGCCAATAACAGGAGAGAACTTACTGTGACAGTTTCAACAGAATAATACCCACGGTCCACATAATCGCCCATAAATAAGTAATTAGTATCTGGACACTAAGAATAAGCAAAAAAATACTATCAGTAAAATTCATTAAACAATTTAAAATGATTATAATATATATCTGGCAGCATAAGATCAGTAATTATAACAAATCAAGAACATACCCAAATCAAAAATTAACAGACTGTTGATGATGATAAGAAATTGAATACCTTTCCGCCAATTCGGAATAATTCTGCAAGATCATGAAACTGCCCATGAATGTCACCACATATTGTCACAGGACTCTTAACAGGCTGCAAAGAGGAAGTCAATCCAAGATACGACATACTATTGTCAATAATAAATCGGCAAGCACATTAGCATGCTATGTCAATAATCACTACTCTCAGGGGCGGATCTGGGCCCAAGCAGCACAAGCAAGCAACTGCTTTGGGCCCCCAATTTTATAGGGCCCCATTTTTTTTTAAGTATTTACAATGCTAAAAAGAAAAATGTAATATTGTCTCATATAATTACATTGTATTAACAGTTGGTTTATTAGCTCAGTGGTTAGAGTGTTGTGCTAATAATGTGAAGGTCGCAAGTTCAAAACTTGCATGGGCCAATTAATTTTTCAATCGTTTTTTTTTAACTAATTATTTTCACATAGCCATACATGCCATGTCATTTTATGAATTTAATATTATTTTTCACTTAACCCATTTATGTCACTCTATGATATTTTTTCAATATTCTATGGTATATCATATTTACCTGTTTATGATAAATTTCTAACCAAATCTTCAAGTCATATGGTTATACTACATTTTAAGCCATACATGCCATATCATTTTATGAATTTAATATTATTTTTCACTTAACCCATTTATGTCACTCTGATATTTTTTCAATATTCTATGGTATATCATATTTACCTGTTTATGATAAATTTCTAACCAAATCTTCAAGTGCATATGGTTATTCTACATTTTAAGCTTCCAACTAGTATTCTCATATCAATATATTCATCATCATTTCATTATGATCGTATTCTCTAATATATCATATTTACCTCTTTGAGATAACATATTTCGTTTTTTGTTGTTAGAGTTTGTCCGAATTTCTTTTTGCCACGAGGCATTTCATATAAAAAGTATACGTTATCAATTAAATTTTTTTGGAAGCATATATATAAATTTGTTTTCATTTAAATAGTTTGTTCTCCAATGCTCCAAGTTTGTTTGCATTTAAATAATTATCATTTTTATTTTGTCAACCTACAGAAGGCCCAATTTAAGAACTTGCTTAGGGCCCCCTGAAACTTAGAGACGCCCCTGACTACTGACTACTCTATGCAAATTAGATCACTGACACAAGGTAAAGAAAACAAAACATCTCAACTGACAAATGTTAGTCTTCAACTAATATAACATAACAAACAGGTCTCTCCTGGACTTTCCAGACCACAATAAAAATCAAAATGATTACAGCTCTACCTGAGTAAAGAACGCTACTTAAATCTGTGTTCTCAACTTGTTCTCCCTAGCGTAAAATGTCTGATATTAGATGCTAATATTGTTGTAGATTGTCATTGCCACATGCTATAATGAGTACAATGGTCAAAAGAACAAAGAACACAATTTATAGAAACAAATTTTCAAAATTGAAAGGTAAGAAGCCAAGAATCCATTGTAAAAAGTTTTGACAAAACTTAAAATTATACAATGTTTTGAGTTTTAGTACATATATAAAGCATATGCTTTTCTTTTCAATATTCAAAAATAACAGTTCTATTTGAAAACGGGTATTGACGAATTCGTAAATTTCATAGAAATAAACAAGAAAAGCAACCAATTAAGTTGATCAATTTTAACAAATAAACAACCTTTAGATCAACAAAAATATCAACAAGGAAAAAATAAAAGGGTAGCCTAAAGACAGAACATGTTCAACCTTCAGGGAACACACTGTAGGTCTCAAACACCATTTGAAAAAAAAAAAAGAAAAAAAAAACCTCAATTTTGCTCATTTCAATTCAGTGGTATTGATATTACTGTTGTACAAAACTGTATCATTTTTTTTATAATCATGCAAAGCTCTATCTTACCCCTGATACATCATTGGTTTGGGTTCAGAGCCAATCATATTTAACTAATAGATAATAACATTTAAAAGATAAACAAGCAGGTCCTATTTGGGTCGGTCAACTTAAACTCATATAATGATTTAACTTCTGTCCAGGAGAAATTTAAATCTGTTTTGCGTTTATACACCCAAATTCAGTTTACTGACTGACCATACATAAATTGTGTTCACAGAAATGAAGAATAACCTTATCTCAATTAAATTTACCCTAATTAACAAAGATCAGCTTCAAGTAACCCAAAACTTCCTATTTACCAATACTTAATGAAGATCAAACAGAACGGAAACAAATCATGCTAAAAGAGGGAACCATTCATGATTGTAAGGGAAAGTAGAAGAAAAAAAGTCAATAGCATTGGCTCTCTCTTTTTTCCCCTTTTCTCTGTGTCTTGTCCCCATGAAAATTAGGTTTCTGCTTTTTCATCTCTCTCTTTTCTTTCATTTTATTTGTGATACAGATCTAGGCTTGTAAAGGTTTAATGAATTTCCAACACAATATCATATTGGTGTTTGTTTAATCTGGAGCAAAACCAAAAACATTTCTTCGCTTCAGATCAATCCCAATCAAAACCAATTCCTTCCCTTCAATTAGATGGCCTTCTAATTCATGACCAAGTTCTATTGTTACATCTTAATGGAGACACATGAACACTAAAGATCAAAAAATAACATACAGATAACCAAAGGATATGAAAATAACTGCAAAGTCACCAAGAATTTTCAAGATTCCTAGCACATATATGAGATACTTGAGAAGGAGACATAACAAGCAAGCAGTAAATTTTAAAAGAAAATTTTTACCTGGACATTGCTTTCCTCCATTAATATCTCCTTCGCCTTCTCACATAACACCCTGACCTGCATATAGATAGTGAAATATTATATAATGATTGACAGGAGCTTCAATGGAGGAAGTTTAAACTGTTAAGTATTATCTTACAGCGTAATTATGTGCATAAAAAATGTTGTGGGTAGGATGTGAACTTAAACAAAGCTTTTAACTCATAACTTTGGGGTCTGATACATGGGTCTTTTTTTCTGCAATTTGATGTTTTAAGGTTCGTCCTCTTTGTCAAATTATAACAACCACCATATCCTTCTAAAATGATTCTCCAACGACAACCGGGTATGGGGTATCCAATCCAACGGAGGAAGAAACAATTCGAACTTCATCAGTACAAGTGCGAGAAGAGAGAAGAAGAATACCAAAGCCAAGTCTACCTCTAGTATTTTCTCCGTAAGCTACAATCCTATTGCACTTCCTACCAGATACCGCTCTGACCTCCACCACACATGCATAAAGCATTTCAATCAGCTCACTCTTATTTCGACCTTAAGATTCAGTTCATATATAAATCCATGCCATCCAACTTAGTTTTAAAGGCAACCCTACTCTTTTATCTAAGACATGCATTGCCAACAATAAAATTTTAAATAAAGCACTAATAGAGTTATTTGAACTGAAAATTTATTTAATAACGGAGGTACATTTGACACTATCCACCCTGTCATTCTTGACATACATCATCTAGGATGACAAAAAGGAACAAAATAGTAACTCGTAGACCTGCATAGTTTTCAAGGGAAGAAACATAGAGAGTAGGAAAGAACATATAAGCAAGACACAAGATAATCTAACGAAATGAAGAAAGAAGAGGGATTCAACAAAAGTTAATAGTTTCGATGACCTTCATCTTACAAACTCCCAAACAATTCTCTTCGACACTCAAAGCTAATCTTTCCATTACAACCTTTCCCTATTTACAAGAACCAATGGAACCATCAAGAGCATCCGCAGGAGGTTTTAGACATCCTCCATTAGAGCATCTGTAGTCGTTGATACCCATATTTTGGGTATTTGGAAAATCGAAAAAGGAAATATGACTTTGTGCTGCAGTCGTCGCAACCCAAATTTTGAGTTTTTGGACTATTAAATCCTCCGACAAAACATTATTTATCGTCCGTCGTTTAAAAAACAAATTTAAAATTAATTGGAACGGACGAAGGACGATTCACCGTCCCTTAAAAAAAATCAATTTAAAAAAAAATGGCGGGATGGGAAATAATTTCCCGCCCGTCGATTTTATTTTAAAAAAACGAACGGAAGGGAAATGATTTCCCGTCCGAAGTTTTTTTTTTTTTTTTTTGGAACGGACGGGAAATCATTTCCCATCCGACCATTTTTTTAATAAAAAAATTAAAAAAATCACTGACTGGGAATCATCCTTCATTCGATAATTACGCGCCAAAAAAAAGAGCACGGACAAACAATCGTTCTCCATCTCTTACGAAAAATTTAAAAAAAAAATCAAAAGGTAAATCATTTGCCGTTTGATCTATTTTCAACTTTTTATTTTTTCCCCCTAAATTTCCCTTCGATGTCTTTCTCTCCTCCTATAAATAGTAGTTAAACTTCATTTATTGCACTTCAAACAACAGATAACCAACTTTGCCTCTGTCCCAACTCATTTTTTCCTTAATACTACTTCGGATCCAACAAAACAGAATGTCGATCCGATGATTTATTGGTAGGCTCAAATCAAAGGGTCAAAGCTAGTTTGGATCATGGCAATAGAGGCAAACAATCTGAATCGGATACTCAAGATGTGGATTTAAGCGATCCAACAATGTGGACAACGGTAGTCGACAACCGGCCTCATATTTGTAAGCATATTACTGAAATATCTTTCAGTGGATTTTGTGCATTTAGGGAAAGTTGGAATGGTTCAATCAAAGCTTACAAGATATGCTCCCGTATCCCACTAGTGAAAGAAATAATTGATAATACGGGTTGGCAGCATTTTTTCACAACTGATACAGAGAAGTCATCTCATAAGCTTGTCGAGGCATTGGTGATAGATGGTGGGACACTACCCACACATTTCATCTGTTGTGTGGTGAGTTGAGATTTATCCTGTTGGATTGGGCGATGTTAACAGAAATATCCATCGGAGTCGGCGATAAACCATGTAACGACGAGGAATATCCCTTCGAATTAGTACAGACCCGCTTCTTTCCTGAAATAACTGCCGATGATTGGAAGTCGCAGGGAATACGTTGTTCATTTCTGAAGAAATATTTTCACAGCAGTGTGATTGAGGCAGCAAAAACTGATAACGTTAAAGTCATGACAGTTGCCCGTGCATTTTTTTTACTTCTTGGGTGAATTTCTTTTCTCCAACAGTGCTTCCGTTGTTAGGTGTGGATGGCTTGCAGCCATTGAAGATCTAACTAAAGTTGGCACATTTGATTAGGGTAGTCAAGCCAGTTGCCCGTGCATTTTTTTTACTAATTGGGTGAATTTCTTTTCTCCAACGGTGCTTCCGTTGTTAGGTGTGGTTGACTTGCAGCCCTTGAAGATCTGACTAAAGTTGGGACATTTGATTAGGGTAGTCAAGCTTTGGCACTGTTATACATGTCTCTGGATTCTTGTTCCAGAAATAAAGTGAAATTATTTAACGGCCCATGGCAAGCACTCGAGGTAATATTATTAATTAGAGCCTGTATTTAAATTTTAAAATACAAGGTTATATTTTCCATATTCCAAACTAATACATCTTTGTATTCTCAGTACTGGGCTTATGAATACACACGTGTGTTCCAATCAGTGCAGCAATGGAAAATGTTGCCGACGCATTATTAGCCGCTGACAAAAGGCCAAAAATTACACGTTGGAATCATAGTGAATTGGAGTTTCGAAGAACAGATCAGGTTAGGTACAATATTTCTGTAGCCAGGTACCAATTGGAGATGTGGACTTCGGCATCTATTATATGGCAACCGTATTTAGGATCTTCATATGAAGGTGAGCATGATATTGCAAATATCATGTCTCGTCACCGAGTTGTGTTCCAGTTTTGCGAACAAGTAAAAGTGAATATTTGTAACTTTATTCCGGCTTATATTTTAGTGTCGTTTATCACAAATATTCAATATTCTAAACTACTAATTATGTTGTAGGGTGTTTGGTATCTTGGTGATCGTTGTTGTCGTCAACTGACTGGGATTATAGTTATACCGAGGGGCCCAGTCAATTAACGATAACAACAATCACCAAGATACCAAATACCCTACAACATAATTAGTACTTTAGAAAATTGAACATTTGTGATAAACGGCATTAAAATATAAGCCGGAATAAAGTTACAAATATGCACTTTTACCTGTTCGCAAAACTGGAACACAACTCAATGACGAAACATGATATTTGCAAGTATAATATCATGCTCACCCTCGTATGAAGATCCCAAATACGATTGTCATATAATAGATGCCAAAATCCGCATCTCCAAGTGGTACCTGGCTATAGATATATTGTACCTAACCTGATCTGTTCTTCGAAACTCTGATTCACTGTGATTCCAACGTGTAATTTTTGGCCTTTTATCAACGACTAATAATGTGTCGGCAATATTTTCCGTTGCTGCACTGATTGGAACACACACGTGTGTATTCATAAGCCCAGTACTGAGAATACAAAGATGTATTAGTTTGATATATAAAAAAATAATATTGTATTTTAAAGTTTAAATAAAGACTCTAATTAATAAAATTACCTCAAGTACTTATCATGGGTCGTTGAATGATTTCACTTTATTTCTGGAACAAGAATCCAAAGACATATAACAGTGCCAAAGTTTGACTACCCCAATCAAATGTGCCAACTTTAGTCATATCTTCAAGGGCTGCAAGCCAACCACACCTAACAACGAAAGCACCGTTGGAGAAAAGAAATTCACCAATGAAGTAAAAAAAATGCACGGGCAACTGTCATGGCTTTAACGTTATCAGTTTTTGCTACCTCAATCACACTGCTGTGAAAATAATTCTTCAGGAACGAACAACATATTCCCTGCGACTTCCAATCATCGACAGTTATTTCAGGAAAGAAGCGGGTCTTATTAATTCGAAGGGATATTTCTCGTCGTTACATGATGGTTTATCGCCGACTCCGATGGATATTCCCGTTAACATCGCCCAATCTAACGAAATAAATCTCAACTCACCCCACGGCAAATGAAATGTGTGGGTAGTGTCCCACCATCTCTCAACCAAATGCCTCAACAAGCTTATAAGATGACTTCTCTGTATCAATTGTGAAAAAACGTTGTCAGCCCATATTATTAATTATTTCTTTCAATAGTGAGATACGAGAGCATATCTTGTAAACTTTGATTGGACCATTCCAACTTCCCCTAAATGCACAAAATCCACCGAAAGATATTCAGTAATATGCTTACAAATATGAGGTCGGTTGTCGACTACCGTTGTCCACATTGTTGGATCGCTTCAATCCACATCTTGAGTATCTGATTCAGGTTGTTTGCCTCTATTGCCATGATCAGAACTAGCTTGACCCTTTTGATTTGAGCCTACCAATAAATCGTCGAATCAACATTCTGTTTTGTTGGAATTGAAGTAGTATTAAGGAAAAAATGAGTTTGGACAGAGGCGAAGTTGGTTATCTGTTGTTTGAAGTGCCATAAATGAAGTTTAACTACTCTTTATAAAAAAAATCAACAGACGGGAAATCCCGTCAATCTTTTTTAGGGACGGTGAATCATCCTTCTTCCATTCAAATTAATTTTTTTTTTTTAAAAATTAAATGAGGGACGATAAATAATATTTCGTCTGAGGATTTAATAGTCCAAAAACTCAAAATTTGGGTTGTGACAACTGCATCACAAAGTCATATTTCCATTTTCTATTTGCCAAATACCCAAAATATGGGTATCAACAACTACAGATGCTCTTAACCATAGCTTCGGCAGAAAATGTATTTAAGCAAACCAATTAACGCACATAGGCAGAAAATCAGTGCAGCAACAGAGAAATTATAAAAATATGAGGGAAAATGATTTAAATGATAGAAAAGGTAACAGCTTTATCAGTGTTCATAGAACTCTCACACAAAAACTCACTTCTCAGACTCCCTTGCCCCTCTACCATTCTGTCATATACATAGCATTGTGAATCCACATTCAAATTAAAAACCAAATCGAAACATTTCCAAATATTTCTCTAAGTAATTCAGCTCTCAAATGATAACCCCCTCAAATTTAATGTAACTAAACTCGATATTCCATTCGAATCCATCAAACACCAGACAATCACACCCAAAACGACAAAAATTCAAATTTTCAAACAGATCCAGAACAAGCAACCGGATTTAACGACCAAAATCCCTCCAGACTCCAATCTACACCCCTAATCGCCCAATATGAAATCCTAGTGTCAAGAAACCCCCAAATCTAACAAAAGGATGGAATGAAACCGATATGCGAACGGATCGAGAGGGAGAAACTCACCTCCTGTTCGGATAGAGGCTTGCACTGCATGAGCTGCTCGATCTCCTCGTCGAGGTTGCCATGTGAATTCGAAGACGGCACCGGATTCGCACTCATCTCCTCCTCCTCCTTCTTCGATTCGAATTGGGGATTTCAAGAATCGAAAACCCTACCCCTAACCCTAGATTTGACGATAAGCAGTTTTCCCCTTTTTTCACCCGGAGAGAGAGAGAAAAAAAATGGCGAAAAGGAGCTATGAGGAAGAAGGGGGAAATCTGAAAATGTGAAGAGAGGATCCGCTGTTTGGTTATGAACAGAAAGATGGTGTTTTTCGGCACGTGGCACGGAAACTGAGGTCGACTGACGGTTGGGATGTGGTGTTAGTTCGAGGTTGGTGTTTGAGGCAGAACAGATGATGAAGTTGAGGTTTGGAGCTTAAATTTGGAAACAGATTGTATGGAATGAAAGAGGTATATGATTCTCTATGGGTACAATGGAGGTGAGCCGGATCTTCTCGTGATTTGTGCAAATCAGTGTCGTCTCTATTCTAATAATCTAATCTAATATTATAATAGGCAAAATTTAAAAAAACGTCACAAAAGTTTGGTCCAGTTTTTTATAAAAAAAAATTGTAACTTTCAACTTACAGAGTTACCAACCGTTAATTTGCTTTCTACGTGCACTGCACGTACTCTAAATAAGTAACGAAAATACCCCTGTTCTCCTCCTTCTCCTTACTGTAAAAACACCCCAAATCAATGAACCCTAATTCGCTCCATAAATTCAATCAGCAACGTACTCAATGAAGCAATCGAAATCAATGAACCCCAAATCAATGAAGCAAATCGAACAAGGTTGGTTGTCAAATTAATATATTTGTGTATGTTGGTTTCGGTATGGGTATTTTGATGTTGTTTGAACCAAATGAAAGTGTAGTTTGGGTGGACCAATTTTGATAATTTTTTTGTTGTTAATGTGGTGTGGGACTAGAGTTTTACAATCAACCCATATATTCATCTTCCCAATCGTTATTGTTAATAGATGTAGTGTTTATGATTAAAAAAAATACAAATCTTTTTTAAAAAAATCATTTCAGAACACTTTAGGTTTTTGTATAAAATTGTTTAAAAAAACATCACAAAACTATTGTCTGGTTTAAAAAAACATCACAAAAATATTCTTCTGCATTAAAAAAACATCACAGAGATATGCCTTTGTTTAAAAGAACATCACAAAACTATTAGTTTAGTTTACAAAACAGCCCTAAACTATTGATAATGAACAGTATGTACACATGATCAGGTTTTCTAACAAAATTGTCAGTGTTTATATTTCACATGATTAGGTTTTCTTTCAACTTTGTTAATGTGTTTATTTCACACATTCACTTATACTAACAACACACTTACAACAAATTTATACATTGCACATTCGACAAAATCCAACACCTTAAACAAATCACATCTACAATTTGGAGCATCAAACTTTGCAAATCAGATCAATCTCATCACCACAAATCCACTAATGTGAGATCAAGACAGCTGAGATGTTCAATACATTGCATTCAATTTCATAGTACATGTTCGCAAAACTGGGACAAATAAATTGTTTTCCAAAACTGGGACAAATAAATTGAGTAACCCTAATAATACAAAAAATCTTCTATCCTTTAGGGACCAAAAAATGAGTAACCCTGTACACAAAATCATTGATTCTCCACTGACTCCTTGCATTTCAAGCTTCATATCCAAATTTCTGTGCAATAAAGTGAAATATTCTCCCTCTTCTTCCCTACATTTCAAACAAACCATTGAAATAAGAAAAATTCAAATGAACCTGTAGCACAAAAAACTTTAAAAAATGCACCAAATTTAACCTGGTTTGAATAGTAGCAAGAAAGTAAAACCCTGATTTGGGTCTTTTTGTCTCGCTTAGTAATTGGGGAAGAAGAAGACCACGAAACGATTCTTACCCTAATTAAAACAGGGGTATTTTCGTCACTTATTTAGAGTACGTGCAGTGCACGTAGAAGCGAGTTAACGGTTGGTAACTCTGTGAGTTAAAAGTTAAACATTGTGTGGTTTTTTTTATAAAAAAAAAGTTTTTTGACGTTTTTTTAAACTTGGCCAAATTTTTGTAACGTTTTTTTAAATTTTGCCATTATAATAATCTCTAATATTATAATGGGAGAAGGCCTTAGTGTCATTTGCAAATGTTTTGCCAACCTACCAACCCGTGTAACACACGTGCATAACTATTATAAAGGAGGTCCTAGGTTCAAATCAAGACTATGTCTAAATTTTTATTTTAAAAAACTGTATTTATTAAAACGTGCATCGCACGTGTAAACTACTAGTAATATAATAATGGGAGAGTCGGGGTTGTCATTTGTCAACATCCAAGCCCGTGCGTTGCACCTGTAACTCCAACTCTCCCATTAATTACAACAAAAACAAACAAATTAAAAAAATTCCACCTATTTAAAACATGCAACGCACGTACAAAATAATTTTATAATATTTTTTAACACTAAACATACACATATGTTGCACATACAACTCAATTTCTACTTATAAACACGTGCATTGTACGTTCGAATTGTAGTTTTTTCTTCAAAATATATTTTCCAATTACGTGCAATGCACATCTAACTCCAAAACTATTTTTTAAAACGTATATCGCACGTGAAAATCTTCAAACTCTTATCAAAACGTGTATCGCACGTGAAAAATACTAGTGTTACCTAACTTATGAAAGTATCTGACGTTGAGACTCAAATTTTGCATATTTGACTAATAGAAATAGGAACTTTGATTTCGTGTTGTAGTTGTTTCGACTCAAAATTTGGCATCGCGCACAAGATCATCTTGCGTCTGTAATTTTATTTTTTTTTATCAGACACATGATAATCTTGTGTTTGATGCCTTTTCTTTATAATAATAAAATATTGATCTCAGCCACAATAACATGTTGTGTCTAATTCAAAAAATATATTAATAAAATAAATGGAAGATGATCATGGGATGCAAGATCATATTGAGTCCCTACATATTTTTGGCTCAAAATTTTTTTATGTATAGATGCACAACAATTTTTCTAGCTCCATTCCATCTCAGCCCGGGATCAAAAAATTCACACCAATATTAAAATTACTTCATATACATAATACTTCTATAGACCCTATTCTATAGAGAGAAAAAATGAAAATGGGGAAAATCTTCATGGACGCTATCCTTTCTCCTTTCTTTTTTATTTATTCATTTTTATTATATTTTTTTGTCAGACTTTTGCGTCCGATCACCGATTTGTTTTTTTTCCCTTTAATAATTTGGTCAAAACCAAGATGATTTTGTATTCGACACTTTTAAATTTAAAATAAAAAATAAAAAATTGGAACGGACACAAGAGGATCTTGCATCTGACATTTATTTATTACTAGTAACATGAACGTGCGATGCAAGTATTATTTTAAAAAAAATTAAAGCAAAAACTTTGATTTACACGTGCAATGCAGTCTCAATAAATAGGATTATATTTTTTTTAAAGTAAATGTCAAGACTATAATTGGAGAGTTGGAGTTGCACGTAAATATGTAGATTTACAACTCGAACTTTTTCATTACAATAGTTATAATATATTATATTATATTATAGATACATATATATATAGATAGTAATTTATATGTGTGATGTACATTTAATATATTTTTAGAAAAATTACAGTAAAAAATCTGACGTAGTGAGGACTCGAACCTGAGACTAGCATTGGTATCGGGTCGGGTCGGGTTGGGTCCTTCACTACCCGGACCCGGACCCGGTCCCCCTACGGGTCCAAAAATTGGACCTGGACCCATGAGGAGTGGGTCCGGTTCCGGGTCCGGGTCCTATTAAAATATTCCCACCCGTTCGGGTAGGAGGAGGAATGTGAGCGGCGAGCGGAGGTGGCAAGTGGAGGATTTAGAATGGAGGAGAGAAGAAAAATGCATGAGTTTTGAGTTTGGAAGAGGAAGACTTAGAATTGAGGAGGAATGAAGGGAGGGATGAGGATTGAATATTTATTTTTATGTTAATTTTTGGGGATTTTTTTAACGGGTCCGGGTCGAGTCTTTTTTGAGCGGATCCGGACCTGGACCCGAAAGTACAACGGGTCCCATTTTAGGACCCGAACCCGGACCAGGATAGGTCGGGTCGGTTCCGGTCCAATGCCGGGTCCGGGTCTGGGTCGGCTCCGGGTCGGATCCGGGTTTCAAGTATTTATACCAATGCTACCTAGACCTCCTTCATATTAGTTTTGCACGTACAATGCATGTGTTGGTAGATTTACAAATGACACGAAAAGGCTTCTCCCATTATAAAATTAGAGATTATAGATATTACAGATACATATAGATAGATATTAATTTACACGTGTGATGTACATTTAATATATTTTTAAAAAATTAAAGTAAAAAATCTGCCGTAGTGAGGTGTCGAACCTGAGACCTCCTTCATATTAGTTTTGCACATACAATGCACGCGTTGCTAGATTTACAAATGACACTAAGACCTTCTCCCATTATAATATTAGATATTAGAGATTAGAGATTATTATTTTTAAAAATTGATTATATGCAAAGATCGTATTGCATCTGAGAAGAAAAAGAAATAGAACAGATGCAAGATAATCTTTCGATTCCTAAATTTGAGAAATTTCTATGTCGTATCTCGAATATAGACGGGTACTGTTCCTATTTTTTAAAAATTTGAAAATATAGGAAACGACTACAATAGTTCGTTCCCTATATTTTTCATATTACGAAAATATATGGAAGGACTACAGATACTATGTGGACTAGCAAATAGCAATGGACCAGCGCAATGCACATATAGACAGGAAAAGGACAAGGCAACTCTCTTATATTGGATAAACAGACAAAATCACACTGATAGTGATGCACACACTACGCAAAACTTTTTTTTTTCTTTTCTTTTTTTTTTGAAGGAAAAGGTGGAATCTGGCCACCCTGTTTAATTAATAAGAGCTTAACGAAACAAACCCCGAGTACTGGGCCAAAGTACAAACTACAGACAGAAAATAAAACATATATGAAGCAACATGACGCGTACAAACAACAAATCCCTCCAACACTCCTGATGGGTGGACCGACAAACAAGCTCGGTCCAGTAAAATTGTAAGTACGTCAGTTTAACTTCGTACAGTGCCTCCACGGCACATGTACACCCACCTAAAATAAGTCTGGCATGATTTTATCATCCGCCGATCCCTGCCTTCATCTCGTTGGGAGGGCCCCATCTTTGGGCCCAAGCCCCGCAGATCAAATTCTGACCCCACGGCACATGCACAGCGAACGCACCCTCCTACCATCTCCCCCACTCATCCTACAAATGTGCCAATAGCTCCCGCAGCCGCTACCAAAGAGATAGCCGTGAAAAGGATACATTTCCCTTCTCACACGATAGAGCTTTCTCAGGCGATTTCTCACCAAACAACTATCCCGCTCGCCCCACCAAACGCCACGCTCCAAGAGAGAGCCGTGGAGAGGATACTTCACCTCTCTCACGCTCTAGCTCTCTTCGGCGATTTTTCACGACACAGACTTATCTCGACTCATACTCCCAATTCGAGGGAAGAGGCAACGCTGTGATGAGCCAGTGGCCTAAGCTAGAGGAAGCTCAATAGCTTGATAGTAAGTGCTGTGAAGACTGCACCGGCGACATCGTAGGATACTCAAACGTGCACATCATGGAGGGACCCCATATTTGGGCCCAAACTCCACAATCGTGCAAGACATCGTACTTGGGGAGGGGGGGCGCACCTCGCCATCGCCCATATCACACTTGAACCCCAGATCCATGGCATTCGCGACAACAGGCGCGGAGGATGCTCTAGCGCGACACAGTCGCTCCACGACAGTTGAGACAAAACCACGAAGGTATGGACAAGTGAGCGCACACCACGGAGGGACCCCATCTTCGGGCCCAAGCTCTACAATCGTGCTAAACATCATAACCCGCTCATCATAGCGGCTCGGAGATAGAGAAGCACACCCGACTTTTTCACACACACTACCAACCATTGCAAAAACCAAATCATAACCACAAAATGCTGTGATTGGCCCCGAAGGTGTGGACATGGTGGCAAGCGCAAATAATATCCAAGCAAACATCTAGCAAGGCCAACCAACCCCAATTTAACCCAAACCCCAACCCCAATCAAACCACCCCCAAACCCCCAACCCCAAACCTAAACCCCACACCAACTCGCCCCCATCTCGACAGCAGGGAAGACGAGGCTGGACGGCAGGGAAGACGGCTCGCCGGCAAGGAAGATGCGGCTACGTTGGGTGACGGCCAGGCGTGAGGCCAGGTGGCGTGGCGCCTCCCCATCATCAAGGCATTCGGCGCGTCCCCGACTTCGGCGCTAAGAGAGGAAAAGGGAGCAGATTGGGAGTGAAGGCGTCGGGGAGGGGCAGCGAGATCGTCGCATCGTCGAGGAGAGGGGAGCAGATTAGTGTCGGGGAGGGGGCGGCGAGATCGTCGCATCATCGACGATAGGGGAGCAGATCTGAGGGGATCAAATCTGGAGATTGCGGTGGGTGAAGGGCGAAGGGGGCTTGGCATCGGACGGTGGTCGGGGAGGGGGCAGCGAGATCCCGGCCGCCACCCCCTCCAAGCTTTCTCTAGATCTAGGGTTTTTGTTTTTGGATTTTTGTTGGGGAGCTTCTCTCTCTAGAAATTCTAGAGAGATAAACTCATATGCTGCTACACTACGCATAACTGTTGAGAGAATCTGGAATCCAAGCAAGGGGGGATAGGATGGCTGGTTCACTGGAAAGATAATTGTCGCCTTCACTTGTGATACGTATCTCTAAGAATATGGCGTAAAATGAAATGGCAATTTGCCCCTCGATGCCAACCACACGTGGCTGCACTGATAATGATAATGTGGCTATAAGAATTTGAAGTATCCGGAGCAAAAGGCGGGTGAGCGGGCAACTCTCTAATTGGAGAGCCAGCCAAGCGTGGTTGCAAATGCATACAAAGGGCCAATGAACAAGGAAATACTTGTTAGATTATAATAAAGTATATGTGCAAATTGAACTCAGGTACTAAATATATTGTTTAAGCAACTCGGTTCTTAGTAAGGAAGGTGTAATAAGGGGATTATCATGCCTTTCTCTTCTGTTACGAATAGCTAATTTTGAATTATCTCTAATCTCTAATATTATAATGGAAGAGTTGGGGTTATAATTTGTAGACAACCTAAAATTTGTAAACATTCATTCAATCATTTAATCTCAACCATTCATTATTAAGTGGGAGTTATATTAACCATTCATTTACTCAGCTGTTGTTAGTTACCATACTACCCTCAAAATTCAAATTTATTTACAACATAATTATTTACAAAAGTGCCATTCATATAAAATAAAAGTTTGTACAATTAGGAATAATTTGTAAAGAGTATGTGATGAGTAAAAGAAGGTTTCAGGTTCGAAGTCATATTATGTCGTATAATTTACTGTGCAGATTACTAGTTGGATTTGTTGGCATCACTTTTTATTTTCAACTAGCTCTCTTCATTATGATACCTTCCATAAGATATCTGCAAATGCAATTTAAGGGCCTATCACCATGTCCAGTTGGACATTATATATATATATATATATATATATATATATATATATATATATATATATATATATATATATATATATATATATATATATATATATATATATATATATATATATATATATATATATATATATATATATATATATATATATATATACACTAGATTTGCCCGTGGCCACGTGCCTACGACACGTCTTCAGAACGATACAACATATGAAAAGTTTTGTAAACAGTAAATCAACAATTATGTAGCTGAAGTTTGAATAGTATGACAATAATTATTTATAAATAAAAGTCCATGCTTCCATTAGTATATGGTGAAAATAATTATAAATTGGGGTATAAAAGTCCATGTATATATATATATATATATATATATATATATGAACTTTCTTCCGTTGCAAACGGGTCTGTTCGCACAGACCCGTGCGAACTTTGATCTGGACCGTTGGATCTTTGATCTAACGGTTCATATTTTTTTTTTGTAAAAATTTGCCTTAACCCGTCGTTGGTAATGACGGGTTAAGGCTAAATTTTATTTTAAAAAATAGCCTTAACCCGTCCTTCCCAAGAACGGGTTAAGGCAATCTATATTCATTTGTATTTGCATTCAGATCGTCTTCTTCGGCGATTTCTCTATCGCTCTTTCTTCTTTTTTCGACGAACCCAACGCCAAAAAAACCCTAGCTCCGCCTAATCCGTGATCTACATCGCCGTCCGCTCCCCCTCCTCTCTCCCAACTCCAAAGTTCGAAACCCTACTCCCTCATCCCCTCTTCGAAACGAAATTCAAACCCTAGTTCTCCTCCGAATCGATTGTTTGGCTTCATTTGGACCTATTTTGTAAGGTATAGACTATTTTTTTACCTCAATAATCTATATTTGTATTTTTTTAAAAATTTGTGTGTAGTAAATTATTTAGAAATTGGGAAAAAATTTATATGTCTTAGTAGATTTTAGATGTAGAATCGGATTGACTTTAAGTATATTCAATTGCCGAATTTTGTTGCTTGCATTAGTAATTTGTAGAATTAGAATTGTATATACGAAATTAGTTAGAAACTTTTCAGTGCGGTTATGGTTGAAAACCCTACAAACAACCGTAAAAAAATACGAAACTTTGCGAGTAGGTTGGTCTCACATAGTACAAGTCACCCCAAGTTGTAGAAGTGAGTTTCGACTCACGATTCGAGAGATACGGCCGCGTATCGCTTTCGGTAGGAAAAAACCAACTAAAGCGGTACACGGCCGTATCTCGCAAACCGTAGCTCGAAACTCGCTTCTACAAGTTCGGGTGGCTTGCCCTACGTGAATTTGACCAAGTCGGAAATTTTTATAATTTTCGGATGCCGTTTGTATGGTTTTCTTCAATTCCTCGCATGAGTAGTTTTTCACTTAGAATTTTGTAAGTTCGGTTAGATTAGAAAACCCTTCAAACGACTTCCAAAAAATACGAAACTTTGCAAGTTGGTTGGTGTCCCCTATGAGAAGTCACCCAAAGTTGTAGAAGTGAGTTTCGATTCACGGTTCGAGAGATACGGCCACATATCGCTTTCGGTTGAAAAAAACCAACTAAAGCGGTGCACGGCCGTATCTCGCAAACCGTAACTCAAAACTCGCTTCTACAAGCTCGGGTGGCTTGCCCTACATGAATTCGACCAAGTAGAAAAGTTTTATAATTTTTGGATGCCGTTTGTGCGATTTTCTGAACTTCCTCGCATGAGAAGTTTTGGACTTAGAATTTTCTAAGTGCGGTTAGATTAGAAAAACTTTCAAACGACCTCCAAAAAATATGAAACTTTGCGAGTAGGTTGGTGTACCCTATGAGAAGTCACTCAAAGTTTTAGAAGTGAGTTTCGACTCACAGTTCAAGAGATACGGCTGCGTATCGCTTTCGGTTGAAAAAAACCAAGTATAGCGGTGCACGGCCGTATCTCGCAAACCGTGACTCGAAACTCGCTTCTACAAGCTCGGGTGGCTTGCCCTACGGGAATTCGACCAAGTCGGAAAGTTTTATAATTTTCGGATGCCGTTTGTGCAGTTTTCTCAACTTTCTCGCATGAAAAGTTTAGGACTTAGAATTTTCTAAGTGCGGTTAGAGTTGAAAACACTTCAAACCACCTCTAAAAAATTCGAAACTTTGCAAATTGGTTGGTGTCCCCCATGAGAAGCCAACCCAACTTGTAGAAGTGAGTTTCGACTCACGGTTCGAGAGATACGGCCGCGTATCGCTTTCGGTTGAAAAAAACCAAGTATAGCGGTGCACGGCCGTATCTCGCAAACCGTGACTCGAAACTCGCTTCTACAAGTCGGGTGGCTTGTATTACTTGAATTCGACCAAGTTGCATGGTGTTGCTATTTTTCGTTGTGTTTTGTGTGTTTTTTGCCACATTTTTGCTTTATTTATTGCTGATAGATAAATAGATGTAACCCGTATCAACTAATCTTAAATTTCTCATTCACAGATAAATGGCTAGAACAAGGCGACCGAGAAGCCCTTCTGGTAGCGCTAGTGGTGCACCTATGATGGAGGTAAGATTGATTATTATTATCAGTTTTAAATATGAATATGAGTTTTATTGTCTCATTAATAACAATCTTTCTTTTTGTTCGTGTAGGTTGGTGGGTCTACACCTGCTGATATGGCTAAGAATGGGGTTAAATCGGAACAGTCCAGATTGGGTGCGAATCTTGAAGCTCGGGGATAAAACGGTAATTTCACATACAAATGGATCCAAAGCGGGTACTGGATCTCCTTCTCACAGATCCAATAACCCACAAACGGATCCACACCAATTGGATACGGGTCCCGACCCGAGGCGAACCCAAACCAACAGGAGACAGATCAGGGCCACTAATTTGACCAAGTCAATGGGCCTGATTTACTCTCACCGGGAATCAGGGGTTAGTTTCCTAAACAGACTGTGAGGATTTTACTCCTGGCAGTTACACAGGGAATCAAGTCCCTAATCACTCCCCTGGCGACTATAAATACCTCCCCTCTACCACAGTGACCAAGTAATCACTCTTTTTCCACCTTAAGCTCTTTCTTTAATCACCACTGGTTACTGACAAGAGCGTCGGAGGGTGCGTCGCCGGAATCAACCCCGGTGTCTCGCACTTCCTTGTAGGTTGCGGTAGGAATTGGAAGGCTTGGATCTCCTGTTCAGGTTTTCTCGAACTCACAAATCTCATCTGTTTAACCCCACACCGAAATCAGCGGTAACAGATTGGCGCTGTCTGTGGGAAAAACCACACGAACAGCCTCAGCCTCTTCCTTGTCGTCTTCTCCAACCATGCCTCCAAACAAGGTCAGATCTAGAGGGTCCAACCGCGGGCCCAATCCCGCCGATCTGACAGAGGAAGTCCCTGTCAATCCTGTTCCACAGCCCGAACTTCCTCCCTCGGCCCAGCAGGGCCAACCTCCTCTTCCCAAACAGCAACCCCCAATGGCCCTTCCGGTCATAACGGTCGAAGGCAGAAGCAGCCCCTCAACCCGGACCATGTCTCGGTTCATAATGAATCCTCGGATTCAATGGCTTCTCATCACCCCGACCTCCGCAACACAGTCCTGAACCGCCAAAAAGATGAGGACCTTCGCACCCACCTTGATGAGAGGCGGGCCCGAGAGGGAGCCTCCCGCCAGCATCATGGTGCGTGGTCTCCTCACCGCCGAGACAGTAGAAGGTCTCCGGACCGAAGGGGCCGAGCGGCATCTCCCGAGCGCTGAAGGAGGAGGCCGCATTCTCCCGCGGATCGGCATCATCCGAGGAACAATGAGGCACCTATCACTCGTGCCGAGTTCCTACAATTTCAGGAGACCGTGCTGCAGGCCCTCAACCTTCGCCCCAACAACCAAAATGCCCAGAGGGTTCCAACACCCCCGCGGGTTCCCAGTCCTCGCCGCCGATCCAGAAGTCCTCTCCCGGCTCCCAGTCGCCAGCAGCAGCACTATAGTCCCCGCCGATCCCAGGACTACCGGCGCCGCAGTCCTCGCTCCCCTTCCTATGAAGAAGAATCCAGGGGATCATTTGATTATCAGCGGAGGGACGATGCCCTCAACCGCCGTCTCCATGAGGTGGAGAGGCGCATCGGGCGCATGGACAGAGAGGAGGAGTCCAGAGCAGGGACCGTCCGTCCCAACAGACCTCCCTTCTCTCGGACGATCATGGAGGCCCCCATATCGAGGGGTTTCAAACCTCCGCAGTTTGAAACGTACTCAGGGGAGTCCGACCCAGTTGATCACGTCGAAAGCTTCAAAACCTTAATGCTGATCCATCAAGCTTCCGACGCCATGCTCTACAAGACCTTCCCCGCCACCCTCAGGGGGTCGGCTCGGGAATGGTATTCCAGGCTCGCCCCCTCTTCCATCTTCTCGTTCGAGCAGTTCGAAACGCTGTTCATAACTCACTTTGTGAGTAGCAGGCGAGCCGAGAAGACGAGCCACTCCCTACTCAACCTGCGGCAAGAAAGGGGAGAGAAGCTGAGGGACTACGTGAAGAGATTCACCGCAGAAGTCAGGTCTATCGCCTTCTTAGACCAGTCAGTGGTGACTGTTGCGTTCCAGTCGAACGTCCTCAACTCCAACCTCCAGTCGTCCCTCGCCAAGAAGCCCCCGCACAAATTCGCCGACCTTCTCCTAAGGTGCGAAAAGTATATCCGGGCGGAAGAGGCCGAGTGCCTCCCGAACTTCGGAGGATCGGCCTCCGGATCGAAGAGGAAGGCGACAGAGGAGGAGGGGTCGAAGAAGATGCAGAAGGACAACGGCGGTCAGCGCCGCCCTCCCCCTAGGTTCGAGAAGTTCACTCCCCTCACCACCAATGTCTCCACCATCCTGATGGAAGTGGAGAAAGAGGGGGTCATCCCTCCAGCTCCGAGGATGAACACCCCGGCCAAGAGGAGGAATAAGGAAAAATGGCGCCGTTACCACTGGGACCACGGCCATGACACCAACGACTGCCAGGTGTTGAAAAATGAAATAGAGGCCCTCATCCAGAGGGGGCAACTAGCCAAATTTGTAAAGGCAAATGATCGGGCGGATCGCAGTACTCCTCCGCCTCGGGGGGCTAACAAGCACTCCGAGCGGCGCGAGGAGATGCCCGAGTTTGAGGAAGAACGGGTCCTGCACCTCATCCACGGAGGGCCTATGGGGGGCTCCTCCAACTCCTCTCGGAAGGCTTTCGTCCGAGAGGTCAACTCAGTTCACAGCGCCCCTCCTCCAAAAGGCCTCGGAGTCCCGGTGACTTTCTATGACGAAGACCTCGAGGGGGTCCGAACTCCCCACTGTGACGCCCTCGTCATCGACCTTCGCATGGCAAACTTCAAGGTGCAGAGGGTCCTGGTAGATAACGGGAGCTCGGTGAACATCCTCTTCCTCTTGGCCTTCCGAGGGCTGCAGCTGTCTCGGGACCATCTCAAGCCGGCCGGTTACACACTCCACGGGTTCACGGGGATCCCAGTAACTGTCGAGGGTGTGATAACCCTAGACATAACTGCTGGAAAGACCCCTACTACCCGGACCGAGCCGATGGACTTTATGGTGTCGACGTTCCGGCCGCGTATAATGTCATTCTAGGCCGACCCGGCCTAGCTGCCCTGGAAGCTGTCCCCTCAGCGTACCACCTTAAAATGAAGTTCCCCACTCGGTCGGGAGTAGGGGAAGTCAGGGGAAGCCAAGAGACGGCTCGGAAGTGCTACATGACTTCCACTGGGGGACCGGTGCTCTCCCTCGAGACACTAGAAATCCCCGAGCCGAAATTCCGACCCACGTCCGAGCCAGCGGACGAGTTGGAAGAAGTGCTCTTCTCGGACGAGGACCCGAGCCGAAAGTTCCTCATCAGCAAGTCCTTGCCGACTGCGCTGTGCTCTGACTTGGTTAAGTGCATTCGGGATAACCGCGACCTGTTTGCTTGGTCAGTCGCGGATATGCCTGGCATCTCCGAGGAGTTTCTAGTCCACCGCCTAAGTGTCGAACTGGGGTGCAAACCGGTTCAGCAGAAGAGACGAAAATTCGCTCCCGAGCGACAGCAGGCCATCAAGGAGGAGGTGGATAAACTTTTGAAGGCTAAGTTCATACAGAAGGTAAACTACCCCGAGTGGCTCTCCAATGTTGTAATGGTCAAGAAGTCCAACGGTTCTTGGAGAATATGCATCGACTTCACCGACCTGAATAAGGCGTGTCCGAAGGACACATTCCCTCTTCCGAACATCGGCACCCTCATTGATGCCACCTCGGACCATGAGCTCCTCAGCGTCATGGACGCCTTCTCCGGCTATATTCAGATCCGAATGTTCCCTCCGGACATTCCGAAGACCTCCTTCATCACCGATCAGGGCCTCTACTGCTACCGGGTCATGCCGTTCGGGTTGAAGAACGCGGACGCCACCTACCAGCGCCTCGTCAACAAGGTCTTCCAGAGCCAGATAGGCCGGAACATGGAGGTGTACGTTGACGACATGCTAGTCAAGAGCATCCGAGGAACTGACCACGTGGCCGACCTCCAGGAGGCATTCGGTGTGTTGAGGAGGCATAGCATGCGGCTGAACCCGAACAAGTGTGCGTTCGGGGTCTCTTCGGGAAAGTTCCTCGGCTTCATGGTGAGCCAGCGAGGGATCGAAGCCAATCCCGAGAAGATCAAGGCCATATTGGACATGGCCCCGCCCCGGAACGTCAAGGAGGTGCAGAAGCTAACGGGTCGGCTCGCCGCTATCGGCCGGTTCCTCTCGAAGTCTGGGGAAAAGTGCCTCCCCTTCTTTAAGGCACTCAGGGGGGCTAAGGGTTTTGAATGGGGCCAGCCGCAACAGGAATCGTTCGACCAACTGAAGGCCTACTTGGTAAACCCCCCTCTGCTCAGCAAACCTGTCCCGGGGGAAACCCTCTTCATCTACTTGGCTGCTTCCGAGCAGACCCTAAGTGCTGTTTTGGTGAGAGAGGAAGACCGGGCCCAAAGGCCCATCTACTACGTGAGCAAGGTGCTTCGGAACGCCGAGCTCCGCTATCCGAAGATAGAGAAGATGGCCTACGCCCTGGTCATGGCGACGAGGAAGCTCCGGCCGTACTTTCAATCCCACTCGGTCATTGTCCTCACCGACCAACCTCTAAAGCAAATCCTCCACAAGCCTGAGACCTCGGGCCGGCTAATGAAGTGGTCCATAGAGCTGAGCCAACATGACATCTCCTACCAACCTCGGACGGCAATTAAAGCACAGGCCCTCGCCGACTTCATCATAGAGTCCACCATCCCTGAAGTCAGCCACGTCCCTAATGGACCCCCCATTTGGATAGTCTTCGTGGATGGCTCCTCCTGTAACGAAGGAAGCGGTGTCGGTATCATCCTGAACGGCCCTGACAACTTCGTCCTCCAGTATGCAATCCGTATGAACTTCAAGGCCTCGAACAATGAGGCGGAGTACGAAGCACTCATCGCAGGCCTCGGACTTGCCCGAAGCGCTGGGGCGCGGCGCCTCCGAATCCATAGCGACTCCCAGCTTATCGTGAACCAAGTCTTAGGCGAGTACGAGCGGATGGCGAAGTACCTCGCTAAGGTCCGGGCCCTCATGAGCCGGTTCGAAGAGGCGCTCATCCAACGGGTCCCTCGTGAGGAGAATTCGCAGGCCGATGCCCTCTCCAAGTTGGCCTCATCATCCCTACAAGGTCTTGAACAGACCGTTCTGATCGAGGTCCTCTCTAGGCCGAGCATAGAAGACGAGACATCCGGCTCGGTGGAGTCGTTGCCGGTCATGTTGCAGGATAATTGGATGAAGCCGTTGGTGGAGTTCTTATGGGATGGGCTCCTGCCCAAGGACCCCAAAGAAGCACGCCGAGTCAAAACCCGGGCCGAGCGGTATGTCTTGATCGAGGGTATCTTATACAAACGCTCCTTCTATCAAATTGACGGCCGACCATACCTAAGGTGCCTCTCCCCAGAACAGGCCGACTATGCCCTACAAGAGCTCCACGAAGGCATCGGCGGGGCACATTCAGGATCCAGGTCCTTGGCCCGGAAAGCTTTGAATTATGGATACTTCTGGCCGACCCTCCTTCAAGACGTCGAGCGACACGTTCGGCAATGTAACTCTTGCCAGAGACACTCCAGCATCCGTCGCCTCCTTCAAGCCAACCTCGCCTCCCTATCAAGTCCTATCCCCTTCGCAATGTGGGGGATGGATTTACTAGGGCCTTTCCCTCCAGCTCCGGGCCAGTTCAAGTTCTTGGTCGTAGCCATCGACTACTTCTCGAAGTGGATCGAGGCCGAACCCCTCGCCACTATAACCGAGAACAAGGTGGTTCAATTTTTCTGGAAGAACATCATCTGCAAATTCGGCGTCCCCCGTGTCCTTGTGACGAACAACGGGACTCAGTTCACTAGCGCAGCATTCCGAGCTCTGTGCGACGACCTCGCCGTCCAGCAGCGCTTTTCGTCCGTCTCCCACCCTCAGTCGAACGGACAGGCAGAAAACGCAAATCGGCAGATCCTCGCAGGTATCAAGAAAAGGCTAGACAAATGTTCCAAAGGCTTATGGGTCGACCAACTCCCCAACGTCCTATGGAACTACCGCACGAGCAAGCGGACCCTCACAGGAGAGTCCCCTTTCAACCTCACCTATGGGTCCGAGGCGGTGATACCCCTCGAGGTCGGAATACCTTCCCCTCGCCTCGTAGCCTACAACGAGGAACAGAACGCCAGGGACCTCAGGGCAGACTTAGATCTGGTAGATGAGCTGAGGGAAAGAGCGTCAATTCGGCAACAGAATTACCGAAGAAGAGTCGAGTTGGCATACAACAAGAAGGTCCGACCCACCAACTTTAAGCAAGGGGATTTAGTCTTGAGAAAATTGGCCATATCCTTCCCCAATCAGAAAAGCAAGCTGGCGCCGAACTGGGAAGGGCCTTACAAGATCACAAGGGTAGTTCGGCCCGGAGCATATCGTCTGGAAGATCTAGAGGGCAGAGAGATTCCGAGGACCTGGAATGCCGACCACCTCCTGAAATACCAAGAAAGCGCCCCGACGCCACTCTAAGTATCACAGGATATCGAGCCATTCCTCTCCTCTAACTTGTAAATCTATTTTCATAAGTTGTAATATGTAAAACGGTTCGCCGTCGATTATCAATGAAGAATGCTCTTTCATACTTATAAATTTGCATGCCTCTCTCCGCCCTTATCATCTGTTTTTTAATTTGATTTCAACCAATGGTTCGGAGTCCAATGTCCGGCTCGACTCTACCTCCTCGGCTTGCCCTCGGACAAGCTAGAGGTAGATCGCCGTTCGGAACTGCTCCCACAACCGTTGAACTACACCGATGGTTCGGAGTCCAACACTCGGCTCGACTTTACCTCCTCGGCTCGCCCCCGGACGAGCCAGAGGTAGATCGCCGTTCGGAATTGCTCCCACAACCGTTGGACTACACTGATGGTTCCGGAGTCCAACACTTGGTTCGATTCCACTCCCCAAACTTGCTTCTCGGCGAGTTAGGAGTAGATCACCATTCAGAATTGCTTCCACAACCGTCGAACATTCGCCATGACCGGCGAACTTCACCATGGAAAAGAGCTCGGCTCACCCCTCGACTTCGCAGGTGCCATCCCGATCAAATGCCATTCCGGTCGGGTGCCGAGCAAGTGCCATTCCGATCCTGCAAACGAAGAAAACTCACTTTCTCCTCAACTTTCGCGTAGGATCCCGATCAGACGGCCAAGATCTTGCCAGCGACGCTAGACGACAAGATAGCATTTTCTTGGGAACAGAGCCGTCTCGAGATTCGTGCCAAAATCTAACGGCCCAGATCTTGTCAGCACCGCTAACAACAAGATAGCGTTCCCGTACAAACTGGTTTGCCCCGAGATTCTTGCCAACGGCACTATGTGCTCGGCTCGTAAATCTTGGCACGACCAATACACTCACAAGCAAATTAAATACGCAGAGCAACGAAAGATGCTAATCCTTAAAAGAAATTTTATTAATGATTGAGACACGATACAAAGCAATCTTTCCATGGTTACAAAGTATTAGAAAACAAAAAATACAGCGCCGACCCACTACACTTGGTCTTCAAACAGAAATGTCTTCACTGTTCCGTTCGGTCGCCAGTCCATCCACTTCAGCTGATAGCTCTCCCGCCTCCTTCCGAAGCTTGGCCTCCACGGTCTGCAAGTGATGGATCTCAGAGAGCAAATCGTCCCGCTCGGCTAATATTTTTGACTGGTTGTGCCGAATACACTGAACCCGAAGAGCGTTGCTAAAAGCGGTCTGCGAGTCTTCATCCTCTCCTCCAGGGGTCGCCTCGACGATCCTACTCTCCAGACGTTGGATCTCGGCTTCTCGCTGGCCGAGGACGGACTGAAGGTGGGCCCGCTCGCTCTCAGCTCGACGTAACTTCAGCTCGACACCATGAAGCCGCTCTCGGCACTTCGTCGAGCGCGACTTCGTCGTCCCTGAGGTTACCTCGGTTTCAACTTCATCGTCCGAGCCGTCGGAATCATTGTATTGGGCTGCCACCACGGGCTGAAAAAAGGGAAAACGAATAGCAAAATTTCAATACACTTCCGAAGTCCAACACTTGAAGAATTTTCCAATCAAACTTTCAGATTCGTATTCAGATATAATAGTTCTACATACAACAAGACCGACCATACAATAAAGTTTTACAATAGCCAGAAGGAACAAAAAACGACATGGTCAAGGCCTCTTCGGAAGGGGAACGCTTCGGTTCAAGGAAATGCGCGGACGACGAGGCCTGGCCTCCGAGCTCGAATCCAAGCCAACGAAGCGTGACCCCCCTTTTCCGCTGACCCTGACTGTCGCGCCGACCGAGGCACCGCTCGAGGAAACGGCTGCGCTACTCTGGGCGTCGGCAGGGCTCTGCCTAGCCACGGGCAAACGTGTCGCGAGTTCGTAAAAGGAAATTCCCCTCTCGCTCTCTTTGCGAGTGCACGATGTACTGCGAACATTCGCCCTCTCTGGCAGAAGCTTGAGTGATGCGACCTCTTCCTCTAGTTCAATGATTCGGTCTCTCAAAGCGTCATCCTTCGCCAACTTTTTCAAACGAGGAGGCCTTGACGAGCCCGGGACGTTGGCGCTATCGGTTGCGAGCCGTCGGAGGTGGGTGACCTCGATCCCCCTATCTATCGTGATCCTCCTAAGCCTGTCGACCTCGGCCAACAACCTCTTGCGCTCGGACGATGCCTTCTCCAGCTCGGAAGTGAGCTTCTCTTCCGCCGCCGAGCATTCTCTATCCGCTAACTCCAAGTGTCGGATCTCGGCCAAAAGCTCGTCATTCTTCCGCTCGGCAACGGCAAGCTCTCTACAAAGCCGCTCGACCTCACCTTCGGGACAAGGGACTTGGGGTTGCTTCCGCAGTTGCTTCAACTCGCGACAATACTTCCTCACAGCTGCCTTCGTCTCCTCCAGCTTCAAGAGCATGAGAAACTGCCTCTGTCGGCTATTCGAGAGCTCACCCTTCGTTTTGGCCAGCTCCTTACGAAGGTGTGCAACCTCCATAATCGGACTGAACTTTACCTGAAAATCAGAGATAAATCCGAGACCCAACACTTGGAGAATTCTACGCCGATTCAAACACAAAATCCGAGACTCAACACTTGGATAAATTTTGGCCAAACAAAATGTTTTCATTCAAAACCGGGAAGAAAGTTTTACAAGAGCGGTGGCCAGTCTGCAGTTAGGCTTACAAAAAGAAACAAAACAACGAAAGACTAAAAGAGGCAACCGAGTCAGGGGTCGACCTTTTTGTCGTTTGGGTCCGTCGACCCCTCGGCCTTGTCCTCGCCCTCGTCCTCGTCTTCGTCTTCACTCCCACTCTCCTCCTCAGAGTCGCCCCCCTCTTCATCCTCGGCCTCGGTCTCACCCGGGCCATCGACACCTTCCGTCTCTCCCTCTGGGTCGAGCATCCCCAGGGGAACCTCCTCCTCCCCCTCCACGGGGTCGTAGAAATGGTAGGAGGACGTGTCGAAACCCGGATTCCTGGCAGCGACGTGGAGCAAGGCTCGACCATATGCGTCCTCCATGTTCTTGAACATGTGTTGCACGGCCTCCTCCTGCACGGCCTTCTTCACCTTCTTCACCTTCCTCCGGTGTTTGGCCATGATCTTCTCAGCCCTCTTCCGAGCCCTCTCCGCTTCCGACCGAGCATTGGCCAGCTCCTCCTTCAGTTCGGCAGCCTCCTTCTCCGAAGCCTCGAGCTTGGCCGCCGTGTCCTTCGACAGCTGAATGGCGTCGGCCAGCTGCTTCTCCAACCCAGCCACTTCGGCACCCCTCTTTGCCGAGAGGAGTTGCTCGGCATCAAGCAGCTTCGTGGCCTTGACCCGCTCCACTCTCTCCCGCTCATACTCCTGTTCCTTGCTCGCAAACTCCTCGAGCAGGAAGTTGAAGTGGCAGAGGGTCTGAAAAGAGAACAACCCATCAGAATCCGAACCCAAGAACTTAGGAAAAATCAGAAAAAATTTCGATTAGAAAGAGTTCGGTCCACTTACCGATATTGTGTTCCGAGCGATCTGCATCGTGGCGTCCCCGGCCAGCCCGGCCTTTAGGGCCGCTCGATCCTTCGGGGTCGGCAGGTGCCTCACCGCTTCCATGCAGATGTTGCCGTCGCCCAAGAAGCCGTCGACATTCATCACCTGCCAGTCAGGGACGAAGATCTGCTTGTGCCTCTCGGTCAAGATCTTCTCCGCTTCGGCAGTAAGGGGCGGAACTTGGAGGGACAGCGCCTCCTTCACGCCGAATGCACCGCTCGACGAGCCGGCTGCATCCCCCTCCACTGTTGGCGCCGACGCTCCGGAAACTGGAGGGTCCGTAGCCACGGACTTCTCCTGCTCGGGGCCGGATCCCGGGACAACGGCCTTCTGTAGGTCACTTGTCCTCCCGACCGACGGTATCTTCGGGGCTCGGCCACCCTGAGGCCCTGCCGAGGGCCTCTTCTTCCTCGTCTCCTGCTCCGTCGCCCTGGCCTTTGCCATCAAAGCCTTATAATCCATCTTCATTGTCTCTGCACAAGCCGAATGAAAAGACTTAGAAAAATTTTCATGAACTTTAAGCAAAGAGTATAAATACCAGAAGCGTACTAGGGTCGATCGGACTGAGACCCCCTCGGAACAGAGCCTCCTCGGTAATATCTTTCCAGCTTAGCGCTGGCAGAGCGAGGAGCTTCTTGTGGACCTCTGTTTCGTCGTCACTCAGCACCGGCTCCTTCTTGGCTCGCTTGGGCAGGCCATCCTTCGCCCAAACTATCGGTATCATCCACGGTGCGGGGGCTCGGATGATGAAATACTTCTCCTTCCAATGTTTGATCGAGTCCGGGTTCTCGATCAACTTCACGCCCGTCCGTGGCAAAAGATAGAACCTCTGTTCGTTTCGGTTTGGCTGGCAGGGGCGGTAGAGGCTCCGAAAGAGAAACATGCGCGGTGCGGCGCCGACCTCTTGGCACCGGAGAACAAACACCAGGACGTGCCTCCAGGTGTTTGGCATCAGCTGGGCGGGGCTTAAACCATACCAATTCAAGACATCAATTATAAACAGATGAAGGGGGAAGCGAAGCCCGGCGATCAGGGAGTCGACAGGGAAGACGCACACGTCTGTCGAAGACTTCGTGTTGGCTCGGAAACCCGGCCCGGGGAGGAGTAGCCCGTAGTCGACAGGAATCTGGAACCCCTTTTGGATCAGATGAAGATCGGCCTCCGTGAGAGACGAGATGGTATGGTCCACCTCAGACAGCTCTCTCGGTTCATTCTCCTCCACCGACTTGGCCGTGCCCTGGGTCACCTTCTCCAAGACATCCTCAGCGTAGTCCCAAACGCCTCCCACGCTCGACAGAGCAATGAGATGCCGACCAAACGCCCCCGCCGTCTTCGGCGTCTCGACGATCGTGACCACCGCTTTACCCTTTTGAGACGCCGCCGCGACCTCCTGAGGTGGTTCGGCTACTTCACCCTCTCTGTCCAGCCGAACGACACTCTGATCGGTCGGCTCCACTACCTCCTTTCCTTTGCCCGCTCGGCCTACGGCTTCCTCCGAGGCGGGGGTCTCATCCGAGGAAGTAATATTAACCATTTTCTAAAGAAAGGGGAAGGGGACTGACCTTGAAGTGACAGCTACGGTCGGAAAAGTTCACCGGAGACAAAGAACGCCTCGCCGCGACAGCTAGCACCACCACCAAGGAGCTCAAAACTTCGAAGGTGAAAGTAAAAACTGGGGAGAGAGAGTAAAAGTGAATAATGAGACTTGGATTAAGGGGGGTGAAGATTTATAGTAAAAAAGGAACATCCCTTGGACTTCCAAACGAAGGAGCGCGACTCTTGGGCCGCTCTCGAAACGTCGCGAAGGCCCAACGCAACACTGTCTTCTTCACCAAGTCAACTAGCTCGGCACAACGGGATCTGAATCCGAACTACACGCAATCCGAGCCCGCTTGCAAAGAGCCCGGTCGGCCGCCGAGCAAGTACCATTCCGAGCTTGCAAACGGAGAAAACTCACTTTCTCCTCAACTTTCGCGTAAAATCTCGATCAGACGGCCCAGATCTCGCCGAGGACACTAGACGACAAGATAGTGTTTTCTTGAGAAATGTGCTCGTCTCGAGATGCGCGTCGCCATCCAACGGTTCAGATTGCGTCACGTCGCTCGGACTGCCTACACTTGCTCCATGTCATCCGACGGCTCCGGTTGCGCCACGTCGCTGGGATAATCGTACCCTCGGACGTCCTACCTCTGTCTGAAGAAACCAGAAAAAATTTAGATTCAAAGTTTTAAGGCACCGCCCTCGGCGAGCCCCCCAGGCCCCAGGTCTCGGTCGGTGTTCCGCCGACCCATGGGGCCCGGTCAAAAGCAGATCTGCACACCCCCCATCTCTAACTCCTTCGGGCTGGCAACCATCGGAAGCCGTCAGCCCGGAAGGAAGACAGAGATGGAAAGAGACCCATCATTCCGAAGCTACTGCAGTCCCTCGGATCCGGACCTGGGTCATCACCTCTTCTACCGTGATCTTCCCCGACCCTGACACCCGCACTGGGGCAGTCAGAATCGGGAGAAGATCACGGTGGAAGAGCGACCACCCGTCCTCCCGAAGCATACTCGTCCCTCGGTTCCGAACTTGGGTCATCACCTCTTCTACCATGACCTTCCCCGACCCTGACACCCACATCGGAGCACTCAGAATCGGGAGAAGATCATTGTGGAAGAACGACCACCCGTCTTACCGAGGCACATCGCCCCTCGGATCTGGACTTCGGCAGTCAACCCTTCTGCTAAGATCTCCCCTGACCCTGACACCTCCACCCGGGCCGTCAGAGTCAGGAGAAGATCTTGGCGGAAGAGCAACCCCCCGTCCTTCCGAAACATATGGTCCCTCGAATCCGGACTTTGATCATCACTTCTTCCACCATGATCTCCCCCGACCCTGACATCCACTTCGGGGCCGTTAGAGTCAGGAGAAGACCATGGTGGAAGAACGACCACCCGTCCTTCCGAAGAGCAACCACCCGAAGCAGATGCCTCCGAGGGCTAAAACTCTACATTGTTGCGATTAAAATGACAAAGGGAATGGGATACTTATAAGCTATCCTCCAAGATCTGGCCATTATGACCCTCGAAAGTTGAAACGCCATGCATTAATTGAGGGAACCATTCTTAATGACCATGAGAAGATGGAACGCCGCACAAACCCCGGGGCACCATTAATACCCATGGAAACAGGATTGCCTCGAAACTCGTTGCGCCACGTCGCTCGGACTGCCGAAATCCCATGCCTTCGGTCGGCTGCCGAGCAATCGCCTTTCCGATCCTGCAAACGGAGAAAACTCACTTTCTCCTCAACTTTCATGTCAGATCTCGATCAGACGGCCCAGATCTTGCCGAGGACACTAAACGACAAGATAGTGTTTTCTTGAGAAATGTGCCCATCCTGAGATGCGCGTCGTCATCCAACGGCTTAGATTGCGCCACCTCGCTCGGACTGCCGAAGCCCCATGCCTTCGGTCGGCTGCCGAGCAGTCGCCTTTCCGATCCTGCAAACGGAGAAAACTCACTTTCTCCTCAACTTTCGTGTCAGATCTCGATCAGACGGCCCAGATCTCGCCGAGGACACTAAACGACAAGATAGTGTTTTCTTGAGAAATGTGCCCGTCTTGAGATGCGCGTCGTCATCCAACGGCTTAGATTGCGCCACGTCGCTAGGACTGCCGAAGCCCCATGCCTTCGGTCGGCTGCCGAGCAAGTGCCTTTCCGATCCCGCAAATGGAGAAAAAAAACACCGAACAACTACGACCGTTGGATCTCTCAGAAATTCGTGCTTCTAATGATGAACGGTTCAGATTGCGCCACGTGCGCTAAAAGACAAGATAACGTTTTCTTGGGATTCACACCATCATCCGACGGCTCAGATTGCACCACGTCGCTCGGCCTGCCTAACCCCTATCCCTCCTGTCGGCGACTGAGCAAGCGCCTTCCCGAGCTCGCAAACGGAGAAAAAAGCTTCTGAGCGATAACGACCGATGGATCTCTCAAAAATTCGCGCCCGTCCATGATCAACGGCCCAGATCGAGCCACGTCATAAATCGGTATTTAAAATCATTTTTTATTTATTTAAATCGTTTTATTTATTTAAAAATTGCGAAAAAATTGCTAAAAATTCAGGAAAATTAACTAAAAATCCTAGAAAATAATTAAAAATTCGGGGGTACATTCTTGAGCCCCCCGAACGAACAATTATTGCCTAGAATGTACTGTTAAGGCCCCCGAACGGTTAGTAAATACATCGCAAAATTAAATAAATAGTCCGAAAAAATAGATAAAAGCTGTCAAATACTCGATATGGCTAGAGAACAGCACATGGCATCAAAAAATTACTTCACTACCCCCTTCGAGATTCAAACTCCTCCATTTGGACTCCGATACAACTCCACTAGCCACCAAAACAGTTAAACTACTCCTCAAAGGCTGATCACACTCAGTTTTTAGGAGTGGGGGGCTCGTGATATGGCTAAGAATGGGGTTAAATCGGAACCGTCCAGATTGGGCACGAATCTTGAAGCTCGGGGGTAAAACGGTAATTTTCACATACAAATGGATTCAAAGCGGGTACTGGATCTCCTTCTCACAGATCCAATAACCCACAAACGGATCCACACCAATTGGATACGGGTCCCGACCCGAGGCAAACCCAAACCAACAGGAGACAGATCAGGGCCACTGATTTGACCAAGTCAACGGGCCTGATTTACTCTCACCGGGAATCAGGGGTTAGTTTCCTAAACAGACTATGAGGATTTTACTCCTGGCAGTTACACAGGGAATCAAGTCTCTAATCACTCCCCTGGCGACTATAAATACCTCCACTCTACCACAGTGACCAGGTAATCACTCTTTTTCCACCTTAAGCTCTTTCTTTAATCACCACTGGTTACTGACAAGAGCGTCGGAGGGTGCGTCGCCGGAATCAACCCCGGTGTCTCGCACTTCCTTGCAGGTTGCGGCAGGAATTGGAAGGCTTGGATCTGTTGTTTAGGTTTTCTCGAACTCACAAATTTCATCTGTTTACCCCCACACCGAAATCAGCGGTAACACCTGCCGAGGCCGGTCCCTTGTCTTCGGCATCCGTAGCTCCTCCTGGACCAGTGGACTCCAGCTTACTTTTCTTACAATCCAGACACCGATCGGAATCCGTGTGGACTGGGTCCGCGAAGAGGTGCAACTTCCGGAAGCACGAACCTTCTTCCATTCGACCCCCGTATCACTCCCTTCTTAGTTGAAGTTGGTTTCTACGGAGCTCGCTTTATGGGGGATGTGAAGCTTGACCGACCTCTACTTACAGCTCTAGTCAAACGATGGAGGCCGGAGACCCACACTTTCCACCTACCGGTGGGTGAGATGACCGTCACTCTCCAAGATGTAACGATCATTACTGGCTTACTAATAAATGGGGTCACCGTGACGGGGAACATGGATTTCGACCGAGTAGAAGTTGTTCGTGATCTGCTCGGTATCGATATTGAGGAGTCCTTGATCCGGAAAAAAAGGACGTTGAAAGAGAAAAGGACGTTGAAAGAGAAATTATCAGAGATACTCCTGCTGATTATGATGCCGATCTATTAGATCAAGCCTTAGACGCTGCGAAAGATAAGGCCGAAGCTGAATTCTGGACCAAAATATTCGATGGGAAATCACTTCTACTGAGTTGGTTGAAATATCAATTTGACGGATATTTGACGGAGACTTCGGACGATGAATCCATACGTTTATGCCCGTGTGTATATTTTCAGCATGATCAGGAGAGTGATTTTCCCTAACTCATCTGGTGCGAGCGTGCCACTGATGTATTTATGCCTATTGAAAAATTTTGCTTTCGCCGGCCATTTCAGTTGGGGCAGTGTTGTATTGGCATCTCTATATAGGAATATGTGCTCATGTGCATTAGGTGCCGTACAAATGGGTGGCCTGATGGTTCTTTTGCAGATCTGGAGTTGGGAACACATCCACATCGGACGTTCCCATATAATTGAACCAATGCCAGTTTGGTTGGCCAACCCAGCAGCTGTAGAGTTGTTACCCCCTTTAGGGGTATATTGGGCGGGGCGGCTCACCTGGGTCGATAACCTACGGCAATCACTGACCTATTATAGAGATGAGTTAGATAACTTGCGGGACGAGTTTGTCAATTGGGAACCGTACTTGCCCGTAAGGTTGGCACGGGTACCACCGGTTTGTTTGGCCGGTGCCCTTTGGTTGACGCCTGCACCACTCGTCAATTTTTTTATTGTTGAGTTCCAGTACCCGGACAGAGTGATGCGGCAATTTGGATATCAGCAGAAGATTTTCGAAGCCCGGTCTTATGATAAAAAATTGCACGAGGTGAGAGAAACCGGTCGAGTGCCCAACTTTGATTGGGCTGATTTTCACCGAGTCCATGTGGCAAACTGGAACACCATGCGGTATCAGATGACACCGAATTTAGTGATTTTACAATAAGAAATCACTCTCCCCAGTTCTGCATTTCCACAAACTGTTACAGAATAAGCTGCACTATCCGGTGTATCCATACTCGCAATTAAACTCACATTAAGTAATAATCTTTTTACAACTTCTTGTTGGAATTTGTAAAAAATCTTCAGTGTGTATGTTCCTGCCATTTGTGACTCCAACGCCAATTCGGTCTTCAATTTTGGCCTCTCCTCGCAATTACGATGTGTTTCTTTAAGTTCATCGTGTCTTTGTTTTACTAAGAGTCGGTCAAAGATGATAGCAAATTCATGTCATGAGTACTTCTTATGAGTATGATGCTTCAAGGATGAATGTAGCGATTCGCTACGTTGGGTACTCAACATGCCGTCCCAAAATGAGTCTCTTGCGTACACGGGAGCCCATTTTTCGCGGATCTCAATTTTTTCCTTCAACCATTTGTTATTCTCAAGTTTGTACTGGGAGATCAAATTTTTCCACTTCTGTTCAAATTCTGTTTTAAATTCTGCCGTATAAATAATAGTCTTCAAAGCATCCCTGAACTCGTCAACGTTATTCTGTATACGCACTTCATGCGGTAACTTATCCAAAATATGCCAAATGCAATATCTATGTGAGATGGCTGGGAAAACTTTAGAAACTGCAGAAGTTATTCCACGATCCTCATCTGTCACGATGTTCATCGGATCGAATGCCATTGCTTCTCGCCACTTTTCAAAGAACCACTCAAATGAGGATGCCTTCTCATTGGGGATGAACCCACAACCTAGGAATATTGATTGTCAGTGATGGTTGAATCCAACAAATGGTACGAACAACATCCTGTATCGGTTTGTATTGTAGGTAGAATCAAAGCAGAGAATATCCCTAAATACTTCATAATTATTTCTACCGATACCATCTACCCAGACACAATGGGATAATCGCCATTCGGGATCACATTGGTAATCAAAATAGAATAAAGGATCGGTCTCCTTTTTGGATTAAAAGAACTCAAGTAGCATTTGCCCATCATGTCCTTTTAAACCCTCCATCTCGTCTCTCCTGAGATTTCTGACATCAGTTTCAGTGAAACCAATTTTCTTGTTACCTCCATTTGTACCTTCGAAGAATAGCATTTGTTTGCATACAGGGACATTAGCTTTGGTAAGTTGACCAATTACTTTTTTATCTGTCTTAGTCAATTCACGGTTTCGAGGTAGCAAGTGACGTCTACCGGGTGAAGTAAATTCGTGATTGTATGCTTCATTTAACGAATAAAGAATCCACAAATTACTTTGTGAATTACTTTGTGGGTTTAGTTTGACATGAACGAAAGCTTTGCAACCCATTCTAGAAGTTATTCCTCGTCTAGCTTCATTATGATTATTCGGTGACTCCCCGACTTTATTACAAGCATATGATTTATCTACTACATCGTTTCCCTTGTATTTATTTCCACCCTTACGCATAAAGAATCCCGCACATTTGCAATAAGATGAATAAAATTTTTCCGCTTCCTCTAGAGTGGGAAATGTCATACCAATCTTCGGTTTTAGGTGCTCGTCAACATGAGGAAGAAACTCGCCAATTTGTTGTGCACGAACAAATTTCTCTCCGACAACAGAACTTCCTTCAAAACTGTCCATACCTAGGAAACCGTGAAAAGGAGAATAGTTAGGGGTACTAAACCGTTGTATTTGATGTTTTTATAACCAAAAGTGACACATGATTGTATTCACGTAGCACAAGCCACCACAACTTGTAGAAGTGAGTTTCGACGAACGGTTCGAGAAATACGGCCGTGTATTACTTTATTTGCATTTTTTTCAAACGAAAGCGTTACACGGCCGTATCTCTCTAACCGTGAGTCCAAATTGACTACTATAAGTGCGGATTGCTTGTGCTACATGACATCATCCTACTCGCAAAGTTTTGTATTTTTTGGAGGTCGTTTGAAGGGTTTTCTAATCTAACCGCAATTAAAAATTTCTAAGTCACTATCTTCTAATGTTAGGAACGTCACAAAACTGCACAGACGGCATCCAAAATTATTACATCAGTGCACCATGCTTGAATTCACGTAGCGCAAGCCATCCCAACTTGTACAAGTGAGTTTCGACTCACGGTTAGAGAGATACACCCGTGTATCACTTTATTTGACTTCTTATCAGCCGAAAGCGATACACGGCCGTATCTCTCTAACCGTGAGTCGAAATTGACTTATACAAGTTCTGGTTGCTTGTGCTAGGGGACACCAACCAACTCGCAAAGTTTCAAATTTTTTGGATATCGTTTGAAGGGTTTTCAACTCAAACCGCACTTACAAAATTCTAAGTGAAAAACTTCTCATGCGAGGAACTTGAGAAAACCGCACAAAAGATATCCAAAAATTATAAAACTTTCCGACTTGATCGAATTTACGTAGCGCAAGCCACCCGAACTTGTAGAAGCGAGTTTCGAGTCACGGTTTGCGACATACGGCCGTGTACCGCTTTACTTGGTTTTTTTCAACCGAAAGTGATACGCGGCCGTATCTCTCGAACCGTGAGTCGAAAGTCACTTCTACAGCTTGGGTTGGCTTCTCATAGGGGACACCAACCAACTGGCAAAGTTTTAAATTTTTTGGATATCATTTGAAGGGTTTTCTAATCTGTAATACCCCGATTTTCCTAATATATATGAAGGTTATTTATTTTCATAGATGGTATACACGTGTAATATTTTGATTATTATTTTCAACATAATGAATAAGATCATTGTTTTATAAACATTTTCCCCTAAGCCCAAAGGTTAATTTACATATTTTCTACAAGATAATTATTTTGGCCCAACTAATTTTAGCCCATGAATTTAATTATAACTTGTATGTGTAGCATCTTGTCTCTTTTAATTACCGGGTATTTTGATGTACAATTTTGTAGTGTGGTTGTGTGTACACGTGCACTCGATGTACACGTGCACAAGGCACAAGCTTGGCCGGATGGGAGAGTAGTGGAGATGAGATGTGGGTAGTTTTTTAAGGAGTGGGTAGTTCCATAACCCCCTTATCAATCTTAGCCCTTGATCATCCAACTCCTTAATGCATCCTAACCCTCCATTCCACCTATAATCTAGTATAAATACCCCCTCCTATTCTCTATTTCTTTTACACTAGATTAATATTTTAAGAGAGGTATTTGTGAGTTGTGTGTGTGCTTTGCTGTGGAGGCCGAAGAGTAGCATTCTGAAGGTTCGGTGTGGAGCAAAGGAGCAAGGTGCAAGGAGCAAGAAGGCGTTCACTATATCGCGGAGCTTTTACGGGATTTCGATTATTTCTCCATATACGGTGGGTGTTTCTCAGGACTTCTAATGTAGGAATTATACCATGATTGTTATGATTGCTACCATGTTACAAAAAGTAAATTGGATGTATTAGAAATTGTTTGAACATGCTGTTGATAATGAGAGCGGAAGCGTCGGTACAGTCGACTGTCATATGAACCAGTCGACTGGTACGAGACCGTTGATCTGTGATGTGGTGATAAACTGTATGCAAATAGACAAAATGGTGTGATTACTGAGTTGTAATTTCCCTATGACACATATGATGGAGGGAAGGTAAATGAATGAAAAAGAACTAGCGATGATTAAACGAATTAAGAACTGTCGAAGCAGTCGACTGACACTGTGTTCAGCCGACTGGTGCTTCAATTTAATTATGATTATTTGAGAATTCCATGTAGTGAGGTGTTCTATTATGCTGACCCAGTACGATGATTTGAGAGTTATATCTTCACCTTCGTAAGAAAGTTATGAGCAGTATGTATGCATGTTAAAAGTATTTTCTTCAAAGAAAAGAGTATATTAGTAACTTGAAATTCCATGTTTGTGATGTTCCTGAACAATCAGAGACTCTGTGCTTAGTGCTTATGAAACATGAATATATGGGTATTGTAAATTGATATCATGATGCAAGAACATATAAAAGCCATTAGATAATCCCTTAATTTGAATTATAGAATTGATCAGTCGACTTAGTGCGTGTAGCCAGTCGACTGAGCTGGACTTAGAATTATGCTGTTGAGAATCCCAGAACAGACGACTGATGGATGAACAGTCGACTGTCATGCGGATGACACTGTGAATATGAAAAGTTGCGGGACAGGCGATTGGTTATGTACAGCAGTCGACTATCCCGAGTAATTTTGATGAACCTGTATTTGACTGTATGAGTCGACTGGTGTTCTTCCAAGTCGACTGTACAGAGCGAACTTTGATGTGTATGAATTTCATTTTAATTGCTGTTGGAAGTTGTAAACTTTATGATCGAATTCTATGAACTCTTTTTATGTATGTGCTGATTATGTAAAATGAATCATAAATGGAAATTGAGAATAGAATGAATATGAAAGGCTAAAATCATGATAAGAAAGTCTGTGAGACTCAAAAAATGAATTATGGGCTGAAGTGCTCAATTGGAAGTTATGAATTGTAAATTGAAACCGAGAGTAGCTAAGTCTCCCCCGGCAGTGAAATGAATGAAATGAAATGAGAATTTAAAGACCATGGTTGGTCATGTATTGAAATGAAATGATAAGTCCGGTTTGGTGGAGAGGCTAACTCTAGAGCTTGATTTATGTTCATGATTCTAATATTTAGTACATAGTGAAGAGGTGATGAAAGTGAGAGAAAAACATAAGTATGAGAACTAGGGTTTACGGTGCGGGTGTGTGAGTCGCAGAATGCATGCTTGATGAGTCAAGACATGGCGCGGGCACAACTCAGAATGATCAGACCTTAGTCACGCTCATGGGATGTTTTGGTGACTGCAAGAGGATTGTGTTCAGGGAGGAGGCTGAATTGTCGCAGAATGCATGCTTGATGAGTCAAGACATGGCACGGAATTCTACTCCAGGGGCCAGGATACATGCTTGTACTCATAGAATCATCTAAGATACTCACCGTAATTACAGAAGTAGAGTAAGTCATGGCGAGGGATTGAACCCTACAAAAATGAAGAACGGTTAAGAGGCTTGCCTTCGGACCTATGTAGTATGGGATGCATAGAATCCGAACAAGTGTGCATTAGTGTCATGTAAATCAAATAATTGCATTAAGGATTAAGTGCACAATCACGACACGACATCTTTAAGAGTTCCCTTGATCTACATGCTTATATTGAATAAGTTTGTGATTGTTAAGAAATGAGATTCGTTATACTGTTTCTGGCATAGAGAGGATGGCCATGTATAACTATCGTCAGTTGAATAAGCTGACGTACCCACAGTTTGTATGCAGGTAATTGCATGAGTAAAGAGGAATGGATGCATAAAGATTTTTACCATGTTGTTGTACATTCATGTAAATGTTGTATATATTTGCTTCCGCTGTTTAAAGAGAAAGATGTAATTTTGATGTAAACTCTGATGTATGATGAGAAGTTTTAATTTCCTTGTAAAATTGTACTCAAAGAAATTGAAAAGATCCTGTAGAATATCTCGAATTCAATGATTTGGGATTCGGGGCGTTACATAATCTAATCTAACTGCACTTACAAAATTCTAAGTAAAAAAATTCTCATGCGAAGAAGTTGAGAAAACCATACAAACGGCATCCCAAAATTAAAAAACTTTCCGACTTTGTCGAATTCACGTAGGGTAAGCCACCCGAACTTGTAGAAGTGAGTTTCGAGTCACGGTTTGCGAGATACGGCCGTGCACCACTATACTTTGTTTTTTTCAACCGAAAGTGATACGCGGCCGTATCTCTCGAATCGTGAGTCGAAACTCACTTCTACATGGCTTCTCATAGGGGACACCAACCAACTAGCAAAGTTTCAAATTTTTTGGATATCGTTTGAAGAGTTTTCAACTCTAACCGCACTTACAAAATTCTAAGTAGAAAAATTCTCATGCGAAGATGTTGAGAAAACCGCACAAACGACATCCCAAAATTATAAAACTTTCCGACTTGGTCGAATTCACGTAGGGTAAGCCACCCGAACTTGTAGAAGCGAGTTTCGAGTTACGGTTTGCGAGATACGGCCGTGTACCGCTTTAGTTGGTATTTTTCAACCGAAAGCGATACGCGGCCGTATCTCTCGAACCATGAATCGAAACTCACTTCTACAACTTGGGGTGGCTTGTACCACGTGAGACGAACCTACTCGCAAAGTTTCGTATTTTTTGACGGTCGTTTGCAGGATTTTCAACCATAACCGCACTGAAAATTTTCTAACTAATTTCGTATATATGATTCTAGTTCTACAAATTACTAACGCAAGCAAAAAAATTTGGCAATTGAATATAGTTAAAGTCAACCCAATTCTACATCTAAAATCTATTAAGGCAAAATATTTTTTCCCCACTATCTAAATATTTTAGTATACACAAATTTAAAAATAAACATAAATATAAATTACTGAGGTAAAGAAATAGTTTATACCTTACAAATTAGGTCCAAATGAAGCCAAAGAATCGATTTGGAGGAGAACTAGGGTTTCAATTTTGTTTCGAAGAGGGGATGAGAGAGTAGGGTATCAAACTTTGGAGTAGAGAGGAGGGAGAGCAGACGGAGGAGGGCAAATTTGGGTGTAGACGAAGGATTAGGGTTTATTTGAAATGGGTTCGTCGAAGAAAGAAGAAAGAGCGAGAGAGAAATCGTCGAAGAAGACGATCTGAATGCAAATACAAATGAATATAGATTGCCTTAACCCGTTCTTGGGAAGGACGGGTTAAGGCTATTTTTAAAAATAAAATTTAGCCTTAACCCGTCATTTTGAACGACGGGTTAAGGCAAATTTTTACAAAAAAAAAATGGGCCGTTGGATCAAAGATCCAACGGTTCAGATCAAAGTTCGCACGGGTCTGTACGAACAGACCCGCTTGCGACCCATTTGCAACGAAAGAAAGCTCTCTCTCTCTCTCTCTCTCTCTCTCTCTCTATATATATATATATATATATAGAGAGAGAGAGAGAGAGAGAGAGAGAGAGAGAGAGAGAGAGAGAGAGATAATTAAATAAATAAATGAGTTGTTTTGGGGGGAATTTGAATTTGAGATTTGGGGGGAAACTTTTGGGGGGGGGGATGTGTTTTGTGAGGTTAGATCTGGGTCTTTGATTTTGGTGAGATTGAAGGAGAGCCACTTGAGTATAATAGAATGGCTGGAGCCTTTTGGCTCTATCCGTATCATCAAAAAATAAGGAGAGCCACTTGATAGCTTTCTTTGTATTTTATTATATAGATCTTGTTAGATTACATTAGATGAGTCTATTTGTAAAATTTCTTTATCAATGCTCTTATTTTATTTTTACGTTTTGGGATAAAGTTGTAATCACCACATGCATTCCTATTTTGTAGCGGAAAGATTAGTACAAGTGAGCTCGAACGTCCGACATTTTGGTCATTAACTATAAGACTTAGTGCTCAAACATTCGACATTTTTAATTTTCATATCCTTAATTTTTTTAAATTTGGATACGGATTAAATCGGATGTATTCTTATTCGAGAGCATTCCTAGTCATATTTGACATATTGATTTGAACCCAAACGTGTAGAATTTATCTTAATTTGGTGTTTTTTCCCCTTTCCACTTCAAATGCCTGATGTCAATACTTTTTAGGTGGACTATTGTCAGGGCCTGCCCTGAGTTTCCGGGGGTCGGAGGCGAACTCCCGAAATGGGCCCCCATACATTAAAAAAAAACTTTGTAAAAAATATATGTAAAAAAAAATTGTACATTGTTCAGAGCATCTGTAGTCGTTTGCTAAATATGCATAATATGCATATTTTCTCAAAAATCCCCCTGCAGTTGTTTGCTAAATATGCATATTTTGCATATTTAGATACATCAGATTGTTATATATGGGAGAATTTGAGAATTATGCATATTTTAAAGGACGAAACATCATGTTACGTTGCTTGAAAAAATATTATTTTTAAATCGTTGGACGAAACTTCGTGTTGCGTCGCTCGATTAAAAATTAATTTTTTAAAACAGGAAAGGTCAGAAAATTAAAAAACCCCTCGGACGCAACATCCCTCATCTCTGTAATCCTCGGACGCAACATGATGCTGCGTCCGTTGGGTTTTTTTCTAAAAAAAAATAAAATGAATTACCTATTATATACTGAAGTATCTATAATAAGCTTGGAAAAATATTGAATTACCTATTTAGTAGTTCAATATCTATTACCTATTTAGTAGATACTGAATTACCTATTTAGTAGTTCAATACCTAAAAACTTCATTCCAAAAATATGATGTTGCGTCTGGCAAATTTTTTTATTTTTGTCATCCGACGCAATGTGATCTTCCGTCGCTTAATTAAAAATTATTTTTTCCCCTCCGTCTCAACATCGAGTTTAAATAGGTAAAAAATAGCCTTCGACGACTATAGCAAACTTGTCAAATGCTATATGTATTTATCCATTTATGCATATTTTACACAATGACGACTGTGGATGCTCTCAAGGAGTCGAATAACAAGTTTACTCAAAAGCATCAATCGGATATACAAAATAGAGTAAAAATAAAAGATTTGAGGGTTCTATTTATGTGGATTTGTTTTAAACCATTCAAATTTAAATCATTAAATTAATCAAGCCCAAATAAAAAAAATTCTAAAACTTTTTCTAAAGGCCCAAATAAATTTTTAAAATTTTTGTGTTGTATGCGTCAGCGTCGAAACCATCTTCAAAAACACAGGGTTTTGTTTGGTTATTATCCAAGGATCGGACCACGCAACCAGACCCATTTCGCAAAAGAAGAGGTTGATCGTTGCAGAGTAAGGACTGAATCATACAAAAATGGCAGCAGCTGCTTTAAGAATCGCGCCCATCTCCACTCTCCTTCCTCATCCTTCTCCCCAAACTAACAAGAAGCCAAATATCTCCGTCTCAATGCAAAGTGGGTGCTTCTCCCATTCATGGCCTTCGAGACAGGTGAACCCAACTGTGTGTTTTTCTCTGAAATCCGATCAGAAAGCAGAAGAAATTGGAACCGGTGATTCTTTCCCCTCTCCGGTTAGGCCTTTTCTTCAAACACTCTCTGTAATTTGTTTGTTTTTTCTTTGATATTTTGATTCTCAATAAATCCCAATTTAGATAGTTGGTTGTTTTTTGTTTTTTGTTTGGATACATTGTAGTTATGTGTTGCGTGAAATTTGTAGGTAGGGTGAATTAGAGAGACCCATTTGGAGAGAATGCAGAAACCCATTTCGATTATGAAAGAATTGTAAAACCCATGGGGATATTTATGCGTTGATGACGAAATTTGTATGCAGGTATTGAATGTGGGAAGGATTTAAGGAGAAGTTGAAGAGGAAAGTCCAATGATATAACTAGAAGTAGGAATTTATTTATTATTGTATTTTTCTTTTTTGTTGGAATTCTGTTGTAGCCGCCTACATTCGGGAGAGATGGATATCCCTGCATCCCAAATTAATTATGTGTCTAAGGCCGGAATCAAATATGTGACATATCTCTCCTACTATAATGGGATAAGGCCTTAGTGTAATTTGTCCATCTACCAACCCGTGCAACGCACGTGCATAACTATTGTAAATGAGGTTTTAGATCAAATCCAGAGTCCAGACTACGTCTGAATTTTTACTTTTAAAAAAATATATTTATTAAGACGTGCATTGCACGTGTAAACTAGCCACTTAAGAGTGAAAAGACTTGTCACTTGCACTACAAGTGCTTGGCACTAGAAGTAGGATTTTGCTCACGAAATTGAGCTCTGATTCTGCTTGTGCTAGACCTTTTGTAGAGATGTGAATGAATAATTATTTTTATGTCTTGGAAATAGAGTGTTCCATAATTTTAAATATGTCGGTATGATATTTTTTTTATTTTTTATTTTTGGAAACTTGTCGGTGTGATATTGATCTTATAGTAGAATGTAAAAGCTTTATACCGCGTGCAAAATGGATCTTGACAAACTTCCTTAAGTCTATATTTACTGAAGACTTTGTTACTGATGTTAGATTTTAGATCCATCTAGTTAGGAACAAGTCACCATATTTTCCTCTCAATGATCTGGTATGTGCTATGCAAACTTCATTTCGTAGAATTTGTCAATGTCTTACTGTTTGATGGTATAACATATTATGGTTGCATCTTAGTAGGAAATAAGCTACCTATTTTTATTTTCTCGGTATAGGATATTTTTTTGGAGCATTAATTGGTTGTAATCAGACAGTATGAGCCATATTCGAGTCGCACCAGTCAGCTTTTTGGTACTAGAGTCACTTTTTGATGCTTTGATGATTCGGTGCTTTGTATTTCTGTCAAATTTGCAACGGGCAGAATGATCTATTGTGGGGTACTAGATGTCTGACATTGTTCATGAATAATGATATTGTCAGTTTAACCTATCCAGCATAAGTTGTATGTGTAGTGATGTATAGTTATCATATGGAGGGATCTTTCCGAGTCATTGTAATGCAGGACATAACAAGAATGCTGGAATATGGAATTTTAAGTCAAATACTTATCTGTATTACGATACTATATAATGCGAGGAGGTGTCATTTGCCTCCTCCACCCCTTCATTACCTTTTATTTCCTTTTAAATTGTTTGTGAAAGGATTTTTCATTTATTAATAAGATAGAATGGTTTGCATGTGCCTTAGTACATATGAGAATTAGTGAAACATCATCTAATGTTTTATTATCAATTCCCGATATTCTTGAAATTGGAAAAAAGAATTAGGTATAAGGCACATGCAATTAAATTTAGTTTAAATTTAAATTTTGGTCTCTATATCTCAATTGAGATTGACTCCACGAGGAGTGGGGAACTAGAAGAATTACTTTGAACAGAATCTGGAAATTCTCCCTATTCATCTGCTCTATGTAAATCATGTGAGGCTGCTACAGAGACTATACCAAAAGGTGAGGGATCCACAATTTCAGCTTTGAAGTGGATTTGGGAAATTAGGGTTTTGGATGTGAAGAGATTTGGGGATTAGGGTTTCAAAATTGAGGAAGGGGATGGATGGGGGTGATCAGGGAGGGGTGAGAGGCGCAGTCGGGGTCGTCGGTGGTCGGCGAGGGCGTCTATGGGGGGTTTGGTGAGGTCAAGTGGCGTGACCACAGGCGACGAGGTGGTCGGGAGTGCTGGATGAGGGCAGGATGGCCTCGAGTTATGAAGAAGGCAGCGAAGAGGGGGTCGGGCTGAAGGAGAAAAAGGAGGGGTGTCGGGGTTTTGTTGGGTTCGGGAAGAAAGGAGAAGGGGAAGTAGGGGAGGGTTGTGATGGGGGTAGGTTTATTTTAGCATGGGATCTAGGGTTTCTCACAAACCCTAAATATTTTTGGATTTCTCACAAACCTTAATAATTTCTTATGGTCTCACACATACAATAAAAATATGCAAAGCAATAACTCAACACATAGTAATTTTTTTAATCAATAATAGCATTCATTCTCAATATTCTGAAGGCCTATATATAGGCTCAAAACAAAATCTCAATACAAATCTTCAAAATATTCTAATGCAGAAAATAAAGGATGCAAATTGTAAAACTACGACATATGGCTAAAATGTCCAAAACAAATAAAAATTGCTGAAATAAAGATAACTATGCTAGTAGAGTAGCCATCTTAGACGATGTATGGGCTGACAGAAGCGCCAAAATCATCTCGAACTGATGTCCTCATCACTTATTCTACATAATCTTTTCATTTTGTGTACTCATTCAGCCGTTAGCATCTGACAAATGTTTTGAAATACAGCTACGGCCATGGCCCATAACCATTCTTACCAAGACTATCTCTCACTAATTGTAGTCAGCCTTTTGAATCTTAAGTACTGATTTTCTAGGTTTTCTTTGAGGATACCATTTTACTATCATAAGTTCATAACAATAAAGGCTAAAACCAAAGTACGCCCCTAACGTTTGGTCTGTGTACAGAATGTCCATATAATGTTTGGAAAAATTCATTATACTCATTCCTCTGTTAACTTAACACATTTTGTAAAGTTAGATTTATTAAAATACATTTATACCCTTACCCTTTCACCCCTTTCTTCATCCCTACTTTCACCCCTTTCTTCATTCATTTTTCTCCCTTAACCCCGTCAATACAGCGGACGTGGCAGTCGGCACCGATTAGTTAGGTTGGCAGCGGTTGGCAGAAGTTCACAGGAGGTCGAAAGCGGTCGGTAGAGGTAAGGAGCTCAACTCTCTTTTTCCCAAAAATCTAGGGTTTCTTAAATCAAAATCAAACATACCCAAATCATCAAAAGTAAGGAAAACCCATTAATCAATCGAAAATTCGGTATGAAATAAGAGAGATTCAATGTTAGAAAGATGGGTGACCTGAAGGCACACTACACATGATATTCTTTCTCCCATAGCATCCACATTGTTTTCAGAAGTGATACTGATCCTGGGAATTTTGTCAATGGATTCACTTGCCATCAATTCTGTGTAATTTTGTTTAAAGATGGCTAATCACTTAAAAAACTACTTTGATTTTGGTCTAGGTGTTTCAGATATGAACTGATTAAAGAGAAATATGCTTTTGGGTTTTACCAATTTGCAGTACCTTTTCATACAATTTCTTGATGTTTGTAGCATGGGTGCATAGCACTTGTTCTGCTAGTCGATAGATAAAGCATATGTACTTTCACTGATTCAGTTTCATCATCAACTGTGCAAGATATTTTGCATCTGTAGATGAAAACACGTGATCTGAGTACTGTGTATGGATTTTCTGTAGAAATGAAAATGATTTCTGTTGTTTTTTTGAATGTCATCACCTGCATTTGTTTATGGATATATCTACTTGTAGAAATGAAGATATATCTATTAGTTTATGAATATATCTATTTGTTTCTGCTGTTATTTTGAATGTCATCACTTGTAGAAATGAAGATGATTTCACTTAACTTTTTTTTATCAATTAGGAGAAAGATGGCTATATTTTCTTGTTCACAATAACATACTATGCTTATCTACCCATGGTTTGATAACATATGTACTATTTTTAAATCTGTGTTGTTCAAAGCAACAAGTTAGGTGGATGTACAACATATAATAGAAATTATGCTTTCCTATTTTTCAGTGTACAAATTTTCATCCTACTTTATTATATTTTCATATGGGAAATCCTTGTTAGTTTTTTACACTATATTTGATACTTCTTACTGTTTTCAGCAATATATTTACATCCATTTAATGGATAGGCAAGAAACCCTACTTCAACCAGGGACATTCAATGTAAGGGTATACATGTAATTTAATAAATCTAACTTAACAGTATGTGTTAAGTTAACGGATGAATGGGTATAATATATTATTTCAAACGTTATATGGCATTTTGCACTCAGGCAAAATGGTGGGGGGGGGGGGGGGTGTACTTTGGTTTTTGCCCAACAATAAATTGAACTTCTGTTTTCTTCAAATTTCCAGAGTCCAGATTTGTGTAATAGGTGGTGACAATAAACTTGAAAATACTTCTGTATGACTTGTAAATAGGAAGCACATTGTTGAATAAATGTATGTAGCTATGTATGTGTGAACACCCAAACAGGGAAAGGAAAGGTACTCAGGGCCCGATGCCTTCAACTAGGTACTACTTGGTCCAGTAAATATGTAAACTGATCCTTTTAGCTTAGATGTGTGAATTTTACAATTTTGGATTGTTTATGATTCAGATTAGACTTTGAAAGTGTAGAGACCAGTTTAGTCTTGGTTGGGTTATCAGGCATGCCAAACTGACTTTATCTTATCTGTTATATGTACTAGCAAATAGTTAGTGTAAGTTGTACTCCAAAAAGTAAAAGAAGAGTGTCACATTTAAACTCTTGATTGACCCTATTGTAGATAATATATTTGTTATATAAAATGAAAACCAACCTAAACTCTCCCGAACTAATTTCATATGCTACCTTTGTTGTGTAAAAAAATTTCGAAGCTGTTAGGTTACGTTCAGTTTAATTGGGAACGAAACAAACTTAAAACTTAAAAGTACATCACCTTTTTGAGGTAAAAAGGGAGTTGAGATGAAATTTCTTTTTCTTAGACAAAGTGATATGAGGGAGAATTTAACAATAGGGGCAATCCATGAGAATTAAGTTGATAATTCTTACAGGGCACTATAACATGGATTCATGCAAGAGTGCAAGAGGAAGATGAAGAGGAAAGAGGAAAATAGAGGAAAATAGTACATTTTTTTTAGGTAAAAGGGAGATGAGATGAGATTCTTTTTTCTAGACAAAAGTGATATGGAGGAGATTTTAACAATAGAGGCAACCCATGAGAATTAAGTTGATAATTCTTACACTGTACTAGAAGATAGATTGATGCAAGAGTGCAAGAGGGAGTTGAAGAGGAAAAGGTGTACAAAGTGAAGAAAAAGAAGGAATGAGAGATCATGAAAAGCGGAAGATGAAAGAGAGGAAGTAAAAGTACTTTTTAGTTTTTTCTCTAGACTATCCAAACCCAAACACCTATAATGAAGACCAAAATATCACAAACAAGGGCGGGGTGGACTCTAATCCCATGCAAGGTACATAAGCAAGGGGAATCTTAGGACTCCAGTGTGACTTGAATAAATAGTCCTAATTTTTCTATCAGGTAATACCGTAGGAAGCACAAACACTTCTGTTTGGAAGGCGTATCATCTTGGACACACATATCTGACACAGAAGAAAAACAAATACTATTGTTTGGAAGACATATCATCCCGGACACATGTATCGGACACAGAACTACCCATTACATTGTGTTAATTAATAAATTTCCACGTGTCCGTGTGACATGTGGCATTGTGCTCTTGTCGGCCATGTGCATGCCTCTTAGGTTCTACATAGCTATGCAATTAAATGCTAACATTTGAGCTGCCATTAATGGCTTAATGAAATAGATTAAAAGAGCTTTTTGGTTGGCATTATCATCCCAATGATTTTGACTTCAAAATAGAGTGGGTTTGATTTTATTTTTTTTAGCAGTTTCATGACTGAATTAATGAAGAGTAGATTGTTAGAAATCAGAATATTTTTTCCTGTAAAGAAGAACATCGCAATCAATTGGTTGTGGTTGTTGAGTCTATTAAGCTGAATGCACAATTGACTTTTTTGTTTTTCTTTTTTGTTTCTATGTGTGTGCGTGTGAAATCTTAGGAACCCCTTTTCAGAACTTCATTTATATAACCTTTCTATACTGGAGAAAGCTCGGAATAAGTTAAATATTTATGTCACTAGATCTTCGTAAAATTTATGTTTGTTATCGTTAGTTTCTACGTCAACTTGTTTTCTGGATATTCCTATCACATGTGATATTATTAGATACTACTTTTTTAATATAAAACAAAATATTTCTGTTTTTTTAATCTGTAGGCTTCAAAATCCAATGCCCATTGGAAGCCATGACATGGCAGACATGTATCTGGCACACATGTTCTACAGGGCACTACCTATTTCAGTGTAGTATCTTAGAACTTTTGCTTGTGTTGGTGTGTTGTTTGCACTATGTTTGAGCTCAATCTATCTCAGCAAAATATTGTAACTGGATAACCAATACAAAGTAATATGCTTTTACATAAATTAACGCCCTCTTCCCCTTTTCCCCACATTTAAACTAAAGTTCTCAGATATTTTACAGTGACTGATACCTAAGGAGAATTAGAACATCGATATATTTAGCACTTTAGATTGGGTAGCCTAACATGTTTTGCCCTTTCTGCCTTTGCTTCAGAATGAAGGTTATTTGATCGTATTTCTAAATTTTATACATCAATAAACTCGTCCACTTAAAAACCCTTCTCTCACAGTCTCATTTATGGTTTCAAATCATACTCACCATTGCTAGCGGAGTGGACCTTTTGTTAAGGTCTACAAATGGGATGATTCTCAAGTATACTAGAAAGTCACTCACTTTGAACTCCTTTTTACAATTTTCAAGTCAGTGTTTGCCAAATGCCTGTTGAAGTCTCATGTTCTCATTCATTTTGACTAGTTCTCTTTTGAAGATCGACATTCTTGTTAGGGAATTGTATGCTGCAACGGAGTTGTTGAGCAATGTAGCAAGGAACACAAACATATCTGATAAACAACCAAGCAAGTAGATGACACCAATCACACAGATTTGTCCCGGTTTGGGCAAACCCTAATCCAGGGGAATATATTATTCAACTAGAGAATATTACAAAGAATTAGTTACAAACTCACTCACCACGAACTATCTCTTGAACCTCACTTACAATGGAATAAATATCAATGTAATACTTGTCTATCTCAATGGAGATTATTACAATATATAGAGATCTAAAGAAACCCTAGGTTTAATCTTTGATACAATAACCATCCGATATATCCTGAAGAATAAGCCATGCAATAGGAGACGTATGATCTAACTTGGAGTTAAAGATGAGCTCAAACGAACACCTAAATACAGTCTCAATGATAACCCAGCTGTCGTTCCCCAAACAGAGGGTTTGGACAGTCGACTGCCCTTTGGAGCAACTGCTGCAGCTGTTGCTTTGTCTTCCATCGACGCTTCGACCTTCCTTCGCTTCACCGTCTTCTCTTCTCATCGAACACAAGTATGCAATATACACCCAACAATTCTATTAACTTTGTTTCCTTTAGGAAAATGAGAAAGGTATGCTGAGATACTTGAAATCTGATTATTCTACTGATGGGTCTGGCTAGCTTCTCCCATGTCTAATGAGTTAATTCAGTAACGTTGTATGATTGAAATTCATTTGACCCTGAACTTTGCCGTACTGTAGATGTTCCTTCAAATAGAGAACACATGCTGGAGAGCTCATTATATGTGATACTGCACCTATTTTTGAGTGCATGGTTTGATAATTAGGTTGCTGGATTTGAAGTCCAAACTTTGTTTTTAACCCCCCCCCCCCCCCAATCCTTTTCTTCCTGAATCTCTTGACAACAAACTTTTCTTTGAAGTGGAATGTTATTCAGACTAATTAGTGTTTGGCGTGATGTTAGTGGCAGTTGTATACATCCACAGACCTTGATCACTTTTGGTGATATAGTTCCTGATTTTACTCTTCTGGTTTGAGTAGGATGATGTTGATTACTTATGGAAGCTGACAGCTGGTTCTGTTGGTGGTGGTGCTGCAGTAAAATATGGAAGCATACTCTTCCCCGACTTGACAAAGCCGAACATATTACAAGCTCTGCTCATGATTTCACTACCTGTATTCGCAGCGGTTCTTATTTTGGTCAAAGAAAGCAGGACGGAGGAGTGAGACCCGATGTGATTATGATGATAATTAGCTCTAGTTTCTGTAATTCCAGAACTACACAGCTTTACAATCAGAATCATCTTTCTCAGATGCAAAGTTAGCTCTTTCAATTGGTTTTTTTAACCAAGACTTTTAGTTCATATGTAGCTAATTTTACATAATCTCAGCAATATAGCTCGCCATTTTCATTCCAGACTGTTTATTCAGCACTGCCCATTGTATTTGATTTCAGACGAGTATCTTTCTTACTCATATGTTTAGGTTTCTTACTTATGGACTATTCAAAATCAGAAACACCTAATCTAAATGTACCGCAAAGTTGTTCAACTGAATAATTTGAAGCATGTTATTTGTACTAGTTGATTTAGATTCAAACTGGACCCGATATCACCTGTACTCCAAGCTGATTCGCTTCTATTATAACATTCTAAGAGAATAAACTCCTACAAGATGATTATGACGTATAAATAAGAGGCAGTTTGGAGCTGAAGATGCATTTGACAGCCGAGAGTCCCATTGGGGATATCTGCATGTTGTTGATTCCTATTGATAATGGTAAAAATCACAACAAATTAGGGTCATAAGATTCCAGCACATATCTTAAAGTTTCTACAGACACGTTAATAGTTATGGATCTCTTTAACAGGTTAAAAGTTATGGACCTCTTCAACAGGTCCGGTCCTTCTTCAGGCTTATCAACAACACATGGGTCGTTTTCAAGCCCATTGTAAGCTACTAGGCTCATGGGAGAGACACCTAGCTCATGAGGGATTTAAGTCAAATCTCTTATCGCCAACAAGAGAGTAATCGATTCCATCTTTTAAAAGGGGGAGAATCAACAGGAGATAACATATTCATCTCAATCTCCTAACCGTTTCTCAGACCTATAAATACCCTCCCCCCTTCCTCAGTCGGAATGTAAGATGCAATTTTCCTCTCAAACTCTCTTTCTCTCTCTGGTTTTGACTTGAGCATCGGAGGTCTGTCGTCAGGGCCATCCCTGATATTTCGGGATTTTTGCAGGTTTATCGACCGCATCAACAACCATCAGATTCAGATCAATGTGCTCTTTCAACGATCCAGATTCAATCTCAGTAGCTCTAATCATTGTTTACGGCGACGATCAAATATTGAATCTTTAGTAGTTTTTTTTCAAAATATAAACTCATTATCTTTTTTGCTCTTACACCAAAATAAGCAGCAACACAGAGTCAATTTGGTTTCAAACCAAGTGAGTTTGATAATTTCCTCTTTGTTTGTGGTTGATCGGGTTTGGTTGACGTCATTGATGGAGGTGTCTTAAAGAATGGGAACTTTTTTGCTATACTGACCCACTTTTTGAAAATATTTGACAATATGACCTACTTTCGAAAATATTAGCGATCTGATTCAGTTTTGGACACGTCAGCAAAAACCGTTATTTGAAATAACGGCATAGGTGATTACCATGCCGTTGTTCCAAAAAACAGCATCAGTTTTTTTTTAATATTTTTAGCATGCCGTTGTTTGGAAAAATGACATCAGTACTGTGACAGTGTAAAAATGGCCTGGGGCCCAACCAGGGCCCAATACTATTCCTACTCAGAAAAGTAAAAATAACAACCTGGTTCGGCTCCGGACCACTTCTGGGTCGGTGCCGAACCTCGTGTTTGCCCTCACGGTACTGGCCTCCTCGTACCGACGAGCCTCAGTAGCCCTCGGAGTCCGATCCGGGGCAGTCCCACAGGCCGTCCCCCCTCTCTGGCGGGGCAGAAGGGTGACCTGGCGCAGCCTAGGCCCTCCGATTCCCCCCAGAGGCACAGGAGGCTCACGATGGGCCACGTCAGCTCCAAATACCGCCAAGGGTTTCGCCACGTCAGCCCTATACCACTCCTGGTATCGCCACATCCGCCCTAAACCCCCTGGGCCTTCTGCCACGTCAGGCCCATGGGCTTTCGGATCCAAACCCGGCCCCCAAGTGGAACCAAACCCGGTTGGGATTCTCTATAAATACTAGACCCACACCCACCTTTTGAGGTAATCAATCTTTTGCCACTTAAATATACCTAGTTATTGCTACTCTCTCACAGAGACTGACTAGAGCGTCGGAGGGTCCGCCACCGGGACAAACCCCGGTGTTTCAGGACCGTCTGCAGGTACACAAGACCTCGGATCCGACCCTTCCGATCCGAGCCCAACCTTCAACATCTTTCCGAGCTCATCGTAGGTCCCGGAAGGTCAACTGAAGGTCGGCAGACGAGCGACAATCTCCTTCAATACAAATTGAGTTCGAACTCACACCTGGTGCTTCCACACGTTCCTCAGAAATAAACAGTATCAGGTTGGCGCCGTCTGTGGGAACAGCTGCTCCAGAAGCCGATCCGACCCAGACCCTCAAAGGCCATCGACAGCCGAATCCTCATGGCCTCCAAAGGCAAGGGGGCTGCTTCCTCCGTCAACCAACGGGACTCGCCCCCACCCACCGATAAAGCCAGGCCACGCACGTCGAAACACAAGGCTCCCTCTCGGGAGTCCCAAAGGAGCGTCAGCCGGCCAGCCCAGCCCGACCTCCGGGGAATAATCCTCAACCGCAAGATTACCCGCAGCAGGGGAAGGGCCGCTTCCAACCCGGTCCCGAACCGCCCGAGGCCACCGCCCGAGGCGCGCAGACCCGCGCTCAGCCGAGTCGGAAGACAACCCTCGGACCGACCAAACCGGGCCGAAGGAGCCCCCGTCACTCATAAGGAATTCCAAGACTTCCGAAGAGAAATGCTGGGAGCCCTCCGACGGGCCCCCAGGAAAGAAACCCTCCATTCCCAAACGGGGTCGGACGCCGAAGCCAGCGCGTCCCGCCCTTCAACGATCCAGCCGGAAGACGATGACGTACTCCTAAGACGCCTACAAGAAATGGAGGACCGCCTCGATCACATAGGGGACGGCGGCCAAAGAATGGCTCAGGGGTACAGACCTGTCCGTCCACCCTTCTCCGCCCCCATCCTCCAAGCGGAAATACCCCGGAATTTCCGACCCCCTCAATTCGAGACCTACGATGGCGAGGGAGATCCTGCTGATCACATGGAGGGTTTCAAAACCCTCATGATGATTCACAGCGCCTCGGATCCCCTGCTCTGCCGAGACTTCCCCGCCACCCTTCGGGGTCCAGCTCGCGAGTGGTTCTCGAAACTCGCCCCCGGCTCCATTTACTCCTTCGACCAACTCGAGGGCAATTTTCTTGCCCATTTTGTCACTAGCCGGAAGGCCGAAAGGACCAGCGCCTCATTACTTGGGCTCAAGCAGATAGAGGGGGAATCACTCAGAGTGTTCGTCCGGAGATTTACCGCTGAGGCAAGGTCGGTCTCCTCCCTCGACCCAGGCGTCGCTTCAGCGGCATTCCGACACAACGTCCGCCCCGGACAGCTGAAGGCTTCTCTGGCCAAGAGACCCCCCGTCGACTTTCCCGACCTCCTTAATAGGGTCGAGAAATACATTAGGGCAGAAGAGGCCCTTAATCCCGAAGATCCTAGGGATGCCACCGGGAAAGGAAAGCGGAAGACCGAGGAAGTCGAACCACCAAAGAAAGCTCCAAGGGACCCGGGGGCCATGAAGAAGGTCCCGCCAGTCCCCCGCTTCGAGAGGTACACTCCCCTGACGCATAACATCTCCGCCATCCTCTTGGAAATCGAAGACAAGGGCATTGTCCGACTACCCCCCCGATCTAATAACAACAAGAATCGAGACCAACGCTTTTACTGTCGCTTCCACAGAGATCACGGGCACGAAACCGACCAATGCCGAGCCCTGAAAGACGAAATTGAAGAACTCATTTCCAGAGGATACCTCCGAGAGTTTACCCGAGAAGGCCCACGAGATCGGCGAGACGCTAGGAACCGGAGGCAATCGCCTCCGAACCCTCCCCCAAACCAGACCCAGGGTCGGGACCCCCGATTCCGAGGGAGCCGCGGATATCCCTTTCATCTTGCACTGTGTCCACGGAGGGCCGATGGGAGGTGAATCAAACACTTCCAAAAAAGCCTTCCTCCGAGAGGTGAACGCTGTCAGAGACAACCCCTCGCCCAAACTACAATCAAGGCCGGTCTCCTTCTCAGGGGAAGACCTTGAAGGTGTTCGCTTGCCCCACTGCGATGCCCTCGTCATCAACCTCCACATGGCTAATTGTGAGGTCCGCAGGATCCTCGTCGACAACGGTAGCTCGGTGAATATTCTTTTCCTCGAAGCCTTCGAAAATCTCAGGTTACCCCGAGGTAAACTCAAGCCAGCTGGGTACACCTTGCACGGGTTCTCAGGCGTCCCTGTCGTAATAGAAGGGATTGTTGCCCTCGACGTTACCGCCGGGTCGACTCCTGTCAAGAGGACCGAATCCATGGACTTCATGGTGGTCAACGTCAAGGCGGCTTACAACGCCATACTTGGCTGGCCTGGACTATGCTCCCTACAAGCGGTACCTTCGGCTTACCATCTGAAGCTCAAGTTCCCTACCCCTCAAGGAGTCGGCATCGTCCGAGGCAGCCAAGAAGCAGCGCGATCATGCTACATGACCACCGTCGGTGGAGGTGTGTTCCCCCTCGACGCCGAACGAGCATAGATTATGGCCCGGCTAAATGTAAATCTGTTTTGGTGTAAACCCTCGTTTGTAAAGGGCTGCCTTAGCGGCCCTCCCTACCTTATACTAAAAATATCCCTTTTTGTCCGAACCCCAAATGTCTCGATAATCTCAATACGAGTCCGGACCGAAGGTCCTTCCTAAGGCCCCACTTCGATCCCTCGCGGAACGATGGAGCCAGGCCTTGCCTCCGACATTTCGTACCACATTACTGGCCGGAGCAAGGAAGGAAAAGGATTCTTCTCTCATACCCCTTTATTTTTCGTTCCAAAGAGAAAAAATAAAACGAAAGAAAAACAAAGACCGTTACAAGACCGCTCCACTCATCTCAAATCAGGAAGATCAGGGCCCCTCGGGCCCAACGAGGGACAAAGAGTACTTCGACCAAGCAACTAGGGGCCCCTCCCCTCGTTGTGATATTCCTTAGCCTCAGCCACAATCGACAGTCCAGCCACAGAACTCTGGGCGTCATCCGGTCGCGCCCACTGCAACAGCAGCAACGCAGAGGGAACCCCCTCCGCCTGTCGACCCAAGGAGGAAGAGAACGAGGCACCCAACATCGCCTTGTAACGAGGCTTCTCCATCTCCTTCTCCACAAAGACGTCGCGAGGTAACCCCCCAGGAGAGGACCTCGGCACCAAGGTACTAAGCCCGGCCTGTCTAAGGTCCGCACCGCCGAGCTCCCGATCCCACATCGCTCTTCTCAACCGGCGCGCCTCCGCACTTAAGACGGCGGACTTATTCCGATAAAAGTTACAAGCCTCATCAGTGTCCCGAGCCCCCCTTCGATGACGAGCCAACGCGGCCTCCAGGACCTTAACCTTACTCCGGAGTCGCGCCACATAGAAACTACGGGAGTCCCCCTCAGGGAGGAGAGCCGCGACCTACAAGATAACCAACCAACTCAACACACATTCTCAAGAAGATTCAGAAATGTCCGAGGTCAAAACAACCGGCCGGTCAAAAAACTTTTCTTGCCACTATAAATCCAGGTGTTTCTTACAAAAAATGCGGTGGCCAGTCCGCGGGAGGCAAACACAATCGAGGGAGAGAAAAAGAAAGACAAAAATTACACAACTCATTGACCCACCTCCGCGCCGACGGACGGATCCACGGAAGCATCGGCCGATGGGTCGACGGCGGGCCCTTCTTCGCCAGGAGTCTTCGACGTCCCCTCGATCTCCATATCATACTCAAACTTGGACAAATCGAGGGCCGGGAAGAAGTGCCTCACGTGGCTGAGGGCCCTCTCATAGCTTTTGTCCTGGGCCGCGATCACCATCTGCTGGCCCGTATGCAGCACCTCCTTCGCCTCCTTGGTGAACTTCGTCTTCAGGGAGGCCATCTTCTTCTCCCACTCCACATCCTTGGCCTTGAGCTGGAGCTCCAGCTGCTGCTCTCTCTTATGCGAACCCTCGAGCTCGATTCGCATCTCCTTCATCTCCAGCTCGCTCTTCTCCGCTCGAGCTCGCTCTTGAGCCAGGGACGCCTCGTACAGGTTCTTAATGTTGGCCCCCTGTATACAAGCCTACAACCAACGGCAGACAAAGATCAGGCCTCGGCACAAAAATCAACAAGGAGGGACAGAGTCGACAGACTTACCTGCACAGTGGCCTGCGCCAGGCGGGCGAACGCCACCTCTACGGGCTCACCCTCCATCGCCTTGCGATCGCGAGGGGTCGCCAGCTTTTCCACCACTTCAACGGCTTGGGCCTCCTCTGTCAGGCGGTCCCCCATCAGAACCGACCAGTCAGGAGCCCACCGCTGCCGCAACAGCTCCACCACCGGATCCTCTTCCTCGGCCTCGACCCAGGGACCTTTCCCCCTGTCGAGAACAGGGGCCCCCGCTAGGCCCCGACCCTTCGAAGAAGCCACGCCCTTGCTCGTCTCGGAGCGACCCCTCTTGGTCCTCGGCTCGAGTTGGACTTCCGAGATCACAAGGGGCAGCTCCCTCGGCCTCTTCGCCGCCTCCGCCTTCTTCTTCTCGGCATTTTCCTTCTTCATGGCGAGCCGCCTTGCTTGGATCGATGCCTCATCCATATCTGCAGAAAAAACCATTAAGAGCAATGAGCAAGAAAGCAAGAAAGGACCCAGAGGAAAGGAACAACTACATACACATAACAGCTGGGCTCAGTCCAGCGCTCGCCAGAGTGGTCTCCGTCACCTCCGTCCAATCAATACTAGGTGACTGGCGGAGGCACTCGACAAACCCCCATTCATCTGCCGACAGATCCCCCTGCCTCGGCGGTGGGTGGTTCGGCTTGGAGTGGTTCCATCGAGTGGGAATGTCCCATGGCTCTTCACTCCGGATCACCAAATACTTCTCCTTCCATCCCTTGATGGAATCCGGGTGGTGGCGAACGACCTTTCCCCCACTCCGGGGAGAGATATAGTATACACCCTCGGCCGACGGATTGACCATCAACATCGCACGGAACACATTCAGCCGCAGGGGTACTTGCTGTTCCTCGCACATCAGCATAAAGCAGATAATCTGCTTCCAAGAGTTCGGCCCGTACTGCATGGGCGCCAAGGAGGCCCAGTTCAACACGTCCCTAATGAACGGGGGGATTGGCAACCTCAGGCCAGAGATAAAAGCGTCCACTGGGAAGACACAGTACCAAGCTGATAAGGGATCGGTGGGACGCAGAGTAGGGCTCGGCATCAGCAGTTCGTAACCAGGCCTTATATGATACGCCAGCTGCAGAACCTCCAAATCCCCGTCCTCCAAAACGGTCGAGATCGCATCCATCATCACCCTCCTCCGGCTCGGCGAAGAGGGTTGCACTCCGAAGAGCTCCTGGTCAGAAAGGTCGTCGGGATACTGACGGAAATGCTTCGGCTGAACGGGCGAACCCGTCATCAGATTACGGAAAACAGGCGCCTTGCTCGAACCGCCGGTCCTCGACCCCGGTTTTCCTGGGGCCCTCTTCTCCTTCTTGACTCGCTCCGACGGTCCTCGACCCTGAGCGGTGGATTTCCTCGCTATATTACCCTCGCCCCTCTCCTCATCGGAAGACAGCTCCAACACGCGAATGCCGTCCGAACCCTCGCCGGCTCCCTCCGACCCGCTACTCTCCACCACAAAGGGACGTCGGGAACGCGACGGCCTCGTCTTGTGTACCGCTTCCCCCTCACCCACTGAGTCCTCCAGAGAAACCGAGCCAGTAGGGCCCACAACGGGCGCCGACCCCTCCTCGAACACGGGCTCTTCCCACGACGTCGACGGAGAGTCAGGCTTTACTTCCCCCCTGGACGACGACGCCGACGAACCGGACTGAGCCCTATCCATCTGTGCCTAAAGATAAAACAAACTTACCAAACTAACCTGGGACCGCTTCGGGAAGGCGAGCCAAGTACGGCAAACTGCAGGAACAATCGCTGAAGGGTTGGGAGATTTTTTGAAGAAGAAAGCAGCAAGATTGAAGTGGGCGAAAGGGAAAAAGAGGGGAATACTTATATAAGGGAAGAACGGCTCCTCGACTTCCGCGATTACTGTTCACTGATTGACGCACAACTGCCGTCTGGAAAATCGCGCCGCGTCCTCGAAACCTGTGCGGAGGACGTCATCAGACGCCAGACTGACGGCCTAACTCTGGGGTCGGTTCGGGAGGGATGCGCGATGGAGAAAACATTTTTTACTTAAGGTTTAAGGCGCCATCATATGACAGGCGCCCCGGGCTCCAGCGTTCGACCAGTTCCCCTCTCACCCTCGAACAGCTCGGGACTTACAGCTTCGGCAGGCGAAACCCCGAACTGTTCGAGGGTGGGACAGAAACCGCCATCGCCTGCAGCCCTATCAAGACGGACTGACCGACCCCCGATGGGAGGTGGTCCCCCCATCCGAGGCCCTTCAGCCCCAAGACCGGTATACGGTTGGTGCATCTTTTCGTCTGGATCTCTCCCGGGCCAAACATCCATGACAGGGTAGTCTGACCCGAAAAGGGATCCAGACGGTAAAACCACCACCAATCCGAAGCTCCTCTTCCAACAGCACGAATCTCGGCCGCCACCCCTCTCGCCCTGATCTCCCATAGATCTGGCTGCCATATCAAGGTCCATCAGATCCAAGAGAAGATCCGGGCGGCAGAGTAACCACCTCTCCGACGCTGCTAGGGTCGAAAATATTAGCAAAAGACAGGCGTCCGCCGAAGCAAACACCTCTGAGGGCCAATGGGCCACCCCTGTTTTGATCATACCTACAATGGAGGGGAGAGGTATTTATAACCTCCCCCAGGGACTAACCGTTGAGGCGCAGGGAAGGTCAATCAACGGAAAACCATGCACCATCTACATTTATTAGGCGGCGCCATTAAATGCCCCTAGGAAATTGGACCATCACACCGTTCTCGGAGAGCCTTCAATGCTCCACAGGAATGGTGGGATATCCCCGCTCAATCACTCTGGGGCGCCAACCGATCGCCATCCCCCTTGTTAGCCCGAAATCCCTCGACCAGCTCGAGGTCAGGTCTAGCACCAGGGTAGTCTTCTCAGGAAGGCTTCACGGCTCGCCATCGCCCTTGCCTTCCAGTAATCCCTCGCCAAGCTCGAGGTCAGGTCTGGCACCAGGGTGGTCTTCTCAGGAAGGCCAACGGCTCGCCACCCCCCTTGTTGGCCCGTAATCCCTCGACTAGCTCGAGGTGAGGTCTAGCACCAGGGTAGTCTTCTCAGGAAGGCTTCACGGCTCACCATCGCCCTTGCCTTCCAGTAATCCCTCGCCAAGCTCGAGGTCAGGTCTGGCACCAGGGAGGTCTTCTCAGGAAGGCCAACGGCTCGCCACCCCCCTTGTTGGCCCATAATCCCTCGATCAGCTCGAGGTCGGGTCCGGCACCAGGGGAGTCTTCTCAGGAAGGCTTCACGGCTCGCCATCGCCCTTGCCTTCCAGTAATCCCTCGCCAAGCTCGAGGTCAGGTCTGGCACCAGGGTGGTCTTCTCAGGAAGGCCAACGGCTCGCCACCCCCCTTGTTGGCCCATAATCCCTCGACCAGCTCGAGGTCGGGTCCGGCACCAGGGGAGTCTTCTCAGGAAGGCTTCACGGCCCGCCATCGCCCTTGCCTTCCCGTAATCCCTCGCCAAGCTCGAGGTCAGGTCTGGCACCAGGGCGGTCTTCTCAGGAAGGCCAACGGCTCGCCACCCCCCTTGTTGGCCCATAATCCCTCGACCAGCTCGAGGTCGGGTCCGGCACCAGGGGAGTCTTCTCAGGAAGGCTTCACGGCCCGCCATCGCCCTTGCCTTCCCGTAAACCCTCGCCAAGCTCGAGGTCAGGTCTGGCACCAGGGCGGTCTTCTCAGGAAGGCCAACGGCTCGCCACCCCCCCTTGTTGGCCCGTAATCCCTCGACCTACTCGAGGTCAGGTCTAGCACCAGGGTAGTCTTCTCACGAAGACCCAGTGACTCACCATCCCATTTCTACAACCACGAGCACTCCTCCACGGCTAGCTCCCGCACCCCCTGCAGGAGTGGGGGGCTTGTGTGACAGTGTAAAAATGGCCTGGGGCCCAACCAGGGCCCAATACTATTCCTACTCAGAAAAGTAAAAATAACAACCTGGTTCGGCTCCGGACCACTTCTGGGTCGGTGCCGAACCTCGTGTTTGCCCTCACGGTACTGGCCTCCTCGTACCGACGAGCCTCAGTAGCCCTCGGAGTCCGATCCGGGGCAGTCCCACAGGCCGTCCCCCCTCTCTGGCGGGGCAGAAGGGTGACCTGGCGCAGCCTAGGCCCTCCGATTCCCCCCAGAGGCACAGGAGGCTCACGGTGGGCCACGTCAGCTCCAAATACCGCCAAGGGTTTCGCCACGTCAGCCCTATACCACTCCTGGTATCGCCACGTCCGCCCTAAACCCCCTGGGCCTTCTGCCACGTCAGGCCCATGGGCTTTCGGATCCAAACCCGGCCCCCAAGTGGAACCAAACCCGGTTGGGATTCTCTATAAATACTAGACCCACACCCACCTTTTGAGGTAATCAATCTTTTGCCACTTAAATATACCTAGTTATTGCTACTCTCTCACAGAGACTGACTAGAGCGTCGGAGGGTCCGCCACCGGGACAAACCCCGGTGTTTCAGGACCGTCTGCAGGTACACAAGACCTCGGATCCGACCCTTCCGATCCGAGCCCAACCTTCAACATCTTTCCGAGCTCATCGTAGGTCCCAGAAGGTCAACTGAAGGTCGGCAGACGAGCGGCAATCTCCTTCAATACAAATTGAGTTCGAACTCACACCTGGTGCTTCCACACGTTCCTCAGAAATAAACAGCATCAAGTACATTTTACATTTTTTATACAAGTGTGAATCTTCTGACTTGGAAAAAATTCTAAGTATTGAAACAACTTATAAATAATGTCGTTATCCCCAAGATCGGCATTCGAATTACTGATATGGAAAAATTCTAAGTATTGAAATAATTTATAAATAATGTCGTTATCCCCAAAAACGACATTCAAATTACTGATGTCGTTGTTGGAGATAACGACATCAGTTATAATACTCATTAAACAGTTCATAGAAATAAATTAGCCAAGTATAAGTAATAAAATGAACTGTTATCGCTGTTTCAAACGACGACATCAATTATCCCTAACAATGAATATTATAACTAATGTCGTTATTCCTAACAACGGCATCTGTAATGTTGTTGCCGTTGTTCCAAACACGGCATCATCTATAGAATTTTTTCACACTTGCATTTTTTTTCAACTCAGAGAGAGTACACGATTGAGAATAAGTTATCTGATGCCGTTACTCCAAATAGCGGCATGCAGATTTTTTTTTTAACAGATGCCGCTATTGGAAACAACGGCATATAAATAACCATGTCGTTATTTCCAATAACGATTTATGCTGACGTGTCCAAAATTGAATTAGATCGCTAAATATTTTCGGAAGTGGGTAAGATCGCTAAATATTTTCAAAAAGTGGGTCAGTATGGCAAAAAATTCAAAGAATGGATGGGCTTGTTATTGTCGGGAGAAGATGAACAGAAATTTTTTGGAGACTAGAACTGTGTATAAAGAAGATGAGGACCCAGAGCTAGTGTGTAAATATATCACTAATCTCTAATATAATGGGAGAGGTGGAGTTGTTGTCTGTAAATCTACCAACTTACCTGTATTATGCGTGCATAACTAATAAAGGAGATCTCAGGTTCGAGGTCCGACTAGGTCAGAGTTTTTTTTTACTTTTAAACATATAAAAGATATCTTTAATCATATAAAAGATGTATCAGGTTCGAGGTCAGACTACATTAGAGTTTTTACTTTTAAATAAATGTATTTATTAAGTGTGCATAGTATGTATAAATTACTATAATAATTTTAGGGCAAAAGCCAAAGTACCCCCCCAACGTTTGGCCCGAGTACAAAATGCCCATATAACGTTTGAAAAAGTACAATAAACCCATTTTTCCGTTAACTTAACCCCATCCGTTAAGTTACAATTATTAAATTACTTTTTTACCCTTACCCTTACATAATCAAACCTCCTTTTTTTTTTCTTTTTCTTCATTCTTTTTTTTTTCAAATCCCGATCGATTTGTCGATTGAATAAATCAGAGTTCTCAGAAACCCTTGTCATGGCCATGAATAAATCAGACATCCAACCCACTGACAGCAACCTCACAACGATAAATATAACACACTACACCACCTCAAAGCCAGCAACATGTGCGCCGAGACAGAGTAGATGATCACCGTCAGCAACTGAACTCCACAATTGATATAACCTCCCACAACATGCTAACTCCATACCCAATTAATTCCAAAACTATGCTCGTTTCATACAAAACCTTGTAATTCACTGAAGAATTTCAAATGCACTTGCACATTACACCGTACCAAATCTCTTTGAGAATAGGTGCACCAATTTTATGCACTTATTTATACTGTTTCTGCTTCATTACCAACTACAGTACAACTTAATATAATTTGTACATTCTATTCAAATATTTATTTTTACCATTCCACATAAAAGATGACTTACATTTATATATACTAGTATAATGCACGTGCGATGTATTTTTTAAAAATATGTATTATACAAAATGGGGAGGGGGAATGAAAAGGACAAAAAAAATCTACGTATTATACACGTGCGTTGCACGTGGGGAAAATGGGGAGGGGGAATGAAAAGGACAAAAAAAAATCTACCAACACGTGCGCTGCACGTGTTGACACACACTAAGAAATAATAAAAATTGTTTATTTGTTTACAACCCCAACTCTCCCATTAATATAGTAGATATATATATAGATATATATATATAGAGAGAGAGAGAGAGAGAGAGAGAGAGAAATCTTCGGTTGCACACTACTTTGGTGAGCACTCCGTGAGCACTCACGAAATAGAGCACATATGACAAATCCGAACCGCTCATATTGTTCTATATACCTTAGATAGCCTAACAATAAAAAATCAAGTAATTTGAAGTTCATTTGCCCATGATTTACATCATTACAAAATTGTATGGCTGAAAATTCTAACAGCATGATGGATGGGCAAATGAACTTCAAATTACTTGATTTTTTATTGTTAGGCTATCTAAGGTATATAGAACAATATGAGCGGTTCGGATTTGTCATAGATGCTCTATTTCATGAGTGCTCACTGAGTGCTCACCAAAAGTAGTGTGCAACCGAAGGGGACTCTCTCTCTCTCTCTCTCTCTCTCTCTCTCTCTATATATATATATATATATATATATATATATATATATATATCTACTATATTACATCAAAATATATGGCAAAAATCAAAATACCCCCCCCCCCCCCCCCCCCCCCCCCCCCCCCCAAGTAGGAGAATGAGGAGTGGTAGCACAAGTAGGAGAATGAGGAGCTTCATGGCCATGGCAAGGGTTTCTGAGAACTCTGATTTATTCAATCGACAGATCGATCGGGATTTGAAAAAAAAGAATGAAGAGAAAGAAAAAAGAATATGAGGTTTGATTATGAAAGGGTAAGGATAAAAAAGTAATTTAATAATTATAACTTAACGGATGGGGTTAAGTTAACGGAGAAATGGGTTTATTGTACTTTTTCAAACGTTGTATGAGCATTTTGTACTCGGGCCAAACGTTGGGGGGGTACTTTGACTTTTGCCCATAATTTTATAATGAGACGCATAACTAATATACATAAGTAATAAAAAACTACTTATTAAAACGTGTATACGCACGTGTAAATTTTTTGTACAAGCAGAAGGATTTGTGCCTATGTCAAAACTAGTATTATACACGTGCTGTGCACGTGGAGAAAATTGGGGGAATGAAAAGGGCAAAATAAAATTCTACCAGCACGTGCGTTGTACGGGTTGGGTTAAGGACAAATTACACTAAGGCCTTCTCCCATTATAGTAGTAGAGATATTATGGTGTTCCCTGTAGAAGGACCTAGTTTCAAAGGTCTGAGGAGAGTATATGAGGAGTTCTTTTAGTCCTATATCGGTTGCGGCCGATACTTGGAGGACTAGGCTGGCTATAAATATCCATGCAAGACTGTAAGTACAGTTCAACAAGCAGTGGTTTTTATGGCACATCGATGCACTTGATGAGGGGAAGCGTGCATGCACGGCCGAAGTCTAAATATGTCCAATATCTCACATTTTGAGTTATGTGTAACTCCAGAATCCAGAGAGATAAAACCGTCAAGACCGGGCTCAGAATTAGAAATATCGGGCTATATTAGAGCATTTTCACTGAGCTCGGGCAAAAGGTCCCATGGCAGTTAATATTCTTAATTGCAGTCTGATTGATTTGTATCCTATCTATGGGTTTATTCTACCCACGTGCTGTGAACGTTTTGTATCCTAATTAGCATTGGAACTCGGATCCGGCATTGGACTGGTACCGACTCGGTCTATCCGGGTCTGAGTCCTAAAATGGAATCCGTTATACTTTTAGGTCCGGGTTAGGTCCTGGTTCGGATCCGCTCAAAAGAGGCCCGGACCTGGACCCGTTAAAAAAAATTCAAAAAATCAACATAAAAATAAATATTCTATCATCATCCCTCTCCCCATTTCTCCTAAATTCTAAGTTTTCATCTTCCAAACTTAAACTCATGCATTTTTCTTTTCTTCTCTATTCTAAATTATCCACTCGCTGTCTCCGCTCGCCGTTCACACTCCCGCTCCTACCCGAACGGGTAGGAATATTTTAATAGGACTCGGAACCGGACCCGGTCCTCACAGGTCCGGGTCCGGGTCCGGATAGTGAAGGACCCGACCCGACCCGATACCATGCTAATCCTAATGTCTATAGTAACTATTGGAGCAGTTACTGTTACATTTATTTTATGGGTTTTTTTTAGAATACAAACCTCCAACCAATATAACAACTTAATATTTTTTGTAACTATCTTACATTTCGCTTAGAGCCGTAGGATTTGTAATATTTATTTACATAGATGATAAAATTTATTAAGAAAATAAAAAGACATTTTCGCCATTTGAAGTATTTCACCCCAAATTTCTCTCACATTTCTTCTCCACCGATCTCTATTTCTTATTAAAAATTATCTAATAGAAAACTCTCTATTTTAATCAATATTTCTTTGGCCATTCATGAATGCAAACCATCTACTATTGTTTCATATTTGTGATTATATTTGGCTTCGAGTATAAAGTCATTGATATGGCTAGAAATCGAACCAAATTGGAACCGTTCAAATCGGGCATGAATTTTAAAGCTCACAGGGGTAAAACGGTAATTTCCGCTACAAGCGGGTCCGAAAATGGGAACTGGATCTTTTTAAAGCCTAATAACCCAAAAACGGTCTGCCGTACTGGGTTAGGGTGACAGCCCATTATAAATAAACCCAGATCATTTAAAAAGTTATTTAAATTCATGATTATCCCTAAGAGACATTTTAAACCAAATATCTTATCATGAAAGAATTAAACTCTATTTCCTATCTAAAAACACCGGGAAGTAGAGATAAATGATTATCTCAAAACTGTTCCCAAAGGCAACTATAAATACCCCTACACCGTCAGAATAAGGTAATCAATATCTTTCTCCACAAAAGCTATTTCATAATCCTCATATTACTGACTTGAGCATCGGAGGGTTCATCGCCGGGATCAATCCCGGTGTTTTGAATTTTTTGCAGGTCAGTAACAACATTGAGAACGGTCAACATCGGCAAGTAGTAAGAATGTTAGCTTTTATTGGTTCCAAAAGAATTCACAAATCATCTGTTTGCTCCCACACCAAAATTAGCAGAAACATATTGACATCATCTGTGGGGAAACAGGAAAAAGCAATCCAACCATACTTGTCGACAAAAAACTGACTTTTCCAGCTATTCCTTCAAAGGGAAAAGGAAAGGCAGCGACGTCAAGCCGAAGTGCCACCCCTCTTCCTCCACCTCCTCCACTTAAGGATGTTCTCCCTCAACAAGCTCAACAAGTTCAGCCACCTCAACCTGAATAGTCGCATCCCCAACAGGCTTGCCCCATGTCCAGAGGGGCTGTGCCGGGGAGCTCCCATCGAAGCTGTCAGAAACAACATCCCCTCCATGACCATGTCTTGGTCCACAATTCTTCCACCCACTCGATGGCCTCGCAAGGTCCTCAGGGGTCAAGAGACCTCCGTCAAGTCATCGTTAACCGTCAACAAGGGGTCGACCTCCAAACCCTCTTAAATGAGAGGCGAGCTTGTAATGAGGTCCCTCATCCAGAACACCAGAGAAGTTCGAGGGGCCGTTCTCCCCGAAGGTCGAGATCCAGAAGGTCCCCCTTCTCAAGGGGGTGAAGGGGGTCTCCTCCCTGTCGCCAGCAAAGAAGCCACACTACTGCGAGCCGATTAGCGCCATGATTTCACCAGGATGGAGGGGCGCTGGTTACCCAGGCAGAGTGCCGGCACTCCAAAAACGACATTCTGCAAGCCTTTAACATCGCTCCAGATCACGACCGACATGCACATAACCCTCGCCATACCACCCCTCATGAAGGAGAGTCCCGAGGGTCGATCAGATCCGACCAGAGGGATGACTCGGTTCATCACCGCATTCGAGAGATGGAGAGGCGCCTCAGCAAGATCAACCTCTTCTCAACTGACATTATCATCCATACCAGCACTCAGGTCCATGTCATCCATTGCTGTCATCAGATCCACTCTCAGACGAACTACTCTGATCATTTCTTTTTCGACTACTCTTAGATCTCCCACATTTCTTCTCAACTGACATTGCAGAATCTCTAGAAGATAATGATGAAAATCATCCGTTTCTCACCCTTCTCACTTCCTTGTTCAGAATACTACTACACATCCTGTAGAGTCGTCGAATCTGTCATAGTGACTGTAATAGTCTGTTCCACTGTACCATAACTATCGAGCGAAGTAGATAGAAGTAACAATGACTGTCCCCTTTCTGAAAACTTCAACCGTACAGCTTCCATATGGTTGTAAACCTTACAGTAATTTTTCACATGTTTTTCTACTGAACCCATTTCCCTCAACTTCATATTAACCAATTTTTTCAAACGAAGAATTTTATTAGATGCTGACGGTTTCTCATACATATCTGTAAGAATCTCCATAGCCTCCTTTGTGGTTTTTGCCTTCGAGATATGAAATAACGTCTTCCTACTCAGTCCCAACTGAATTTGTCCTACTGCCTTCTGATCCAAACGATTCAAATCGATCAAGCCCTTCGCATCCTTGTCTGCACCTTCAGGCTTCTCATCAAACAACATACTATCTAAATATTTTTTTATGAAGATACGATATCATCTGAAGCTTCCACATCGCGCAGTCACTTCCATCGAACCTCTTGATCTTCAACTTGCTATTGGTCATCCCGAACCCAATGCTCGAATACCACTTGTTGTAGAATCTGTCACAACTCGTAATGCTAATAGCGGAACATACACACCATAAGCAACAAAAACTTCCCAAGAACTAGATGAACCAAGATCAAGCCACCACAATAATTGCAAGATCTCACAATAACATAATAATATGCAGATAACCAACTCTTCTTATTCTCCAAGAAATACAATGATTACAAAGAAATTATAACTCCCATTCTCTCCCTCTCTCACCTTTGAACACTCGACACACACCCTTCTTGAAATTGAACAATGATAACTGCTCACGCTTGATATGAGTTGTTTCGCTCTAGAGTTCACATCTACTTCTATATTTATAGCCCCCAAGTAAACCCTAAAAGATAAACACAAATACAGCTTATTGGACTTTAAACCCGAAAGCCTAAATAAATGTCCACGTCGTTATCGATCGACCGCACCAAGTTGCGGTCGACTACACCTGGTCTTGCCAACACCTGAACACTAGACGGTCGACTGCATGGTCAATGTCCCTTTTTTCTGTTGGAACCATGTACACCTGTAGTACTAAACGGTTGAGTGTGCGGTCGACCGCAACCCTTCATCTGCCTTCTTCTTTGTTGTCTTCGTCTTCCCTTCTTCTTCTCCAACTCCAAACTCCGTGCCTATGTGTATTTAAGGCCACAATCCTAATAGGCTCTTGGCCACTCAATCCGGTCCAACAACTAACAGATAACACATGTGAACACGTGTTACCCCATATAGTATTATACATAGTAACACTCTATTTATATTAAGAATATACCTATATATCCAACAACTTTCTTCTCATGTATCATGGAATTTCTTGAAGTCAAGATAAGAGGGTGTGGGCCAAAAGAGGTGGTCTACCAACCCACCACTAAAAGTGCATCAACCCCCCCTCCCCCAACCTGTTGTTGTGCAACTTTCTCCTCCCCCCTCCCTCTTAACCATCCACCGAAGCATCTCCAACGCTCACCATCACCGAAGAAGGGGAAAGGGGGACTCAGAATTTCATCGTCTGCTGATCACAGACGTGATAGCCGACGTGATGAATATCATCATCATCACCGCACCCCCTCTCCGTAGCACAGAGGATGGCCCCAAAGAAGAGGTCCTCCTACTGGTAATCGCTAGGGTAAGAAGAGCCCCCTCAATCGAGAGTTGAATCACGTGACTTACAGGGACAGAAGTAGAGAACAGAACAGAGGCTATCAGTAGAAGCACCAACTCCATAACCCCCACCCCCATCCCTGACACTAAGAACACCCAAGCAAACATTCTCATACTGTAAACCCTTCATTATACAATCACCAGAAACAATCAACTCCATGCAATTCTCATTCCCGACCCCCTCACACAGACACATGCCACAACTCTCACCCTAAATCCCCACATGTACAACCCCCGCCTTTACCACCCAATCACCTGAAACCCTCACCACTCAAACTCCCACCTCCCCTTTCCCCAAAACAACCAAAACTCATGCCCACTCCCTTTGAACCACAGCTCTACTTCGGCGCCACTACAACCCCTTGCTGTAGGCCTAATGACAATTTGGGCTCCATAGGGGAGCCCAACCAAGGCGGAACTAGAAGTTGCAGCGGTGGAGGAACCGTGGACAAAGGTCGAAGGCAAGCACTCAAAAAGAAAGAGAACACTTACCACTGGAGGGAAGAGAGTTCGCAAAGGAAAAGTTAAAGCAATTCCTCAATTCAATTGCGGTGAGCTAGGCCACGTTCGAGAAGATTGTGTTAAAGATCTTAGATGTCTTTAATGTCTCAAATGGGGGCACACATCCTACGTTTATACTAACATCACAGTGAACACGGAGGAGGAAAATCAAGTAGTCCAAAGAGACCGATCCCCGAAAAACCCAACTAAGATCAAGCTTGCGAGTAGCCTCGCCTTCATCAAGCAGGAAGAAGCGTAGCTTAGGAAATGGTGTGTGGTGGACAGGGTAGTAAGGGGACGCACCTCAGATAATCAATTCCTCAAAGAATTAAAATTACGGTGGCTGATGAAGAGTCTTCAGGATTAGGTAGTTAAGAGGATGTGTCATCTCAACTTTCTGATCTCTTTCCCATCTCCTGAGAAGATGGAGGAGGTGGCGTCAATGGTGCCTATTGATTTTGGCTACTTTAAGGTGAACTTCACAAGTTGGACATCGAAGTTTGGCGTTGAACTTCCATAGGGGGATATATTTTGGATTTCCCCCTTCACTGCTAGCGAATAAAGGCGCTTGAAGAGATCGGCACCAACTTTTGTACTGTCGAGAAAATTGACCCAAAGACGGTTAGGAAATATGATCTGATCTCAGCTAGAGTCAAAATCCGTAGACCCGACACTGATAATTTGCCTAAGTTTGCCAAAGTTTACACCTTTGATGAAGCATACATCATTTGTTTCGTTCTCGAGGCTAGGGTGGAGAATCTATCAGACGTCAGAGCCCAAATTCCCATTGCCGCAGAATTGTCGAATCAACGACCATCTTCACCGGACTGGGTGCTCGACTCCGCTATAGATGGAACCCATGAGATTGAGAGAGCCCATAGGGAGTTGATTCGGGCAGTTAGAGAGATGTAGGGTCTTCGAATGTCATCGTCGAGGGCCAAACCGATCAGCATTGTCAAAAATCTGGGACAAAGCTCAGATCCAAGATCTAAGGATCTAAAAGTTACTGAAAAGGGGGGTCAAAAGACTAGTTTTGGATCAAAACCCCCAGAATCAAAGACAGTTCTGAGTAAAGCGGTTGGTAGTATAGGAAAAGATAAAGAAGGCATGAGGAAAATGGCAGAGAAGCTGCAACAACAACTGTAAAGTGGTGTAGAAGGTATAAAAAGGACTATTTTGGAGCGAGGGAGATGAACTAGAAATAATTAGGTTGTGATAGAAAAGGAAAAAAACAAACGAAGAATAAAATGGGGTGGGTGGTAGGGGAGATGTACGCGCGGGGGGGGGGGGGGGGGGGACCACCACATGAGCAATGGTGATGCAACATGTTGCTGCCTCGAGCCTAACTACTGAGCTCCCGCATCTCGAAGTCACGCGCTCCGCACCGGTTTCTATTTTAATGGGCGGATATGGTTTTTGTGGACTTTCAAATACAAGTGGGCCCAAGAGGGGTCTCTTGTTATTCTTATTAGGCTAGCTAGTCTGATTATATTACAAGCAACTAACAGCTCTTCTCTTGGGCCCAAGGAAGATTGAACTCCGTATCTTGCTATCGATCCTTCTACATCTCATTTATTGCTAGATGGCGATGATGTGGAGGGTTGCCTCAGTATTGAGGATGATGACCCATACTTAGAGGAAGAGTTGGATTCTAAGGAATATTTGGTGGTAGATACACAATGTTTACAAGATCGCGAGCAAGCCATGGACTTGACTCTTGACTCCCTCAGTGGAGTTCGTTCCATTGACTCTCTCTGACTGACAATCTTGTTTAATGGAGCAACGGAAGTCCAAGGGATTCAGAGTTCAAACGGTTCACAAAAGGACTCATGTAGAGTCCTTGGATGACTACTTGGAGATTGTGCCGACCGCCAAGGGGGCCAAGACCGACGGTGGAGGTATGCGTAGCTTTTTAGCATTGATTTTTAATTTCATGTCAAATTTTGATTCTGATGTGTTTTGTCTAGCCAAAACCAGCGGTCTTGTGGTAGGAGATAGAGAGCGTAACATCTCCTCCTTAATAAAATTAGAAGGTGGGAACTAAATAGATTAGTTTTGGACACGAATTTGGAACCCACACCAGCACGTTGCCCCCAATCTTTTATTAATGATAATACTCATATAGGATGTTAGAGGCCTGAAGAGGGTTGGGGGGGGGGGGGGGGGGGTAAATGGGAGATAGTTAGGAACATGGTTAACACTTCAAAGGCAAATATTGTTGGTCTGCAAGAAACTAAGCTGTCTCATGCATCTAGATTCAGGAGACTACGTGAAGGTATTGCTACTGGCTTTAATCCACTCATTTCTAATTTCTTGGATGAAATTCAAGGGGAATTCTCTTTATCTATCCTGCTCCAACGTAGGAATGATTACTAGATTCAAGCGTTCACTTTGGTCTATGATCCTATCCAAGCCCCCTCTAGAGCTGCGTTCTGGGCTGAACTCCTTTGAATCCAAACGAGGTGCCATGAGCCATAGGTAGTCGACGGGGACTTTAATATCACAAGATTCACATGTGAACATCGGGGAAGAGGATGAGCAATGATCGCGTTATCATTGACCTGAACCTAGTGGATATCCCTATACTAGATATACTTTTCACTTGGTATAATATCCAAGCATACCCTATCATGGCATAACTAGACACGATCTTGGTTTATATGGACTTTGGGACCAAATTCCCATTGGTTAGTGCTAAGTCTATTTCAAGACCAACATCCGATCATGTCCCCATTGTTCTTTCTTTAGGAGAAATTACCCACGAAAAGTGCCAAAATTCAGGTTTGAAAATGCATGGCTGGAAATCCATAGTTTTCACCATATGGTCATGGATAGTTGGTCACTGCCAACTCTTGGGACTAAGGCTGCTGCAGTTTGGTGTGAAAAGATATGCAGACTTAGGAGGAACTGCTCTAGATTCTTAATAATTTGGCATGCCAAGCAATCCATTCTGGAGAGTATTGAGGTGCTAGAAAGGCTGAGGAGTCTAAAGATCTCACATAGGATGAGAGAAACCAGTTTCTCAGTTTTAGGGAGAAAATTTCACAGCTCTATAAGTTGGAGGAAATTAAGTGGCAACAAAGATCCAGAATCTCGTGGCTCAAAGAGGGAGATGCAAATACGGCCTTCTTCCACAGAGTTGTCAGTGATCGGCGGAGGTCTAACCTCATACTCTCTATCCAAACATGGTCGGGTGTTTTACAAGAAGAGGATCAAATTAAGACAGTATTTCAATCACACTACAAAAACCTTCTGGGGAACAAGGCTGAATATCGGTGGCTCTCAGCGATGATTTCTTGCACAACAAACCACCGTACCTGAGGTAACCACTACAGGTCATTGAGGCGCCTTTCATGGAGATGAAGATGAAGGAGGCGATCCTCCATTTGGGCAAGGAGAAAGCACCATGCCTAGATGGTTTCCCTATTATGTTTTATCAAGTATTTGGGATGAGATTAAAGATAACCTAATGGCAGTCATGGCAAGTTCTATGATCACAAATTGAAACTGGGCAGACTAAACTTTGCGGAAGTAGTTTTTATTTCAAAGAATGAGGATTTGCTCTGAGTGGGAGACTTTCGGCCTATTAGTCTCCTTAATTGCTCGATCAAGATCATCACAAAGATTCTCACCAATAGATTAGGGAAGGTGATTAAAAATCTGATCAGTCATGAACAACAAGTTTCATCAAAGGACGATTCATTTTGGACTACGTAGCTACTACTGAGGAAACAATACGTCAGTACCATATATCGAATAACAGCAACTACTTGCTCAAACTGGATTTCGAAAAAGCCTATGATTTGGTCAGGTGGGACTGTTTACTAGAAGCACTTAGAGGTAGAGGCTTTGGAGATAGATGGATCCTTTAGGTGAGTCATTGCCTGACTACTAGTAGGACATCTATCAATGTGAATGGTACGGTAGGGCGACCTTTTTCCTAAAAAAGGGTTTGAGACAAGGTGACCTGCTCTCACCTCTACTATTTACTGTAGTAGCAGACATCCTCAAAACCATGTTGGAAAATTGTAAACGTGTGGGTTGGATCACACTAGTTGCTAGAGGAAAAAATCACTCAGGTAGTACGCTTCTGAAGTATGCCGATGACACCATGCTCTTTAGAAATGGGAACATGGGAGAAACAATCGCATTCAAGGGAGCCCTCTACTGTTTTAAGGCATGATCTGGACTATGAGTGAATTTTCACAAAAGTGTCCTCATCCCTATTGCGATGGAGGAAGAGGAGGCAGAGACACATGCAACCATCCTAAATTGCAAATCTGAGAACTTCCCTATAAAGTACCTCGGCCTACCACTTGGGCCCGAAAGACTTTTGAAATCAGATTGGCTGCCGATCATCGACAGAGTGGAGTCTAGATCGGCAGGCGTGGTTTGTCGAACGCCGTAAAGTGCTGGTGGAAAGGTAAGTCACTTTCCCTGGGTAGGAGAGTGACTTTGATTAACTCAGTACTGTCCAACCTACCAACGTATTACATATCATTCTTTGAACTACCTAAGTGGGTGATCCAGATTATCGATCGAATGCAGAAAAGATTCTTGTGGAAGGGCGGAAAGATGAACTGGGGGGGATACAGTCTCATTAGATGAGAGAAGACACGTATGAAGAAAATACATGGGGCCTGAGTATTATAGACTTGAGAGATATGAATCTCTCTCTCCACAACAAGTGGTGGTAGAAAGTGTATCACCCTGATAGTGAAGGATGGCATGATTTCGTTTAGTTCTTTCTACACGGTAGAGGGACACATAATCTAGGTTTCCGGATAGGGCCGAAAGTGTCCCCGTTTTTGGAAGGGAGTGACCAAAGCTCATGACACGTTCGATAGTTGTGTTATGTCCTTCATAGGCAAAGGCTCTAAGAATATGTTTTGGTGGGACAAGGTGTGTTGCACACCCTTTCAAAGGTCTGTTCCCAGATCTCTACGAGCAGACATGTCACCCACATGTCTCGGTAACCCAAAGCTGGAAAAAACGATCTTGGAGACCTCCCTTTAAATCACGACTCTCTTTGGACTGCCAGGAGAAACTTGTAGAGCTACAGACTTATATAGCACAGTTAGGGGTTAAATGCTCTCAAGGCCCCAACTGTAAAGCCTGGCAATTGGAAAAGAATGGCTCTTTCTCGGTTCGGTCGCTCTACAACCGTATACACTTTAGAGGATGTACTATGAGCTGGTCCTCTATCCTCTAGAAGGCAAAAGCTCAACTTAAGGTTGGAGTATTCATCTGGTTGGTCCTAAATGATGCTATCCTTACACGGGAAAATCTTGCTAAAAGACAATCGAACATCACAACCGAAAACAATTTTTGCTCTACACACTTGGAGATGAGAAACCACCTTTTTGTGAACTGCCCTAGGAGCAAAGCAGTACTGGTGGAGGTTTTGAGAGGTCGAGGTACGACCAACTACCCCCAATTGTATGAGGACCAATGGATTGGTCCCCGACTCACTACCGAGAGGAACAATATGAAAGAGGCGTGGTACATTGCCATTGCTGCTACAACTTGGGTTTTATGGCTATACAGAAATAACTTTTACTTTTGTGTGGACTTGTAATAATATTTCTGATAATTCAACTCTTATTATGCATTTGATTTTTCTTTGGGTTATAGCAGCGGTGCCGGGTCCTATGGACAGGATTGCTAGGATCTTCCAGGTGGACGAGTACGACGAGTAGGAGATTGTGATCGGTCGAATGCTGGATTGAGGGGCACGTCTTTCTCCCACCCTCCAGAGACTTGTTGGAGGGAGACTTTATTATGTTTTTCTCTCTTTTATATCTTTTTACCAGTTATGTTGTTTACTTTTACTGTTTAGATCACTGGTCCCTCCCTCTTATGTAGTTGGAGGTTTTATGTTTTATTCTTGTTTGTTGTTTTTGTACATTTTCTCGGTTCTACGAGATTGTCTTATTAATGAAACATGGTGACTATACTCCACCTTTTACATCAGTAAGAAGAAGAAGAAGAAGAAGAAGAAGAAGAAAGAAAAATAAAAGAAAAAAAGGACCCAACTGTTATCACAAATACTTTGAGAAAAACAAGTGTATTCCATATACAGATTGGTATGATTTGCAGTTGACTTGACGAGATGGTCTTTGTACAAATCTTTCTCAAGTTATAATCCTCATATTCAGTGGCTAATTTGCGATGTTTGTGTAATATATCTTAGAGACGGGGTATCAAAGAGGAAGATGTCTAACTAGAAGTGCAATTATAATTCCTTTTATTTCCGCGTCATTATGATATGAGATTATTGACAAATAACGGCTAAATAAAATTATTTTTTTGGGTTTATGTCTTGCCTCCTAAGTTCGACGTAAAGGGAATATAGCAAACCAAGAAAGTATTCGAAGCGAAGAAATGTGGTGAAGGAGCTGTTGTTTACAGGCTGTCTGGAAGTTGACAGTCGACTGCACTTTATTACAGTCGATTACAACCAGCAGGTTCGAGCTCGACTTCAGGTAGAGTCGACTGCTCTTTTGAGTAGTTGACAAGAGTAGTCGACAAGATTAGTCGACAAGAGCAGTCGACCTGCAACGACGGACAACAACAAATGGGCCGATTCTGTTTGAGCCTACTTTGTTCTCCAAGTTAGATCGTATGACCTTATCGTGTGACTTGCTCTTCAGGGTACATCGAATGGTGTTGGATTAATACTACAACCTAGGATTTCTCTAGATCTCTATATAACAATGTAATGACCTCCATTGAGAGGTAGTACTTCAGCTGAGAGTTTTTTATTGTAAACATTAGAGTATCTTCTAGTGAGGCTTGAAATATAGATAGATTCTTGGTGAGAGTAACCGCACCCTTGTATTTTCTCTAGTTAAATAATATCTCGGTTATTTCTCTCTCGGATTAGGTTCAATGAACCGAGATAAATCTTGTGTGTTTGGTGTAGTCTACTTGCTTGGTTGTTCGTGATAATTGGTTATCGCATAACTCAACGTCTCTCACTGTAATCCTTACATATTTGCCTTCCTAATATCAATTATATAAATGTATGATATCTCTAATCTCTAATCTCTAATATTATAATGGGAGAGTTGGAGTTGTAGTGTTGTAAACCTATAAACCCGTGCATTGCACATTTTTTATAACAACTTTAATATCAGTCACACATCTCACACCCTTGCATCTAATACACACATCAAAATAACTATCCAATTTCTCAGTTTAAAAAAACCATAATATCAAAATTCAAAACACCTCTTCAACTTTTCCTCCCCCCCCCCCCCCCCACCCCATTTTCACCTTCCCCTGACCCTTTCCAATTTCTCCCTACCCACTTATGACTTCCGCCGCTGCTTCAACTTCTTACGGGCCTTGCCACCATGCCTTTCCACCGCCGCTTGCAACGCAGCCTCACTGCTGTTTCACGGGCCTGCATCAACCACTGCTTCACCTTGCCACCGCCGCCTGCGCCGCACCACCACTGCCTTGTACCACTACCTTGCCGCCGCTGCCTTCCCTTCGCCACTTCCGCTGTCTTGCCATCGCTGCCTTCCTACCACCGCTTGCGCCACAACCTCACTCCGCTCTCACGGGCCTGCATCACCACAACTCTGCCTTGCCACTGCCGCTTGCAGCACCACCGCTTCAACTTACCCCCCCTCCCACCCCGTTCTCACATTTCCCCGACCTTCTCCAACTTATCCCTACCCATCGATGCTGTAGGATAATGGCTCGATTCTGGTTCAGTTTGTTTATATCCATCGTATCTGCAGCAATCGAAAGTTTCAGTACATCAGTCGACTGAGGTATGGAATCAGTCGACTGTCCAGAGAGAAATTTCAAAGGCTAAGGATACAACAGCAGCAGTCGACTGAAGGTGTGTCTCAGTCGACTGTCCAGAACTAAAGACCAGTCGACTGGTAAGAAGACCAGTCGACTGTAGGCGGGTTTGTGAACTAGAAAAGGCCCATTTCGAAAGGCCTAGTAGTTTCTCTATAAATACACCCGTTAGGGTTTTGTAAAGAATAGACCTCTATGCGGATTTTGCAGCCGTCATCTCTGTAATGGTTTGTTTCACCCATTGGTGATTATTTGAAGAAGAAACCCCAACCGTCCCGTGGATGTAGGCACTTGTTTTGCCGAACCACATTAAATCTGTGTGTCTTTGTGTTTGTTTGTTTTCTGGTTTCTCTCGCTATTTCTCTCTTTGATTGGTGGTCCATTCGTATTCCGCACAACAAGTGGTATCAGAGCTTTCGGTTCGACCTAGAGGGAGATGGCGAGTGAAGCAGATGCAACCAAGGATGTTGTGGGATCAAGTTCGTCCAGAATAACGATTCACAATGCAAAATTTGAAGTTGAAAATTTTGATGGAACAAACAATTTCGGGATGTGGCAGTGTGAGGTGTTGGATGTTCTGGTTCAACAAGAACAAGATGTTGCTTTGGAGGAAGAAAAACCAAAGAATATGTCCGATGTAGATTGGAAGAAGTTGAATCGAGTTGCGTGTGGGACTATTCGGCTCTTTATCGCGAAGGCTCAGAAGTATGATTTGATGAGGGATACCATTGCTGCGGTGTTGTGGAAGAAACTCGAAGACAAATACATGAGGAAAAGTTTGGAGAATCGGCTGTATTTGAAGAAGAGACTTTTTCGCTTCACCTATACTGAAGGTATGTCTACGAACGCTCATGTTGAATCATTTAATAAATTGTTAGCTGATTTGTTAAATTTGGATGAGCAAATTAAAGATGAAGACAAAGCCCTAATTCTGTTGAATTCATTACCCGAATGTTATGATCATTTAGCAACTACTTTAATATATGGAAAAGATACTGTTAAATATGAAGATGTTGCAAATGCTCTGTTGAATAATGAAACTAGGAGAAGGGATAAAATGGTTGATAGAGAAACTTCTGAGGCATTGATTGTAAGGGGCAGAACTGAGACCAGATCTGAGACCAAATCTGGGAATAAAGGAAATAAATCTCGTTCCAAATCGAGAGGAGTTTCAAAGGACAGAAAGATACCAGCCAGAGATGAATGTGCTTTCTGTCATGAAAGGGGGCATTGGAAAAAGGATTGTCCTAAGCTACGAAATAAGGGAAATTCGACTGCAAATGTGATTGTTGATAATATAGATAGTGACGATGATTTTTCTTATGCACTTGCAACTAGTCCCTCACTTTATCAAGAAGTATGGTTTCTTGATACAGCAGCCTCCTATCATATGTCTTGGAAAAAGGAGTGGTTTACTTCTTTAGAGTATATGGATGGTGGGGTAGTTTTGATGGGAAATGATGCACCTTGTAAGAAGGTAGGAATCGGGAAGATTGAATTGCTAATGCACGATGGTCTTATTAGGGAGCTTTCAGATGCATGGTATGTTCCAGATTTGAAAAAGAATTTGATTTCACTTGGTGTTTTGGAGGCCAGTGGAATGAAATTTGCTAGTGAAGGTGGCATTCTGAAGGTGACTAACGGAGCACTTGTGGTGATGAAAGGGCAAAGGAAAAGGAACTTGTTTTTCTTGCAGGGAAAAACATATTTGGGTCAGACTGCCAGTGTAACTGAAAAGCCTAAACAGGTTGTTCCCGACTCTACTAGGTTGTGGCATATGCGACTCGGGCATGCAGGAGAAAAGGCCTTGCAGGGGCTTGTGAAGCAAGGGTTGCTTAAAGATGCTAAAGGTTGCAAGTTGGAATTTTGTGAACATTGTGTGTTAGATAAGCAAACTAGGGTGAAATTTGGTACAGCTGTACATCAGACAAAGGGTATCCTCGATTATGTGCACACAGATGTTTGGGGCCCTACTCAGACACCTTCTATGAGTGGTAGACACTGGTTTGTTACATTTGTTGATGACTACTCCAAACGAGTTTGGGTATATACCATGAAACAGAAAGATGAAGTTTTGACATTGTTCACAAGTTGGAAGAAGAAAGTTGAAAACCAGACTGGAAGGAAGATTAAGGTTCTGAGATCAGATAATGGAGGGGAATACAAGAACGATCCGTTTCTGAAATTGTGTGAAGATGAAGGGATCCAGAGGCACTTCACAGTTAGGAAGACTCCACAGCAAAATGGGGTTGCAGAAAGGATGAACAGAACCTTACTTGAGAAGGTGAGATGTATGCTAGCACAGTCTGGATTGAAGAAGACATTTTGGGCAGAAGCTGTTATATATGCAAGCCACATTGTCAACCGTTTACCATCAGCAGCACTCGAAGGCAAAACGCCTATTGAGGTATGGAGTGGTAAACCTGCATCTGATTATAGTTTTTTGCATATATTTGGTTGTCCTGCTTATTTTCATGTAACTGAAACTAAACTTGATGCAAGAGCCAAAAAGGCTATATTTGTTGGTTTCAGTACTGGTGTCAAAGGTTACAGGTTGTGGTGTTCAGAACAGAAAAAGTTAGTAATCAGCAGGGATGTTACCTTTGATGAGACCAGCATGATCAGCTCGGGACAGTCGACTGGTCCTCATATGCAGTCGACTGGTGATCCTGATCAAGAGAAGCAGAAGATTAGCTCGGAACAGTCGACTGGTAGATGCTCTCAGTCGACTGGTGCGAGAGTTCTCCAACAGGTGGAGTTAGAAAAGCGTTCAGTTGGAAATTCTACTCCTGCCCAAAATGAAGATGATGTGATTGATACTGAGGATGAGGAAGAAGTTCCTATCCAAGACCCTCCCCAGCAGGAAGAATCAATTGCAGCAAGAAGGCAAAGAAGAGATATCAAACGACCATCTCGCTTTACAGAAACAGTTGCATTTGCTCTTCCCATTGTTGATGATGAAGTTCCCTCCAACTTCAAAGAAGCTACTAGGAGTTCTGAAAATGCAGATTGGAAAGTTGCTATGGATGAAGAGATGAACTCTCTTCATAAGAACAAGACTTGGGATCTAGTGCAATTGCCAAAGGGGAAGAAAGCTATCGGTTGCAAGTGGGTATATACGAAGAAAGAAGGTCCAAAAGGCAGTGTTCGGTTCAAGGCTAGACTAGTTGCAAAGGGGTATGCTCAACAGGAAGGAATTGACTATAATGAAGTGTTCTCTCTGGTTGTGAAGCATCCTTCTATTCGGATTTTGTTGGCATTGGTAGCACAGTTTGATCTTGAATTGACACAGATAGATGTGAAGACTGCATTCTTACATGGGGACCTAGATGAAGAAATTTATATGTTGCAGCCAGATGGGTTTAAGATTGCTGGGAAGGAAAGTTCTGTTTGCAGGATGAAGAAGTCTCTCTATGGGTTGAAGCAATCTCCAAGGCAGTGGTATTTGAGGTTTGATCAGTTTATGAAAGTGCAGGGATATTCCAGAAGTGAGTATGATCATTGTGTCTATTTCAGAAAATTGCAGGATAGCTCTTTCATATATCTGTTATTATATGTGGATGACATGTTGATTACCTCTAAAAATGCTAAGGAGATTCAAATTTTGAAGAATCAGCTGAGTTCTGAATTCGAGATGAAGGATCTTGGTGAAGCCAAGAAAATACTTGGGATGGAGATAGCTAGAGACAGAGCAAAGAGCATAGTGAGTTTGACACAGAAGCAATATCTTTTGAAGGTGCTGAAACGGTTTGGTATAGATGAGAAAACTAAACCAGTCAGTACACCCTTAGCCACTCATTTCAGAATTAGTGCTTCTCAGTCTCCAAGTACAGATGAAGAGAGACAGTATATGGCTAATGTACCTTACACTAGTGTGGTTGGCAGTTTGATGTATGCCATGGTTTGTACTCGACCAGACATCTCTCAGGCGGTGAGTATGGTTAGTCGATATATGCATGATCCAGGCAGAGAGCATTGGCAAGCAGCTAAATGGATTTTGAGGTACATAAGTGGCACCACAGATGTGGGTTTGAAGTTTGAGAGGGATGACAATATTAGCAGGTTATTGGTGGGTTATGTTGATTCTGACTATGCAGGTGATCTAGATAAGAGGCGGTCTACTACAGGCTATTTGTTTACTATGGCTAGAGCACCTATAAGTTGGAGGTCAAATTTGCAGTCCACTGTAGCGTTGTCTACTACTGAGGCTGAATACATGGCAGTTGCTGAGGCCATGAAGGAAGCTATTTGGATTCATGGACTTTTGAAGAGCTTGGGAATTCATTGGGAGAAGGTGGAGGTACACTGTGACAGTCAGAGTGCTATCCATTTAGCGAAGAACCAAGTTCATCATTCGAGGACCAAACATATTGATATCCGTTATCACTTTGTGCGTGATTTGATAAAGGATGGTGATATTCTTCTGGTGAAGATTGGGACAGCTGATAATCCTGCTGATATGTTGACCAAAATTGTTGGGGCAGCCAAGTTCAAGCATTGCATGAACCTGGCTAATATTTTGCATGCTTGATGATTTGGAATGGGCGGTTGAAATGGTGCTTCGTTTTGTTTGGTTAGTATGTGATATCATACTAAGGTGGAGTTTGTTTTTGTTACATTTGGTGATGAGCATTTGTTTGGAGTATTTTTTGGAGATTGCTTGGGCTACTTGGAAGATCTCGCCAAGGTGGAGATTGTAGGATAATGGCTCATTCTGGTTCAGTTTGTTTATATCCATCGTATCTGCAGCAATCGAAAGTTTCAGTACATCAGTCAACTGAGGTATGGAGTCAGTCGACTGTCCAGAGAGAAGTTTCAAAGGCTAAGCATACAGCAGCAGCAGTCGACTGAAGGTGTGTCTCAGTCGACTGTCCAGAACTAAAGACCAGTCGACTGTAGGCGGGTTTGTGAACTAGAAAAGGCCCATTTTGAAAGGTCTAGTAGTTTCCCTATAAATACACCCGTTAGGGTTTTGTAAAGAATAGACCTCTATGCGGATTTTGCAGCCGTCATCTCTGTAATGGTTTGTTTCACCCATTGGTGATTATTTGAAGAAGAAACCCCAACCGCCCCGTGGATGTAGGCACTTGTTTTGCCGAACCACATTAAATCCGTGTCTTTGTGTTTGTTTGTTTTCTGGTTTCTCTCGCTATTTCTCTCTTTGATTGGTGGTCCATTCGTATTCCGCACAACAGATGCCTCGCCGCCGCCACTTCCGCTGCCTTGCCATCGCTACCTTATTACCACCACTTGGCCACAGTCTCATTGCCATTCTCACGTGCCTGCATCACCACCGCTCCGCCTTGCCACAACCACTTGCACCGCAGCCTCACTATCGTACCATCCTCAAGTCTATGAAAAGGTAAGATTACAATGTACTGCCTTCCCGTCTGTGTTTTTTGGGTGGTCATTTCAGGATGTAGAGGAAATCATAATTTTTTTATTCTTTGTGTGATTGGTTTCTTGATGCGTTTTTCAAGGTCTTACGTATCATTTTCGGCTACTAGATTAGATTTTGGCATTACATTTGCAACATAGTTTCCTGTTTAAAAAAAAATGTTAACATAACTAATGTTTTAGTTTTAGGTGGAGGTTGAATAAAGGTGTTTGGTTGCCTACGGTTAGAAGTACATTTGATAAAATATAACTCTACATAACTGAAGTTATTGTAATCGACATTAAAACATACAAGCAAGTAGGCACAATTGCAAACATACGTTAAATGTAGAAGCAAACCACATAACAAAATCACCTAGATGCAGATTTAGAAACCCACTTTTAAAGCCCTTGAATAAGCCCTTGGGTCATGATTTTGGTAGAGAAGGTTTGGGTAGGAATGGTGGGCCTGATAGTGAAGACTTTTCGATTGAAACCAGAGAAGAAGTACAAATGGGAGCCAATTAGACCCCGTTCTCACCTTCCCCCGACCCTCTCCAACTTCTCTCTATCCACAGACGCCTTGCCGCCGCCGCTTCAACTTCTTACGGGACTTGCCACCGTGCCTCACTTCCGTTCTCACGGGCCTGCATCACCACCGCTTTGCCTTGCCACCGCGTCGCACCACCGCTACCTTCCCACTGTCGCTTGCATCGTAACCTCTCTACCGTTCTCAGGGGCCTGCATCACCACTGCTCTGCCTTGCCACTGCCGCCTGTAGCACCACCGCTTCCACTTTCCCCCCCTCCAACCCCGTTCTCACCTTAAACCGACCCTCTCCAACTTCTTCTTACCCACCTACGCCTCACCGCCGCCGCTTCCGCTGCCTTGCCACCGCCCCTTACGCCGTAGTCTCACTGCCGTTCTCACGGGCCCGCATCACCATCGCTCCGCCTTGCCGCCACCGCATGCACCACAGCCTTACTGCCGTACCCTCCTCAAGTCTACGAAATGGTAAGATTACAATGTACTGCCTTCCTATTTGTGTTTTTTGGGTGGTCGTTTCGGGATGTAGAGGAAATCATAATTTTTATATTCTTTGTGTTATTGGTTTCTTGATGCGTTTGGCAAGGTCTTACGTATCAGTTTCGGGTACTATATTAGATTTTGGCATCACATTTGCAACATATTTCCTGTTTTAAAATAATTTTAACATAACTAATGTTTTAGTTTTAGGTAGAGGTTGAAGAAAGGTGTTTGGTGGCCCACGGTTAGAAGTACATTTGATAAATTATAACTATGCATAAATGAAGTTACTGTAATCGACATTAAAACATACAAGCAAATTGACACAATTACAAACATACGTTAAACATAGAAGCAAACCACATAACAAAATCATCTAGATGCAGATTTAGAAACCCACTTTTAAAACCCTTGAATAAGCCCTTAAGTCATGATTTTGGTAGAGAAGGTTTGGGTAGGAATGGTGAGCCTGATAGTGATGATCTTTCGATTGAAACAAGGGAAGAAGTACAAATGGGAGTCAATTAGACCCCGTTCTCACCTTTCCCTGACCCTCTCCAACTTCTCCCTACCCACTGACGCCTTGCCGTTGCCGCTTCAACTTCTTACGGGCCTTGCCACCGCGCTTTGCCCCCTGGATCACCACTGCTGCCTTGCTACCGCTGCCTTTCCATCGCCGCTTGCAATGCAGCCTCACTGCCGTTCTCACGGGCTTGCATCACCACCGCTTCGCCTTGCCACCGCCGCTTGCACCGCACCACCGTTGCCTTGCCACCACTACCTTGTCGCTGCTTCTGCTATCTTGCCATCGCCCATCGCCAGCCTCACTTCTGTTCTCACAGGCCTGCATCACCACCGCTCCGCCTTGCCACCGCCGCCTGCAGCACCACCACTTCAACTCCCCCCCCAACCCCGTTCTCACCTTAACCCGACCTTCTCCAACTTCTCTTTACCCACCGCCGCCTCGCCGCCTCCGCTTCTGCTGCCTTATCACGCTGCCTTATCACCGCCGCTTGCGCCGCAATCTCACTGCCGTTCTTACGGGTCTGCATCACCACCGCTTCGCCTTGCCACGGCCGCCTGTGCCACAGCCTTACTGTCGTACCCTCCTCAAGTCTACGAAATGGTAAGATTAAAATGTACTGCTTTCCCGTCTGTGTTTTTTGGGTGGTTGTTTTGAGATGTAGAGAAAATCATATTTTTTTTATTCCTTGTGTGATTGGTTTCTTGATGCGTTTTGCAAGGTCTTATGTATCAGTTTCGGGTACTAGATTAGATTTTGGCATTGCATTTGCAACATAGTTTCCTGTTTTTTAAAAAATGTTAACATAAACAATGTTATAGTTTTAGGTGGAGGTTGAAGAAAGGTGTTTGGTTGCCCACAGTTAGAAGTACATTTGATTAAAATATACAAGCAAATAGACACAATTACAAACATACTGTTGTGCGGAATACAAACTAACCAACAATCAAACGAGAGAAACAGCGAGAAAAACAGAAAAACAAGCAACACAAGAACACAAGATTTACGTGGTTCGGCAAAACGATGCCTACATCCACAAGGGGCGGTTGGGATTCTTTACTATGTTCTCCAATGGGCAAACAAAGCCTTTACAAGAGATGACGGCTGCAAAATCCGAATAAGGTGTTACAATTTACAAAACCCTAACGGGTGTATTTATAGGGAAACTATTGGGCCTTTCGAATTGGGCCTATTCTGGATCCAAAACCCGCCGACAGTCGACTGGTCTTCATACCAGTCGACTGATAATTCCTTCGGGACAGTCGACTGACTCCCACATACAGTCGACTGCTACTGCTGTATTCTCAGTCTTCGAAAACTCCTCTCTGGACAGTCGACTGCTCCTCCATCCAGTCGACTGAAGCTCTGAAACTTTCGAACACTGCAGATACCAAATACCAGAATCGAGCCATTATCCTACAATCTCCACCTTGGCGAGATCTTCCAAGTATCCAACAATCTCCACCTTGGTGAAATCTTCCAAGTAGCCCAAACAATCTCCACAAATACTCCAAAACAACTGCTCATCACCAAATGTAACAAAAAAACCAAACTCCACCTTAGTATGATATCACATACTAAACAAACCAATAGCAAAGCACTATCCCAACCGCCCATGCCAAATTATCAAACATGCAAAATATTAGCCAGGTTCATGCAATGCTTGAACTTGGCTGCCCCAACAACTTTGGTCAACATATCAGCAGGATTATCAGCTGTTCCAATCTTCACCAAATGAATATCACCATCCTTTATCAAATCACACACAAAATGATAACGGACATCAATATGTTTGGTCCTCGAATGATGAACTTGGTTCTTCGCTAAATGAATAGCACTCTGACTGTCACAGTGTACCTCCACCTTCTCCCGATGAATTCCCAAGCTCTTCAAAAGTCCATGTATCCAAATGGCTTCCTTCATGGCCTCAGCAACCGCCATGTATTCAGCCTCAGTAGTAGACAACGCTACAGTGGACTGCAAATTTGACCTCCAACTTATAGGTGCTCTAGCCATAGTAAACAAATAGCCTGTAGTAGACCGCCTCTTATCTAGATCACCTGCATAGTCCGAATCAACATAACCCACCAATAACCTGCTAATATTGTCATCCCTTTCAAACTTCAAACCCACATCTGTGGTGCTACTTATGTACCTCAAAATCCATTTAGCTGCTTGCCAATGCTCTTTGCCTGGATCATGCATATATCGACTAACCATACTCACCGCCTGAGAGATGTCTGGTCGAGTACAAACCATGGCATACATCAAACTGCCAACCACACTAGTGTAAGGTACATTAGCCATATACTGTCTCTCTTCATCTGTACTTGGAGACTGAGAAGCACTAATTCTGAAATGAGGAGCTAAGGGTGTACTGACTGGTTTAGTTTTCTCATCTATACCAAACCGTTTCAGCACCTTCAAAAGATATTGCTTCTGTGTCAAACTCACTATGCCCTTTGCTCTGTCTCTAGCTATCTCCATCCCAAGTATCTTCTTGGCTTCACCAAGATCCTTCATCTCGAACTCAGAACTCAACTTATTCTTCAAATTTTGAATCTCCTTAGCATTTTTAGAGGCAATCAACATGTCATCCACATATAATAACAGATATATAAAAGAACCATTCTGCAACTTCCTGAAGTAGACACAATGATCATACTCACTTCTGGAATATCCCTGCACTTTCATAAACTGGTCAAACCTCAAATACCACTGCCTTGGAGATTGCTTCAACCCATAGAGAGACTTCTTCAATCTGCAAACACAACTTTCCTTCCCAGCTGTCTTAAACCCATCTGGCTGCAACATATAAATTTCTTCATCTAGATTCCCATGTAAGAACGCAGTCTTCACATCCATCTGTGTCAATTCAAGATCAAACTGTGCTACCAATGTCAACAAAATCCGAATAGAAGGATGCTTCACAACTGGAGAGAACACTTCATTATAGTCAATACCTTCCTGTTGAGCATACCCCTTTGCAACTAGTCTAGCCTTGAACCGAACACTGCCTTTTGGACCTTCTTTCTTCGTATACACCCACTTGCAACCAATTGCTTTCTTCCCCTTTGGTAGTTGCATTAGATCCCAAGTCTTATTCTTATGAAGAGAGTTCATCTCTTCATCCATAGCAACTTTCCAATCTGCATTTTCTGAACTTCTAGTGGCTTCTTTGAAGTTGGAGGGAACTTCATCATCCACAATGGGAAGAGCAAATGCAACTGTATCTGTAAAACGAGACGGTCGTTTGATATCTCTTCTTTGCCTTCTTACTGCAATTGATTCTACCTGCTGGATAGGAACTTCTTCATCATTCTCAGTATCAACCACATCATCTTCATCTTGGACAGGAACAGGATTTTCAACTGAAAACTTTTCTAACTCCACCTGTTGGAGAACTCTCCTACCAATCGACTGGTTATTGCCAACAGTCGACTGTCCCGAGCTCCCACTCTTCTGCTGTTCTAGACCACCAGTCGACTGCTCCTGTACATCAGTCGACTGTCCCGAGATTCTGCTACTCACCTGTTGGAGAACTGTCCTACTCTTCTGCTGCTCACCAGTCGACTGTCCTATACCACCGGTCGACTGTCCCGAGCTAATCATGCTGGTCTCATCAAAAGTCACATCCCTGCTGATTACTAACTTCTTTTGTTCTGGACACCACAACCTGTAACCTTTGACACCAGTACTAAAACCAACAAATATAGCCTTTTTGGCTCTTGCATCAAGTTTAGTTTCAGTTACATGAAAATAAGCAGGACAACCAAATATATGCAAAAAACTATAATCAGATGCAGGTTTACCACTCCATACCTCAATAGGCGTTTTGCCTTCAAGTGCTGCTGATGGTAAACGGTTGACAATGTGGTTTGCATATATAACAGCTTCTGCCCAAAATGTCTTCTTCAATCCAGACTGTGCTAACATACATCTCACATTCTCAAGTAAGGTTCTGTTCATCCTTTCTGCAACCCCATTTTGCTGTGGAGTCTTCCTAACTGTGAAGTGCCTTTGGATCCCTTCATCTTCACACAATTTCAGAAACGGATCGTTCTTGTATTCCCCTCCATTATCTGACCTCAGAACCTTAATCTTCCTACCAGTCTGATTTTCAACTTTCTTCTTCCAACTTGTGAACAATGTCAAAACTTCATCTTTGTGCTTCATGGTATATACCCAAACTCGTCTGGAGTAATCATCAACAAAAGTAACAAACCAGTGTCTACCACTCATAGAAGGTGTCTGAGTAGGGCCCCAAACATCTGTGTGCACATAATCGAGGATACCCTTTGTCTGATGTACAGCTGTACCAAATTTCACCCTAGTCTGCTTACCCAAAACACAATGTTCACAAAATTCCAACTTGCACCCTTTAGCATCCTTAAGCAACCCTTGCTTCACAAGCCCCTGCAAGGCCTTTTCTCCTGCATGCCCGAGTCGCATATGCCACAACCTAGTAGAGTCGGGAACAACCTGTTTAGGCCTTTCAGTTACACTGGCAGCCTCACCCAAATATGTTTTTCCCTGCAAGAAAAACAAGTTCCTTTTTCTTTGTCCTTTCATCACCACGAGTGATCCGCTAGTCACCTTCAGAATGCCACCTTCACTAGCAAATTTCAATCCACTGGCCTCCAAAGCACCAAGTGAAATCAAATTCTTTTTCAAATCTGGAACATACCATACATCTGAAAGCTCCCTAATAAGACCATCGTGCATTAGCAATTCAATCTTCCCGATTCCTACCTTCTTACAAGGTGCATCATTTCCCATCAAAACTACACCACCGTCCATATACTCCAAAGAAGTAAACCACTCTTTTTTCCAAGACATATGATAGGAGGCTGCTGTATCAAGAAACCATACCTCTTGATAAAGTGAGGGACTAGAAGCAAGTGCAAAAGAAAAATCCTCGCCACTATCTAAATTATCAACAGTCACATTTGCAGTCGAATTTCCCTTATTTCGTAGCTTTGGACAATCCTTTTTCCAATGCCCCCTTTCATGACAGAAAGCACATTCATCTTTGGCCGGTATTTTCCTGTCCTTCGAAACTCCTCTCGATTTGGAACGAGATTTGTTTCCCTTTTTCCCAGATTTGGACTCAGATCTGGTCTCAGTCCTGCCCCTTACAATTAAAGCTTCAGAAGTTTCTCTATCAACCATTTTATCCCTTCTCCTAGTTTCATTATTCAACAGAGCATTTGCAACATCTTCATATTTCACAGTATCTTTTCCATATAATAAAGTAGTTGCTAAATGATCATAACTTTCAGGTAATGAATTTAACAGAATTAGGGCTTTATCTTCATCCTTAATTTGCTCATCCAAATTTAACAAATCAGCCAATAATTTATTAAATGATTCAACATGAGCATTCATAGACATACCTTCCGTATAGGTGAAGCGAAAAAGTCTATTCTTCAAATACAGCCGATTCTCCAAACTTTTCCTCATGTATTTGTCTTCGAGCTTCTTCCACAACACCGCAGCAATGGTATCCCTCATCAAATCGTACTTCTGAGCCTTTGCAATAAAGAGCCGAATAGTCCCACACGCAACTCGATTCAACTTCTTCCAATCTGCTTCGGACATATCCTTTGGTTTTTCTACTTCCAAAGCAACATCTTGTTCTTGTTGAACAAGAACATCCAACACCTCACATTGCCACATCTCGAAATTGTTTGTCCCATCAAATTTTTCAACTTCAAATTTTGCGTTGTGAATCGTTGTTCTGGACGAACTTGATCCCACAACATCCTTGGTTGCATCTGCATCACCCGCCATCTCCCTCTAGGTCGAACCGAAAGCTCTGATACCACCTGTTGTGCGGAATACAAACTAACCAACAATCAAACGAGAGAAACAGCGAGAAAAACAGAAAAACAAGCAACACAAGAACACAAGATTTACGTGGTTCGGCAAAACGATGCCTACATCCACAAGGGGCGGTTGGGATTCTTTACTATGTTCTCTAATGGGCAAACAAAGCCTTTACAAGAGATGACGGCTGCAAAATCCGAATAAGGTGTTACAATTTACAAAACCCTAACGGGTGTATTTATAGGGAAACTATTGGGCCTTTCGAATTGGGCCTATTCTGGATCCAAAACCCGCCGACAGTCGACTGGTCTTTATACCAGTCGACTGATAATTCCTTCGGGACAGTCGACTGACTCCCACATGCAGTCGACTGCTACTGCTGTATTCTCAGTCTTCGAAAACTCCTCTCTGGACAGTCGACTGCTCCTCCATCCAGTCGACTGAAGCTCTGAAACTTTCGAACACTGCAGATACCAAATACCAGAATCGAGCCATTATCCTACACATACGTTAAACGTAGAAGCAACCACATAACAAAATCATCTAGATGCATATTTATAAACCCACTTTAAAGCCCTTGAATAAGCCCTTGAGTCATGATTTTGAGTCATGATTTTGGTAGAGAGGGTTTGGGTAGGAATGGTGAGCTTGATAGTGATGATCTTTCAATTGAAATTAGAGAAGAAGTACAAATGGGAGCCAATTAGACCTGATCCTGATGGAGGATATGGGCCTTATCCTAAATTCTCATCCAAATTCCAATGTTAAATGAGAAGGAGGTATGCGTTATTATTTTCCAGCTATTTCTTCTTTTCCTTTAATAACTCGCCATGCTTATTTTTCTGTATCTTGGGTGTTAGGTGTATAGGTTGTCGATAAGGGCAGCATGTATGGACTGGTCATCGAATAGGCTGATAATTCATACATTGGATAACTCAACTGATACAGTTTTGAGGGTAATTTGAACTCTACAACACTTTCTTCTGAAAATGTCATATGATTTCATTAACAAGAGCACACTCTGCTATATATATTTAGGCTGATAATTTAAGTCTTGCATGACTTCAATTATCCTTTTTGGTTTAAAGGGTATAAAAGCTTGCCTTCAATCAAATTAATTATGTAAACATAACATATCTTATTGTTTTTAAATTTTAAAAGCTTTTTGTTTTATTGTGTACATTGGTTTCCTCACTGGTTTTTTTTCCGCCAACTCTTTTGCTGACATGAATATAAATAAGACATTGAAGAAGAAGAAGAATAAGAGGATACAATTTGTAGAAATCAATTTCAAAAAGCATGCACAGGAAGCTGGTCAAATGTCTAGAATGATTTCACACGCAACAGCTGTATGTAACTTGCCTATTTGGGAGATTAATAAAGAACACATATGGTTCTCAAATAATCGTTCACATTGATTCTATTATTGAAGTGAAATGATTCTATTATTGAAGCTTGCTATTTTGGCGGTTAAATGCTTTACTATTTCTTTTCTTATTCGTTATACAAATTTATTTAATTTAATGACTAAACTTTTTTATAGGCGTTCATCCCAGTGCATTATACTAGTAACTATTATAATGAGAGAATCAGAGTTGTTGTTCGTAAATCTACCAATTTACGTGCACTGTCCGTGCATAACTAATATAAAAGAGATCTTAGATTCGAAGCCAGACTACATCAGTATTTTTACAGTAGACGTGCATTGCACGTGTAAATTACTAGTATTATATAATGCAAGAAAAGTAGAGAAACTAGTTAGGTGTTGTTTGTGAGTAATACAAATATTTATCTTCTTTATCAATCATGATGTAAAATAGTAAACAAAAATTTTCTCATTAACATGGGAATGGGGATGAAGATACGAACCATATTTTATTCAATTGTCATAGTGCTCGATGGGTTTGGGGGGAAGTGGGTATCTCGTTCGGAGTGTTACACTGTCCGGGGTCTAGTGTTGAGGTTTGGGGGGCTATTAGAAATAACGAGATTAGAAAAGAGGTTAAATCCGAGTGGGACATTGTTGTGGCGTCCGTCTTGTGGAACTTATGGCTAGACCGCAACGTTTTTTGTTTCAATAGCGTTCGTCATTCTCTTTTATCGTTGATGCAAAAAATTCACTTATGTTGTTATGAATGGACAGGGCTCAACAGATCCAGGAAGAAGATGCGCTCAGGAGAGGGGGAAGAGTAGTCCGCAAGCAGGGGGACTGTACACACTTGGCAGTGGGACTACCAGTTGTGGGACGGATGTATTAGATGCTTTATTACTTTCATGTATTTTGTTTGATGTTCGGGCAGTTTCGCCCGGATTAGATGATATTTGGGGATTTCGCCTTCGGGCTCTATGTATTTCCTATTTATGTTTCGTTAAGTTCTTTTTAATGAAGCGATGACTTCGGTCATCTTTTAATCAAAAAAAAGAAAAAAAAAACATGGGAATGGAATGCAAGTTACGGTTCGCAATGCAGATTGATAACCAACTCCAAATCTGACTCGATGAAGAGATTGTTGTCTTTAGACTTATACAGTTGTACCTGACATCGTTTTCAGTTGATTTAAATTTAATAATGGATTTGCTTACTCAATTAAAACATTGATACAGTTTGGGGTACTGGTAGCATTATTTTCGTTTGATATATCCAAAAACCAAAATCGATTCATGAAACTACTGAATCTGGTTCCCAAGTGGATCCTAATATAGAGAAAAAAATCTTCAAATATTCGACAAAACTATAAAGCACCGGTAGATCTGGCCAAATTGAGATTCAACTACTGTCTATAGAATGGTTCATGCAATAGGCTAGTCATTTAAATTCCTAGCTACGAGAAGAAGAGCTTAAGATAGAACTCAAAACATACTAGGCGAGTAGTAGTTACTTCGAAAATTTCAGAATATATCTTAAATTCAATTCAGAAGACCAGCAGAACATCTAATACAGCTATAAAAGCAGATACTCCGAATATAATAACCGATACAACAGTGTAAAATTAAACACTACTCTGAATAGACAAACATTAGCTCAAGCTGAGCTCTTATCGCATTTGCCTTAATCTACTATCTGACCTCTAGTAACAATCTGAGTCACCCTTTCGTGACACAATTCGTGCATCTACCATCTGACCTAATCTCAAAGTGGCCTTGTTCGACGTCCTGCTGCACGGCCGCAGAGAAGGGCGTTCCTAGGGATGGGGTACTCATCCCTCCAAGAATTTGCTGGAGAGTAGACTCGGAGATAGAACTGCTGTCCCAGGTACTGCCTTGCCCAATTCTCCGACCTGATGTTCCACATGCCCACATTGTCTAGTGGCATATAGATTGCTGACCATGACTGGGGGTAGACCTGAAAGAAAGCAGTTGAATGAACGTAAGTGATCAGATCCGATCTATATCATGATACTGAATATAGTTAACCATGATTCTCGTGTTGTAAAAGTCCGCTAAATCTCGACTGTTGTAGCTAGAGAAATGTGAGCGTCGACCACTTTCCATTATTATTTTTTCTGAAAAATCTCACTGGACATACACTAATATGATAGAGAGGTGCGATTCTAAAATGCATCTCGAAGTAGTAAAGTCCAAAATTTACATAAATCTGAAATGCACTACTAACTTTAAGTGTGGATATCTCCATAGACATAGTATTTGATAGACTGACATACTGCGAAGCTAAAATGCATCACAAAGTTTTTCTCCCATTCCCAAAAAAAGGTTGTCGGTAATGAAGCTATACATAACTATACACCCTATACTTTCATGCCACACAGATTGCTATTTATACACATCCATAAAAAGAGGTGCTAAGTGTTTTGAAAGAGCACCATTAGGTAAAAATGACTACTTAGATACAAAATAATACCTGAACCGTGGTACGAGAAACTGCATCTCGCAGGTTGTAGCTATTCCTGCTCGCCGATCTCCATTGCCCCCCATCCATTCTGCTCATTTCCAAATCAATATATATAATGAGTATAAAAAAAGAGGAGGGGGGGGGGGGGGGGGGGGGGGGGGGGGGTTCTACCCACCATTTAACGATAAAAAAAAACGGGAAAGTTAAGTTTTATATATATATATATATATATATATCGGTATTCTTATTTCTTACCCCACAACCCAGAAGGAATAACCATCAATGTGCCAGGATTGCATTGTATCTTCATAGTTTTCAAAGATGATCTCTACATAGTCTCTGAAATTGGCTTCCATGACTGAAGTCTGGAGATAACCACCCCCAAAGGTAGGATTATCAGGAATGCTTCCCAGAGAGAAGACCCCTTGAATTTTGTAGTAATCTGCAACTTTCAGTGGAGTGTCTGCCGGAATGAATGACACGCTGTTAACAGCATATCTCTGCTTTCCGTTGATAACAGGTGCAGAGTTTGCGAGCCTAATGGTTCGTGTGGTGTTGATCATCCCGTAGTGATATGAACCTTGTGGATTAGGTCTCGGTCCACTTGCTGTCAGATTCCATCTGGTTTAGGAACAGAATAAAGTTGGTAAGAAATATAACTATCTAGTTTGAATTTCCAATAAAGTTTTTTTTTTGTGTGGATAGAATAGATGGAGCGCTGAAAGAGATCCAGCCAAAATTAAAATAAAACATAAAAGTTTTTAATACAACAGTTTCAAAGCTGTACAAAACAGCTAGCAAAACAGAATTAGGTCACCAATAAAGAATTTATTAAGGGCATTAGTTTGAAAATGTTAGAATTAGTTCATTGATATAATAAGCATTAGATAAGTTTGTTTACTTCTCATTATTTGCATAGTCATGTTGTCTTACATGTTTCACATTGTACATTTACGATCCAAATCACTCTTGCTCAATATTTTACTATAGGAACGTAAACAAGGACAGCGATAACATTTAAGATTTGAAATTTGGAAAGTGCACACTCAATTATGAAGGATAAAACAAACACTAAAGTAAATAAAATAGAGAAGAACCGAACATATTTCTCAGGCACATAATAAAGAGGGATTAAAAAAATGCCTGATAGATCTCGCCTGGTTGAGGCCCCAGTCAATTTGAATTGTTGGACCACCTGGGGGTGGATCAATTGGTTGTCCGGCAGAGTTGCTGTAGTGAAGGAGTGATGTGGTGGTTAGAACAGGGTTGGTGAACCGAGTGGAAGTCACGATATAGTAATCTCGTGGAGGTTGGTCAGCAGTTACAAGCACCGAGTATGATTGGCCAAGGCATACATCAAGTGAGGAATAGGTGTTCTGGAGTGTATGAGAACCCTCAACCTCGACCAGCTTCATGGTGTGGCCTTGGAATCTTATGTTGATGCAATTCATTAATCCGACATTAGATATCCTAAACCTGTATGTTTTACCTGAATATCCATAATGAAGATGTATCAGTTAAATACTAGATCATCTATTACTACTGTGTAATGCCAATGCACATATTACGCATAGATAAAGAATACTATTTGGACTGTTTAAGAACAAAAAGCTAACTTGACAAATATAATAATAACAGATACATCCATTTCGCTACCATTTAAGTCTAAATTCTGTTTTATTTCAGTGAATGGCAACTGTGAACAAACACATTTAAAAATTCCATGGATACAATCCATAAAAGCTTGCATTTAGGAAAAGACAAACTGAATTTGCTAATTCAAAGATTCATAACAAAAGAGCACAAAATCACCTTGATCAACAGTAAACGTGTTCCCATTATTTCCCCTTCCATTGATGAGAAGAGCATCAGGAAAGGGAAGATTCTGTCCATTGTCTAGCATCCATTTCAAAGACTGCAGGAAAAGACAATTTTACTAATAGAACCAAACTGTAAGAAATTTACTCATAGGACTAACACAACATTATAGCTCATAGAAGTAGCTTATCCATAATTAATATTAAAACCAATGGATGGCTTACAGTGTGGTTAGCCTTGTACCAGTCACCAACTAGCAGAGTAAAATCACCAGCAGGAGAAGGGAAGGGCACGGGAATTAATGGGCGGCTAAGGATTCTGATGCCACCGAAGCCTCCTGCAGCCTTATGGAATGCAAGAGAAGGGAAATAGAAGTAGCTTCCAATCTGATCCTTAACCTGAAGAGTATATGTGAAATTCCTTCCTGGGGGAATAGGGCAGTTGGTGCCATAAACACCATCTTGCCATGAGTTTCTTCTCTGATAAATGCCATTCCTGTGTAACAAAGAATTCAGAATTCATAGTAAGCATTGATCCATGTCACACTTCAAAGGAATTTGGTAGATATGTCCTCTCATGCGACAGGATTTGGGATTTATGAAAATTTTATATGACTTTACCTATCAATTTTGGATTATACATTAAATTATTGGGGTAAGTATTAGAATTACAGTATGTGTCATGCACATGCGACATATGCCCCATAAATCTACATGCCAACATTGGCTATAAGTATATGACAAAAAATCATCTACTTGGAAAAAGATAAGCATGTAAAAAGCCCAAGTTCAATCCTAGGATTGCATTGCTGACTTACCAAATTGCTCGACCTAGCCCTCATGAGGTGAGGGCCAAACTTGGTATCAGATTATTTTTATTTTTGGTTTTCTGCCACATAGGTCCCTAACAAATATTGAAATTCCATATTAGTTCTCCATTCATCGATATTTCCAATAAGTTACACGATCAACTTCAAAAGTGATCGGTCAAAACCTCATTTGCAACATCATGAAAATTTGATCCGTTGAACCAAGTTTCGGAAAAAAAATATGTGATACAGTCTCATTCTCTCAAAATAGTCCAATTGCGATATTGTGCTTTTCCAAACCATTCTACTAAAGATTCTTTTCTCAAAAAAATGGTTCAATGAATCAAAATTTTCTTAGTGTTGCACTTGAGTCTCAAATTAATCACTTTTAAAGTGGATCGAGGGACTAATATGAAAATAGTGATTTGTGGCAGACTTATATAGAATTCGACTTATACCGATTTGTGGGGACTTGTGCTGAAAAGAAAAGAAAAAAAAAATCCTTTTTTTGATCCTTACCTGGGAAGGATTTGCAAGTAGTGGTATATAGTTTGAACTTAGAAATGGTTGGTAAAGATTCATAAGTCAATGATTTAATACAAAACACAAACACCAATCTGTAGTCTCTAGTTAATAACAATAGATACACTAAGTTATGGTAACAGAATCTTGGTTGAGATTCATAAGTCGATGATTTAATACAAAACACAAACCCCACTCTTTAGTCATAGTAGTAGAGATCTATTCAGTTACAGTATACAGAAATAAACTTTGATGCACAATGACCAGGGCCAATAACACTCTGAATGCCGGTTCCCATGTTCAACATGGACACGTCTTTATTTGAGAGGGCCAGCTAGACCTGGTAAGGCAATACATTCTTTTTGTCCCTGAATCTTGTGCTGCATTTAATTTCGGAGTAGACTTTGTATCAGCTATTAGTTGGGGACTATTAGGGAAAGAGTTAATATATAGAATCTTAGACTTTGAAAGTGAGAAATGATAATATTTCACGCCCCATTGGCAACATGAGTTGCTTCATGGGATCCGCTCACCATTTTAAGAGATCTCATCACCTCCATTCTGCATTCTTGCTTCTCTTTCTCTCTCTAAACCAAAACATTCTCTCTCTATCTCTCTAAATCAAACACCACCCCCACCCCCTGCAAAATCACACTTTGGTGTGCTTGCATCTTTGAGAACGGGCGAGTGGCAAAGGTTGTTGGGGAGGCAAGACACAAGAGGTGAAGGATTTATAAAGATGGAGATCATATCTTAAGAAGTAAATCACATTGCAAATTGAACTTAAATATTACCATTTCTCATTTTCAAAGTCTAATATTCCATTTATTACCTCTGAGTTGTAGCTCATATGATTAAAGGATAGAAAGGGAGTTCTGAGATTCGGTTCGAAACCGACTATAACATAGCCCTTTATTAAAAAAAAATAAAGAAAAAATTTCCATTTATTAACTCTCTTTCCCTCTTCAAATAATTCAAATAAAAACAGATCATTATCCAACAATCCTCAACTAACAGCCAATGCAAAGCCCACTCTAAAATAAAATGCAGCGCCAGATTCAGGCCAAAAGATGAATCTGATGTCATGCCGTATCCAGCTGTGCTTACCTTAAATAAAGAAACGTGTCCATTCTGAACATGAAAACCGGCTATTCGGATGCAACCTGTCATCAAAAACATTGTTGACCCTGGTCATTGTTAACCGCTGCTAGAACGGTCATAATTTACGGAAATATTAGGGGAAAGAAACAGAGTAAATCTATTTCAAAGTGGCACTTATGTTGCTCCTTGTCATCAGTATCACACCACCTCAGTTTCTCATGATGCATTTTAATATCCAAACCATGGATCACCTCTCCTTATCTTGGTCACATTTTAAGTCACTGCTGATATAGCTCCTTGTCATTGTTCATTACTGTCATAAGTCATAACTCCTGATGCAATCTGTTCCTGATACGTACAGAGTACAAACCATCCCTCCTTTCTCTCTCTCTCTCTCTGATAAGTTAACATCTCAACAAGTATCAAGTGGGCCCAGATCTATCTATCCCTCCCAAACCAGACCCGAATCTCACTTTGAACCGTGTCGGTAACACTTCAGAAACCACTCACTCACTCCTTCCGACAACAAAGCAGCAAAACAGCTAGCATTAGATTCCCCATCTCATTACTCTTAATCATTTTTCCTATAGCTTTTAACTCTTGTGGATCCAACCAATAAACAATATTTTATTATATATAAAAAAAAGTAAGTTCTCAAAAATGACAGCTGTAACACAGCTGACATCGGTCAGCACTGCGTCAAAATCACACAGTAAATAACTGTACATTGCCCGCCGATCACGGGAAAAAACTCTAATGACAATAAATAATCTCTCTAAATCAAGGTTTAAGCGGAAGTGTAACATAAATTAATACTAACGTACCAAGAGAGGAGGAATGGCTGAGGCAAGCTATTGTAGACGTTGATGATCAGGTTGTCGTTCGTCACCGCCTCAATCTGCGGTCCCGGAAACTGCCCATTTATCAGAATCCCCTGCAAATGTAAATATTAGTTAATGTTTTTTTTTTGTATATAAAAAAATAATAATAAGTGAAGATTTTAGAAGTGAGTGAAACCTGTTGTTTGACGCCGAGGGGCCAGATGTCGCCGTAGGTGATGTTCCAGGTGAAGAACCGGTAGGGGTCATCGGCTGTGGAGAGGGAGAGAAAGAGAGAGATGAGAGAGAAGGCCAAAAGATGCCTCATTTTTTTGGTGATGGTAAATATATTTTTTTTGTCTGATAAGATTTGTAGTTCCTAAAAATGAAGCTTCAAAAATGGGGATAGGGGAGGGAAGAAGGCAGATCTATGGATGCATTTCTAACCGTAGTGTGGTGGGTTTGGGGTTTCTTATATGTATTTATGAAGAGAGAGAGGGTAAGCGGTCAGTAATTAAGGGGAGAGAGAAGAGTATCTCAGTATGCTGCAGTAAATGTTACTTGTTAAGAGCTACTAAGCATTTTACCCAATTAATCTCTAATTACTAGAAATATTATACACTTAGAGCACTTGTAGCGGCGGGAAGTTAAAATTTGGGTATTTAGGAAATTTGGAGGTGAGTTAGAGCATCTGTAGTCATTGGCTATATATCCATTTTATAAATATTTTTGTAAAAAATCTCTGTAGTCGTTGTCTATATACCATTTATTTGGTATAGAATAAACAGTAGATATTTATATTTGGCAGCCGAAATGACATTATGCATATTTTAGAAATCG